>CM034702.1:11691450-11715767 GCA_020142125.1 Phrynosoma platyrhinos
ACAGAATATGGCAGCCAGATTGGTTTTGGGAACATCAAGGAGAGACCACATAACTCCGGTATTAAAGTCTCTCCACTGGCTATCAGTTTCTGGGCCCAGTATAAGGTGTTGGTTAATACCTTTAAAGCCTTAAATGGCTTGGGTCCAACCTATCTTCAGGACTACCTCCTCCCATATAATGCACTGCATGCACTTTGGTTCTCTGGGAGGAATTTGCTGCAGCCGATAAAAACGAGGCTGTCTGCAACCTCCCAGAGGGCCTTCTCAGCAACCGCTCCCAGACTATGGAATGGCCTGCTGGATGACATCCATCAGATTACGACCTTAAACAGTTTTAAAAGAGCTGTCAAGATGGATCTCTTCCGGCAGGCCTTTCCAGATTAGATTCCTAGCCTCAGGAGCCAGGCCATCTTCTCTTTCTTAACCTCTGCTCCAGCTGCTGCTTCCACTTGCCTTTGCTGTTATTGTTCACTGTTGTTGGTATTATTGCTTCAGCGAGATATTTTAACTATGTTTTAACATACATTTGCTTAATACTTTTTAAAGGGGTGGGTGGGTCTTGGTTTATGGCTTGTTTTTATTTTTATTGTATTGTGGTTTATTTGTATGGAATTTTTTAATATTGTAAGCCGCCCCGATTGCTCAGCAGAGGGGCAGGGTATAAATAAATTTTATTATTATTATTATTATTATTATTATTATTATTACTTAATTCAGAAGTAAACCTGTTATATTCATGCTATTCGTTCAATAAATAAGAACATACTTATTGAGATGTTTGTATTAGTTCTTTTTTCTTCTATCTTCTGCCTTTAATCATATCTTCTAGACTGACTTCCTTATGTTCGTTCCTTTGGTATAGACTAATTTATTTAATCTTACTTACTTATCTTAAAAGAAAATATTTATAATCTATTTGATTTTTGTGTTGACTATCTGATGATGTCCATATATATAGCCTTCTTTCTGGTTGTATGAAAAATGTGTTTGCAATGAATAGGTTGTTGGCTTCACAAAAATCTGTCAGATACTTGCCTGCTTTGTTTCTTTTGCCTAATCCAAATCTGCCTCCTGTTTTTGATTTTTCTTTGCTTCCAACTTTTGCGTTCCAATCTCCAGTGATCAGCTTGACATCCTGTGTTGGTGTGCTGTCAATTTCTTCCTATATTCCTTCATAGAATCTATCAATTTGTTCCTGTTCTGCTCTGTGGTTGGTGCATATACTTGAATTATGGTAATATTCATAGGTTTACCATGGAGCCTTACTGAAATGATTTGGTCTGATTTTGCATTGTATCCTCTGACAGCTTTTGCTACATCTTTTCTTAGTATGAAAGCCACCCTGTTTCTTCTTGTCTTTTCATTTCCTGAGTAGAACACTGTATGGTTGTCTGATTCAAAGTGACCCATTCCTGTCCATTTTAACTCACTTACCCCAATACTGCTATGTTCATGCATTCCATTTCCATTTTTACTATGTCTAGCTTCCCTTGGCCCAAGCTTCTCACATTCCATGCCCCTATTTTATGTGTAATGTTGCTTTGGATGCCATTTGCCTTTCTAAGGGTATCTGCTATTTGCCTTGGCATCTTTCTTATGCCCTTGGCTAATCTTGCAAATGTGATATCCCTTTATTTCTCCCTTCCTCTCTCCTTTTCTGTTAATGCTCTGATTCTGCCTGTGTCTCACTTGGAATGTCTCATCATAGGGTTTACTAGGCGATAGGGTTACACAAAGGAGGGCCACCTACATCTCCCTGTGTGCAGTGTCAACCAATGTTAGCTATGGTCTAAAATAATAGACAGTTCTTTCCAAAATTTCCTGAAAACGATGAGTTTAAGATGCCATGGGGATGTCATGTAGTTGTCACTTCATGATTCACATACCACATGGAGAAACCCATCCTGTGGAATAAATTTAAAACAAGGCCCACCAAGGTTGGCTATAATATGTACTTCACTCACCCTTGGTCTTCTCCTGCCATAAGGTGTACGAATTGTATTGCCATTCACCAAACTATCAGCAAATATTAGGGCAGTATATAACATGAAGAGTTCAGATGAGTTGTGACCAAAATTTTTTGTTGAGTCCTATGGTTATACAGACATCACTTACTTTAAGGTAAGAGAAGTAAGTATTCCTATGCTTGTCTTTCCAGTGACCCTGGTGACCGCAAACAGATCTACAACATTCTGACATCCTTTGGGCTTTTGCCCTCAGCAATAGACTGTGACATTGTTCGTATGGTATGTGAGAGAGTTTCAACACGGGCTGCACAGATGTGCTCAGCGGGGCTGGCTGGTGTCATTAATCGCATGAGAGATAGCAGAAGTGAGGAGATACTGAAGATCACAGTTGGTGTTGATGGTTCAGTCTACAAGCTCCACCCCAGGTGAGGCTCACAAAACCTTGGTATTTTGAGGCTTTTGAAAAAATCTGAGCTGTTCTGAATTTGTCAATTGGAGGTGTGAAAATCTGGAATGGCCTCCCAGTAATAAAATTATACTGAACCTTTGGCTCTTCAGATATTTTGATCTTCAACTCCCAGAAGTTCTGGCCAGCATAGCAAATGATAGGATCATAGTCTAAAACAAGTGGAGGGCCAAATGTTCCTGACATCAACAGTAACAGTTATGAAGACAAGGATCATGTTGGTTTCAAGATATTGTTGGGCACATTAGTGAAGATATCCTGTGAGGTTTTTTGTTATTGGTAGTTTAGTTGAGTCCTATGGTTATACAGACATCCTACTGGAGTTAGAAAGGTTCATGTTGCATTTTCTCTGAGGCATCAAAGTCTCTCAGTAACAGAGGAAGGCACTGTGTAGTGTGGAGATGCACTGATTGAAAAAAAATGCTTTTTGTTCAGTCTTCAGAATGGTTCATGGTTTGACCAGTGGCCCCAAAGTGGATCTCACTGAGTACTGAGCCTGTTAGAACTGTCCACATTTTCTGTTATAAATGCCCATATTTCATGAATCCAGCTGATCCTGTCTGTGGAATAAATCATGGCCCACCATGGTATAAATGATATAGACTTTTCTTTGGTGGATGAATGACTTTTGCCTTCTGCCAGAGGACTGTGGGTCTTTTTTGTTTTATAACTCTATGATTCTAGGGCAGTGATTCCCAAACTTTGCCCCTCCAGGTGTTTTGAACTTCAACTCCCAGAAGTCCCAGCCAGCTTGGCCAGCAGTCAGGAATTCTGGGAGCTGAATTCTAGAATGTCTGGGAGACCTAAGTTTGGGAATAATTGTTCTAGGGGAAAGAGATAACTGATAGGATCACTACCTCCCCTGCATCTTAACAATGGGACAACTTTTTTAAAACATAGAAATCATTGTTTCCTTAAATACAAAAATCATGAAAAAGCTATATTTGGCAGATTGCCATAGGAAACACAGTGATCTGCAGTACTGTAAAATGTACACCATGGGTCATGGAGAAATTGGTTACCACTGAGATTAGCGAGTAACCAGTTCACATTTTATGTTGCTCTCATCCGTACAGATTTGGGGGGGGAGAATTACTTTTTCCAAGAGCTTAAAAACATTACTTTTTTTGGAGTACGTGTAGGGAATTCTGAGAATTATGCTCCGAAAACGAACTGTTGAAAACTTTGCTTCTATCTTTTCTAGTATATAGCATAGACCAAAGAATAGTTCTGGACATTACACATAAACTAGTAATTTACAGTGGAATTCTTACTCTGAAGTAAGTCCCACTCTATTCAATTTGACATACTTCTGGTCCCTAGGTAAGTGCAGATGAGGTTTCAGCCTTAAAATTCATGGCTGCCTTTGTCTGTTAGCAAAGAAGCAAGTTGTGGGTGTGCTAGCTGACTCTTCCCCCACCTACTGTTTTTGTGATACAACTCCCCTCAGCTGCTTCCCACCCACCTCCATGGGGTTCCAGACATGTGCTTATCTGCTATGTCTATACTCTGAGAAGAGGGGTGATGGGATGGTGGTGGAAGTTACGGGGGGAAATGGCAGGCAAAGAAACAGTTAAACATGTGGATTTGTCTATAATGTTTAGTTTGGCCATGATTCAACCAGTTTGAAGGGATTGCCAAAGACAACTGACCATGGCATATTTAGCAGGAGCTAGGGTAGAACCATTTAGCCATGTTTTTATTTAACTTCATAAAGTAGTATCACTTTTCATTAAGTAGCACCGTGCTGTGGCAGCAACAAATTTCATGCTGCTAGACAGGAGATCAGAACAATAGCTGGAAGAGGAAACTCCCAGAGGCTGTGTTCAGAGCCTATGCTCAAGCCTAAGTCTATGAACTGGGTTATTGGACACCACGAAGGACACGTCCGCATGCTATGGCTGCTTTCAGCACTATGCCTGCTTTTTCTGTGCCTTCAAGTCATTTCTGACTTATGGCAACCTTCAGGTGAACCTATCATAGGGTTTTCTTGGAAAGATTTGTTCAGACGAGATTTGTTGAGAAAGTGTGACTTACCCAAGGTCACACAGTAGGTTCCCATGGGGGGGATTTTCAATCCTGGTTTCCTGGGGACCTAATTATAGCACTCAAATCACTACAGAACACTAGCTCTCTCAGTACTATATGCTTAGTGTTAAATAGAGTGGAACCAGAAACATGAATAGAATCCCTTTCAAAGAAGGTATCACAGTCCATCAGCTGGCATTGGCCATAACTTTTGCAGAATAGTAAAGCTGCAGATTTTAATCCACTCATTGGCTAGGTGAATTATTTGGCCCCTCTGAACCATCATTTTTGGATAATTGCAAGAGTAAATATAAACATTAGCAAGGATTTTGTTTCACTGGAATTAGGCTCCTGGAAGTGACATTTTTGTGTGATGTTATTCCCACAAACATAAAACTGGATCATTATTGGAAACTGACAGAATTGCCACACCAACAGATTCTGTTCCCACACTGGCCTTCAGGAGAACCATCAGGATAGAAGCAACCCACAGCAATGGGTCTTCTGGTTAACAAAAGCTAACAAATCTGTTATGGCAGCTTTCATGAATAACACATTCCAAATGAATGAATGCAGTGTTATCCTAAAATATGGGTTTGGAGATGAAAGCTGCTCCTCTGCTGCTCATGTTTGGGTACCCCCCCCAAGTCATGCTTGAAATTGTACATGTGGTGAGGTCAGTGCACAAATATTGTTTATTTCCTAACAGCACTTGTAGGCTACCCTCAAGCCCAGTAATTCCCAACCTTGGTTCCCCAAGTGTTGTTAGATTTCAACATCATGGACAAGGATGTTGGTAGTTGTAGAACAATAGTGTTTGCAGATCCAAATTTGGATTCACTGTTCTAATATAGTCTCAGACAGTTCACAACAATGTAAAATAAAGTTATAAGAAAAATGGATATTGAAAGGTATGTGTATACACGCACATACATGCACACAGAAAGAGAGGGGATAAAAACAGCTTAAAGTGAAGCAGAGGTTGAAAAGCCTGGGCAAATATAAAAGGGTCTTTATTTGGTGTTGAAACAACCCTCTTTCCAGGCTTGTTCCCACTTACATTTAAACTGGTTTGCAATTCACTTTCGCTCCGTGTCAGTGAATCGATTCCAAAAGGTCCATCGTTCCCACTATGAAAGTGGATCTTTTCATTATTCCCTTGTAATCGCTTCTTTTTTTAGCATGATTGTAATTCCCACTAGTATGCGCCACTTCAAAATGCATGTCAATCATCTGCGCATCATCGGTGATATAAGCGGCAACACGGTGAGGATGGGGCCGTTCCAGGTGCCAAGTGGGGTGACTTTAGCAACTGAGCCTTCCTCTGCCCCTCAGCAACTCAGACTGCTCAAAGCACACCATTTCCTCTTTGAGCAGCCTGGCTTGGGAACTATATTAAAAAAAATGACAAGATATGCAATCCACTGGTTTTGCAACTACTTTCCATGCTGAGCTACAGTCCACCCATAATTGCAAGTAGTTGCAAATACAATGGATCACATATTCTGTCAATTTTTTATTAAAAAAAATATATCATGCTTCCACACCACAAGCACAAAGGTAGCGCTGCCCCCCCCCCCCCCCCCCCCGCAAATGGCTGATTTCCCAAAAACTGAGGAAGGATGATAAACACTCCTCTGTCATTAGCCTTTCCCCTCCAGAATGATGGAATTCAGACCTGTCATTCCCACTTGTTGGGCACGCTTCAGAATCAATTCTTTTTAAAAGAACCGCCAAAAAACTAGTGTCAGGAAACAGCGGGGTTTTTTGTGTTTGCCTCGCTTCATCGAGATTGAAGCAGAGCTCAATAGGATCGGACCATTTTCATGTGGGAATGACGGTCATATAACCCAATCAGCAATTCACTTTAAATCATAGTGGGAATGAGGCTGGAATCCCAAAGGTATCTGTTGCACCACACCTAGGAGGAGAACTGAAAGAAAGACTTCAGAAGGTCCCGGAGTCTAGGTACCTCGTACACAGAGAGAAAGGCAATGCTTCCTCCTCACACTCACGCCTTTTTCTCTTTTTCCCCAGCTTCAAAGACCGGTTCCATGCAACAGTCAGACAACTTACACCAGGCTGTGACATTACGTTCCTGCAGTCAGAGGAAGGCAGCGGCCGAGGGGCAGCTCTCATCTCTGCAGTAGCATGCAAAATGGCCTGCATGATTGGCCAGTGAACTGGCACCAGCTAAGGACTGTGAAAGGGAAGGCACCTGCCTGGGGCATGCCTCTTCTATCCAGGGGCCAGACTGAGTTGTTTTAGAGGGTGCCAAGGAGCTGAACCAGCAGAAGGAAGGTTTTCCTGGGGGGGATGTGGGGAATGGAGTAACACTGGGTTTCTCCTAACCTCTACTAGTAGATGATTCAATAACCATTCAAAACCACCACCTCTCCTTTCTGTTCTTAAAACCTTCTCCACTACTGCTAGGTCTGTGGGGGCTTCAGTTTACATAAGGAACTGTTTAATCTAGTTCGTTGGGGGTGGGAAAGGGTGGGAAAGCTGGGAATTGAATAAATATGATGGGCTGTTTTCTTTTCTGGTGTGCTGAAGAAGAGGGATTTGGGCAAAATGATTGGCACAGAGAGTGGTAAAGTACTGTTTTCTGCCAGAGGTACCGTCAGGGTACAAATTTGGGGCAAAATTCCAGGGAGAGAGCTTTCTCTCCAATCCTGAGAGCTGGCTTACCACATTTTAGTGATTGAAGTAATGCACATTACACCAGAAGAGAGTTGGCATAAGACCATTGCGCCAGAGTTTAGTATTCTAACTGCATGATTTTTTTCTTCAACAAATCAGGTTAGAGGGGAATGGGTTGTCTTTATCGACTAGTGCTGACACAACAAAGTTAAAATTAAGCAGAGAAGAAAATGAAGTAGACATAATCACCTTCATCTGGCTTTAAAGATACTGGTGATTTATTGGCTGTTCTTCAGTGTGAATGCATTTCTGTCTGCTGCAGCATACATCACTATGCTCACAAGCAGAGGAACCTGGCTGATAAATAAGATTTCATTTTGCTAGAAGGATAGATTCAATTGAGGAGGTCATGGGTCTGAATTTACAGGGCCTAAGCAGAACAGTGGAGGACAATGGGGTCTTGGAGGTGTCTCATTCATGGGGTCGCCTTGAGTTGGGGTCGTGAGGGCAGTTGACAACAACAACAAACCATCCAGACTCTCCAGACTGAGATCAAATATAAAAGAAACATTTCAAATCATAGACAGATTTAAACAACATCACTTGTCCAAACAGTTATTTCCAAATATAGCAAGACATCCAGGAAAATATTTGTGTCATGTTTAAAATTAATTATCAATAAAAAGGCAGCATGTGATTAAATAGGACCAGAGAGTGACCAAAATACATAAAACTTTTCATGATGATAAGGTTAAGAACATAGAAAGAGCTATGGTGCAATGGAGAGAAAACCTTCCTGGTCTAGCATTCTTTCCCCTGTGGCCAAACAAATGTCTATAGGAAGTCCATAGGAGGACATGAGTGCAATAGCTATGGAGCCCTACTAGGAGGCATATACTACTCCTGATATGAGAGATAATATGGCACCTGTATCGCTAGAAGCTATTGATAGCGTTATCCTCCACTTAACAGATTGCCTTTGCTACCCTCACATTTCCCTGAATTCACCTCATTTTTTAAATTCTCTGAAGTGAAATTCTATTTCAAGACTCGCAGAGTTAAACTATATGATGCATTCAACGTGTTGCATGTGTAATAGTCAGTTTCTGCTCTAACATAAGTGCATGCAGCCCAGATCATGATCAGTATGGGTAGGTGATAGAAATTTGTTTTAAAATCCCACCACTGCACACAAGGGAGAAAACAACAAATAAAACCAAAAAAGTTGCCATTTTTAAAAAAGCAGTGTGCCTGAACACCAAATTTTAAAATATAAATGTACATAGAAGAGAAAGTTTAAACTTGTCCTACTATCATGTGCTGATTCTGATCCAGGTTAGGGTTATGTGTAAAAAGACAGAGATTGTAAACTGCACACTACATATGTAATGTAGTGTGCAGTTTAGCCTTTATGCAATAGACCGAAAGTGTGTGGATTCTAGAAAGTTGCTTCTTAAAAATAATTTATTCCAATTGTTTGTCATAATAGTCAAAAAGTAAGTTGTCAAAGGTTTGTAAAA
The DNA here is from genome assembly GCA_020142125.1 of Phrynosoma platyrhinos. Classification (NCBI taxonomy): domain Eukaryota; kingdom Metazoa; phylum Chordata; class Lepidosauria; order Squamata; family Phrynosomatidae; genus Phrynosoma; species Phrynosoma platyrhinos. The sequence goes on from CM034702.1 coordinate 11,700,075, forward strand.
GTGTTGTATTACTTGTTACTTTTTCAAAAACACCCTTTAATAATGGAGTTGCAAATATGTGAAAATTGCAAATATTAGATCCCACCTGATTGTGAAAACTAAGCAGAGTCAGCCCTAATTAGTACTTGGATAGGAGCCATGGACTATTAGGCACTGTCAGCTATATTTCAGAATAAGGCAATGGCAAAGCATCTCTGATTATAGGTTTTTGTGGGTTTTTCGGCCTGTGAGGCCGCATTTTAGAAGAATGTATTCCTGACATTTCGCCTGCATCTGTGGCTGGCATCTTCAGAGGAGATCTGGCTCTGAATATGCCAGCCACAGATGCAGGCAAAACATCAAAAATACGTTCTTCTAGATAGAACATGGCCTCACAGCCCAAAACCCTCACAAAAACCTATGGATGCCGACCATGAAAGCCTTCGACTTCACATCTCTGATTATTCCTTATCTTAAGAGAACCCTATGAAAATTGATAGTATTGCCACAAGTCAGTAGGCAACTTGAAGGCACATACAAACCGCAAAAAATGAGAAAAAAATCTGCCATATTTCCTCCAAAATGCCCTTTAAAGTAACTAGGAAACTTTGTTACACTGGTGGCATGACATTATACCTGCTAATTGCCTTTGGTTTGAGATGTAACTTCATTATGCCTCCAAAAGTAAGTACAGGTAGGTACAAACAAACAAAAATCCTTTATTGGCCAACCAAAATGCACAATATTTGCAAGCTTTTGAAGCTCCATGGGCTTCTTCATGAGGCAAGATGTTACAAACCAAACAGAATAAAAACAGTTGGAAATGTTAGTCAGAACAGGCAGGTACATTACTTATAACCCATCTCTTCCAAGCTTTGATGGCCTCTTCTATACATGTATACATTCTGTACATGTCAAGGATGAGGAACAGTTTGCTGAAATACTGATAATCCTGTTAGGATTAGCCCACTAGTGCAGATGGGACATAGTGGGATAGAAATTGCCCAGCAAAAAGTGCTAGACTACAGTTGAGAAGTTGAATTGCAATTGTGTGTATAGCTTAAACAGAAAGTGACAAACAAGTGTCCAATCTGGTGGGTATGATGAAAACAAGAAGTAGAATGTCATACCAATATAACTCCCATAATTCATTATCATTGATTATCTTGGTTGGGTCTGATGGGAGACATAGACCAAAATATCTGGAAAAGCAAAGGTTTCTCATGCATATCTGTATAGAGACGTTGAGTAGGAAAAAGTTACAAGCCTAACTGTTTCTCTACATAATCATCAAATGGGTGGAAGACGGGTTGATGCAGATGTATGCTGCTGCCCTCTGTACACACAATTTGCACATAAAGAAGTACACACAATTCTGGTTTTAACACCAAACATCTGGGATGTCCCTTCTGGCAAATTCCATCCCTCTGATCCTGATTCCTGGCCATACAGTTATTTCACCCAGAAACACTCTCTCCCTGCTGCCATAATATTGTTTATTTCCCTCTCTTTTCCCTTTTCCTCTGTCTCCTGCTATCCTGTTCATGGATTTTGTATTAAAAATAAGAATAAAAAAAATAAAATATTGTAAAACTCAATCCTATAGCACTTGTTCTGTTTCTCAAAACTTATTTGTGTGTCACATTTTGGAGTACTATACACTGTAGGAGCCTGAACACTCCCTTAGAAGCCAAAGTGACTATACAAGAGACTATTGGACATTAGACATGAGAAGACATGACTCATTAGAAAAGGCAACAATGGTTAGCAAGGTAGAAGCCTGTAGGAAAGGAGGAAGACTGCATTGCAAGTGGATAGATGAATTTGCAAGACATGAGCAGGCAGGGTGACCAGGTGTCATAACCTCAAAGAAGGTCAAGGCACCAGAAAATGTAGGACATTCAAGAAAAATGTCGGGCATTACAAAATAGAAGCTAGAAACTAATGCAAATTAATTTCATATGGTTTATCCACAGCTACATTATACATACTATATTACCAAAAAGTAGTCTTATATGCAGGAAAATAAGGTATGTACTAAACTGTATTTTTCTGATGAACATACAGTGGTACCTTGACATACGAGTGCCCTGATGTACGAGTGTTTTGAGATACGAGCCGCCGAGCAAGCAATATTTTGCTTTGAGATGAGAGCAAGATTTGAGATACGAGGAATCGCACACTACACCGCTGCACACAACCCCAACAATGGGGAAAATTGCTTTGAGATACGAGCAATTTGACATACGAGCAAGGTTACGGAACGAATTAAACTCGTATGTCAAGGTACCACTGTATTGTTAAAATGCTTTCTTGACTTCCACTATACTTATAGAACTCTGAGCAAGACAAAGGCTTAAAATTATACCTTACTAGCAACAAGCCTTTGACTGAATCTGCATTTAAAGTATTCCTTCCATTTTTCCACTGTGCTGAAGTTAAGGGGAGGGGGGGAATCCTTTCAGCATTTGCATTGTGTCCTCAAGCGGTCCATTGCCTAACACCACAATCACATTCCTTTTCCCCTCCAAAAAACAAAGCTCTGAGCTCTGCGGACAAGTGTTGTCTACTGCTGCTCCTAGGAAAAAAGAACTTTAGAAACATCCATCCTGTCTTCCTATTTGCAGCGAGGACAGGCTGCCAAGTCGACACGGTTTTTGAAGGGGAGCAGCAAAAAATTGCTGAGCAGAGTGGCGGGCTATAAATAAAAAATTATTATTATTATTATTATTATTATTATTATTATTATTATTATTATTATTAGGGGAGCAGCAAACATGCTGCTGCTCAATGGAGCTCTTCGTCCTGCTCAAAATGTAGGTCATTTTGGAATTCCTCATGAGTAGAAGGTTGAAATGTAGGACATGTCCTGGGAAAGGATGTCTGGTCACTCTATGAGCAGGGCTGTTGATACCTGTGTGACGTGGAGGTCTCTCATTCATAGGATTGCCATAAGTCAAAGTCAACATGACAGCAATTGACAACAACAACCACTGTAGAAGCTGCAGGGCAAAGAAATCTTGGCTGGGGCCCTGGCCCACAGTTTTAAAAATGCAATAGAGCAATCTTGTACATTTTTACTCAGGGGTGTGCCCTATAGCACTCAAGTGAAGCAATGTGCCCAAATAACTGTGCATAAGAATGCAATCCAATCACATTTGTTTGGGAGGGAAGGGAAACCCTGCTAAAATTATTATAGACATCAAATCACAAATAATCAGAATGACAAAAAAGCATTTAACAACAAGATTTTAGAACAGTCGGGAGGGGGGGGACAATTACGGTAAGCTCCATCAACAATAGCTACCAAAGTCCCAAAGTCAAAAGTTGCCAAAAGTGAAAAGGAGTGGGTTTTGGTAACTTTCTGTTTGGATTAATGTCGTGTTATTTCTCCATGACACCAATGTCGTGTCAAAAACAACTCTCTTAGCTTCAGTGGATGGCAAGGGCAAATCCCCTCTGAACAAATCGTGCCAAGAAAACTCCATGATGAGTCTGCCTTAGGATTGTCATCATTCAGAAACAACTTGAGGGCACAACACAACACACAATGTTAGAGCCATTATTTTAGAAATTGACGATCAGTGTCCGATCACATTTCTAACTAGCTAAACTTCTACACTCTGAGATTCAAGCCTAAACACAACACTCATAGAGGCAAACTGGAGAGTGATGCTAATAATGGAACACCCTACTCAGGAGATTATCATATGGGCCTTATCAATTGCCAGAGTATTTGTGTCTCTGACTGCCAAGTTTGGCTCTTTCCTGCCACTGAGGTCCTGATTTAGCTCACTAAGTGATAAGCTGTGTGATATAGGCTCTGAACTTATGCTTGACACCATCCAGACCTTGTCTGATTTTCAGGGGGACATCCAAGATGGTGAGTACTTGGTGTCTCTCTCTGCCTGTACAAATTCCTTGGAAGAGACAGTCCCTTAGAAAAATTAAGCAGAGGGAAGAAGATGTGCATTGGCCTTTTTAATCTCTCCATAGCACAGAGTGAGAGCTCATAGTGCTCCAACTTTTACATAGGCAAGAAAAATCTTACTGGGGAAAGGTATTCTTTCAAGTGGTAGCCATGGGATGATAACATCCAAGCAGGGTTTGGAAAGTTACTTCTGATTCAGCTGTATCTATTGTTATTTGTTTATTTGTTTACTTGTGTTATTATTTTAAATGTGTTTAAATTGTTTAATTGTATTTTAAGGGAGGGTGGGATTGTGGAATATCAATGTATATTTTAATATTTAAGCTGCCCCGGATTAAAAATATTTATTATTATTATTATTAGTAGTAGTAGTAGTAGTATATAATGAGTTCAAGTAATCTCTGGATCCATGGGCACTATCCTACCACCCCTCAGTTATGGATAGCTTCAGCATGTCATTATAATCATTCTTTTTAGAAGTAACTTTCCAAGTTGTGTGTCCAGCTGATGATTTGCAAAAAAAGTGTTACTTTGAAGATGCAGTGGGCAACTGTATAGAGTGATCTAGAATATTCCTATATTCTATGTCAGGAATATATTTCCTGTGTTTGTGGTTTACACCTGTTCACTGCTCACATTTAATTAAGTACAATTGTGTGTTTTTTAATTACTTCACTTTTGCTTACCAAGAAGATATTTAAAAATTAAATTAACATGTATACATTTTGGCATCAGACCTCTTCAGTGCTCACTCTTCCAATTCTCTGATGGATCAGATTTACCTTAATACTGTGTGTGCATAAAAAATGCATACACACAGCTACAAAGATTGGTGCACTACTCTTCTCAGTACACACATAAAGTTTGGTGCACTACTCTGCCACCACCTTATGTTCTCTGTAACCCACAGACACAGATGGACTGAAAATGTTTCTAAGATCATAATTGTAAACATAAAAACTAGGAAACAGGCCCCATATATTAAGATGTGCTTTTGAGGAAATGGTCACTAGACTGCAATGCAATGCAAAGCAATGCAATGCAAAAGAGTTTAAGTGGTAGCAATTGAACAATAATGCCAATCTGATTGATTTTGAGGTTACCGCATGTATGCTTTAAATAAGTCAATCTGCTAGCACTTTAAGAATGCAATGAAGATATCCTGTGGCAGGATGAATGAAGATAATGAACACAGAAACTCAATACACACATAAAGCAATCCTTGTGTGGACTTTGCCTGCACCACCAGAGCTAAATCAACAGCCAGTTTCAACTAACATGTTTGGTGATCCATGATCAATGTTGGGCATAGTGACTGTTGTGTCAGGCATATTTCATCTGGGATTGTGACTACCCTGTAGTCTAAATGTTACTCACCACAATGAGACTTACTTCTGAATAAATGTGCCACAAGGCTTTGGTACTAAACAGAAAGTAAGACCCATTGATGACAGCAAGAGTTACATATATAGATTTACACTACATTCTGTGTCCGTTTTTAAAATCTAAAAATCTAAATCTACTTTTTAAAAATCTATTTTTTACAGAAATATTTAGATATGCTATACAAGCTGCTCACAATATCATTACTCACACATGATATATAAGTTGCTCTTTATACCCTTCACAAAATCAATTCTCTAGGTCCTGTCCTGTGGGATGAAAGAATCCTTCATTCTGACTAACATGGCTGAAGAATACTAGAATCTTTTCTACTATAATTGGTTCCTTTACTTTCAGGCTAGCAGGAAAGCTGGGACTCAAAGGAAAGCTGCTGCAAAACGGGCTCAAAGGGGATCATCAAATGTATTCTCCATGTTTGAGCAGTCACAGATTCAGGAGTTCAAGGAGGTGAGTCAGGGATTGGGCCCCTGGCCTTGTTTCCTATGAAACCAAGACTATCAATTCAATCTGTATTTGAGGAGTGCCTTTGATGAAAATTGGTTCACAAGGGATGGATCTTGTTAGGGACAAACACAGACATAAGGTGCATTACTCATATGGAGTAATTTATTCAACATTGTGCAGTAGTTGAATCCAACAAAACAGAAGTGGAGGTCCACATGTGGAACATATACTGATGAACAATGGGAGAGAAGTACATGATCTGCAATGGGCTGCTGCACATTCTGCAGGCCCCACTGTGAAGCAAGCAGAGGCTCAATGCAGAACATATACTGATACATTGCTCATTGCAATTGCACAAATGCTTACATGTTGATCCACAAAGATTCTGATACAATGATATCAAGAATAGGGATTGCATAATGTAAGCAGAACATAATTCCCTTGACAGTTATTTAACACTACATTGTGATGATGTAGAATATTGTCTGTTGTTTTTTCTTTTGACACTTTCAAAACTACCTCAAGGCATCTTGGCAGGACTCCTTCCATCCTTATCATCCAGCAGACAGAGGCACCATAAGATAGAGCAGTTGGTGGTAGTGGTGGTGCAGTAGTTACAAATCGGGATGATGCACACACACACACACACACGCACACACACACCTTATGGATACACCTCATGCTCTCTTCAATACATCTGAAGCAAATCTGCTGCTCTCAGATACAATGGAGAGCACTGTCCCAACATCAGTGTTAAAATAAGACTTCTTGACCAACAGTTGGAAATGTTGCATGGAATTGGAGAGCACCATCTTGCCTTTTGTCTCAAGGCATCAAAATATCTTGGACTAACTAGTTGGCTGTAGTAACTAAGTGAGAAAGGAACCATCACAGAGTGACCATGGAAGGACACCCCACACCCATAAGGCTGTTGGATTTTCTCCATAGATGTTGTATATGAGCTAGGACTCACATGGAGTAAGACCTTTAGAAGAGGAGCAAGACTATACATGACTAGATTTTAACATCTGTTGACATTTGTGGTTACCCTAGGCTTGGTGACACCTAGTGTGAGGAGGAGTGTTGAGGAGGAGCTTGCCCCATGTCCACTATTCATTCCTTGTGGCTTTGTCAGTAGTTTGGCTCCCTTGCCAAGGAGAGAGCTGGGCCAGCAACAAAGCCACAGGGAGGGAGTTAGGCAACAGCAAAGCCACAAGGGAAGCACTTGCCCCTCTGCCACAGCAGGAGGAGGACCACACCAGGGTGTCACCCTTCCTGTGAGGTGTCACCTAGTGAGGTCCACACTTCCTGCACCCACCCAGTGATGCCCATGATGGGTGACATCATGAGCCAAATAAACGGTGAAGGCAGTACTTTCGACCCTCACTGTCAATGGAGAACATTTTCCCCCTCCCCACAGTAATTAGTGGTTAAATGTGTGGGAGGAGCACAATTTGCAGGGGATTATATTTTCATGACATGCATTGCCTTCTCTATATTTTGCTACATCATGTCACCCTTACGAATAATGCTAGAGGAAACTGAAAAGAACCCCTATTCAGTGGCTCAAGTGTTTAAGACCCTGACTCTGTTGATTGCAAGATTGGTAGGTTGGCACTTTGAGGCCTGGGAGCTGCATGATGGGGTGAGCTCCTGTCAGTAGTCCAAACTTCTGTGAACCTTGCAGTTTGAAAGCATGCAAATACAAGTAGATAAACAGGTACTAATTTGGTGGGAAGGTAACAGCATTTGGTGCAGTCATGCTGGCCACAGGATCACAGAGTAGTCTCTGACAAAGCTGGCTCTACAGCTTAGTAACGGAGATGAGCACTGGCCCCTACAGTTGGACACGACTTGACAATGCTGTCAACAGGGAATACCTTTACCTTTACTACTACTACTACTACAAAGAATAATAATAATAATCAATAATAATCAATAATAATAATAATAATAATAATAATAATAATAACAATTTTTTGTTTTTATTATTTTATTTCCTTTATTTGTTATTTCTAAACTTTGGGAATGTCCTTCTCTCCCAATACTTGAACTATGATTAATAATCTGTGGTTGCTGGGTTTACAAAGCAGCATTCTTCCCACTTTGCTGGAGAGAAAACAGAGGAGGATGTGATTCTTTGAAGGTCGATGGGGCAGGGAGGATACTTGTATGACCATGCAGTGGTACAAGGAAATTATAGTCAAGAGAGAATAGGATTAAATTGATTTATTTCTCCCTAAGGCCTTCAGCTGCATTGACCAGAACCGTGATGGAATTATTGGTAAATCCGACTTGAGAGAGACTTATGGGCAACTTGGTAAGCGACATGCTTTATTACTAAACCACACTTTGCACAAGCTCAGATTTTTCTCATGCAACTAGCAGGCAAAAGGAAAACAGTGCCAAGTAGTCAGGGGCATCAGCAGGGGTTGGGGGTGTGGACTGCATCAGATGACACCCTAAGGGAGGCTGACACTGCTGCTCCCTAAACTTCTGCCTTTAGGCAGAAATGGGATGTGGTGTTTGCCTGCATCCCTTTAAAATGTTGAAGAGATAGTATGAGTGGGGTAAGGCTCAGTGGGAGGAGAAAGGGGAAGCCTAGGTTTTATTTTAATTTTAATTTTTAAAAAATTTAAATTGAAAATTTAAACCTTTTAAAAATGTTTTATTCTTTTAAAATTTTCTTTAAAAGCATCACAACTTCCTAAATTTGCACCTTCACCACATGAAACTATGTACATGTAAATAAATTTAAGCAGTGTATATGATATTGTGTAATTTAAATATCTAATTTTGCTAGTTATTTATGTCACAGCTATTGCCATTACATTCAGTGATATATGGGAATTACAATTTACGAGTAACAACAGTACAAAAAACATTACTAAGGATTGTGGGTATATACATGCATGTGTACATGCAAGCATAAATATGATCAATTTCTTAGGGGGGAAAATATCAGTGCAAGCTATCCCTGTTATTATGCAAAGCATTTGGGGATGACTTGATCCTAAACAGTAAACTAAGACCCATTAGCTTTATAAAAAGCCTGTTCTTGTGGGAGACTTAAACTGCATGAAAAGGTTTATTGGTATGGACCAATGCAGCTGCTTGCATTTTTTGGACTTTCATTGGGGCTGTAGTGTGGTGATGAGGACCTTTATGATGAATGCTAGCCCTTCAAAATTTACCAGCACACCTCTGGTCACAAGTATGGGCACAATGGCAAATATTGTTAAGGAGGTAAAACAAACAAGCTAGGAAAAGCTGCAGCACTTTGTTTGTTCCTGAGACTACTGGGAAGGGCAAGATTCTGCCTTCTTCTCTCTTCTCTCCCTGCCAAGTAAATTGAATGAAAACTATTTTTGTACTTAGAACTCTGCAGCTATTCAAATAATCTGAAGACAAAGAGGGAAAGTGGGAAGGTAACAAAGAAATAGGGACATTGTAAAAGCAGCTGAAAAAGTGGGACAGCAAAAGATTAATTGGGACTGACTGTGCCAAATGGAGACAGTTGGAGGGTATGGCACTGAACCTGGATTTGTCTTCACAAAAAACATAGAAAGTTATGGTTCTTCCCAGTTCTTGGCACCAACTAGGAAGAGCAAAATGCAAAATCCACAGTGACCTTTATAACTGGAATGCAGCAAGGAAAAAAAGAATCTGCTTATCTGAAGAGCAACCATGGATGACGTAGTGGCTATATTACTTTTGGCCCTGTGAGCACTTCAGCTCTGGATTTTTGATAACACCAGTCACCACTTGAAGAAGAATGGCAGCAAAGCTTATCTTTCTTCATAGTGTACAAATGTGGCTTGTGTGCTGCTGAGATCTCAAACTTCATGCACACTTTACTGGGGCCTGAAGATGGGGGAGCATGTGGAAATCCCATTACGATGGGGGAGGGAATGAAGGGACTTGTAGATCTCTTCCACATTTTGGTTATCATTTCTCTTTTCTAGCATAGAAAAATTAGTTCCAAGCCCAGTATCTCCTTTTGTTCCTTAACCCTTTCCAACAGTTAAAAGAAAGCACATGCCGTTTGCAAACAAGTGTTGCATGATGGATTCTTTTCTTACAGTCTGCACTATATGTTTCTACCACTTGATGGCACATAGGACTTTATCACACGGGAGAAATCCTGTGCAGAAAAGGGGTTTTAAATAGGAAAACCCCCACAAAAACGGGTAGATTTTAAGACGGCGTCACTTTTAAAGTGTGCTTAACCCAAATGGCAAGTAGTCAAAAGCTGCTTCTTTTTACTTTCAGAAAATCCCAAAAGTAAAAAGAAGTAGCTTTTGACTACTTTCTGATCAGGTTAAGCACACTTTAAAAGTGATGTGCGTGAAAATCTATCCGCTTATGCAGGTTTTCCCACCTTTTAAATCCCGTTTCTGCAGGGATTTCCCCCGTGTGATAAAGTTCATAGTATTAGATACATAAGTTGTGACCTTAAATGGTAAGGACTGGACTTGCACCTTTTGCTGACCTGGGAAGAGTGTACGATCTCATGATATGAGAGAAGTTTGTTTGCTAAATGCAAACGACAGTGATGTTCAACTGATTAGAGGCAATGGCAAGCAATATTGAAAGATGCATCAGCTGAGAAATAGATTTTATGAGGACCCTGCTTTTTCTCTACAGGGAAAATGAATGTGAAGGATGAGGAGCTGGAAGAGATGCTGAAGGAAGGGAAAGGGCCTATTAACTTCACAGTCTTCTTAACACTCTTTGGGGAGAAGCTGAGTGGTAAGTTGATGTTGCCATGGACCAGGACCTTGGTTTAATAACCATCAGCACTATGTTGTTGCCCAAATCTTTGGATATATTCCACTAATAACTCCCCCACAGCTTAGCAAGTATCTGTACAAAGCAGCCACTTTCAAGCAACCCCTCTCTGCCTTCAGTAACCTCTTTTGTCTACCTGAAGATGGAATTTCTCCCACAAGCCCAGGGCCCGCCTCCCATAACTTTAATTCCCATACTTTAAAATGGAAGGAGTCAAACAACAAAGTATGGATTAGTTGGCCTTGTGTCCTACATTACAGAAAACAGTTGCCAACGTAGGACAACCAGTAGATAGTCCATTGTTTGAATTCCCTTTCTGAAGAGCTGTCAAATCTAGGTCTGGTTAAAATATTTTTTAAAAGAAAGAAAGAGTAGAAAGTCTGAAGTTGCCCATCAGCCAATTGAGCAGGGACACAAGTTACTTGCTCAGTCTTCCCCACTAATAGTGAATTTTTTACAATATTTCTATTTATAGTAATTTATTTCTCTGTACCTATCTATCAATATAATTTAGCATATGCAAAGTTTGTGCACATCTCTGTTATTTTTGGGGAGGATGTTTTCCCCCATCTTCACAATACATGAAAAGCTTCTCTCCTTTTGGGCAGCTGAATTAAAGTGATAAACAGACAAGCAAAATGATTGGATTTTTCTAGAAACTCTCCATTCAGCCAAAGGTTGTTGGTTGGTTTGCAAGGGGCAGGGTTGGGGGAAATTAATGGCAATATCCTGGCCTCCAACTGTATAATGCTCCACTATTTCTGATACACTAGTTTAAGGAGTTAGTTAGGAGCATATCACATTACCTTTTAAATCGCCAGCAGCCCAAAGCACTGCAGCCAGGACAGATGGGGGCAGGAATTATCATACAGTAAGTTGCTGCCAAAATACCAGGCGACTGTAGTCCCGGTCCTAGCCGTGCTCAGCTCGAGGTTTAAATGGCAGCCGGCTGAGCACGGCTGGGACCCGGGCTGCAGTCGCCCAGAGATTTGGCAGTGACTTACTGTGCGATAATTCCTGCCCCATCCAGCATTCCAGCTGCAGCCCATTGGGCTGCTGGTGATTTAAAAGGTAATGCATTAAGCTCCTTAGAGTCAGGCAAACTGTGGCATGATAACTTCACAGTTTAGACTAGTTACTTTCTGAGCTGCATCTCCCAGTGTCCCTCAGCCATCTATGCTACTGCAGGAGTCTGGGAGCTGTAGTGCCAAAAAGCAATATTTCCAAGGTCTACCCAAGATAGCAGGACAAGAGGCTCTCAAGCAAAGGCAAAAAACCCAAACTAACAAAAACACAATCAATTCTGTTGTTTGACTCCTATTTTAAAGTATGGGAATCAATGTCTTGAAAACATTTTTCTCAAGACATGAAGTCATTGTTTAGTATAGTTTTGTAAGATATGCAGGCCCTTCCTGGAAATGTTCATCTTCTAGCATATTGCCCAGTCCTCTGCTTCCCACTAGTTCTTTTGCCTGAAGTACAAGAATCCCTGCAGTATAAGATGAATAACTCATCTCCTCCATAGGTACTGACCCAGAAGATACTATCCTTGCTGCCTTCAAGCTCTTTGACCCTAATGCAACTGGTTATGTGAACAAAGATGAGTAAGTTCAGAAAATACTATCAACCTTCTGGGTTACTTTTTTTCTCTCCCCCAATCACTGAAGCCTTTCATTTGTATAAAAGAAAAAAAGCTGTGAAGTCTGGGTGGTTTGTCTGAACAACATGATTTAATTTCTTTCAAATCTTGGCTTCCAGATTTAAACAGCTCCTGATGACACAGGCAGACAAGTTCTCTACTGAAGAGGTGAGGCAACGTCTTGATGTAGCATTATATGGAATGTTTCGTATTCACCCTCCTTAAATTGAAATTGCTTCTTATCAAGAATTTTCTTCATTATAGGCATAATGTTGAGAACTACCCTTGCTAATGTACCGTATTTTCCGGCGTATAAGACGACCCGGCGTATAAGACGACCCCCCATTTTTCCAATCAAAATATAGAGTTTTAGCACCTCTATCCTCCTTATCCTCATACCCGCCGTATAAGATGAACCCCCCCCACTTTAACCACAGATTTTGCAGGTTAAAAAGTAGTCTTATACGCAGGAAAATAAGGTAATTGTGTTTTGAAACTTAAAGACCTGATGGCCATTCACACTACAGAATTGTAGCACTATTATTCCATTGACTGCACTAATTAAATCCTATGGAAACTTGGGATTGGCAATTTAGGGCAGTGTAGTATTCATGTATTTTACTCCAAGTGTCAGTTCTCTACCTTCAAGTCTTAAGTTGAGTCTCAAGTCCTTGCAAGATTCTTTCAAGTCAAATCTGAAAGTGAGTCTCAAGTCTGGGAGCCAAATTTAATAGAACAAAAGAAGGTGGTAGGGATAAGTGTGGGTGGAGCTTCAGCAATGAGAAAATCCAGAAGACAAAGTTAGGTTAAAAATGGTAACACAAACAATTTATCAAGATTACATTTCAGAAATATGAGGTCTGTCCCCACTGCATAATGGAAGAGCCTTCAAAACTTTTCCTAGGAGCAGCAGGCAAGACTCACCACTATAACATGGGGATGTTTCTCAGAGATGAACAGCAAATGCGTTAGGCAGTGAGCTTGAATCAGGGGTCTACAGGAGGTAAGGGCTTCTTGTATGATAAACATAAAGTACCACTTCCATCATGTGACCAGAAGGCAAAAAAGAGTGAGAGGGAAGCATTGTTCAGAGGAAGAAAACTGTTTTCTGTTCCATAGTATTTCTGGATGAAGTTAAGCCAGCAAGTCAGTTACTAAAATTATACAAGTTGTAAGTCAAGTCAAGTTAGTGGGTCATTTGTTGAGAATTGAGTCCAAGTCAAGTAATTGAAGCAACTTGAGTCTGACTTCAGCCCAAGGCAATTGAATCAAGTCTACATCACTGATTTAGGGAAGAACATTTAGAATTCTCTACCAGAGAGCTCTAGTGTCTCCTCAAAATGCACCCCCAGGATTCCAGTGGTGGCAAACCTATGACACATGTGCCAAAGGGGGCACTCAGAGCCTTCTCTGTGGGCACGTGCACCATTGCCCTAGCACAGAGTTCACCAGAGTTCATTACTAGAAAGCCAAAGGGACACGGCACTTTGTGATAAAGAAGTGGGTTTTGGGTTGCAGTTTGGGCACTCCATCTCTAAAAGGTTTGCCATCAGTGGAATATAGTCATGGTAGTTAAAGTGGAATAATAACACTATAATTGTGCAGTGTTAATGGGCCTCAGGTGCACAATTACTACTCATCTCATAATACATTTGAATGACTATTCAGAACCAAATGTTTTGACATTGTTAAATTTTCAAGCTTGGTGGTAGATTCATAGCCCCTTCTTATATGATTTCAACTTCTGTTTCAGAGGCCAAATGAGCTTTTATACTCAAAATTTTGAAAGCCAAGTGTTTACTCAACTTGAAAAATGGCATTCTTTTACTCATATGAATCAAAGTGGTGAGACTTTGGTGGGAATGGGAAAGCCCAATTATTCCAATCCAAAACTCACAATAATCTGCAAAATTGGCCTGGTTAGGTATGACACTACATTCTTACTCTTGCTTGTGTTGATTCCTTTCTAGGTAGAGCAAATGTTTGCTTTAGCTCCCATAGATGTGGCTGGAAACATAGACTACAAATCCTTATGTTACATCATCACACATGGCGATGAAAAGGAAGACTGAAGAACTGCAGTGAAATCATATGGATATACTAGTGATGAAATTACTGGCTGCCCACTGTATTGCTAATAATTCTTCAATAAAAGGGAAGCTAAGAAATGATCTGGCTATAATGACAAAACTATTTAGGAATGAAGTGAGATATAATGGCCAAGAGTCTACATCATGGCCAATGTTTTGTCACTTCATGAAAGTGTAGCATCGTTGCAGAAATGCAATAAATTTCTGTAGCATCATTGCAGAAATGCAATAGATTGAATTGCAAAGATGCATATCAGCGCACAGATAAGAATGGCCTGATGCTCATTGGACATTTCTGTTGCATACAGGGCACTTTTGATGTACATTGGACATCCTAGCCAGTGTCTCGATGCACATTGATAGAGCTTCAATGTGCATTGGTGCCCATTGAACCTCGGGGCTGTGGCTCATCAGTCACTCTTCTGGCTACCATTGGGCAACAGATGACCATATGCTGTAGTGTTACAGCAACCCCTAAGTGAATACTGATGTTGTGAAACTACTTGTCTATTTCCACTTACAAAATGTTACAAAAATGTTAATCTAATGCTGAAATCCAGCCATCATTTTTAGAGCTTTGGACAGAACAGAAAGCTGTGTTACAGAACTGACAGTTTAGATCTCTACTAAAGATCTCTACAGTTTAGATTTCTGTTCAGCCTAAGCAAACTTTTTCCCCCACAGTTGAATTTGTTGGTGGTTTGACAGGACAGAATTCTGCAAATTTGGCAAAAAATATCTTGAAAAATCCTGCAAAAATAAAAAAATAGGTAGACAAAAACAAGTTGTGTAGATAAAGTTGCACATGGAACAGGAAGACTCATAGGCCTTCTTGATGAGGCCAGCCAAATGCCACTTGGAGTGGGAGGACTCATTTTACATAGCCTTCAAATTGAGTTGTCCTACGATTAGCCAGAGTAAAGCAGTTGTCTCAGATGACAAATGTTTGATGCATGTTTGCAGTGAGCTGTAGCAGAAATCTTCCTTCTCTTGTCACACACAGCTTAATTTATGCCTTAATTTAAAAGACTAAGAATGCACACAAAGCAAAGGAGGTGAGTTTATCAATGTACTTTTTTATTGGAATACCAAAGCAAAAAAGCAGGGGGGGCAAAGATATATTCCAGAAAAGGAATTGGTTTAGGCTTTGGAACAGAACAGACAGAAAACATCTGTGGTGGTCTCTGGGATCACTCTGTAGCAGCATCACAAGACAGACCTAGCGCAGAAAACAGAA
The DNA here is from genome assembly GCA_020142125.1 of Phrynosoma platyrhinos. NCBI lineage: Eukaryota > Metazoa > Chordata > Lepidosauria > Squamata > Phrynosomatidae > Phrynosoma > Phrynosoma platyrhinos. Next base: position 11,715,590 of record CM034702.1, read on the forward strand.
CAAGCATAGTTAGCATTGACTAGCCAAATGTGAAAGGCTGCCTTCTCCTGCGCACCCACTCTAAACAACCAACATACTGATGTTAGATGAAAAAAATCAATGCACATGGACATTTCTAGCTAGCTAACATAGGGCTCATTCCCACTATGATATACACCAATTTGCTGATTGGGTTATA
>CM034702.1:11725136-11748574 GCA_020142125.1 Phrynosoma platyrhinos
ATTTCGTTTGGGTTCTGACTGCTTTGGGCCCCGTGTGATAAGGTCCCTTGGGTTTCACTGGCTGAAGCATCTCCACAACAACTTGTTCCAGTCTTTTTGGAAGCTGTTTGTATCAGCTTCCTGGATCTGCACAAGGACTCTTCCAAAGTTTTGTTGTATTTTAACTGAGGGTGGTTGGCTGAGGCAGTCCTATGGTGCGAAAGGCAATTTTTCACATTTTGGGGCAAAAGTGCCATTTCACTGATAGGCTATGGCAGTGCTTCTTATGCTATCTGTAGTCAGGGACAAGCAACCAAGGAGTTTTTTCCAGTGTGCCAGGCACTGGCACCATAAATGTGCCCTTTGACTACAAATCTTCCTTTCTTTCCTGGAAACTCACCACGGACTGACAGCCAACAGCTCATGGTCTGGTACTGGTCCATGAACCACTATTTGAAATAGCAACAAGCTGTAGCATAAGTCTATTAAAAAAAAAAAAAAAAGGAAGGAAGAAGAGAGAAGAGATGGAAACGTACTGCTACAATGTTACTCAGAATTTAAAAAGAAACACGTGAGGCTGTGAATAAAAGGCTGCTGTTTGTCCTGAGAGTTTGTCTGGTGCCACAGCAAACAACAGTTTCCCAGACTTCCACAGCATTGAGCCAGGGGAGTTAAAGTGGAATCAAACCGGATTATTTCTGCAGTGTGGATGCAGCCCCTGAGAACTGCAGCAACAAATACTGCTACCATCCAATACTTTTGCCCAGTCTAGAAGAGACTTTAAGTTTCTGAAGAAATGGGACTACAGTCATGGGACCACTTTATTGGAGGCTTTGTCCTGTGTCCCAGCCACTCATGTCTCTGAAGACAAACCGATGAGGAATAAAGCTTTGAATTACTGTCACAGAGGATGTGCAGGCTAATGTGGAAAAATATTGTTTTTCTTATAACCTGGTCCCAAACTATTTATTTGATAAGTATTTACTGAAAACTTTTTAATTTCCCAAATTTCCGTAGAACAAACCCCTCCCAACTTTGGCCCAGTGATAATTTCTCTGAGAGAGGAGCTGAGAAAGACTGAAAGAAGGATGTGGTTGCTCTCATCCCGTGGTTTGAAACTATTCATACTTTTAAGATAACATCTGTGTTCTCATAATTTGCAAAACCACTGGGCTTTGCCTTTCAGGTTTCTGTCCTGCCTGTGCCACAACACCCTTTCCAAATTAATATTTAATCCAATGGTGCATTAGCAGCAAATAGAAATGCAAAAGAAGGCAACGATCTAAAAAGAAAGATATGATATATTGCAGGAAAATTGCAACAAGGCATATTTCACTTTATTTGAACTGTCTAGTTAGAAAAGGTGCTACTGACCCAAATGTACACTCTTGTCATTGCTTAGCTGTTGCTCCTTCGTTCTTTCTGAAGCTCTAGTGCCTCAGCAAACTATCATCCCTAGAATTCCATAGCATTAAGCCATGGCATTATTTCTGCAGTGCAAATGCAGCCAAAATCTCACACCTATAATGGAAATTTGTGGCCCCTCTTTTCCCAGTTCCATTTTCCAGTTTCTTGACTCAGTGTTACAACTTTGCAAAGTCAAACTGAAGTCTATTTTGGAGGAAAGTCAAACTGAAGTCTATTTTGCGCAGCTGCTTGCAAAGATGCACAGAAAGCAATGGAGACATCAGAATGAAAACCGGGGGGAAGCAAAAAAGTGGAGTAAAAGCAGCAATACAGGATAGTTTGTCACATGGCACGGGGCAAGAACACAAGTTACCATACAGGAGAACGGGAACTGAACAGAATGGAATGGCACAGAATGGAGCAAGAATGCAAATTACTGCACAGGAGAATGCCACCGATGCCACTGGGAGTCCCCAAGATGTTCCCCATCCATGCTATGGCAGCCGATTTTGAAGAACGATTTTGAACCATTCTTCAAAATCGGCTGCCAGGAACAGCTGGGGAACAGCTTGGGGACTCCCAGCAGCATCGGCGGCGTTCTCCTGTGTGGTAACTTGTGTTCTTGCCCTGTGTCATACCGTGCCATGGCATGCCGTTCAGTTCCTGTTCCTGCAAGTGGCCATACGATAAACTTAAGTGATCAGTATCCTTCCATGGAGGAATGTTTTTCATTACTTGCTTGCTCGATGTATTTTATTTATTTATTGTACTTATATCCTGCTTTTCTCTCAAAATGGGATTCAAGGTGGCTTGTACTGATGTAGCCATACTGATATACCTCAGTTAACAATGAAGATGTGTTCCTGGGAATTATTTCATTAACAGAAAATTCAGTGCCAGAGGCAGAAATAACATGAAAAGAATAGGGACAGGTCAGGTCCCTCTACTACAAAAATGAAGAGCAGTTCAACATGTTTCAGCAATATTTTTTTATTCAAAATTAACAACATGCACATGTGAAATTAAACAGCAAGCTCAGGTTGGCCTTGCATAAGACATTTTGAACTGTCTGAAAACTACTTGAAAGATTGTTCCAGAATTCATCCAGGGATATTTTCTTTCTTTTACTGCTTCTACTTTTTTTTTTTATTATGTCTATTGTAATGACCAGAGGTACAGATTTATATTTTTAATATGCTGGGAGTAGGTGTTAGGCAGGTTTTTCTTTTCCCCCTTTTATTCTCTGTTTTGGTGTTCATAAATACTCAGTAAGAGATTCTGGTGGTAGCTGTCATTTACCTTGCCTGCTGCAAGCAAGCATATATGGCCAGCATAGGATCAGCTAGAATAGAATCCCACTCTTTCCCGACTCAGAAATGCTGCTACAACCTTTGATCCACCTTGGATCCTATACTGAGAAAGATAGAATATAAAATAAATAAATAAATAAATAAATAAATAAATAATCTAGTACCAAAAGTCTATGTTTTGTCTCCTTCACCAATGCTAATGATGTTTAAAAATATCCAGCTAGTCAGAGGTTGAGAAGGAAAGGGGAATGGGGCATAAAAAGGATTTGTAAAAAGAAACTTTTTTGTCAGAGGCTTCATTAATTGAGATATGCCCATATTGTGCATTTTTATTGGCTATCCAAAAAACAACAACCCCAAAACAGGTTCCTTTTTATAGATATCATTTAGGGTTCCCGCACTACATGAGGTAGCATGAAAAGAACCACCTCTTGTATTGCTACCCCATCTTGTCTCCTCAAAAATATCACAACACTTGTTGCTTGCTATGTTGTATTCATACGCTGAATATTCAAGGTAGCTCTAAACTCAAACTGACTTCAGGCTTTATGTGTAAAAATACATGCAAACAAAGGCCTCTTTGGAGTATGAATCTGGCCTTGCCTTGCAAAAAAGAACATGGTAAAATACTTACTGACTAGTTAAATTAAAAGAACTCTTTTTCCAAGTTTCAAATTGCTACCTTTTTCTTTCCAGTGTAGCTTGTCTGACTGCCAGAAAACCTTTACGGAAATATTTTTTTTCCATCATGGATTGTGCTTATGTTTCTTTCCAGAGCACATTATTATACGTCATATGTGCCAACTCTCCATAATATTTGGACTCAGACCCTGATACATTATTGTCTACATTTGGTTGTGCTTGTTGCATTTTGTTGATGCCTCACTTAAGGGTCATGAATGCACAGACAGTAGGATTTTTTAGTCAATTTTTCTGCATTTCGCTCCCTTGTCAGACTTTCTGGATGTTAAATTTCTTTAGTGAAGATTGAATGTCTCTTCTTTCCTTTACACGTGCATCTAATTATTTCCTCAAATAATACCTTAGAACAACAAAATAACATAAGAAAGGACCTGCTTTCAGTCCACAAACATTCAAAGCCAACCAGATATCCAGAGGCATCAATAGGGGGGTGCAAGGTGGAGGACTGCACTGGATGGCACCTCAGAGAGGGGTGAATACCTGGTGGGGAGCACCTAGATGGAAAGTAGTGCTCCTATTGCCTTCTGGTTCTGGCAGGGCTGCTAGACAGGATGGGAAAGAGAGAGGCTGTCAGTGGTAGCAGTAGTGGCAACCATGAACTCATCCCCTTTCACAAAAGAAAAGGAATCCGTAGCCACCTCTGTCACCACTGGCATCACTAAGAGGGTGCAGGCAATACAGACTGCACCAGGTGACATCCTAAGAGGGGGATGACACCACTGCTCCTCAAATGTCATGCCCTGCCTGGAGAAGAACAAGGAAGATGATCCAGAACCTCCTCTGGGAACTGAGCCTGCAGCTGTGGAGCCCCAGCCCAGCCCCAGCTCTGCTTTGCCAGCTCCAACAGAGCCTCCAGCAGAGCCTGTGGTCTCCCAGGGGGCTCTGCAGCCAAGCCTTCCGGCAGCAGTACCTTCAAACATGGAGGAGGATCAAGGGACTGTGCCTACCTTCAGCCAGCGTCAAGCAGAAAAGATGGGCTTTCTCCTTCCCTCCACCTTTCCTGACATTATTGTTTTTTTCCAAAGAGTCCTCTCTTCTCATTATGCATGCAAAGTACGACAGTCTCAGTTGGGTCATCTTGGCTTCTAAGGATATCTCTGGCTTGATCTGCTCTAGGACCCATTTGTTTGTCCTTTGGGCTGTCCATGGGATCCTCAGCACTCTTCTCCAGAGATGGGATTTAAATTGTGGTTAACTGGCAGTCAAGTCAATTTCAAGTTTGACTTATTGCAAATCTAAGAGACCTTTAAGCGGTCATTCACAGGTTGTTTTTTAGCATGACTATGCAAACAGTCTTGCTCACACATTCTGCAATGATTGTTCAAACTATGGAACTACATCTCTGCACATCTCTGCGAGTTTGGTTGCTCACATGTGTCGGCACTCAAATAGTATGGAGTTGATGATGTGGATATATTCGAAGCACATTCAAGGCATGCAGAGTTTTATCCCAGATTATCCTGGGTCTATTCGCATCAGTTATTCAAACAGCTGAGAATCCAAATCTTCTAGAAAAACTTGGGGAGAAATCCATCACTAATTATCCCATGTTAAGTGGGGTTTTTTGGCAGCCCCTTTCTCCCCAAAAAATCTTAATCAGATGCATACGAAATGCATGTGAACAACAATTCAACCCAGATTCAACCTGGCTTATTTTCACTGCCTGCATAACCAAGTCTTGCAGATTCAGGGCAGAGGTTTCTGTGAGTCTGTCCATCTGGAATACTGTCTTTCTCTTTTCCTACTACCTTTTATCTTACCAAGCATTACTATCTTTTCTAGTGAATCCTGTCTTCTCATGGTATGTCCATGTTTGGCTTCTAGGGAGAGCGTTCCACTGTCCAACAGGGTTGTTGTTGTGGTTGTGTGCCTCCAAGTTCAGGCTTGATTTGCTCTAGGAGCCACTTACTGAGGTTTTTTTAGCAGTCCATGGTGTCCTCAGAACTCCCCTCCAGCAGGTCAATGAGCACATTTTAATTCGGAAAAGACAATAATGTTAGGAAAGGTGGAGGGAAGTAGAAAGAGAGGAAGGCCACATGCTAGATGGATGGACTTTATTAAAGAGAGCATGAATATATGAGTTTGCAGGAGCTGGGCAGAGCAGTAGAGGACAGGGACCTGGTGATGCTCATCTATAGGGTCGCCATGGTTGAGATCGACACGAAGGCAGTTAACAACAACAGCTTTCTTCACTGTCCAGCTTTCACAACCAAACATGCAACTGGGAAACACAATTGCTTGGACAATCCTCACTTTAGTATTCAATTATATATCTTGACACTTCAGGATCTTGCCTAGTTTTCTTTCTCCTCTGACCTTCCAAGTCTTAGGCTTTTTCTGATTTCTTGACTGCAGTCTCCGTTCTGCCTGATGACGGAGCCAAGGTATGGAAAATCTTGAACCGTTTCTATGCATTTATCACCTGCTTTAAAGTTACATCAGTCATCTGTGGTCACTGTTTGTGTTTTCTTAATGTTCAACTGTAAACCTGCCTTTTCCAACTCATTGACTCCCTTTTTAGGATTCCCTCTTACAACTAAAATGCACTTTTTTCACATCCAGGAAACCAGACTATGGACTTTATCACACTGGGGAAATCTCATGCAGAAACAGGGTTTTAAATCGGGAAAACCCTGCGAAACACACAACGTCCTTGTTAAAGTGTTGTTAACCTGAATGGAAAGTAGTCAAAAGCCCCTAATTTTTACTTTTGGAAAATCGCCCCCAAAAAAGGAGCGGCTTTTGTCTACTTTCCATTCGGGTTAACAACACTTTAACAATGATGTGTGTGAAAATCAACCTGCTTTTGCTGGTTTTTCCTAGCTTTTAAATTCCGTTTCTGCATGGGATTTCCCCCATGTGATAAGGTCCTATGAATGCGTTCATGCTGCATAATCCATGTTGACACTTTAACTGCCATGGCTCCATGCTATGGAATTCTGGGAACAATAGTTTGTGGTGGCACTGGAGTTCTTTGACAGAGAAGGCGCAATGTCTAGAAAAACTACAGTTCCCAGAATCCCATAGCAAGGAGCCATGGCAGTTTAAGAGTTGTCAACCTGGTTTATTTCTGCAGTGCAGATGCAGCCTACAACTGGAAACCAGGGTTCAGGACCCTACTAGAGCAACATTGGGCATCCTTCAGAGGATGGCAATGGCAAATGGCAAACCGAGAAAACCCCATGATAAGGTCGCCATAAGTTAAAAATAACTTGGAGGTGTAGGAGATAAAATGACATAAAAGAAACTACAAAGCTCATGACTAATTTAGGGCTGGACTGGATGACCCTTGGGGTCTTATTTTCTATGTTTAAAACTGTGCATTTTCAGAGCAATTTGTAAAAGGCTTTTTAATTCTGCTTCACTGGAAAAGATAGCAAGGAATGCTGTTTTTCAGCCTTGAAGGCAGACTGTTTCACAGCCAAAGAGATAACATTGATGGTAAAAGAACAAAACTGAGATGCTAAATTCATTCGCACATGACAAGTAGAAGTGTAACGTAATCAGTAAAGGAGGGGGGTTGGACGAGAAGGTTGAGAGGTGATATGATAGCTGTGTTTAAATATTTGAAAGGATGTCATAATGAGGAGGGAACAAGCTTGTTTTCTGCTGCTCCAAAGACTAGGACTGGGAACAATGGATGTAAGCTCCAGGGAAAGAGATTCCACCTCAACATCAGGAGGCACTTCTTGACAGTGGGAGCTGTTCGACAGTGGAACACACTCCCTTGGAGAGTAGTGGAGTCTCCTTCCTTGGAGGTCTTTAAACAGAGGCTGGATGGCCATCTGTCGGGGATGCTTTGATTGGGAGTTCCTGCATGGCAGGGGGTTGGACTGGATGGCCCTTGTGGTCTCTTCTAATTCTATGATTCTATAATAATCCGAATGGAAAGTCGCCAAAACCTGTTCCTTTATACTTTCAGGAACTTCCGAAAGTAAAAAGGAGAGGGTTTTGGTGACTTTCTGTTTGGGTTAATGTCACGTTATTTCTCCTTTATACAAACATGTCTGAAACACAACCTAAATTTTCCCCCTAAATGTTTAAATCCTATTTCTGCACAGGATTTAAGCAATTTGCCTCCTTAGTCATGCTTTTTTTTTCTTTTTGCACTAATGTTCCTCGTCGGACGTCATTCCCATCTATACCACCAAATGTTACCCTAACAGTTGTGACAGAAGACAACCCGCAAAATTAAAATCATACCTTCAAATTAACAATATCATACGCACAACCTAAATGTAATTACAGATATTACAGATACATGCAACACTTAATTTTGAATTTTATTGTTTTCTATGTATTTTGTATTGCTGTACCCTGCCCAGATTCCTTGTGATTGAGCAGCCTATACATAAATAATTTATTATTATTATTATTATTATTATTATTATTATTATTATTATTATTATTATTAGATACAGAGTGAAGATTTGGTTAAAATGTGATTTTTTTAAAAAAATTAATTTTAAAAAGAATTTTATTTTTTTTTTAAAAAATCCAATTTTTGAAATTTTTGAATTTTTTTAAAAAATTGAAATTTGATTTTTTTTTAAAAAAATAAATAAATCCTGGGGACTCTCCTTTCTCCTTCCACTGAGCTTCACCCCACTCCCACCACCTCTTCAAGCATTTTAAAGCAGGCGAATGCCATAGCCCATCTCTACCCAAAAAGTAGGTGTTTGAGGACCATGGGTGTCACACACCCCTTTAGGGTGTCATTTGGTGCGGTCCAAATCCCCAGCAAAACCCCCCATTAACAACATGACATGGTATGGCCCTTGGGGGGGCCTCCTCTCTTCCTAGTCCAGGAGTCTAAGATGAAGGAGGCGTCAAAAGGAACCAAGAATTCACATTCCAGAGAAAAGAACGTTCACTCTATCCTTGTATAAATCTAGGGGCGAGTTAAAAGCCCGCCTTCTGTGTGTCATTTTCTGCCGACGCCTCTCTCTCTCTCTCTCTCTCTCTCTCTCTCTCTCTCTCTCTCTCTCTCTCTCGCGCGCGCGCGCGCGCTCTCTCATTGGGCCGCGTGTGGGCGCCCACCTTTGGCGCGTTTTTCGTTCTGCGCAGGCGCGAGGTGAGCGGGGCCTAACGGTCAAGGGCTAGCCGCTGCTGTGGGCAACGAAGGAAGGAAGGAGGGAAAAGCCGGGCTTCTATGCTGGGAGGGTATGCTCTCTCTCTCTAAATATATATATATCTGTCTCTAAATATATATATATCTCCAAGGCGACCAGGTAGATTCTGAGGGGAATAGGGGTTGTCTCCTCCTGTTGCATTCTGGGAGTTGTAGTCCTTGGTTAGGGTTAGCAACCTTTCCCCTTTAAGGGCCGAGGGACTTCAGCTCCCAGAATCCCAGGAGCTATTGGCCAACCTGGGACTATTGGCCAACATGGCTGAGGCTTCTGGGAGCTGAAGTCCCTCGGCCCTTAAAGGGGAAAGGTTGCCTACCCCTGGACTAGAAGATAGACAGTGTATCCCATATTTTTGACCTGCAGGCCAAAATGGTAACCTTGTTTTGGAAATTGGTGAAAAGTCGAGATTTGAAAAGATGGTTTTGCTTTTGTTGTGAAGATATACTTAAAATATAACCCAGTTCAAATTGTTCATTGCTGGGGTTTGGTTAGGAAACCAACATTGTTTGGGTTGGCCAGTAAAGGTATCCTCACTTCTTGGTGGGTTTTTGTTTGGATTTGCTCAATGGCTCTCCCTGAATGTTTCCTGACACCCCAGCAATGACACGAGGTGAAGTGGTTTATGTTTTTAGTGTATCTTCACAACAACAACAACAAGAAAATAATACAATAACAATAAAACCAATAATAAAAAAATTAAAATTCTAATGCAGTAAGTCTAGCTATTCTGTATATATATATACTGTATACAATCATATACTGTATATATGATGCTCCAAATCCAATTAGTAATAGCCCCACTAACAGGGGTTGCAGACTGCCAGAAATAGTGCAAATTGAGTCCACTTTTAGGGTTAAGGTTAGTGCTAGGGAATCATGGGAATTTTTTGTGTTTTTTTTTCTGAGACATTGAGCCTTCTCTGTCAAAGAGCTCTGGTGCCACAATAAAATACAGTTCCCATGATTCCCTAACCCTTAAAGTGGACTCAATTTGCACTATTTCTGGCAGTCTGCAACCCCCCTAAATCAATTTGTTGTTGTTATTGCTATTAACTGCCCTGGAGTCCATCTCAACTCATGACCTCCTTCATAGAGTCCCTCCATGGAGAGTGTGGTCTTCCTCTGTTTCTTCTGTCCTCTAATTTTCTCTGGAGTTATTCTCTTTTCTAATGAATTATTCCTTTTCACAATGTGGCCAAAGTAGGACAGCCTCAATTTGGTCCATCTTGGCTTCCAGGGAGGTTTCCGGCTTCATCTGCTCTTTGTTTTAACTGCCCTCGAGTCGCTCAGTATGTCCGTCTTGGGGTTACCCCCCCCCCAACTTGTGACTCTTGTGTAACATTTCTTTTCTTAGAGCAGTGATTCCCAGCTTTTGGGGGTCAACTAGCTTACAGTTGTAAACCGCTTAGAGACTGCATAGTGCGGTATGAAGTGGTATGTAAATGAAGCTGCTATTGCTTCAGCTCCCAGAATTCCTGAGTGTTGGCCAAGCTGTCAGGGAATTCTGGGAATTAAATTCCAAAACATCTAGAGGACAAAAGTTTGGGAATCACTGCCTTAGAGGCAGAAACCCCACAAGTGGAGCCTTTCACAACTGGAACATGTGGTGATGATGTACCTTCAAGTCTTTAAATGTAGATTGTTTTAATACATATGAGTCTAAATTGATACTGTGTTTTTAACTGGTGATGTTGGACTGTTGAAGAGGTAGGTGATAAATGAACAAATAAACAAACACACACACACACTGTTATTAGCCAGCGTGGTATAGTGGTCTGAGTTTTAGATTATAACTCTGGAGTCCAGGGTTCAAATCCATATAAACCCGCTGGTTGCCTGGGATGTGTCACACTCTCTCAGCCCCAGAGGATGGCCATGACAACCACCTCTGAAGAAACATGCCAAGAAAACCCATGATAAGGTTGCCTTAGGATGAGTAGGATTCGGGATTTTTATGTTCTGTTTAGATTGTATTAATATATCTGTATGGAAATTTTAATGTTGTAAGTCGCCCTGATTGCTCTGCAGAGGGGCGGATATAAATAAATATTATTATTATTATTATTATTATATTAGGGTCACTGGAAATAAAAAACCAACTTGAAGACACACAACAACATTATTATCAATTATTGTCATTGTTGTGTGCCTTTAAGTTGTTTCTGAATCATGGCACCCTAAGATGTACCTATCATGGGGTTTTCTTGGCAAGTTTCTTCAGATAGGGTTTGCCATAGCCATCGTCTGAGGCTGAGAGAGTGTGAGTCATCCTAGGTCACTCTAGTGGGTTTACATGGTTGAGCTGGGATTTGAACCCTGGTCTCCAGAGTGCTCAGACCACTAAACCATGCTGGCTGTTCTTGTTGTTGTTGTTGTTGTTGTGATCTAAGATGGACACCCACCCAATTGCTTATGCAGTAGCTGATTGGACAGGCAGCTAACTCTTCCACCCAAATCAATCCTGAGAAAGGATCCTTTCACTGCCCTTATTTGTTGTTGTTGTGTGCCTTCAGGTTGTTTCCGACTCGCAGAGATCCTCAGAAGACCCTATCATAGGGTTTCCTTGGCAAGCTTTTTTTTTTCGGGGGGGGGATCACAATGGACTTCCTCAGTCAAGTAGGATTTGAACCCTGATCTCCCAGAGACCTACTACTCCAACATTCAAATCACTAGACCATGCTCACTCTAAAAAAACTTGAACACAAGCATAAGGGTAAATGGGGGTTGCATCTTTTGTAACTGTTTTTCCTCCTGGGACCTCTGTGTGACAGATGGAAATCATGGAGCTGGAATCTTTTATGCCACTTTGGGTCCATATCAGGAGAAAAGTAGAATATATGTCAAATAAATATGTTTCATAACCTATCGGTGATGATGAGTGACATCCAAATGGTTTCTGCCAGTTGTGCATTTATTTTGCATGACAAGTCAGGAGAGTCAGTGTGGGGTTTGAGTATTGGACTAGGACTCAGGGAGATCAGAGTTTGGATTGCCATTCATCCATTGAAATCCACTGAGTGACCCAAGTCACACTCCCTGAGCCTCAGATACCAGATACCTGTTTTCTGTGCAATTGTTCTGTAGGATCTTGACACAACAGGCAGAAATTAAAAGGCCTCTTTTGTCTGTCACAGGCAAGAAATGATGAGCAAAGGGTTATTTACAATTTTTACTCTCTAACTCTGGTGCTTTATTGCAGGTGCTCTGCAGAACAGGCAAAAGTCTTGCAGATAATGCCCTGAAACCCACTGAGTGATCTTGGGCAAGCCACAACCTCTCAGCCTCACGGGGAGGCCATGGCAAACTTCCTCTGAATAAATCTTTCCAAGAAAACCCCATGCCTTAGGGTTGCCGTAAGTAGGAAATGACTTGAAGGCACATAGCAACAACAATAAGAGCATAATGTGATATTGACTATAAACCTTATCATTGGCATGTTCTGTGGTGTGTTTATACAAGGTGTCAATTTCATCCTCAACACATCTAGGTAAACTTTCAAGCCATACTGCAAAAATCTTTATTCTTGCAGAGCTCCTTTAAGCAATACCAGGCAAAGTAGATAAACTAGTGACTTGGCTCTGTATAGGGTATGTTCATATGGTGTATTTGCTTATGATAGGATATGCACAGATAAGGTATTTGTGCCTGTAACGCTAAACTGTGATGTCCCAAAGTGAGTGTTGGGAGTGAAAATTACACAAGGTTAGCTTCCGTCTGTGTAAATGTGTATGTTGTGTTTTTCATTCTGCTCTTCCTCCAAAGAATCAGGCCGGCATACATAGTTCAGATCTGCTCTGGTTTCCATCTTCCTCTCCATTCTCACAACAACTTTGGTTAGGGTGAGAAATAGTGGCAGGACCATGGGTGCTCCAGGAGCTTCGTGGCTATGTGAGAATTTGAATCTGGGTTTCCCCAGCCTGTGTCAACATTCTGACCATTGTGTATGTGCACCTGAATTTACTGCCTCCGCTGTTCATTTTCTGCTTATGATGAGATTCAGTTACTCTGTGTCAGGATCTACGTACCACTGGTTGAAAAGCACTGCTTTAGAGCAATGTAATACTTTTGGTAGTGTTGACATCTAGTGTCAGGATCTGAGTCCCTCAAAGTTCCTGCCGTGCTTGTTAGCCATTTAGGATTGCCTGTTTTTGTTTCATATTCCTGGATGATGGGAGATATTATGCTGCTGGTGCCAGAGGGAAAGGAATGGTTATCTACCCTGAGGATGGCTAATGATCAGATGTTTATAGGCACCAGGAACTTCCAAGGTCAGGTCCATGGGGATGCCTGGAAAATGAGAAAACAGTGGAGCAGTATGAGAAAAATGTTTTGCTTTTATGAAGATGGGGTTTGAGCATGTAAAAAGATTTGAATGACCTTGTGCTTTTATTATATAACCAAATTGCCTCAGTCCTAACAATATCGCTATATTGTAAACTGCTTTGGCTTCTGTTTGAACACTGAAGTTTGGATTTCTGAACAAAAGTTTGCCAGTACATGATGTCTAGTGTGGTTTTATGAGTAGGTTTTAGGTTTGGGTGTGGGAAACATAAATTCAAATCCTGAGATTCCACCTCAACATTAGGAAGAACTTCTTGATAGCAAGAGCTATTCAACAGTGGAACACATTCTCTCAGAGTGTGATGGAGTCTCCTTCTTTGGAGATTTTTAAACAAAGGCTGGATGGCCATCTGTCAGGGGTGCTTTCATTGTGTATTCCTGCATGGTAGGGGGTTGGACTGGATGGCCCTTGAGGTCTCTTTCAACTCTATGATTCTATGATTCTTCATTTAGCTACGAAGTTCACCTTCAAAATGTAATTTAGTTTTGGATATGGGAAATTTAAACCTTAAGTTCACCTTCAGAATGCAACTCTTTCCATTTAACTGACCATCTGAGTTTTTTTTGGTGGTGTTTTAAAATATTTTAACTGAAAGTTCTTAGTTTCTGTAACTGAGCCTTAGGAGAGGCATTTCAGTGGAGGGCAAAAAAAGTACAAAGCCTGGGAAACCACTAAATGTTGATGTTACAGGGAAGGGGGTCTGGATATTTAGGGAAGCCTAGCAGGTTGTTTTGAGATTCCAGGAGTGCTAGATTTGGCTAGTAAAAATGTAAAGGTAATACTGCCTTTATATTAGTAGCCCTGTCATCTTATCATCTGGGAATTTGTTTGATCCTCCATTAAAGTTAAGTTAGTGGCTATCCCCAATATCTTGTGATGGCAAGTTCCAAATTTTTAAAGAGTGTAACTGTACTTCCTTTTGTAAAAGAGAGCGAGTTCTTGGTATACAAACATATTGTGAGCTTGACAGGCTAATTCTCTAACCACTAAAGAGCATTAACTTTTTTTTTATCCTGTAGAAGTAGTTATCCTTCTACTTAGACCTGAAGCCAACTGCAGACCATGTTCTCAGAGCAAACTGTCCCATCTGCTCAGAGCCTCCTGGCCTCCCCATCTGCAGTGGCCTCTATCTTTGCCCGTGTGCCTGTCTCCACCTATACCAACTGTTCCCAGAACTTCAGGCTTGGAGAGCGGACTTTCAACAGGCAGTATGCCCACATCTATGCTACACGGTTAATTCAGATGAGGCCATTATTGGTGGAGAGAGCACGTCGCACATGGGGTACGTCTGCCAGCAAAACAGTTTTTTCATTATTTATTTATTTATTTATTTATTTATTTGGGTGTTGGCATTCTTTGAAATTGGAAATTTTAGCTGCCAGATGCTTAAAGAGAAACGCTGGTTGTAGAGAGTCATGAGAGTGTACTATAGGAAGTAGTGAATAAGAGAGATATTGTAAATGTGCAATTACCACAAAAGAGACCCACTACCATAGTGAAAGGTTGTAGAATCTCCACCTGAAGTGATATGAGGAAAAGATTCTGCAGAAAGTTGGACACATATCTACCGTATTTTCCGGCATATAAGACGACCCGGCGTATAAGACGACCCCCCATTTTTCCAGCCAAAATATAGAGTTTTAGCACCTCTATCCTCCTTATCCTTATACCCGGCGTATAAGACGACCCCTCCCCACTTTAACCACAGATTTTGCAGGTTAAAAAGTAGTCTTATACACAGGAAAATAAGGTATGTGTAGTGAAGGCTGCTAGTTTCCTGACTGTTGGTAGCTTTAAAAAAACTTTTATTGTAGGATATGTATAAATATTAACAAGCAAAGTCACTTTGATAAATGGATACAAGTCAGTTTCAGTGAAGAATGAATTCCAGATAACAACAATAATAAAAGCAATCATGAGTATGATAATAAAAGAAAAAAGGAAATATGATATGAGAGGGTATCGTAAAGTTTTAATTATCACCTTTAAAAATGTTTGACAAAATGTTTGTCTTGATTTGTAGTTGTTAACTTATCTCTACATAGTCACCATCCAGATTTACATATTTTTCCCAGCGCTTCTTGACCCTCTGAATACCGTTATTGTAGAAGTCTGCAGATTGCACCTTACGAGGATTTTACACTTTAGTCACTTCTGGCACAACCTGTCACAAAAATAAAGGACACAATGTGCTGATTTTCTCAACATCATGCACTTAGGAACCAATGATGACACTGACAACATTTCATCAATATACCATAATAACTTTTGGGTGATAATTATTACTTTACGAACCCCCCTCGTAAGGCGCAGTCTGCAGACTTTGACAATATCAGGTATTTGGATAAGTTAACAACTGCAAATCAAAACAAACCTGTCAAAAAAATTTAAAGGTGATAATTAAAACTTTACGATATCCCCTAGTATGGGTTTGTTTTAAACAGGGGTAGGCAACCTTTCACCTTTAAGGGCCGAGGGACTTCAGCTCCCAGAAGCCTCAGCCATGTTGGCCAATAGTCCCATGTTGGCCAATAGCTCCTGGGATTCTGGGAGCTGAAGTCCCTCGGCCCTTAAAGGGGAAAGTTTGCCTACCCCTGGTTTTAAACATATTATCAAGGGTTTTTTTGTGGCTTTTCTGGGCTATGAAGCTGTGTTCAAGAAGAATGTATTCCTGACATTTCGCTTGCCAGCCGTAGATGCAGGCGAAACCTCAGGAATAAATTCTTCTAGAACACAGCTTCATAGCCTGGAAACCCCACAAAAAACCTATGGATGCCAGCCCTGAAAACTTTTGACTTCACATATTATCAAGGGTTCAGTGGTTCTGAGGAATGTACATCATTCCACTTCCACAAGTGATGGGCTGGAGACTTCAAATGCTGTATATTGTCATTACTATATTTGTGTGAGAGGATATCAACATTCCACAAATGGGTGTTGATTATTAGGCTTTATAGTGGCTGACATTTTATCTGATAGTTTCTCCATTTACTTTGCTTCCCGTACTCTATTCCACTAGTTTCTGAGGAAGAGATTCCCTAGTTTTGTCCCCTCCTCCTCAATTTCAAATCTAGTAATTGCTAGGAAGTATCAGATTAGAGCATTATATTTTAGGTTTTTGCTTTCACCTTGGAAGAACAAGAGTAAGGGTAATCTGAGTGGAATGTAATATTCTGTTTAGTGAGGTTGGAGATCTGATCAAGTATTCTAAGCCAGAAGTGGCATACCTTGTCACATTCTGTCCACATAGACAAATATGATCCCCTGATATTACATCCTCTTCATCATTTCACATTTATGTTCTTTGTAATGTATGCTAAGCAAATCGGTATCAAATACTTTCTGTGAATCAGTTTTATGGTGTTCTCTTTTATGAGTGCAGATTTTGATTTGATGGCAGGATGTCCAGATTTTTAGCCAGGTGTATTCAGGGATTATACGGTTAAATCCAGAGGTTTTTAAGACCTCTGCCAAAGGATCTTTCCGTTAACACTGAAGGGACTCTTAGAGAACTGATCAGTATCTGTGCACATTGCTTCATATATGTTTGTAGTTTTTAAAGCAATAGATGTCAGGCTATCAAAACTGCATATGGTTTGTTACCTTGAGTATCTTTTTCTGTAAAAGGAGGGCATATATTTGCTAAAATAAACATTATTTTGTTTTGTTTTTCTTGTCACTTTTTCCACAACACATTGGTTAAAAGGAATGTCATGCATCTGTTGTACTGTGGAAGAATTCTTTTGTTTTGTTTAATTGGAGAACATAGTATTTATTGCAGGCTTTTTTAAACATTGTTGCAATCCTAGCTTTACTTGTCAGGAGACTTTTTTTATAGGGTGTGCTGTATTTGCAACTTTATTGTTGTTGTTTTTAAATTATTTTATACTATTGAAAATTTCTAATATTATTTTACTTTTATTTATTGAATTTATATCCTGCCTTTCTTCCAAATGGGATTCAAGGGGGCTTACAATAATTTAAAAATATATAGCTAACACACTAATGTAAAAAATTAAAAAGGAATTGCATGTAATTTTAATGTGATAACTTGTTTAACTGGTTTTTTAAAAAGTTTTTATTATTAGGTCTTTAGCTTTATGTTGTTTTAGTCTTTTTGTGAGCTACCTTGTATCCCATGCCAGGAGAAAGGTGAGATGAACCAAAGGCTAGATAGATAGATAGATAGATCCACATAAGACAATGTATTTGAATTTAAGACTGTTTTAGTGTTATTTATATAAAGAAGACTACATTTCCAACTCCAAGCATACTTAACTACAAAGTAGTTCATTTTTGAGATCAGGCCTTTAATTGATTGGTGTACCTGAGCATTGGCTCCAACAAGAAATTCCCTTTTTGAATTATGACTTTGTTCCCGTAAAGACAAATGCTTTATTCCAGCTAAGGGACTGCAGTGTCTAGAACTCAAGCTATGTTGGAAAATAGATGAAGTTGCCAAATCATAGCTTGGAAAGATTTGCTTACAGCAATAAAAGGATGCATTTCCATGAAAGAAGTTTTATTCAGGTACTGAGTTGTGTTGGGCGCTACAATTACTTTGGAAAAGAAATAGTAAAGAACTGGCTAAGTTGCCATTTCTTTAAATAGGGAGAGATGCCTGCCATTGTATTTCTTTAAATACATCACTTTACATTTTGGAGCCCAGAGAGCAGGGATGGAAAGTTTATGTTTTGTAGGCAGAGTTTTGCAGACTAGGGTGATGTTGGAGAGGCTGCCAAAGCATCAGCAGCAGCAGGAGCTAAGGCATCTTTTGAAAGAGGACAGATTTATTAGTGCATCGGCATTCATGGGCTAGAGTTTACTTCCATATATTTGTGTGTGTACTACACATACGCACATCAAAACCAACCATGTATGTGATGGGAAGGGCTCTACCCCAGGGATGGAAAGAAAGGAGATTTAGATAAACTGCCAGATCTCTGAACAATTTACAGTAGAATGGCAAGGACTTCTGATTCCAAATTGATTAACAATAGTAGCAACAAATCACCTCCTACCTCCAAAACTGCATGGCTGAAATGGAATGTTTGAAGTAACCGGCCATAGATTTTTGTTTGGAACAAATTCTTTGGCTCAGAATTCTTTCATTCTAAGTGTTTCTTTCATTATATATTCTATCTGGTGGTTTTTAGATTTTTAATTTTAAAAACCAACAAAGTTCATCCTTAGGTCTGATATCTCTCCTTGCACACACACACTTATAATTGACAAAACATGATTCATTCACAAAAGTTGATTAATTCACAATACATTTTTTAGTCCTCCAAGTGCCACATGATGTGGCTTCTACCATTCCCTCATTGTCTCTTTGTTCAGAGGTTCTTTTTGTATTTATTCACAAACTATAGTCTTTAAAAAGTGTACTTACTGCATTCTGATAAAGTGTAGGTATGTAAAATAATGATAGCTAAACAACTGATAAATCATGTTAAATTTAAATAAGGATGAGGTATATTGTCAATGATGGTCACTAGAGGTCAGCACCTATTTTAGTTTCCATGAAATCTTGAACTTTTTAGCAAGGCATTTTACAGTTAGAATTGACTGGTCTACATATAGCATCCAGTTCAAGTGAGATTAAAAAGGAACTTGGGTTGACTGTTCCTGAGCTGAGCCTGTTTGGTCCGCAAGTTTTCAGGGTTATTTCTTAGATTGCAGGCTAGAAACTAATTGGAGGCCAAGCAAACAAGGGCCCTATTTTCAGATCAGGGCCTCAGTTTGAAGGAAAATTTTGATTGTAATATTGTTTGTCGTCCAGTACTCACCTCTAGATTCATCCTTGCGTCCGACGTTAGGTGGGTAGCAACTAAAAAACAGATCCTTTTTATCACTGGTGGAGCCGTGTTAATGGAATGCCAATCCCACAGAGGCCTTCCAGGTGCTGATTTTGATGTCATTTTAACACCAAACGTTTTTAAAATTTTGTCAGGTTTTTAACATGTAATACCAATTTACTGTGTGATATTTGCCTTGCCTTGCCTTTGCAGTCATTTTGTGTAGAATTTTTCAAATGATTGCTCTGTTTGTGTTTTTATGTTTTAATCTGGAATTTCAATATCCCTGTTATATGGTGACCTGGCATTTTATTGTTTGACAAGTAAATTCCTGTACCATAGGCCTATGTTAGATCCACTGTTACTCCCTGAAATATTCCACACACCTAATCTGTTGTCATTCTCTCAAAGGAAGCAATATTACAGTGAGGAAACTTTGTGAACTGCAAGCAGGAGAGAAGTGCTGTGTAGTGGGGACACTCTTTAAATCTATGCAGCTTCAGCCATCCATCCTGCGGGAAATCAGTGAAGAGGTAATGAAAGAATGCAATTGAGCAGGTAAAATTATATAAGTACTGGTGAAGTTACTGTACAGAGCCAGTCCATTGATCAGTCAAGCTTGGCAATTTCTGTTCTAATTTTTACTTGCTCTCCAAGTCGTTATAGGTATTTCCAATCTCTCTCCTGTTCTCTCTCTCTCTCTCTCTCTCTCTCTCTCTCTCCCTTCCTTCCTTCCTTTTTCTGTCTTTTTGACAAACAAAAGTATATAGAAAAATTTAAAAATCGTAACACAATAATAGAATTGTAAACCTAGTATCTAATAAAATCTAACAGAAATTTAATGGGAGCTGGCTGGGATTGCACCTAGGACATTGTGTGGGTAAAGCAGATGACCCACATACAACCCTCCCCCTTGAGAACATAAGAAAATCCTTGGTGGTTTAGAACCTATATAGTCTAGGTTTCTCCTTCCATTGATGCCCATTGGAAACTTGCAGGCAACAGCATCTTCCTTCTCATGTACCCTAGTGTCTGGTATACAGAGAAACACTGCTCTAGAGAATTGTAAGTGCTCCTTTTTGCCACACTGAGCTTCTGAGCAGTCTCCAGTAGGAGTTGCCACCCTGCTCTTACCTCAACTGTGTTCCCTAACTGGGTTGGGGAATAAAATCTGGATTTTGCAAGGGCAGATTTGACACTGGCAGGGTTGCCCTTTTTAGCATCACTCCCTTTAAGGCAGCCACTTTAGGGTAGGCCTGAGGGTGCAAGCCTGTCCCTCTGCTTGAGAGAGCTGGGGAAGATCATGTGCACTTAATATTTACTTGCTGGAGCAATGTGCTGTCTTTTCATTTGTTGGTGAGAGTAGTGGCTGCCTTCTCAAGAAAGGGTGTGTTATCAAAAGGAATGGAGGTGAATTGTAGACACCTGTACAGCAAAACTAATCTTGCAATGTTTATTTAAAGGAAACTCTTGGCATGCAGTTGTGAGTCTTTTATCTGCGTCTTTGTCCCTGTGGGTCAATATTAAATTATGCTTTTAAGTGAAAGCCTCTGCTTTATTTCAAAGTCAGAACACATCCTGTGCAGTACAAAGGAAGTTAATGTGCAGATTGTTTTTATTTTAAAAGGAAGATGTATTTTTGTTTAAACTGATATGAAAATCTTGATAACCTTGGCTACCTATTTAAGGAGGCTTACACATGTTTAATTCTGGATGCAGCACTCAAATAATATAGCCAGAAGTGATTGGATATAAATGATAACAGTAAAGATAGTCACTAGTATGGAAAGTAAGTCCTGTGAGGGATGTTTTTTTTATCCTATAGCTAGAGAAGACTTTCAGGGGCAGGGGCATTATGGCACTTTATAAATATCTGAAGGATTGTTAAGGGCAAATGTTTCTTCTCTGCTGCCCCAAAGAGCGGGCCTAGGTTTAATAGCCTCACATTACAAGCTCACAGATTTCAACCAAGAGTTGGGAGAAACATGTTGATGGTCAGGGCAATTTGACAATGGAACCAATTACTTAAAGGAGTGGTGGGTTTCTCCTTATGGGAGATCTTTAGAGTGAGATTGGACAGCCATATGCTGAAGATGTTCTAGCTCTAGATTTCTGGTGCACAGTAAAGAATTAGCTGGTATGTCATTGCAGCTGCTAAGCAATAATTGAGCTATATAGTAGTGGCAAAATGTTGGACTGTTGTTAAAATATACCAGAGGACCCAAGCTGTTTAAAAAGAAAAAGCAGAAGCCTTCCCAAAGCAAACTGAACACCCCCGGGAATAGAGGTGATGGTACTAATGGCAGAAGAATTATCAACCTGGGCTTTTATTAAACATTGGAAACTGTCTTACTCTGTATCAAACTATTTGTCCATATAGCACAGTAGTATCTACTCTGACAGTGGATAATCAGCATCTCAGGCAAAAGAGGATCCTAGCAGTGAATAGCACTCTTGATTCTTTGAGATTGAACTGCCAGGGCTCGAACTGAACACTATTTGCATTTAAATCCTGCCCAGGGCCAGTCCTAGTCAGCTGTGTGCCACTTTTACTTGAAATGGAACTAAAACCTCCTCAGTATGGCTTGCAACTGTTGTTTGTGCTGAACTGGCATGGTATCTGGGGGAAAAACCCCAACCATCTGACAGCTTCCTTCCTCTGCTGGACACATGATTTGACTCTTTAGCAAGAAGTGAGAGCTTAGCTAACTTTGGAAGGAAGACTGTTGAGTAACAAGTTTAACTTGCCCCAGTAATGAACTCTATTCAAACAGCACTTCATGATTGCAAACACATATGCTGGAGCTGATCTACCCAAGATTGGCTGTAGGAAGTCACTGACCAGATGAGTAACATCACTTTTGGATAAGTTTCTGCAGTATTGCTGAATCTCACGATTTTTAGAAGGAAACAACTTAGAATTATTGTTTGTACAATTGGAGGCAGGTGGGTGGGTGTGCTTTGGAAAGATGGTGCCATTTGTCATTGAATGACTTTTCCATATTGGCATTTTCCTCTTTCTCTTTAGTTTGTGTGGGTCTTGCCTCATCTAATGGGTAAGACAATAAATCCACATGGCTCCTGGCCAACCTGGCAGGGAAGATTCCTGGAGCTGTAGTCCAAAAGAATTACTTCTTCAAGGTTTTGTTCTCTGCCAGGGTATATAGCTTATGGGGGAGAACAGTGAGGCTAGCACAATATTAGGTTTCTATGATTACTGCTCTGGTGTTCCTATGAGAGAGAACCTCTTGCAAGTGTCAGGGAACTTTTTGCTGGATGCAATGACAGCATTGGTGTTTGGTGCTCAGGTATATTTGTCCTTATCCTTCAGACTGTTGGAGAAGATGGAAGATGGGAGCAGAGAGGATTTCTGCATGTGTTTGATGGATGGTATGAAGCAGTCAGGGTTCCTCAAACAAGATAGCATCTCCTTGTGAATTGCTGAAAGGGCAAATGAAATCAAAAGTCCTGCAGCCTAATTGCCAAAAGATGGAGATGAAGTGATGAAAGGGCAGGTGTGTGTGCATGCACACACAATACAAAAAACAGTTTGGCTTGCCAACAGCCATTGAAGGCTTACTGCCTACCCTCTTTCTCTTTTTCCAAAACCCTTTGCCATCTGTAGATGGTTTAGGGGACTGGAGAGATATTCCTGGAAGCTTAGAGAAAGTAAAAAAGGTTGGTGGTCTCTCCTTGTCATTTTAACCCTTTCCATATCCCAGTGCAAATGTGAGTTGGGCAGAATTGATGTGCATTCACTCCATATCCCTCTTTCGTAATGGGCAGGGTGAGTGAAGCCATGGGAGTAGAAAGGGATCATGAAATCCAACCATCTGTTTGGATGGACCATTTGTTTCTGTCAGATGGCCAAGGCGGGCAGGGGCCTTGTGGGAAGTGTGTCATTATGAGGCAGGGCCTAAAATGTTGATGTTAATGTCAGCTCTGTTCTGTTGACATTATTAGTCTAAACTTTTTTATTTATATCAGAAAGCATGCTGAGAATTTAACTAATTAAAATAGGTAGGGCATAAAAGATAATCCCAAATCCAGAGCTTGGAAAAAATACTTTTGGACTACAGTTTTCCCCACCAGCCATGCAAGCTGTGGCGTTCAGGGCACTGTAGTCTGAAAACAATGCAGTTTTTAGTTTGAGATAGATGTGTTTGAGGCTGCATGGCCATCTGTTGGGTGCTTTGATATATATAGAAGTTTGAGAAACACTTTATGAAGTACTCAAAAAAGTAAAGCTCTATTTGTTTTTTTAAATATTGGAGGAATGGATTTTTAAATTTTTAAATATTGGAGGAATGGATAGAACTAAATTGAAAAGAGGGTGGCTGAGATACAGAGATATTTTGAAAAAAGATAACCAACAACAATATGTAATGAAAAAGGCAGAGGAAATACAAGAATTTGAACACAACAAATATTGGTTAATTTACTTCCAATTGACAGAAAGGTATCAAAAAGATAAAAAGGAATACGGATTTGAGCTAGGAAAAAACGAAATTGATGCAATTCTTGAAGGAAAGGTAGAAAAAACCCCAGCAAAAATGTATAAGGTGCTCTTGCACAGACACCAAGAACAGGATGTCATCAAAGAAACCATGATTCAGTGGGCCAAAGATATTGGCAGACCAATATATTTGGAAAGCTGGGAGATCTCAAGAAAAAAGACTCTACAATTCACTAGATGCCAAAATGTCAGAGAGAACTGTCTAAAAATGGCATTTAGATGGCATCTTACTCCTGCCAAACTCGCAAAAATTTA
>CM034702.1:11748674-11763578 GCA_020142125.1 Phrynosoma platyrhinos
AAGTTAACAATTACAGGAATTAATGTTTGGGATTTATTTTGATAATCTATTTATTTTATTTTGATAATCTTTTTATGTTCCAAAAACCATGTAATTTCATAGAAGTATTATATTTTTACATATCTGGGAAAGTAAAAAGCAGAGAAAAGGAAATTCTTTAATGTATTTTATAATTGCAATTTATTTCTGCAAGTTGTACTTTATGATTTCTCATCTTTGTAATTTTAAATTTAATAAAATTTAAATAATATATATATATATATATGAAAAAAAGGGGAAAACAAGAAAAACAAGAAAATGAGTATGGTTTACAACAGAGGGAAGGGGTGGCATAGCTGGGTAGTTACCCAGCATCTTTGATATCAGTTGAATTAATGCCATTTTACTACTCTGTACCAGAATTACTCTACTTATGGTACAGTTTTGAGTTCTTGGATCTGCCTTTACTGTTAAGTTGCTTTCTGAATCCAGCTGTTAATAGAATTAACATCATAACCCCAATGACTCATGGAAACTCTTACAAAGACTGTTTAAAAAGCATATTTACGTTATGCTGTATGGGTTTATTGCATGAGAATCATTTTCCTCCTGTTTAGTTGTCTGACCACATTCTGCAGTATCATTTTTTTTTAAAAAATCCAGCAGAAACCACATGGACTAGAATTTCCAATTATATGATTAAATGTCTTCTGATCTTGCATCAAATCTTTCAGCCCACCACGAGGAAACCAAAAATATGGAGAAATTTATTTTTAAAATGTTTGTATCCTTAATGATAATACAGTAAGTAGAAATCAAACTTGGAAACTGCTTACCCCACCACAATAATGAGACATAACAACTTATTTTTTCTCAAAAAATAGGTTCTATAATGTGCTATGATAAGCAAAAACATGTGAATCATTAACATTTAAACATTTAAGAGAACTGAAAGCTTAGAAGAATGTGGTATTTCTTCTGGGGAGGTTGTTTCAGAGAATTGGGGCAGCTGAGATAAATACAGTACACCGATCCCTGTTACTGATGATCTTATTTCCTGAAGTGGCTAAAAAGCTACTTTTACAAGTACATGTCATGTACAGGAAGAGTGTAGTGGAGTCTCCTTCTTAGGAGGTTTTTAAACAAAGGCTGGATGGCCATCTGTCGAGTGCTTTGATTGTGAGTTCCTGGGTGGCAAGGGATTGGACTGGATGATCCTTGTGGTCTCTTTGTGATGCTAGGTTCAAAAGGCTGTGAATTGAGATTATGAAGAACATTAAGGAGAAGCATGTTGGATAATGCTGAGGCTGCTACAAAACTATCTGCTGATGGAGGCTGGCTTTGTAACTGTGTAGCATGGTTTCTTCAATGTTAGGTGTTTCTTGCCTTCACAGCACAATCTGCCACCACAGCCTCCCCGTACCAAGTACATCCACCAATCAGATGAGCTGATCTTGGAGGATGAGCTGCAGCGAATCAAACTAGAAGGAGACATACAAATTGACAAGTTGGTGACAGGTAGGATGACTTGGGGGAGGCAAAGCAGGATCATGGGGCCAAGGCATGATACTCAAACCAAGCTGCCCAAAAATCAAAGCAGCAGCATAGAAGAGTGTAGAATTCTGCACTGATCACATTTTGTTCCAGTTCAGTGTCCAAAAACCTTTTAACTGGCTTTGTTGGACTAAACGTGCTATGAGCACAACTCTAGGTTTCCAGCCACAGATTTTTCTCTGGAAATACAGTCACAATTGGTATGTGGAAGACAGTTAAGTTAGATCAAGGCTTGGTACAGTTTATTTTTGGATTATTATTATTATTATTATTATTATTATTATTATTATTATTATTTCTATCCCGCTCCTCTGCAAACACAACTAAATTGTAGCCAAAACAGTAAGTGTTACAAGCACTGGCTCACAGACTATTTAAAATTACTCTTCCCATCAGCCAATTGGCTAGTAAGAAAAGTAAATTAGGGGAAATGACCTTAGAGGGCATGGTGAAACTGACTAATGTAGAAGGATGCAAGAAGCTTATGTATCCAACAGTGGGCACTGTCCAGCCATTCATTTATCCTGGCAAATACAGGAGTAGTGGACTGATGCAAAGTTTAGGCTGCTTAAATGATGAGAGACAGCAGAAAATGATTTTGAGTTTATTGTTTTTCCCCACACATTGTGAATGTTAAAAGTGGGGAACGGAGGTTTTTAAACAGAGGCAGGATGGCCAATTGTACACAGTGACCAGTTGTAAGCTTGTTTTGTTTTGTTTTTTCCTTTTGGCTGATCCAGGGACCATTCTTGCTGTCTATGGCTCAGAGAAGGATGATGGTAAATTCCTTGTTGAAGATCACTGCTTTGCAGATATGCCCACCCAGCTGCCTATGATGGGGCCCAGCATGGACAGGTGAGGCCACCCATAAGCTTGACATAAGAACATATGAAGAGACTTGTTGGATCAGGAAAGTGCAGAGCTTGAGAAATTAAAAAGAATGAATATGACATGTTGAAGCTATTCATACCTAAGCAGTAGTAAAGTGATGCTAGGGTGCCAGAGCATTATCCTGTCTGTACTTCGTTATGGTTGGCTTCGCATATCATTATATTCATTATTCTTAGAGGTAATTTTTCAAGCTTTGACAAGGATCCATTAAGTCCAGCATCCTTTTTCATACAGTGGCCAGTGAAATGGAATTTGAAACAGTGGGCCATGTTCTACTGAATTTAAAAAGGGAAGATTTTTGTTCCTTGTTTTTGAACATCCTCGGTCATTATTTTCATTCATTCTGACAGTATTCATTTATGGGGGTCCTGAAACAAATACTGCTTTTGTTCTTGATCAAATTGTTTTTCAAGACAGTTTTGATCACTCCTTGGAGATTCCTTGGCCAGCCTTCCATGCTTGTCTCCTTCATATATTCATATATCCTTCATATATTAGAAAATCTTCTGTTTGGTTGAGAAAAAGTCAAGTTCAAGAACAGTAGACTTTAATACTGATGTGACAATGTTTGATGAGGTGAGGTTGAGACCACCTACCTTCCTTTTGTGCTGCTGGAAGACACCATGAGTTCTATTGTTTTGCATAACTTATGCCAATATAAAGGAAATCAAAAGGGCTAGATGCTCCCAACAGGAGCCAAAGCTCCTAGCTGTCTTTATTAATATCTTGTGAATTGGTGGCATGTAGTGATATGTCAGTTCCTTTTTCTAAGGATACTGAAAAGGAAGATCAGGGCTTCCAAGTTCTCCATGAGTAGGCTCATGGACTCAAGGAGTGGGGTCTTGCAGGGTTATTGGCAGCAGCAATACTCCAGATAACTCTGAGGAGCTGCATCTAGCCATTTGGATTTTACATCCTCAATTCTTTTCAATTGTAATCTTTCCTTCTTTGTAGAAAAATATGGTTATGATAAAATATGAACAAAGTAGACAGCTTTTGTTGTTTGATTTTGAAAGCATAGTTGAAATGCAAGGTGAAATGATCCATTTGTTTCATAGGAAAAATAGAAAGGTCACAGTGAAAAGCCAAGAAAATACCTGAAGAGCTATATCCTTGCCACCTTTTGTAAATTAATGCAGCGAAAGGGGGCTGTGATATTGTTCATTTGTTTTTGGGGGGAGTGGACTGTCAGAAATTCATGGGCCCCTCCTTGGGCCCTGGACAGATCTACTGGCTAAATCCCCCTCTTATAGGCTTCCCATACCTGTTCAGCAACTTCAGTCATTAAGGCTAAACACCATTCCCTTGTGTATCACTGAACTAATATAAGCAGATTATCATTTTTTTCTATATGCAACCAGTTGAAAAACATGTTGGCCATTTGTGTCCTGATTATTAGTTATACCAGTTCTTCCACTTCCTGATGATAGAGCTCGATAGCAGTGCACCTACTGCACAAAGGAGAATCTGTCACTCACACACTGTATCTTACCCTGCAGGTTTGTTTTACTGGTGTCAGGCCTTGGCCTTGGCGGCAAGAGTGGAGAAAGTCTCCTGGGTATGCAGCTCCTTGTGGACATGGTGACAGGACAGCTGGGTGCAGAAGGTGAACAGTCCAGTGCAGCCCTCATTTCTCGAGTCATTCTGGCAGGAAATTTGCTCAGTCAGAATACCCAGAGTAGAGACACCATGAATAAGGTGAAGCCCTGGATATGTTCTATCAGTTGATTTCATCATTTGTATTTTGAGTTCACTGTCTGTCTTCCAGTCTTCCATACAGCTGAAGGTTTCTAGTCAGTCTCCCACCCAGGCACCAATCAAATCCCATCCCACTTTGCTTCAGTGAAAAGATCTCTGCCACCACTCACCCCACTAAATAGTGTAGGACTGGACAAATTTTACTTCCATCTTCCCTAGTGCCAGTCTAATGGATCTATAAAGAGATAATTGTGTGGGGAAACTTAGTCATTAGCAGGATTTCCCTAGATTGCATTTGTGCCAGTCTCCAATAGAAAAAATTAAAACAAAACCTTCCAGGAAAGTAATTCTATAAGGCAAATTGGTATTAACTTCCTAAACATTCTGTAGTAGGATCCTTTCATAAACTTGTCAAAGACCTGGCCAGAATACTCAATTTTAACTGTCTTGGGATATTTGTGTATGATCAAACTTATTTGTTCTGTCTATTCCTACTGCAAGGATAGATAATGTTGAGCTGCCTTCTTCACTGAAAAGATAGGAATTGTTCAACCATTTCCCTATATTATGTCTACTTTCCTCCTCTTGGACTTTGAAGTAGACCTGCATCATCTTGAAATATTGCACAGTATTCTTTCTTGTTTTTGTTAGTGAACATGGAGGTAATTCACATTATTTTGTTTTTTGCCTGTCCTTTGCAAAATAGGTACAGCCATCAATAGTAGAGTTACCTTGTTAGAGCTCTACTCTACCAATGGAATCTCGTTCATTCTTTCACTTGTAAACTCTTCTTCAGGCAAAGTATCTGACCAAGAAGACTCAGGCTGCCAGTGTGGAGGCTGTGAAAATGCTGGATGAAATCCTGCTGCAGCTTAGTGTGAGTATCGTTTTCAGGAGTAGAGTAGTGGTAAAGGATCTATCTCTAGGGCAAAACAGATTCTTCCCAAGAACTTAAGTTTATCTGCTGAATCAAAACAAAGGCCTGTTTAGTCCAGCAATGTGTTTATCCTCAGTAGCCAGTCAGATGCTTCCAGGAAGCCTGCAAGAAAGTAGAATAACTCTCTCCTATGAGTACTTGGAGACATGCTGTTTCTGAACCTGGGGGGAGTACATAGTAGTCATGACTAGTATCCATTGGTATTCTTATTTTTAATGAATTTGTCTGATTCACTTTTTAAACCTTCTGAACTGGTATGCTTCACAACATCTTTTGATAGCCATATCTATAATTTGACGTGCCCTGTATGAAGAAGTACTTCCCTTTACGTGTCCTGAATTTCCCACTATTTAGCTTCACTAAATCACTCTGGCTCTAAGATGTTATGAGCAGGAGTATTCTCTTTTTATCCATCCATAACTTTATCCACCTCTTAATTTTGGTGTGTGTTTATTCAAAATTGAGGTCAGCCTCATATAGAGTGACCAAAATGGCTTTCAGTCCTATCAAAAAGCAGTATAAAATATATTTTAGTAAACAATTAATAAAAACAGTATTATAAACTTTGCTGATGTGGAGACCATGAAAAGCACATTTAAACAAAAAGGTTCTGATGATCTTCCTTAATACTGTGGCAGGTGGAGTTTAAACAAGCTGTTTCCACCACTGTGGAGGGCTGGGACTCGCTAAGTATAATGCATATGTTTTGGGTGTGGGGAAGCAGAACAAAACCTCCTCTAGAAAATTTTAACTGGAGGGTAGGAGCTTCTGATACTTTGGAGTCAAACTAAAGTTAATGGTGGCTAGTGGTTCCAATACCTCCAAGGTTACTCTAAACTTTAAAGGAGCTATACAAGATGGAGTCGAGTTCAGCACCTTTGAACTCGAGTTCAAAGTTTGGACAAGCCCCAGAGTGGATTCGCCATCTCTTTGACTTCAGATCCATCAGACACCATTGTTCCTATCAGTGCTCTGAAATGGTCACACTGTGAACACTGTGGGAGATCAGTGCTGATCAAATAGCAAGAAAACAATGGCCCCTTATCAATAGCAACAGAGTTCTGGACCAGTTGTACTTTCCAAACTATCTTCAAAAGGAACCCTGTGCATGTTGTAGTTATGCATACTGAGCAATGTGTGGAGCTGCTGTTTGCCATATGAATATGTTTTCTTTTCTGATTGCTTCTGCCCACATAGAGGGACTCTTCCAATGCTGACAGCCTTCTTTATATTTGCCCTTCTAGATGTCTGTACCTGTAGATGTAATGCCTGGAGAATTTGATCCCACCAACTACACTTTGCCCCAGCAGCCGCTTCACCACTGTATGTTTCCTCTGTCAAGTGCCTACTCCACGCTGCAGCTGGTCACCAACCCCTACCAAGCTAATATTGATGGGGTTAGGTAAAGTCAGTATTCATCACTCCAAAGCTTGGGAAAATTACGTTTTTAGGGCACAACTCTCAAAATCCCCCAATAGTGGCACCACCATTACTGCCACCTGTATTTCCTAAAAGTTATGGAATGCTTTCAGTTGTTGAAAGTGTTTCATGTGCATTAGCAAGTTGTCCTTACAACAATTCTGTAAGGTAACTCAGCATTATTATCCTACCTATTGCAGATACGTTCATCATTGTTCCACAACACATTGAGCAAGGATATAAAGTATATATATATAAGGCAAAGGAGGGAAGAAGAATTTACTGGTTGTTTCTTCAAGGGAGCCCTTCCCCCTCCTGAGACTGGGAAAAACCCACAGTCATATCAGGCCTGGTAATGAGCTCAAAGCAGATACAGTATTTGCTCAGAATTCGCTGAGATTTCAAGCAATGACTTTAGCCTTATGTTACACAAATGGACTAGTAACAATGGTATTTTGACTGGAAAGCAGGATGTGTATTTCCTGGAATCACCATGGGAACAAAAGGTGTAGGTTCTACTGGGAATCATACCTCTGGTGTACTGAATAAGGTGGCACAAGAACTGGCATTAACATAGGACAGAAGAAAAAGTGTGATGTAATGGACCTTAAATCCTGTTCTTTTCAATGGGCACGTGCTTCCACTTGTTTTGCCACATGTGTGCGTTCCCATTAAATAAGCAGGGGCTTGCTGTCCATGGAAACTTAAACCGTGGATTACAAGCCTGCTTGGTACAGGTGCATTGTACCAGCCTTACGTTAACGGAAGATGATATTAACTGTAGTCCAATGCATTCCAAGGGCATCAGTTTAGGGAAGGCTGGAATAGAGTTAGACTGGAAAGGCTTGAGTTAGATTCTCTTTTTCTGGTGAAGCTCACCAAATGACCTTGGACCTTTTACCATTCTCAGCTTCACACACTGTTTAAGTGGTTTTCTGTGGATAATGATAGGGTTGGGTCTATGCCATCCTGAGCACCTTGTAGAGAGTATATATGTAAGAATTATTTAGTATTATCTCCTAGTCTTTGGCCTCATCATTCAGATGTAAATGGTTTTGTTTCTCTCCTTAATTTAGATTTTTGGGAACTTCAGGTCAGAATATTAGTGACATCTTCAAATACAGCAGCATGTCTGATTATTTGGAAATCTTGGAGTGGACTTTACGGATTGGGCATCTCAGTCCCACAGCCCCCGACACACTTGGTAATTTCCTCAAGGCATTTTGGGCTCTCTGGCTATTTCTTCTTAACTGCTGCCTAATGCAATGTAAGGAGAATATGGTGCAGATGGAGACACTGCTGTTGTAGAGGTTTGTCAAGGAATGCATAACAGGGAATGCCCTGAAGTATATATTAGGTGTGCAATAGTTTAGCCATTTTGAAATGACTCGGAATATGCAGTTGAAACCTGATGGTTTGGGACACAATGGAAAGGATTATAGACTGCTATATTAATGTTCAAACATATGAGGGGTTTCTCTAGAAACTCTTACTGGTCTTCCATCATGGACCTGAGAAAGGTTTCCATGGGGTTGCCTCCCATCGAGGCATGACCAGAGTTAGAACTACCTAACTTCAACAAGATGGATGTTGCCTTCAAGGCCATGTGCTAGGGGACCTTATTTTATTATACTCCTTAAAACAGTTATTCCCAAAGTGGGTGATACACCCCCCTGGGGGCAGTGGAAAAATCCAAGGGGGCAGGGGGGATTTCAGTTAATGTATTGGTATACAAGAAAGACAAGGGGAACCAAGGTGGGGGATGAGGGCTACATGAAACATCTTTTTGGGATCCCTTAAAACTGCCACAAAGCCTCACTTTGTGTGGTGGTGTCTCCCACTCTTCACCAGCCAACGTGAGCTCATTCTCTTATCCGCTTCTTTCAACTAGTAGTAGCAAGAAACTTGCACAGCTTGGGCTCAGGGCATCATTTCTGTGGTTTGGAGTGGTACCATTTTGGGACAGACTGACTGACTGGAGCAAGGACTTAGAGAATGTGGTGGGGAAGAAGCAGCAGCAAAAAGGAGTTTTCAACTTTGGGACACTGCTTAAGCTTTGTGAGCTTTGCTGGGACTTGGCTGGCAGGCTGGAGCTTCACTCCGACTTGCTCCTGCTTTCTTTAATTGGACAGGCTGAGAGAAGAGGTAGCAGAAGAAGAAATGCTTGTGCATGGGGAGGAAATACTTGAAGCTGTGTGGGGAAGACATGCCTCTGGGGAAGTAATATCTAGGGTTGATTCTTGGAAAGGGTCCTTTACCTTGGGTCAGTTCCTGTAATTAAAATCACTCCCTTTCCCTATCCATGTCAGTCTTCAGTCCAGAGCATGTAGCCTTTGTAAACCACCTACACACATATCAGCTGCGCCTCTGAGTATTTCTGTAATTGAAATACTATTTTGCATTCTGTCCAGGGTCATCTTGATAGTTAACCAGATTTCAATTATATATCTTAACTCATTTAAAGTTGGCTGTTGTAGTGCACTTTAAAATGTGTTGCTGGCTTTTTTAATCTAAAGAAACAAGATCATCTGTCTTCCCTCTTTCTGAATGAATATAGTTTCTTTATAATCCTACATTTTTAGATCCCTTTTCTATTTATCTCTGCCTGCTAGCAAGGCTTTCTTTTAAAACTACCCACTTGCTTGCTTTTCAGGCTGCTACCCGTTTTACAAGACAGACCCTTTCATTTTCACTGACTGCCCTCATGTCTATTTCTGTGGGAATGCCCCTTCCTTCAAATACAAAGTGGTCAAAGGTAAGTGAGGAACGGCTGGATCTGGTGGTCAGTACATTCATTATGGCTTCTTATAGGCATCCTTATAAGCATTGTATATGTTTTGAGTGATTAGAAGTAGATAACTACCTCTAGTGAGATCTGTCTCTTCCATAGTAGGGTGGTTATGGTAAGAGGGAAGAGGGGAAACACTAGATGTAATTTCTGATCTGCTTTTTAGACTTACTGTTCCACAGCATAGTGATCGTGCATGAATTTAAACTTTTTTCACTTAGATGTTGTGCATGATTATTGTTCTGGCACAGAACTTCACTTGCATCCTGAGCCCACTAAGAAACCTAGTTGGTTAAAGGAGGAAATAAAATTCACCCATGATTCCTCCTTGGCATTGCCACACTCCAACCACTTACCCCTGCAGTAGTAGGCCTCAAGGCTTCTTATGGATTGGTTGTTTTTAAGTGCAAAAAGTGTTTTGTTTTAATGTTACTTAACTCCACTACTTCTTTCCCCCCACTTTGCAGGTGATGAGGGTCAGAAAGTCTTGTTGTTGACCCTTCCTGATTTTAGCACAACACAGACTGCTTGCTTGATCAATCTGCGTGACCTCACCTGCCAGCCTGTTAGTTTTTCTGCCTTTGGTGTCAATGACAATGATGAAGAAGAAGCTATGGCAATGGAGACTGGCCAGTAGGAGGCATGATTTCATGCTGCCTTGCCACATGTGCATATAAAAGAGATGGGGGGGGGGGCTTGGAGCCATATCCTGCCCCCCACTATGGCATATTTGAACTTTTGGCAGACAGAAGACTACATTAAAAAGTATGCCATATACTTCCATTTTCATCTTCATGGTGTTTTTTTCTTCCATCCATAGGAGTTTAATGCATATGTCCAAAAATAAATAAATACAGAAATGCAGTAGTACTTCCTTATATAACTCACTTTATTCAAATAACAAGCACTCTTAAAATGTCAGAAGGAGACGATTGTACTTTACCTGACTCCTGGGCTGCTATGGCTTGAGCACTGATTGGCCTGTAGCAATGAACCTGGAAAAAATCATTTTCTCCTTTCTTGGCTCCTGTAAGGGACAACCTCCTTACAGGCAACTGTCTTCAATTGCAGCTGGAATAGTGTGGTCAGACTGAACTCATAGAATGCTGGACACCACTGAGTAAGCTGGCAATTTTTTAATTCTTATGAGTGTGAAGATAAAAACTGAAGAGACTAAATTAGTTTAGAAACTTAAGCATGACTGGCACTTTCAGTAATCAAAAGACTGATGGTACTTTCTTAACATGTTGAGTTCTTTCCTTTGCTACCGCAGTCTGTGACTCTGGCACTTGAGCTTACCTTGTCACTTCTCATTCAAATATTTTACTAATGATCAAGCCCCAACAAAACAGGGTATCCAAATTCTTAACAAAAAAGGAGGCTGCAACAGATGCTAGAGCACAGTTAGGTGTGGTGACATATATTGATTTTAAAAGCATTGAACTCTATTAGAGTGTGGCCAAAATATATGAAGGCTGCCTAATGTGCTTACAGTTCCAATTAATCTGGAGGAGGAGCCCCTAGATGCCTAGATATTGGTCAGCTTTGTGCCTCCTTTCCTGAAATCTTATTGGAAATGAATTTTATAAAGACAGGCCTCGCTGTAATGAGTTTTATAAAAACAGGAGAGACACTAACAACTTGTGTCAAACGTGGGGGAAATGTTCTTACCCTATTTTCTACTTCAGAACCAAGCTTGGCTACATGGCACACTTGCACCAACTTCCCATTTGCTAGGTTTATGATTGGAATAGTAGACCTTTGGGAATAAAAAAACAAGCTATTGTATTTGTGTGCATATGTAAAAGAAACAAAAAGTGAGTGAATGCTGTGGCTGCTGGAGGTTGCTTAAAGCAGTGGATTTCCTGGTGGTTCTAAAAGCAGATGATGGTGTCTAATGATGAACATATACAGCCACCTGCTCTGGAGAAGGCTTTAAGAATGCTTTACAAATGTTCCTGGCCCATAATCACTGCATGCTGGACAGTTGTTGCTAATCGCCAAAGTTCACTGTGTACGTCTCTGCTGTGGTCATGGGAAAAGCTGTGCCTGTGGTCTCCTCTCTGATCTCCTTCCAGGTCTCTTCCTCTATTACATCATTGGTTACTGTTTCCCATTCAGTCACAGTCTCTGTGTAGACCTCAGTTTCTGAGGCAGTGGCTGTTTGGGCAGTAGGAGGCTCCTGACTCCATGGAAGGAGTGTGGTGCTGCTGAACAAGAAGGGAAAATCTGTGGTTGGGGCAGGAGTGCTTGGAGTGCTTGTGGTGGTTTGCCGTAGCCGGTTGCGCATCTGTTGGCGCAGGCGAGCTCTCTGGCGCATTCTCATCCTCCAGCGCATACGCTCCCGGGGCGTCATAGGTCGGCCAGATGTAGGCATTCCTAATGGTCTGTGCCCATTCATGGCCATGATCTCCCGTATGCGTTTCCAGTTAGACCGTGACAAGATGAAGTTGCACTGGGTGGCTCCAATGTCGTAGAAGACGTTGCAAGTTTTCACACTAGGATTGTAGCCCTCAGCTCTGGCTGTGACACGGTATTCACCAGGATTCAAGATGCGCCAGTAATCACCACCACTTGCTGAAATCAATCAGACAGGCAGACAACATTTGATGAGGACTAGGATTTAATACTAGGAACAGGGGGCTTATAGCTGATATTAGATCACATGCCTTGCCTGCAGAAGGGTCTAGCCTCATTTCCTAGCAAATGTCACAAAAGAATGTAGTAGCAGGTGATACAAAAGACCTGTCTCTGCCTTTGGCCCTGGAGAGCTGCTGCCAATCATAGTAGATCACTCTAGACTCTTCTCTGGTGCAAAGAGGCTTCCTATTCTACAATCTTTTTGTGCCCCCCCCCCAGGAAACAAAGTGTTTTTGCTAGAGTACCAAAAAATTGCTTCTAGGAGAGTGTGGAGGACATTTCGATCACGTTTGGAGGCCATCATGGGTTGTTAGGTGTTAAAAAAAAAAAAAAGCACTCTAGAAGGCGCAGGAGGCATTTTCCACCATATTTTGCGGGCTCCCTAGACCAGGGGTAGGCAACCTTTTTGAGCTGGGGGCCAGGTTGCTGTCCCTCAGACAATTGGGGGGCCGAAGCACTAAAAATAAATAAAAATAATAAAAAAATAAAAAATTTAAAAAATATGCATACACACTCTCTCAGCCCCAGAAAAGCCATGGCAAAACCCCTGTGGAGATTTTGCCAAGAAAACCCCAAGAACAATAACAATAATCAATATCATCATGGCGGGCGGGCGGGGGGCGGTGGCAGCTTCAGAACAGGCCTGGGGCCGGTCCAAAGGCCTTGGGGGGCCGCATCTGGCCCCCGGGTCTTAGGTTGCCTACCCCTGCCCTAGACCAACCAGAGAAGCCTTTTTGAAACAAGAAGTAAATTGACATCTGCTTTCTGCCTGTTGCTAAAAAAAAGGGCCTCTCATGGGTCTAAAATGGCCCACAAAAGCCCCAAAACATAGTGGAAAAACCTCTTAGTGGGTGTGTTGGGGCAAAAAACCATTTTGATTTTGTTTACCAGAGGTGAGTGCAGGGGAAGGATGCCAAGGTCTGTGGGAGCAATGTGCCCCCTAGCCTTCCACAGTTGCCCACT
Source organism: Phrynosoma platyrhinos (assembly GCA_020142125.1). Taxonomy (NCBI): domain Eukaryota; kingdom Metazoa; phylum Chordata; class Lepidosauria; order Squamata; family Phrynosomatidae; genus Phrynosoma; species Phrynosoma platyrhinos. The sequence goes on from CM034702.1 coordinate 11,761,544, forward strand.
CAACTTTAAGTCTAGCCTTTTTTCCTTTCCCAAGTATTTCCCTTCTGGAGTTGCCAAATACCTGTATCTCTAGTGACAGAATAATGGATAATTCAGACATTATATTAACTGTTAAAAACAAAATAAATGCAAGTCCCTGTTCAGTATATCCAGACATACCTGTTTTCACATCATGATTGATTCCCCCTACAAAAATGGAGGCATTTGCAATGGGCTCGCCCTGCTGATCTGTCACAACACCCTTAATGCCTCGATGTATCTACAAGAAATTGGTATGAAGTTGCAGCATTTATTTTAAGTCACTTCTGTTGCATCATTGTCTTTTGCACTCATACGCTAATGTAACTTTTTAAATCAGCTTGGAATTTTTTTTTTTTATCCATTAGAAGGAATACCACAAATATTTAAGTCCTGAAATCTCACCGCCATTAAAAGAAATAAAATCCAGATGTCATTATGGAAGAACTAAAAGCTGTTATTATCATAAGCTGTAATAACATACTTCCTGGTGCTGGAAGCACAATGAAGTCAACACATGTCTGCAGAGCACATTCCACTGAGTGGCACAAGGAAGACCCTAACCAGCCCTTACCTGCCCACCTCATTTCAAAAGGTAGGGTTGTTTGGAGTAAGATATGGTCAGGTTCATAACCCCCTTAGGCTTTCTGTAAGCCAAAATCACTATTGAAGTTGGTACTTGCATTCCTCTTCATCCATTACTTGGTTGAAGGGCATTCACATGTACAAAATGGTGTAACAGAGGGTGGGATAACAATTGTGGCACAGCCCAATTCTCAATAAATGCATGTTGGCATTTGAAGAGGGAAACCTGTTCATGAGAAGCTGCCCACAACTTAAATCCTTCAGCATAGCATAAATGCCTGCCAGCAGAGTTACATTAAAGGTAAAGGTAGTCCCCATTGACAAGGTTGTCAAGTTGTGTCTGACCGTAGGGGGCAGCGCTCATCTCCATTACTAAGCCAAAGAACCAGTGTTGTCAGAGACTACTCTGTGATCAGCATGATGGCACAGAACGCTGTTACCTTCCCACCGAAGTGGTGCCTATTTATCTACTTGCATTAGCATGCTTTGGAACTGCTAGGTTGGCAGAAGCTGGGACTAGTGACAGGAGCGCACCCCTTCATGCAGCACCCGGACCTTGAATTGCCAACCTGCCGATCTTGCAATCAATAGAGTCTGCATCTTAACCACTTGAGCCACTGCATCCCTTCCATGTAATGAGTTACATGGAAGGGATGTAATGAGTAATTACTTCCATGTAATGTAATGGAAGTAATTGCATTACATTACAATACATGGAATGAGTTACATTACAGAACACTTGGTACAACATATCACTGGTCAATGCGCATGGCTGACAACCCACCATGGAATTGAAATGCACATTCACACTATTTTGTGGATTTTAATGCACTACTGTAAGTGCAACAGTCCCACATAGCTGATTTTACTTATGTGCAACTGTTGCACATCATCTAAATAATCACTCCATATGAATGCCACAGTTTATGTCTGCATATCTCACTAACAGGATGTGAATCTGTTCAATATGGCTGGAACCCCCACTTGCACAAACATCTCTCTTCACACTCCCTCAATATGGGATGGTGCTAGCTAACATCACATGCTCTTGGAGGTCAGGACAGCAGAACAGTAATGCTCTCTCTGATACATGTGAGTGCTATTTTGAACTCCATTGTGGTAAATGTGTGTATTGTTTTGGCTTAAGCCAACTCCTGAAAGCACTCCTCTATTTCTCCTTTATTAAAATAAGCATCTACTATTCGGCAGTGGAACACATTGTCTCAGAGTGTGATGGAGTCTCCTTCTTTGGAGATTTTTAAACAAAGGCTGGATGGCCATTTGTCAGGGGTGCTTTCATTGTGTATTCCTGCATGGCAGGGGGTTGGACTGGATGGCCCTTGAGATCTCTTTCAACTCTATGATTCTATGATTCTTCTATGTTTCTCTGGACCTTATCCCACGGGGACTGAAGCACTCGGATCCCCGTCCC
>CM034702.1:11763678-11776636 GCA_020142125.1 Phrynosoma platyrhinos
GCATGGGGATGCGAGCGCTTTAGACCCCCGTGGGATAAGGTCCTCTGTTTGGTCTTGGATTGTTCTGCTTAGGTGCTACCTCATATCTGCTCAGCTTTGTTTAATGCAGGTTTTGAGCCTCCAGCAGAGTTACATTAAAGGTAAAAGTATTCCCCGTAACTCTATAATTCTCAGCAACCTTGGCCAGTCTGGCCAATGATAGGAATAATAGTCCATCAGCATCTGGAGGGCTGAAGTATTCTCAGCACTGGTTTAGTGGCTCAGTCCACCAGAACTGGTTCTACTATTACATAGTGTGTAGTCATGACCTCAGGTGGCAGCCACGGAGGAAAGCATCCTCTTGCCTGTTCCTTCAGGATTCCCTGGCTCTCTGTGGATCAAACTGCATGCCATACAACTTGAGGCCCCCAAAATAGTGTTCTTGAAAACATTAGCCAACTTCAACAGAGATGTTGAAGTATGGTTTTGCTCACAAACTAGGGAGCAGGTGCCATTTTGTCCTCTTCCCTCCTGGCCAACTTTCTCTGCCCCACCCCAAGGTCCAACCATGAATGACTCCTTACCTGCTCCATGAATGTCAATAAAGATTCCTTGTTGTTTTCCCACTCCTGTGGTAATTCACTTTCATGGGGAAACTTGTCGCACCCTGGATAGATGGAAAGCTCAAGGCAGTTGGTGTGAAGGTAGCTGAAATCATTCATGCCTAGAAGAGTAGCGCAAAGAAAACATCTGTTGTTCCTTAATTTATGGAATTTTCTGCTGCATGGTGTATTGATGTCCACTAAATCAGATCACTTTAAAAGAGGATTAGAGGAAAAAAAGAAGTATATTGAGGTCTCAAACCAGTGTGGTATAGTGGTTTGATTGCTGGACTATGACTCTGAAGACCAGGGTTCGAATCCCCATTTGGCCATGGAAACCCATTGCTGACCTTGGACAAATCACTCTCTCTCAGGCTCTAAGAATGGCAAAGGCAAGCCCCCACTGAAGAAATCTTTCCAGGAAAAGCCCATGACAGGTTTGCCTTAGGGTTGCCATAAGCTGGAAACGATCCGAAGGCACACTATAGCAATATCATGCGTACTTTACTCTTTGACTGGTCTTTAAACTTTTTAAAAGATCGATTCTACAAGAAACAGACATCACTTTATGATCCAACAGGTTCTGTTCACAAGGGAAATGAGCACTGTAACTTTACATAGTGCCTTGAATTTTCTAAGCATGCTGCCAAGATAAAAAAGACAAGACTTTCATTGCCCCACATTCAGAATCTTATAAACAGAATAAAAGGGAAAAGAATGGGAATGTGGGGAAAGTCAGGTACTAAGAAGATATACATTTTCTTTTATTCTTATTACAAGTATGTGTATGTGAGCATGTGCTTTCAAGTCACCTGTCAATGTATGGTGACTCCATCAACTTTATAGGGTTTTCTTAGGCAAGGAACAGCCAGAGCTGGTTTTCCATTGCCTTTCTATGAAATTTAGTCTCCAATACCTGGTATTCCTTGGAGACTCCCCATTCAAGTGCAAACCAGGTCTGATCCTGCTTAGCTTCCAAGATTAGATGGGATCTGGTGCCTTCAGAATATTTAGGCTGTAAATATATAGTTATAGGGGATCTAAAAGGTAAGAAATGAAATGAAGTAACATAACAAGCTAAGTTTATAAGTGGGGTTGCATGTGTAGCAATGCAATTTGGGAAGAATTAGATACATGGGGGTTGGAAACCCTCATGATCTACTGCAGATCAACCAAAGATCCATTAGTTAAGCCCAATCTACCTTTTGCCCACTCGTGTTGTAGGAGAGTTAGTGCACCTGAGAAAACCATACTATTACAGACATCAGAAGACAGGAGGCTTCTCTATTTTCCTCAACATAGAAAGGGAGTGGGAATCATGCAGTTGAATAAAGTACTTCAACAACATCCTCCTACCAATTTAGAAACAAATCAAATGAAGGACAAATAAAATGAGTGAGATAATAAGAAAATGGCCTGCCAGAAATACAACTAAAACAACAACAACAAATGTAGTGCTGCACATCCTTATCCTCTCCAGTGATTCCTGTGTAACACACTAGGTTCATGCGTAGACCTCTCTGCTCCTAACAGCCCATCAACATTTTCAAGACTTACTGCCCACTCGTGGATGCCATTTGGCACCACTGACAATTCCCATTCCATTGGTCACATCCTGGTAGTGACATCCACCCCGGAAGGTCTCGGTCATAGTGAGGTGAGCCGAGGCATAGGAAATGGCCAGCCAGCGGAAGATGGCATGGTCTGGAGTCTCTTTGAGTTCTGGGTTCTCCTCTTCATAGTCATCCAGTGGTGGAGGGGGAGCCACTTCATTCTCACTGGCAGGACGAGCCATGTCAAAGGGGTACGAAACTAATTTCTCCCCTCCATGAAAGTTGGCTCCCAGAACAAATGGGATCTTATCCATCCAGGCCATGATGGCTTTCGTCTCCACTGCCATCTGGGGGGGAAAAGCACACAGTATGCTAGAATGAGAGATGGGGGATGTAGTCAGAACTAGAACCATGGGTGAACAGAGAGGAAGCATTACTCAGAGAATGTATATGCATATTTTTGATGTCAAGGATCCCAAGTTCAAATGCAGTTAAATGGACTGAGGAGTAGGTAATGAGGAAAGTATTGCCTGAGATCATGGAGAGCAGCTGTTAGCCCAGGAGATTTTTCTGCCTGGGGAGAAGGACAAGAGGGTGCTCTGCTTCTATTCCATTGTCTGGACTGGCAGTTGAAACATACTTCAATGCAGTCAATAGGCCATGTCCTCCACTATGCCTGAGGTCCATGCCTTAGGGCAGGGGTAGGCAACCTTTTTGGGACCTGGGCTGGTCCCCTGAAGCCCAGGTCTCTGCTGGGCCGAGGGGGGGGAATGGCGACCCACCCCCCTGCGCATGCTGCTGCTGCTACCGCCCCCGCCGCAGTGCGCGTGGCCACAGCCGCCGCAGCACGTCGCGGCCGCCATTTTGAAAATCAAAATGGCTGCCGCGACGCATTTGTGCATGCACAGGAGTACTGCACATGCGCAAATGAGTGGCAGCCGCCATTTTGGAGAACAAAATGGTGGCCGCCACTCATGTTTTGTTTGGAAAACAAAATGGCGGTCATGACTCGTTTGCGCATGCGCGTCGTGGCCACACGAAGGAGAAAACGTGCGGCGGCGGCAGCGCTGGCGGCGGCAGGGATGGGCCTGGGCCGGTAAGTCCAGCAACCTGGGCCTTAACCAGCCTGGGGGTCGTAGGTTGCTGGCCCCTGCCTTAGGGATTATGGACTGCTGAGATACATAGCTCTGTTCTCCAGCAATTCACAGATTTTCCCTGTCTACCAGGATTTGCTACCTAAGCACTCTATTTAATGGTAGGGCTAGCCCAGAGCCAGACAAATACTGCAACAGATGATATTAGTAAACATCTTCCAAAACATATCCAGGGCAACACTGAAAAATGTTCAGTTTATACAAAAATTAAAGTAATTAAAACAAAACATTAGAAACATCAACATATCACAACAAACTATCAGCCAAATTAACACAAATATCATATTCCTAGGAGTTGCTAAATCATAGCAGATTTGCTTCCTAATGGATTTACTGTAGTAGAGTGGGTGCTGTAACTCAGTCTCGCCTTCCTTACGAGGATAATTTCTGAGAGGACAACAATAGGGAGGAGGACAATGTATGAGCTCCTTGGAAGAAAGATGAGATGTAAATATAGCCAATAAATATGGGATACTTACAGCAGCATCCTCTGCAAGGTAATGTTCAGGGATGGGGATATGGTGGTTGGGGACTTTGTGTGGTACCCATTTCCTTTCTTCTGCAGCCCAGAGGATGCTGTTAAGATCTGGGAAGTTCTCAAAGATATCATATCCTTCCTCATTCCAGTGTCCTAAGGCCCAGTTCCCCAGCTCAGAGCCCTGCAAAGAGAAGACCAAAAGGAACCCACGTGGTAATATGTTACAAACAATTGTATATACACATCTACAGGTGGGTGGGTGTGTTTGAGACTAACTACACAACTAGAAAGAATCCACATTTTTGCTCACCACAAATGTGACAAACAATTGGGATTTCTCCCAACTGTAGAACTATAGAAGTGTGCAATGTACACTGTGGCAATTTCATAGCAATGTCTACTTCCTCTCCCAAGTTGAAAGACTGGGGTAGTTGTCTGGTTGACTAGAATGCTTCGCCACTGAGTAGCCCTTGGGAAAGTTATTTTTTGGACTACAGAATGCCAGAATGCCACAGCCAATGTGGTCAGTGGCTTCCAAAAGACTACAGGAAAACAAAAACATACCATCACTTAACTACATGCTTCAACTTATTTAGTTATTTTTACTTTTTAAAAACTCTGACATCTCTATTAACTCCCCTTTCTTAACCCACTTTGCAAAACTTAATCCTGCCCAATCTCACCATTTGGCTGGCGATCTCATAGCCATCAGGGTTGAGTGAGGGGACAAGGTGAATGCGGGTTTCGGTCACCAGGTTCCTCACGCGTGGGTTCCCATCCTTGTACTCCTTGCATATAAATTGCATCAGCATTAGTAGAAGTTCCCGTCCCAACACTTCATTGCCATGGACTCCTGCTGTATAGCGAAACTCTGGCTCTCCTATAATAAGACAACAAAAGATGCAGGTTGTTCTATGGTTCAGTTAGAAGAGGCAGCATTTAACCTAAGGTTCTTTCACACCAGCTGCTCCATATGAAGGGGCTCTTGCTTTTGTTTATATGGTGTTTTATTTATTTCAGTACCTATAGATGTGAAGACCTGGTTGGGGGGGGGGGGTTGAGGAGGACCTTTGTTTTTTTCTAGAAAAAAATGAAAGTTGGGAAAGCTGAAAAAAATTGGATTATGGAATCTTTTGCTAGAATCCTATATCATCTTTTATTAAATGTGACTTTATATATACTTAACTAAGTAGCAGATGCACCCAAAACAAACCCTGTTAGTGCAATGCAAAGATGGATACAGAGATACTGGCAAGAGCACCCAATGCACATCAGGACATTTGTACATCAGGCGCTTTGTAATGTAATAGCAGCCCTCTACTGGATATGGATGTTATGAAACTGACAAATTCTAATTCCTGTATTCTTAGGTCCATTTATGAAGATGCAACCCCCATACATGATTCTGGCCTTTTCTTTTAGAATAATGACTAAAATGAGTTGGGGTTTTCTTGGCAAGTTTTTTTCAGAGGGAGTTTGCTGTTGCCATCCTCTGAGGCTGAGAAAGTGTAACTTGGCCAAGGTCACCCAATGAGTTTACATGGACGAGATCATGGCCATGGGTTGCTCTTTGATTTCTTTGCTAAGCGAAACCATTTTCAATTCTGCTCCTAAAAAGGCAGCTCAAAATTGTCTCTAGTGTGTAGACAAAACTGTACAGTCGCCCCTCCTTTCTGACAGACTTGAGGTCCATGGTTTTGAATACTCATGGAGGAGCGACCTCCATTAAAATCAATGGGGCTTTGCCCCATTCATGGGGCTTGAATATTGGCAAGTCTCCATTTTGGGGTGGGTGGGTGGGTGGTAGTGTCCAGAACAGATCCCCCGTGAAAATGGAGGGCCAACTATACATTCTTCTGGCTAATGCTAATTTTGACCTAGTAATAAACATTTTCTGCATGTCCTTTATACTAAAATACTTATTTTGTATTTATTTTAACCAAGAGGACATGTTTTAATATGCGTTTTGAGCATTTCTTAGCCAAGAAATGCATCATAAAATCCAGAATGTGCAAGAATTACATTACAAATATTAGTCCAAGAAGAATGAGTCCAACTGGTTGCTTAAATACAGGCCAAACAAAATCTTTGAGCAGTGTGAGTGCTATGCTTTTACAACAAAAATAGCCCACCTTAACAACTATTACTGTGTTCTCTCCTGTGCACATTTTTACATATTTAATCAGTTCTTTAGTATTGATTGATTGTATAAAACTCATACTATTAACTGATGAAATATTTCTATACTCCAAACAAGGCACCTGAGCTTTGCCTGCTCTTGAGAGAGGTATGCAAGCAACAGGGCTTGGCCTCGGCTTCAGCTGTCTCATAGTCCATGAATATTCCATGTTTCTATTGGCATCAGTCAAAAAGTTGGATGACATCCAGAAAAATCAGGCATTTGTAAGACTTTCGAAACTGCTGTTTTGCAATGTAAAAATATGACTTTGGTGAATCCAAACAATCTAGGAAGTTGGCTTACAATAAAACATGAAATAACCAATTAGTTCCAAAAGGGCTGTGGGAGAGGGAAGAGGTAATTATGCACCAATATTTATTCAAGGCCAATAAGGTGGATGTTGGTAAAGAGAGGAATTTCTTTAAGTGAAACATCAGTCCCAGACACCATCAGAAAAATGTTGACACAGGTGGAAGCAAAGCAAATAGCCCCTGGCAGTTTATACAACTCAAGCATGCCAGTTTGACTGGATGGAAAACAGATCTTGGCAAAGTAATGGTCTCTTGTTTGCAGGGGGAGGGGGGCAAGTTGGGTTCAGCAAGGAGCTAGATTAAATTAGTGTGCTTACATGGTTTGGTCCTAAAGATTTACTATGGTAGCAAATAAATGCTCCAGAATGAGGCATAACAGGTGTGACAACTCAACCTGACCACACACAAAAACATGACTTTGCAGTAGACTTTCAGATATGTTCGGTGACCCAAATATTTGCCCTAACCCAGTGGTGGCAAACCTATGGCATGCATGCCGGAGGTGGCACTCGGAGCCCTCTCTGTTGCCACATGTGCTGTCACCCCAGCACAGAGTTTGCCAGAGTTCATTACTAGAAAGCCAGAGGGATGCAGTTTGGGCACTCAGTCTCTAAAAGGTTCGCCATCACTGTCCTAAACTATCGTGAACAACACAGCTATATCAGCTAGCACTGGGCAAGTCCCATTACTATTTAGAAAAGGGGTGAACAATTTGTGGATGAGGTTCAGATGTTGTTGGACTGCACCTTATAGCAGCCTAGCTTATGGTGAAAACTGATGGGAAATATAATCCAGCAGCATCTGAACAGCCATGAATTGCATTTAGAATTTGGGTGGTGAACTCTCAATTTGATGGCTGCAATATGACCTGCGTGAGGCTATTCTTGAAGGCTCTTTGGAAGTTTCACTTGTCCCAGAATATAGCATCTTACAGTCTGTTATTAAGTTATACCTGTTCTCCGTGAGCAAAACATCTGTATAAGTCTCATGTATAGGTCTAGAAATTTTAGTCAAAAAAGTGATCAAAAAAATCTAGGTTGGCTTAGGTCAATGTAAGTGCTATATTTTAAATCTTATCAAAAAAGGAGCCATCCCCTCCTCTGAGTAGAGAAGCAAAAGGGAAAAGCTTAGTCTGCCCTGGGGGGCAACTAAGAAGCACCAAACCTTCTATTTTCTCCACCAGAGAGCTGATTCTGGCCTTTTTAAAAAAATGCCTGGGTGGGAAAATAGTACTTCTCCTCAAAGGAGGGCCAAGAAAACAAGGTTTTGAAGAATCTGAAATAGACATTTATCTATGTTTGGGGGGAAGCAGATGGCTAAAAGGGCCGTCTTGAGGGCAAGGAAGGGGAGGGGCATACACACGGTGGGCGCCCTAACCCCTTTCCGAAGTCATCGTCGGATTGCCGGCCCCTCCGCATGGCCGGCGCTCCGACAATGACTTCCCTCCGCAGCGTTTGCACATGCTGCAGCGGAAGAGTCGCCGAAGGTGCGCCGGCATCCTTTTGTAGTGCACCTTCGGCAACTTGTGGAAGGAGTACTATTTTAGCGCTCCTTCCAGGGGCGGCGAAGTTGCGCCGCAGGGCCGAGGCGTGGGGATACCTCGGGCCCACGGCGCAGCTTCCCGGGGCTGCCCACAGCCGCCCGTCTGCTTCCCCCCTTTGCACCTTTTCTGGGCTAAAATCAGGCAAAGTTCCCACATTCAGTTAAAGGCTATAATCACTACTAACACACACAGTCAGTCACCTTTTCATCCTTTTTGACATGTGTGCATTTTCCTAGACCCACCTGTCCCTGGTCATCTCCACACATCACACAGAGACCATTTACTGTAATTCCCTCCTCATCCATCCAGCCTTGGGTTGAGCACAAACAGCTAACACCTGCCGAATTTATGTAAGTTTTTTGGCATCATTTTCCTTCACTTCGTCCTTCACATCCTTTGTTACATGCTTCTTACTTTTACCTTCAATTTATCCTTTGGTCATATCCAAATCCATAATTTTGTCCTCAAAACATGCCCTTAACTTATACATGAGGTCCACTTATCACTTAGTATATATGGTAGTTGTTGATTTATTTCCAGACTAAACTCAAGGTACTGTATATAAGTTTGATCCAAGTTACATTTATCTTTTTTCATGATAGTGATAATGACAATGGCCAGAAGTCAAACCAGAGAGAAACCTCATTCATTCATGTTCCAATTCATGGCAGAGTGGATTTCTTTCTCCCTATCCAGCAGATGCTGAGTAAAACAGGGTTGGGGGAATTAAAGGGGCTGAATAGTCCACCCCTTTGGAGCAGCATCCCACTGCCCCTTTCATCAGTGAATCGGGGCTGTGGCAACCACATGCCACGGCCCCAATCTGGTGCTTTGCCGGCCCAAAAAGGCCAGTAAAATACTGCTTCTTTTTTAAAGCATCGAGAAGCTGCCCTTGCCACGGTGCCGACTTTTCCAGGTTTGGGGTTTTTTTTGGCACAACATGTTTAAATACTGCACCAATGAAATGGCACGATGCCGCCTGCCCAATCACATGGCAGGTGGCATCATGCCGTTTCTTTGGCGCAGCATTTCGATGGGCCATGTGGTCAGGAGTGTGGTGTGACACTGGCATTGGGGAGGCATTGGGGTGTGCGGCATGCAGTCGTCACACCCCCACTCTGCCCCAATGCCGGTGTTTAATGCTGGTCTGTTTAGACCAGGGGTCCCCACACTTTTTGAGCTGGGGGCCGGTTCACTAACCCCCAGATCTTAGGAGGGCCAGAGGCGCGCGTGCATGCACACTACTCGTGCACCATTTTGTGTTCCAAAATGGCACCTGCAGTCGTGCGCATGCGCGCGCGATGCCAGATGCCATTTTGGAACACAAAATGGCACCCTGTGTCATGCGGTGGCGGCGGCAGCAGGACCGGGCGCAGGCTGGTTCAAAGGCCTCGATGGGCCGGGTTCGGCCCACGGGCTGTAGTTTGGGGACCCCTGGTTTAGACCCTAAGTAGCAATTGTGAATAAAAAATAGTTACTTACAATTTTTTCACACACAGAAAATCAGGGATTTAAAAAGCCATTATACTGCCATTATCCCAGGATCAGGTGAAAGGTTTTCACACACATTGTGATTAAAGAGTCATTATCCTGGCAATAAATAGCCAATAAATAGCAACAAATCATTCACGGGATTTCCCCATGAATTATTTGTTGCTGTTTATTGTCTGTTTACTGCTGACGTGTGAAAATCTTTTACCTGATCCTGGGATAATGGCAAGATAATGGCTCTTTAAACCCCTGATTTACTCCTTGTGACAAAGTCCTATGATTAACTCATCTGTAACTGTTTCAGATACATTTTCTTACCCCTGAATGATATTTAACACTGTTACCTGATGAAGAAGCCAGTTGAGCTTTAAAAACTTGCATCATGTATTTTATGCATTTTGGTTGGCCCAATAAAGGTATTGCTGTTTTGTGGATGTTGGGTGTTATTATGCTTTGCTATATGGCTAACATGGTTACCTCAGATATATTTTAAAGTATACTAGTAAAGTAAATAAGTAGCTGATATAGGATTCTGGCCAATAACAATATCACCTTCCTCCTTCCTCCCACTCTTTGATACCTTGGGGCAACATTTTTTTGACTAGATAATAAATATACCACTTTCCCTCTCTCCCACCTTCAATTATTTTACATCTCAAATACATCTCAAATTCTTCCCATTCCATTTATTAAAGAGATTTACTGATTTTGCTAATTTATTATATTTATATTCTCCCTCATCCCCAATTATAACCTACTTTGTAAACTGGAAGAACAGATTATAAAATTAAGCAAACAAACATGTAACACTGAAATAGGTTGGTATACATTTTAGTTCATTCAGACTGGCCTTGTGGCTGTGAGAACTCTTACCCAATTCATGGTCTCCTGGATTATCAGTAATTTCCATGGCATAGATCTTCAGTCCTCTGGAGCTCTTGCCAATATTGTAGATGCGGGTGATGGTGGGACACTCTTCATTCACCACTTTCATGAGCTGGGAGGAAGGGAAAGAATAATAACTACTTGCTCACTTGCTTAAAGATGCTTTGAGGAAGAAGAGGAATGGGATAAAATCTGCAGAAGTATATTTGAGACCAAATAATATACCTAAGGAGGCATCTCAAACAAGATGCAAACTTGTGAGACTGACACCATAAACTGGCATCCTGTTGCACAGTTACAGTATCACAAGCTATGCTTACAACACTGCAACTGTTTGGAATTCACATTTATAATCATGGCACCATTGACATGACTGCAAACACCTTCACAAACCTACCTTAAATTCAGGCAGCCTGAATCCTGCAGTGGTGGTAAGCAGGGTGCTGAAATATGATGTATCCAGCCCCTTCCCACCATGGTGTTGCAAGGAATTGAAGTCTGTTTCTGCATCTCTATTCACTTGCAACAAGGGGCTGGATGTGTCATCCTTGAGTGCTCCTCTCACTAGCAATGCAGAACTCCATCCCTTGGTATGGCTACCTGGAATTTAAAGTGGTTTTTGAGGGTATTTGTGGCCATGATCATAAATGCACCCATTTAAAGGTTTTGGGGGTCAGTTGGGGAGACAGAATGTAGCTACATGTCTGATGCAAGATCTTGGCATGTCACTTTTCCCCACTTTAATGATTTTTACCATTTGTGCATAATGAAGAGGTCAGCATGCTTCAAAGCTAACATGATTTATTTTACACCTTTAATTAGCCTAATAATAATATCAGTATCACTATGATGTGTATTTTTAATTTTGTTGTATTTTATTGCAGTGTGGAATATTACGTTTCATACTTCCAACCAGTCGTGCAATCTTCCAGGATAATCCATTCCATTTCCCATGTCATCCTGTCATACATAATAGATACATGCATAGTAAAGTTAACATTCTGTGGCCACTGAATCCTGGTATCATTCTACAGATTTTTTTGTAAATACTTGTATATAAGGAACACTGCTCATTATCAGAGCTTCGGAAATAGCAGAATGAAGCAAGGATATATGGATTCAAACTACAGGAAATTCAATTCCACCTAAACATTAGGAAGAACTTCCTGACAGTAAGAGCTCTTTGACAGTGGAATATGCTGCATCAGAAAGTAGTGGAGGTTTTGGAGGTTTTTAAGCAGAGGCTGGATGGCCATCTGTTGAGAGTGATTTGATTGTGATTTCCTGCACAGAAAGGGGTTGGACTGGACGGTCCTTGTGCTCTCTTCCAACTCTATGATTCTACGATTCTATGTATTCACCTGTCTCATGTCCTTGTAGTTGTGATGGCGGAAGTCCAGGTTGTCTACTGAAGTCATCACTTCATTTTGCAGGCTATAATAGCTATGGATGCCTATAGGAAAAAAAAGGAGGGGGAGCAATTAAACAAATTAGGATTCAGCACAGACTCAGTGTGATGCAGTCGACTAGGACCCCATAAGACCGGGTTCAAATTGCCACTGAGGTCCAAAACAACTGCAGAAATAATCCAGTTTGAGACTAGGAATTCTGGGAACTGTAGTTTTGTGCGACATTTAGTCTTGTCTGTCAGAGAGCTCTGGTGCCACAATAAACTATAATTCCCAGGATTCCCTAGCACTGAACCAGGGCAGTTAAAGCAGTCTCAAACTGGATTATTTCATGGAAATCCACTGGGCATGCTTAGGCAAAATACGCTTTCTTAGCCCAAGTGAAATGCCATGCCAAACCTGAATAAATCTTGCCAAGAAAACCTAAAGTCAGAGTTGTCTTGAAGGCACATAACAGAAAAATTGTGAGACAGCAAAATTCCATGGTCATCATGAAGTACATTAGGTGACCTCAGAAAATATGGACATCTTGTACTTGGAAAGCATAACCTTCCATTAGATGGTGCAGGGTTTTTCTTATGAGCTAAGAAGTGGGACCACATCCCATATGTAAAGGGATTTGGGAAACTGCCTCGTACTTCCTACTCTGACAGGCAGCAGTTCTCCAAGGTAGAAGTCATCCCCATCATCACTGCCATAGTTTGTTGTTGTTTAAACTGCAGAAGAATTCACCAGCCAATATGGCCATGATGTTTGGAACATTCTGTGAGTTATAGACCCAAAAAGTACCTCACTCAACTTCTGCTTGAAATTCCAGCATGACCACTCACCATGTTAGCTGGGAGATGTAGCCCAGAAAGTAATTTTCCCAAGCTCTGCAGAGAAGTGTATATCTGACCATCTGTCTCATAACATTGATTGTTACTGTCCCTGGGAACTTTGTTTAAGACTCTGATAGAAATATCATAAATTAAAAATAAACAAGTAATGCAATCACGAAGGCCCTGTCAGAATCTGTAGAATCTGCCATGTGTTTCTATTTTGACTGTGTTCGGGTTTATGTTTATGCTGAGGTTTGAGGTATGTTTAATATATCACTTGGTGGGATGAGATTGCAGGGGTTAAACTGTCTGGTTGGCAAATAAAGGTATCACTGATGGATTTTTGTTTGCATTTGCTAAATAGCCAACACAGCTACCCGTGAATGTTTTCTGTATTGTGAGATACCGCATTGTAGCTGCAATAAGAGAACCAGGAACAGCCTGTGGACTAAGAACTTCAATCAAGGTAAAACATTTTTTCCTTCTTGAATTTGGACTGAATTTTCATGTTTTACCTCTACATCCACCCAAATATTCCTGATGCAAAAACATG
>CM034702.1:11835042-11851934 GCA_020142125.1 Phrynosoma platyrhinos
GGCCCTTGTGGTCTCTTCCAACTCTATGGTTCTATGATTCTATGAATACATACACCAATTTAAAAGAACAAACAAGACATATACATATTAAAACAATCTACATTTAAAATCCATCATTTAGCATTTACAATTTTCAAAGTCATCTAGATAGGAAAAGGAGATTAGTCTCGTCTTAAAGCCCTTATGCATCCAAAATAAGTGCTTTTACTTTGAATCGAGAGGAACATTGTATGTTCTAAAAGGATCACTTTGAGATAAAAACTAATTATTTTGCAAGTGATTATTCAACCTCAGTAGGTATCAGATATAGATCATTGGCCATGATTTCTAACTGCATCTAATCACAGATATTGGCATATGAGTGGGCAGGTGCTGTTGTATTCATATTATGCATGCAGACTTCCTCATGCAGAGGCAAATGGGTTGCTAATGGGAGGACAGAATGCAGGACAGATGCCAGAATGCCTTTGGTCGCATCCAGGAGGGTTGGATCTCCTTGTGTTCTGATATGCATATATTATACAAATCTTGGTCATCTTTTTTCCATAAGGCATCTCTCCCTGGTTGGCAATGTGTAAATGGCTGTCCTATCTACTCTTATATTACTAGCTGGTCAAGAGATATTACCTCTTCTGTGTCCCATCAGGTATAGCTATAGGGAGGTGGGAGGTTGGAATAATAATTCTGCCCCCCATGAAATTTTCCTTCAGTCCCCAAATTTCTAGCACTGCAAAAGTTATTAATCCATTGAGCATTTACAAATACTGCTTAGGTGTCCAAAGGAAAGAGGCAAGGGAGTGCAAAACACAGCAAATATTTTCAGTCAAATGAATTATTTTCAGTCAAATGAAGATTTCATTGAGGGACTGAATTCTTATTTGGGGGCTGATGCCTTCATTACTACCACAATCCCATAACTATACCTCCTTATCCTATTCAGCCTCCCATATTTATGTCTATAGTATGTGTCAATCTTGGTCTTGAATTCACATCCCACAATAAAATCATCATGTCTTCAAGGCGACTCTTTTAATTGGTGCTTCAGTTCATAAAATGATCTGAGACCGGTTTTTCTATAAGATATGTAAAATCTCTCTGTTCCTCTTCCTCTAGGTAGTGCAGAGGAGGGGGGGGGTCTTTCCTAAACCCTGGTTGCTATCCTGAGGCACATCTGTCAGCAAACCGAAAGGAAACATGAGAGTTAGCTGTCAGCTTAGTAAAGGAAATGTTCAGAGGATCCTGTCAAATTCATAGACACTTCACTCAGTCAGGAGAACATATTGCTCACTCCCAGCTGTTCATCTGAAGGAATGTGTCTTTTATGTTGTACAGAGCTTCCATGTGCAGACCCCATGTCTACAATAATATATTGCTTGGTGCAGAGGAGGGGAGTCCCAATCCATGGAGCATCTTCTGCCTTTATTCTTGGTCAGTGATAAGCCTGGAAAACCTATGAACAGCATACCCGCCCAGAATTTCACAGATGAAAACAGGACACATGTGGCCAAACAACATCACAGTATGGTCTAGATGGCAAAAGTTATTAATGAGGAAGAACACACAAGCTAGGAGAGGTTGCAGCAGTTTGCTTTTGTCTGAACCTACTGAGAAGAGAAAGTGCAACTGAGTTCAAACTACTTTTGCACTGTGAATTTAGTTTGCAGGAATTGAAGAAAGCAGAGGACAAAGACAGACAGTGAGAGGATGAGAGAGAACCTGGGATATTTTAAAAGTGGCTGAAAAAGTGGATTAAAAAAATAGATAATTAATGCCAAATCTGAACAGTTGGGGGGTATGGAACAGAAATAACCTCTGAGCTTTTTGCCTGAAAGCTATTTCAATGGGGCAAGTTTATAATGTATCCTTCTAGCCTCACACACTTTGGTTTGGCTCTATGCTGTTCACTTTGACCGCTGCTGGGATTCAGCCCTTAGCATCTGTTGTGTATGTGCCATTAAGATGTCTGTTGGCTTATGGCAACTTTATGAATTTTATAAGGTTTTCTTAGGCAAGGAATACACAGAGGTAGTGGGCATTGCCTTCCTCTAAAATATAGCCTAGAGCACCTGGTATTCCTTGGTGGTCCTCCATCCAAGTACTAAGCAGGCCTGATCCTGCTTAATTTCCAAGATCAGATGGGATCTGGTGCCTTCAGGGTATTTAAGGTATTCCTGAATTATAGTTCTTTTTGACCAAGGGGTGAAATTTCAATTCGGACCCTTCCCAAATTTAAATGTTGCCCCTAAGCCAAAATGGGTTCACAAAATGGGACTTCGGAGCTTATCACATTCTTTAAAAAGTGTCTTACCTTTTCCTGGTTTCAATCTTCTTCTGAGATACACCTGGATGTTATCACATGTAAGTCGCCGCTACGATGCCACCAGCCAAATACAGCCCGGGTCAGACGTGGGTTGAAACCACATTCAGCTAGCAAATTTTCAAAGTTGGAAGCTTCCAACTACAAAAATTTGCTGGCTGAACATGACTTCGTCCCACGTCTGACCTGGGCTGTATTTGGCCAGCAGCATCATGGCAGACTTACAAGTGATAACATCCGGGTGTATCCCGGAAGAAGATTGAAGCTGGGGAAAGGTAAAATGCTTTTTTAAGAATACGATAAGCTCCTTAGTATAGAAATATGGAAGTATTTATAGCTAAGTATCACATGGTCCTATATTCAAAACTGTATTTGGAACTTATATTATCCCATAAACCTGCTGCCTCTTCTGCTGCCGTCAGGTTTTCCCCAATTTTTTATTTTCTGAAGTACAGGAACTAATTATACACCTCCCATCATGAATAAAGAAATTAACTACAGCAGGGTCAGGTAACTATGGTCCTCCAGATGATAGAGGATTGATTATGTTGGCTGGAGCTGGTGGGCCAAAAGCATCTGAAAGGTCAAAGTTGTCCATCCTTGGACTGTATCAATAGTTGACTCTTGCTTCAATGTTCTTAATAATTCAGTGCCCTTTGCCACACCTCAGTACAGCAAACTAGCTTACAGGATAGACTGTGTACAGGATAGACTGTGTAGCACTCACAAATGTGTCATCTACACACTACTAAGACAGCCAGGTCAGCAGCATCCCATTCCCTGAGATTTCAGAGGTAAGCCTGAGACAGGGAAAGGGTCTTGTGATGTTACGTAGGTGAGGCAGAGAATGGGGGACAGAACTGCTGCTGCATCAGCCTCTTGTGGAAATGGAAAAATAAAACTTGGGTAACCAAATCATATGGCAACACAAAGCCAGGTGGGGAAATACTTTTGACAGCTGTACTAGTCAAAATGCATTCAGCAGCTGTAACAGTTGCTGCTATTCCTTTTCCTCACATCTCACACAGATTTACTGACAGCATACAGGACACAGGAGGAGTTTTTCCAGGACTTGCACTGCTTCTGGGGCTCTCTGCCAGTCCCAGAGAGTTTTTCCCCCCAGGCCTCTGTTGCAAGGCTTCTACCTTGAAGTCTCACAAGCTGCCTTGTGAAGCCTCACAAGCTGTGATGCTAGTGCACCAGTTCCTATTTTGCCCAAATGGCACGTGGAGCTTACTGACTGTCTTTGTAGTCCCCTCCTCAGTCCTGGCTTTTGGGTGTATTATGTTGCACACATACACAATACACATAAGCTGAGCCAGTAAGCCCCGCCACCAACTGGGGATGGAGAGTGTTAAAGCCAACTTGCATGCAAAAAGTCAGACGTTTCCCTCCTCCAGTACCAATTCCCTGAGATCTGTCCACTTTCATCACATCTTAGGGAAGCATAACAAGTCCGAGAAATTTCAGCCAGCACCCTGAAACCTGGGAGCCAGTATAGTGTAGTGGTTTGAGTGTTGGACTATGACTATGGAGACCAGGGTTCAAATCCTGGCTCAGCCATGTAAACCCACTGGGTGATCATGGGCAAATCACAGTCTCAGCCTCAGGGGATGGCAATGGCAAACCCCCATTGTGCCAAGAAAACCCCATTATAGGTCTGTCTTAGGGTTGTCATAAGTCAGAAATGACTTGAAAGCAACAAACTCATATGCAACATACACTGAGACCCAGAAATCCCATGCATTGATGCTGCCCACTAGCATCTGCCTCTTTGTCTAATGGTAGGATTGGTCCTGGCCATAACAACACTCCATGGATATTAGGGTCCCAAGGCCTTCAGACTTTTCTTCAGTTCTCAGGGCAAGGGGAGGGTATCTCAGGGTGAAAGCACTGCTTTGAAAAGTCAGTGTCTCTATATTTTCTTCATTACTTAGATTGTGCAGATGTGCTTGATGTTGAAATCTTCTTGCTTAGTGGGATCACCAGGGGCTCCCTTTTTTAGCAGCATCCTTGTACTATCAGGTTTTGGCCCTGCAATTTCAGGACATGAAATAACCCTGATTTGGCATTAACTACACAGTCATGTGTGCTTCTCACAGCAGTTGTTATAGCCCTGCCCCCAAATCCACATAGGCAGATATGTGTGATGCACATACATTTGGGTTGATGGTCCTGAGTGCTCAGTTGGGAGGTTTACTGGGTGACTCTGGGCCAGTCATGGAACTTTATCACACGGGGAAAATCCCGTATAGAAATGGGATTTAAATAGAAAAAAACCTGCAAAAGTGGGTAGATTTTCACACAATGTAAATGTTAAACTATGCTTAAACAGAACAGAAAGTAGTCAAAAGTCACTTCTTTTTACTTTCGGGTTAAGCACAGTTTGACTACTTTCCATT
The DNA here is from genome assembly GCA_020142125.1 of Phrynosoma platyrhinos. Taxonomy (NCBI): domain Eukaryota; kingdom Metazoa; phylum Chordata; class Lepidosauria; order Squamata; family Phrynosomatidae; genus Phrynosoma; species Phrynosoma platyrhinos. The sequence goes on from CM034702.1 coordinate 11,839,762, forward strand.
CAGGTTAAGCACAGTTTAACGTTAATATGTGTTAAAATCTACCTGCTTTTGTGGGTTTTCACCACATTTTAAATCCCGTTTCTGTACAGGATTTTCCCCGTGTGATAAAGTCCATGGTCTGATTACTAGACTACATTTTTTTAAAAAAAAGATCATATGTCAAAGCAGGTGTGTTTCCAACTCTCCAGGCTTGGAATCAATAAATGATCTGTCTTCTTATGGTCTGTATGTAGCCATGCACAACCATGAGAACTTTATGTTGATTATAGCAAATTCAGTGGCAAGGGAAGGGCACTAGCTGTTGCAAAAATAGGTAGTGTTTGTATTGCCCACACTTGTACAGGGATTTCCTTGTACATTGAAGAATGGGGTGAAGGACCATATCTCAATGGTAAATTATGTTCTTTGTACACAAAGGACCCCAAGTTCGACATCAGGCATTTCACGTTGTTTTCTTTTAAGGATAATAGGATAACTAAATGGAGACGGTTGTACTTTGGACACATCATGAGAAGGCATGACCCCACTTCAGAGTGTGGTGGTCTCCTTCTTTGGAGGTTTTTAAACAGAGGCTGGATGGCCATCTGTTGTGGGTGCTTTGTTTGTGAGTTCCTACATGGAAGGGGGTTGGACTGGATAGCCCTTGAGATCTCTTCTGATTCTATGATTTTATGATTCTAGGTAGCTAGTGATGGGAAAGATGTAGTGGGATAATTCAGAATAATTAACAACCGGTTCTGTTTTGATCTCTCCCCCCTCCCTCTCTCTCTCTACATAATGTGTACATATTAACCAAAGATTTCCAACTGTATGATTCATCATTGGAGAAATGTGTGTGGATGTGTGCTTGCTTGATGCAGAGGGGAGGGGAAGGATCAGGGCTGGACACTCTCTGAATGATCCTTCTTCTCTTCCTCCCTCCTTCTGTCTCTCTCTCTCTTGTTCTACCTTACTCTTCCTCTGTTCTTCTTTCTTGCCTTCCTTCCCTTCCCCATGTGATTGACTCCCTTGCCTCCTCTTCATTAGCCTTCCATTGTGGCACACACTGCTGTGGCAGAGCCAAAGCTAGCCAGGAAAGTTTGTGGCTTGCTGTTACAACTGCTGCTGCTGCTGCTGCTGCTGTTGTTGCCAGAGAGCGCAGCTGGCAATGAATCAAAGTGTGCACCAGTTGGAGGAGGAGAGTGCAGCAAACTTTTTTCATTTTCTGTCCCCTAAACTAGCAGTTTAGCAAACCTGACAATTTTAACAACCAGTTTGGGCAAACTGGTGAGAACCAGCTGAATAGTCCCACTGGGAAGATCTTTCTCTCTTTAGACCAGGGAGAGCTGCAGATGAATTAAATTGGCAACAGTGGGTAGTTAGACAGATAGGAGCTTATCACATTGGTTATTAAATCGACTTACCTCTCCCAGCTTAAATTTTAAATCGGCTGGCATCCAGACCCTATCTTGAGGATTTTGCCACTGAATCTGCCACCCGGATCCATCCCAGGTCCATCCCTGCTCCAAGGGTTGCTCAGCGTGCCTCTTTTCAAAACCAGGAGTTTGCTAGCTTGAGAAAATGGCCATCAGAGTGCTCCTGGGAGCAGGGATGGACTTGGGGTGAACCTGGGTGGCAGATTTGGTGCAAAATCCCTGCAATAGGGTCCGGATGCCACCAATTTAAAATTTAAGCTGAGAGAGGTAAGTCACTTTAATAATCAATGTGATAAGCTCCATAGTCTCACCACCATTAGGCAGCAACATCCTATATTGGTGCCCTATAAGAGACTCGCCTTTTTCCTTTAAGCCACTAGTTGGTAAGGCCCCAGCTCACTTACCAGAGAACCAACTGGCAAATGAATAAGATGGTGGTGGCAAATGTTTCTTCTCTTTCTCCTTACAATTGTTCCCTTGTTTGCCAAGGGAAAGAAAGGATAAGTAATCAGGGAACCAGGGGCTTCTTTGCTGTTGTTCTCATTCAAAAGAGTAGGTCTCAAGTATGCCAATTCCTGTTACTTTTAATCAATAAAGAAAGAAACTCCACAAATCATCCAGACTGGATGGCCACTGGTCTTATTAGTTAGTTGGAAGATTCAGGTATCTGAACCACAAACAACTTTTCCAAGTTTGACTACAATGGCATCATTTCCCATTATAACAGTGGAGGATTAAATCATGTATGTATCTGTATATGTATGACATTTTAACTTTTCCTGTCCACTGCTTATCAGCATAACATGTGAACACTGCTTTTATTGATAGCGTTATGCTGAAGTGACACAGGCATCCTGGTATCGAAAACCTGGTGCTGACGGACAGTACAGAAATTGCACTGTGCAACATTTAAACAATGGGTCAGTTTGCAGCCCATAGTGCACTTAACTGCAGAGGAACCATTCTGATTTCTAGTAGTCTGGAGATTATGCTCTTTGTCTTTTCCTATATTATTTCCATCTGGTATCAGTCCTGTTTAATTCTCCTGTGGTTATACTATTAGAATTCAGAGGAGCACATCATGAATTTCTTCCTGTGCTCCACTTGGAGTTGAAGCGTCAATTATCTGATGGAGTTACAGTTTCTTTCCTCTCAACCATGTTGCACTAATCTTCACATCTGGGAAGGAATATATAATGATAGCCACATCAGAGGCTTGGCACAAAAATGGCATATTTTGTAGGCTTTGGAAGGACACAGCGCCATCGTGTGATGTCTGCATGGCATAACTAGCTTTGTTTTAATTCCATCTGCAAAGAGCAATAGAGTTGATATTGCCACATATAAAAGGGATCCAAGAATGTCAAGTGTCTAGAATACTAATCGATTCAAACCATTGGGATATATGGGGAAAGAAGCCACATTATGGAAACATGCACATGACACAGACAGTATCAACTCCAATCTCATGTGAAAGACAGATTTGTTAGCTGCCCTCGAGTCGACATTGACTCATGGCAACCCCATGGATGAGATATCTCCAAGCCCCTCTAACTTCCACTGCTCTGCTTAGGTTTTGTAGATTCAGGCCCATGGCTTCCTTAATTGGGTCTAGCCTTTTGGAGTGTGGTCTTCTTCTCTTTCTACTGCCTTCTACCTTTCTTAGCACTATTCCCTTTTCTAATGAGTCATTCCCCATATCTGCAAATGGTTTGGATCATAGTGTGGCCAAAGCATAACAGCCTCAGTTTAAGCATCTTGGCTTCCAGGAAGAGTTCAGGCTTGATCTATTCATGGTCCCATTTGTTTGTCTTTTTGGCAATCCACAGTATTCTCAGCCCTCTTCTCCAGCACCACATCTCAAATGTTCTCTTCACTGTCCAGCTCTCACATCTGTACATGTGTTAGGGATTACGATGGACTGGACGATTCTAACTTTAGTGCTCAGGTTTTACACTTTACACTTTAGGATCATGTCCAGTTCCTAAATGGTTGCCTTTCCCACTCCTACTCTCCTTCTCAATTCTTGACTGCAGTCTCTTTTCTGATCAATGTTTGATCCAAGGTACAGGAACTCTTTAACTATTTTGATTTCCTCATTGTCTTGGGGGTTTATCACATGGGAGGCTAAGTGCCTAAATCCCATGCAGAAATGGGATTTAAATCCCAGAAAAATCCCGCAAAAGTGGGATCATTTTCAGACTCATTGGATGCATTGAGCATTAACACGAAAATAACCCGCACAGAAAATGGACAAAATTGGCCACTTTTTTACTTTTGGGAGACTCCCGAGCAGAAATAGGATTTAAATCCTGGGAAAATCCCGCAGAAGTGGGATTTTTTTCAGACTCATTGGGGGCATCCTTCTTTCAGGAGAATCCTGAAAGTAAAAAGAGGCCAATTTTGTCCATTTTCTGTGCAGGTTATTTTTGCGTTAATGCTCAATGCCCCTGACTTCATGTGAAAATGATCCTGCTTTTGTAGGATTTTCCCATTTTAAATCCCATTTCTGTATGGGGAAAAAACTCGTGTGATGAACTCCCTAGTTGAATATATGCAGCTTTTATGTGGTCATTGTTTTTGTTTTCTTTATGTTCGGCTGCCTTTGCACTTTCTTCTTTAACTTCCCTTAATAATTGTTCCAAGTCTGTGATGTTTTTTGCTAGAAGTGTGGTGTCATCTGTATATCTTAGATTGTTGATGTTCCTTCCTCCTAGCTCTACTCCTCCTTCTTCTGAATCAAAATCTGCTGTTCATATGATATTTTCTGCCTACAAATTGAATATGTAGAGTGATAATATGCAGCCTTGCCTGATCCCTTTGCCAATTAGGAACCACTCTGTTTCTCCGAATTCTGTTCTGACAGTTGCCTCTTGTCCTGAGTACAGATTCCTCACCAGGAATATCAGATGTGCTGGCACTCCCATGACTTTAAGGGCCTTCCATAGCCTTTCATGATCTATTCTATGCAGTTAAAGGCTTTGCTATAGTCTATAAAGCACATGCTGATTTTTTTAATACTTTGGATTGCTCCATACATTTGCTGTGTGGTCCCTAGTGCCTCTGCCTTTCCTAAAGCCTGCTTGTACCATCAGGTGTCATCAAACAGCATATAACCTGCCAATGGCATCCAATCTAAAAGTCATAAAATATAAACGATACAAAATTAAGCAAGTTATGCAATCAAAATACAAAACTGTAAAACCAGATAATAATATAGTAAAATATAAAGTAAAGTACCACCAGGATTTCTTTCTCCATTTATGATTGGAGTCTATGTTGCATAATTTTGCTTGCATAGGAAATGAATGCTATGGTCCTATAGTTGCTTCAATCTTTTGTATCTCCTTTTTTGTGGGTGGGAATGAATATTGAATGTTTTCAGTCTGTTTGGTTTTTTGGGGTTTTTTTTGGCATATTTTAGTTAATATTGGAGTTGATACTGTCTTTGTGGGTTGCATCATTTCAATTGGAATGTCATCTGTTCCTGGTGATTTATTCTTCCCAGCTTCCACCTCACTTTCTAGAATCTGGGGTTCATCTTCATATGCTTCTTGATATTTCTATGCAATACTGTACAGAAAAATAAGGGAAGAGTCGGGTTGACGTTATACAGAGTTCTAGATCTGAATCTAGGAGACGTTTAGGAAATTACAAGCCATGCTTCTGCATTGTGTTATGCAAACCAGAGAAAGATCTCTCTGCCTTAGCTTAGAATAACCAAGTGATGGAACAAAATGGGCACCGAAGGACAATTTGCCTGACAAAGTTAGTAAGATATTTCAGGATAGAAGGAGAGTTGGCATTGCTGTCTGATTGTTCTAGGCATGCTGAAATTGCTTTGTAGGCTGAAGGTTTCCTTCTGTAACCACAACAAACCAGGCATGGGATGCTTTTTCTGTTTTTTGTTTACACAGATGGAGACATTGCCTGGGTTCCATGAAAAGTTAGAAATGAAGAGGTGGGGAGGCAGTTCACAGGAGACCACACACCCTAGTAATATGCCACACAGTTGTTGGGCCAGGGAAGATGTCAATGGGAAAGGACTACACTGCTAAATGCCATGCAAAATCACTGTGATCAAAGCCGGAGTCAAAGGTGAGCGGCAGAGCAAATGCTTTGCATGAACAAAGTCCTAGATCCAATCCTTAGCATCACTAAGTATAACTGGGAAAGACTTCTCTGTAGAACCATGGAGTGCTGATGCCAGTTGGTACAGGTAATACTGTGGGAGCATGCCCTGTAACATTTCATCAACAAAAACTGGAGAGAGAAACTGAGACATGTTCAAGGCAGCTGAAAAAGTGGAACAGCAGAGAATTAACTATCCCTGCCAAATTGGGGCAGATGTGCCCTGGCATCCTTGGGCCAGGACCAGGACCAAGGTCCCTAACCCTGACTGATATCCAGCCTAATTCTTCTTCCCCTGCTTGGCTGGTGCCAGACAGCAGGATTCTAACCCTCTTTTAATTTCCTATAATATGTCTGATCTATTGTGGTCACCATAGTGCATTGTGAGAAATTAAAAGGCACAGCTGCTCAGATTACCACCACTGAACCTAGCAGAGGATCTCCTTTTGCCCTGAGCCCCTGCAAGTCTGGAATTATAATAATAATATTATTATTAGTCTGTAGCACTACATGTAGTCTGTGACATTACTATATGACCTTACTTTCCTTTGTTATTATAAATGGAATACAACTCTTGCACAAAGGACTATTTGTCCACAGGGTTATGGGAGAGCTCAAAGCTTAGAAATGTTACATTTTCCATTATAGCTCCCCAGAATCCCTCATGTTTTACTTAAAAGCTCCCACAATTCCTTGTGTCTTACTTTGCCATTTAGTTCAAGCAAGGTTTCTGTATCCAACATTACTGAGGGCAGTCTGTGTGATGAAGCAGACTGACTTTTCCCCAAGTGGCGAGAAGTTCCTTGAGGTTTGCCATTGGTTGCCTATGTGCTTGGTTTAGCAAAACTCCAGCACTCCTGTTCAATTTGTACATTCCACTTCTAGTTAAGAGGATACCATGGTTCCTTCTATCATTGGGCTGTTTATGTGACTGGGAGCAGCCAATTCATCCTTGAATCAGACAATTCATCCTTCTCCCACATACCCTCCATTTTGGCTGCGACAGTCCCAATTAAACCTCTGTCATCCCACTTTTTAGCCGCTTTTAAAACGTCCCAGTTTCTCTCACCTTCTCCCACTTTCCCCTCAGTTTTCTTAAATTGCTGGAGAGTTCAAAGTGCAAATGTAGTGTGCTCTCAGAATGAATGAAAGGAAAGGAGAGGAGAGGAGAGGAGAGGAGAGGAGAGGAGAGGAGAGGAGAGGAGAGGAGAGGAGAGGAGAGGAGAGGAGAGGAGAGGGTGGAAACTTGTCCTACCCAGTAGACTCAGGCAAAATCAAACTGTTGCAGCCTCTCCTAGCTTGTGTGTTCTTCTTCATTTACGATGTTTGCCATCTTGACCAGTCTCTGATGTTGCTTGGCCATCCATGTTCCAATTTTCATCTGTGACATATTGGAGCATGCGGTCACCAGCCATACTGTAGAACATGACATTGTGTGCCTTTCCTTCACAAGCCTTGATTTGGATTAGGAATGCAGAAGCCCTCCAAGATTTTGCTCTGCAGGAGCCAGGCCTAATGAAGGATTAAGTTGGGATATTGTTGTTCTGTGTGCAGGGCTGCATTCCAAGCTGCCAAAAGCAACAAAAGTCCTTCGTCAGCACGTTATGTAAAAATTGTTTATCAAACCAGAAAATCTGGAGATGGGAATCATAGAATGAACTGGCCTCTTTAAGTTCAATAAACTATTGTCACAAGAGCTGAAAACCTTCTGAGAAAGCCCAAAGCTTGCATAATGAGACACTGAAAGGTGGTGGAACATTTATGCTTTGGATAATAGAATCTGAGACTTGGAAGAAAGCTTGTAAACTATCTAATCCAACTTTCAGCTCAGTATGGATGATCCAGATGCCAGTATTATGTAGCCATTAGAACTGGGACTTAGGAGATCCAGATTTCAGTCACTGCTTGACCACAAAGTACACTTAGAGCCTTATCACAAAAATAAACCAGGCAGGCAAATGGAGAGAAGCATGTTTATCTTTCTGTCTCTGCATACCATCGAAGCACTTTCATTCTCTTTCAGTCATAAAAGTGTGGGAGTGGGTTGTAAAACCGTCACTTGTGCCAAATGGATTTTTCCAGCTTGTCAAAAGGGACACTTTTAGGAGCTTATCATGTGCCCTAAAGAGGCATTTTACCTCTTCCGGCTTCAATCCTTGATTGGGGATACAGCCAGATGTTATCAGACATAATTCGTCACTGATTCTGCTGTGATGCCGCTGGCCAAATGCAGCCCGGGTCCAAAGACTGCTCAGCCAGCTAATTTCCCAAGTTGGAAAACTTCTCTTTCCGAAAAAGTGCCATCTGAGTGCAGCTTTAAGTGGGGCTGCATTCGGCTGATGGCATCGCAGCAGAATCAGCAGCGAATTATATCTGATAACATCCGGCTGTATCCCCTATCAAGGACTGAAGCCGGAAGAGGTAAACTGCCTTTTTAGGGCATGCAATAAGCTCCTTATAACGCTTTTATAACTTTTTCCCATGGTTTTACAATGGAAGAAAACCTTCAAGAAGACAGAAATATAAACATACTTCTCTCCATTTGTCTGCTTTTTGTCTGTTTTTAATGCTACAAGGCTCTTGGTGAGCTTGAGCCAGTCACTTTTTTTTTCAGCCTGACCTACTTCACAACATAATTCGTTGTGAGTAGAGAGGAAAAACACACCTTCCAACATTTCAGGGATGAAAACTGGGATGTATGTAGCCCAGGGGTAGGCAACCTTTCCCCTTTAAGGGCTGAGGGACTTCAGCTCCCAGAATCCCAGAAGCTATTGGCTAATATGGGATTATTAGCCAACATGGCTGAGGCTTCTGGGAGCTGAAGTCCCTCGGCCCTTAAAGGGGAAAGGTTGCCTACCCCTGATGTAGCCAAACAACATTAGAGTGTGATTGAGAACACTCTCCCTTGGAGAGTGGTGTAGTCTCCTTCTTTGGAGGTCTTTAAACAGAGGCTGGATGGCCATCTGTCAGGGAATGCTTTGACTGAGAGTTCCTGCATGGCAGGGGGGTTGGACTGGATGGTCCTTGGGGTCTCTTCCAACTCTATGATTCTATGTGATGGCAAAAATTCCTAATGAGAAATGCACAGCCTAGGTGAGGCTGCAGCAGTTCAGTTTTGTTTGAGTCTACTAGGGAGGGCAAGATTCCACCCCTTCATTCCTCTCCCCACTTCTGAGTTAATGTAGTCCAAACTACTTTTGCACTTTGAACTCAGTTTGCACCAACGGAAGTAAGCTGATGACAAGAAAAGTAAGAAGAAGAGAAACTGGGACATTTTTATTTTTTAATTTTTAAAATAGTTTATTATTATTCATAACAAAGATATACAGTACAATACATCTGCAATACAAATACAAAACAACATGGACAAATACATATATGACAAACAATAAAAGAAAGAACCCAACATACGACCCCACAACCGCTACCACCCCCACATATAACCCAACAAAGAAGAGAAACTGGGACATTTTTAAAGCAGCTGGAATAAGTGGGACAGTAGAGAATTATTTGGTCCTTGCCAAAATGGGACAGTAGGAGGATATGGACCAGCACCACGTACACTTTCATGAAGTCATTGGAAGAAAGATGGGATAAAAAGGCATAAAAAGGTAAAGGTTTCCCCTTTGCCATGATTCTCAAGTCATGTCCAACTATAAGGGGTAGTGCTTGTGTGTAAAATAAATGCGAAAATGGCCACCCAGCCTTTCCATGAAGTTGTCCAGCTAAGGAAAGACCATCCCCACCCAGGTGATTTAGCATCAAGAAATTTCTCCTGACTTTCTACTGAAACTTTTGCCTTCCTCTATCTGAAGTTTTAGTCTTTTCCTGTGAGGCATCAAAAACAATTCTTTGCCTTCTTCTATGTGTAATCACTTGAAATCACTTGAAGTGAGAAGTTTAATGAGATTGAAGTTTGGATCACCATAGCAAGGTCAAAATGTGTCTGGACATTTGCTAAGAAAGTGGTGATTACAGGCAGTGACACAAGGCCATTGGAGAAGTGGCTGCGTTGCAATCAAAGAAAGTGAATTTTCATCTGAGGTCAATTCATCTGAGGTCAATTTATCCCCATCTGAGGTCAATTCATCCCAACCAGACCACAAGGAAAGAGACAGATATTATCACCAACACCAGTTATGCTTGCAAAAGCATCCTATATGGGATGAGACAGCCCGAACTTCCTACATTTGCCCACTTCCTGAACTAGTGGCTAGTTTGCCTACTCAGGACTAAGTTTCACAAAATGCCAATGGAGTGGTTGCAAATTTTGACTTTCAAGAGATCTTCATAATAGCCCTCAAGTCCACTCCCCCAGAGCTTAGAATGTATTTTTTTTTACTATGAAAGGTTTTATAGAAACTTACAATTAATGTGGTTATTTTTCTTCCCTTTGTGCTATTATTTTTCTCCTTTTCTTATACTGGATCATTGCTCTATGTAACTGAAATCCCTTTTGAAAGTAAATAAAATTTATTTTTATAAAGAAAATGGAATGAACAGAATAATTCTATTGGTGTAAATTGTTAAAAATGGTTTTAATTGTTGTTTAATTGTTTTAATTCTCACTATGTTTAATATTGTTTTAAGGGGAGGGTGGGTTTGGGATTGCTTTGGTAGATTTGCTTCGGTAGAGGGGCGGGATAGAAATAATTTTATTATTATTATTATTATTATGATGATGATGATGATGATGATGATGAATGGATACGGAGGCAAAAATAACCAGGAAACCCCACTAAAATGTAAGGAGGTGTATTGCAAGAGCTCATGATGCTTTGGGCCAGTCTGGAACAGTCCTATATCTCCCAACACTTCCCTAGTGCCTCACAAGATGCTACTTACAAAGCATCCCATAAGCCTCTCTGTAAGAACTATGTTTGTAAGTGGACTTTTTTTAATCCCATAAATTTTAGAAGTTTCTCGAGAAGGTAAACAAGCTTCTCAATGTGAAGTCGAAGACTTTCGTGGCCGGCATCCGTAGGTTTTTATGGGTTTTTCGGGCTCTGATGCCATGTTCTAGAAGATTGTATTCCTGATCTTTCGCCTGCATCTGTGGCTGGCGTCTTCAGAGACAGATCTTCTCTGAAGATGCCAGCTACAGATGCAGGCGAAATGTCAGGAATACATTATTCTAGAACATGGCCTCACAGCCCGGAAAAACCCACAAAAACCTATAAGCGCCTCAATCTTTCCTGCTAAACTGGCCACCTTTTCCAAATGAAAGTAACAGGAGAGGCTAACCATCTTCTGCTGCCATCCTACGCATCACCTAAATATCACTGAACACAATCATGCTTCCTTATGAATAATCATGCCTAGGCTTGTGCTGTAAATATGGTTCTTTCTGGCTCTACTGGATGTCTAGGCCTGTCTGTAATTATACTTTCATGATTGGGTAACAAATTGTTCTCTGTCAGAACAAGAATTATGTTTTTATTTTATGCCCTTTAATTTTTTTTTCAAGAAAAATAAAAGCCTGTTTTCAGAAAGAACAGAAACCTTCCCTTTAGCAGGGCAGGGATCATGACATTTCAATAATCTTTTAAAAAAACCAACTCTTTTTTGGCACATCATATTTCACTGCTTCCCAATCCCAAGAGTGAATTTTCAGATTTCTTTCCTTCCTTTTTCCATGCTTGAAAAACAGAAAAAAAGAAAAGAAAGAATAACAATAAACAGCTGGAAGAAAGCATGCAGATACACAAACAAGTTTTGGGATGCCATCCAGCATCACAGAACACAAGATGCGCTGGATTTCTAAAGCTCTTCAAGTACCAGCAAAAGAGAATGATGTTTTCCCCTTCCTCCACCTGTTGCTTTTCATTTTTTATTCTCTTTCCTGGCTACTTATTGTTTCTTTGTTTATTGTTCTTGGTGTTTTAAATTAGATTTTAATTTATGCCAATTTAATGTATTTTTAAGGGGGGCTTATATGTCTGTTATAATGTGTGGGTTATTATTTTAATGTAAGCCGCCTTGATAGCCTTGGCTAAAGGCGGGGTAAAAATAAAATGTTGTTGTTATTGTTGTTGTTGTTGTTGTTGTTGTTGTTGCTCCCTCACTACCCCCAGCTACAGATTAATTTTTATTTGGAGAAACTCAGGTTTCCAGATCTCAGGGCCAGCGTCTTCTCATTCAGTCCTCAGACTGACTGAGAAAAATCTCAAGAAGAGAATTCAGCCCTGAAAAGTGCGCATATGTATTTTCCTCATTTGTTGGACTTCTTGTTGTTTATTTGCATGGTGTACTTTGTAAGGAGTTGAGGAAACACTTGAAGTATATTTTATATATAATATCAGCTGCGAGGATTGCATTTGCAAAAAAATTTTTTAAAAATGGAGACGTTCAGAAACCCCTACATTAGATGAGTGTATAAACAAAATTTGGACATGCTGGAGATGGATGGACTTACAAATTTACTAAAAGATAAAACAAATGTAGGAAGAAATGAAGACTGGGACCTTGTGATGAAATGCCGCAAAGAAAAATGGACCAAAATGAAGAATTCCTATAAAGAATAAAGACAAATCACCAGAAAATAAGCTACAAATTTAAGAACTGGAGAAACTAATATGAGAGATGTTATTAAGAATAAGGATACATATAATGTCAATATATTATGGG
>CM034702.1:11878093-11890438 GCA_020142125.1 Phrynosoma platyrhinos
TTTTGGAATTTCCTGAAAGTAAAAAGGAGTGGGTTTTGTCAGCTTTCCATTTGTATTATTTTCACATTATTTCTCTTTCATGCAAATGTTGTCTGAAAAACAAACCCGTAATTGCGGGTTTTGTCTACTTTCTGTTTGGATTAACCCCAAATGTCATGTGAAAAACAACCCGCAAAAGTGGCTTGTTTTCACTTTAAATCTAGTTTCTGCACGGGATTTGTCCCATGTGATAAACTCCTTTGTCCACTTTCGGTGCGAGTTAATGTCGGATTAATGCTCAATATCCCAATGTGTCTGAAAACGATCCCACTTTTGTGGATTTAAATCCCGTTTCTGCACAGGATTTGGCCAATTCCCTCCCATGTGATAAACTCCTGAGAGATATACATCCACAACAGAAGATATATCTTTGCAGTTTGAAGAAGGAGGAAAGTCCTCTTCCTCTACTAAGTGATAATAAGCATTTACATTTCCCTAGTTTCTTAAGGGGACGTATGAGATGTCAGAAAAATGGTATCTATGGTGGGTAGGACTGCTTGGAATTGCAGTTCAACTTCAGGAGGGCTGCATATTTCCCAGCCCTAGCATATGGACAAATATACATACAAACAAATTCAGCCCTTATGCTGGGTCAGACTGTTTCTCCATCTACACTACAGAGCTTTGAAAAGTTATACTTTTATAGGAGTTTATCACACAGGGAGCCCCATTCAAAAATTGTACTTTAAAGAGAGAGAAAAACGCAAAAGTGGAAGCAATTTATCAACGGGATTTCTCCGTGTGATAAACTCCAGCGCTGTTAAAAGGAAGTTATTCCGAACGGAAATTAGACAAAAACTTCTTCTTTTTACTTTCGGGATCTTCTTAAAGTAAAAAGAAGCAGTTTTTGTCTAATTTCCATTCAAATTAACCTCCTTTTAACAGTGACGTCGTCTGAAAAAACACCTGCTTTTGTTTAATTTAAATCCCCGTTTCTGTACGGGATTTCCCCTGTGTGATAAACTCCATAGATAACTGGCAGAACCTGGGAGTTGTCATCCAAAAAGGTAACCTTTTCACCTGAAACATACATAGAACTAGAAAAGTAAGGTTCTCCATATCTGAAACACACATAACCTTCAAACAGAGGATCATCAAATAAGTTTGTCAAGTTGGACACATGACTCACTTCTTAGTGTGTTATATAAAGCTGCTTTATACTGAATAAATCTAGCCCTTGTTCCGATTGACAACAGCTCTTCAGGACCTCAGAGGTCATGAGATTCATGAACATAAGCGGATTTGAAAGCCACTGTGATAATTAACACAAACTACTTGAAAGTAGGAAGTTTTGTTGATACAGCAGTACTTTTGAAATACAATAATCTGTATGGTGATTTTAATGCTAATGAAAATAATAAAGCTATACTTCTTTTAAAAAGGGGGGGGGACCTCAGGCAGACATCTTTTCAGGCCCTGTTGTCATTGTACAACCAAGCTGGTAGGACCTTTTGCATGAAAAAAGGAAACTTTATTCCCTCTGTTTCATATGAGAGTTACAATTAAGACTGCTTTGCTTCATGCCTGATAACCTGAGTGAGATGTTTGTTTCTCCACAGAACCACAGAACCATGTACACAGCAATCCCTAAAAGGTAAAGAACTTTTTAAAAATGTATTCATTGTTAAGTGCAGTTTGTTCTCTAATGCTGAGAACAGAGTAGCCCAGCTTGGGCCACCACCATCTGGCTTCAGCTGGTGGACCTTGGAATTCTGCCACTATGGACTCCACTTAGAGAAGTCTTTTATTTCCATCAACCCCTTACCCTTGAGAACTGAGGATGGAGCAAGCTTAATTTCTGGTTCTCCAGAGACTAGGAGCAATGGATGCAAACTACAGGAAAAGATATTCCACTCCAACATTAGGAGGAACTTTCTGACAGTAAGGGCTGTTCGACAGTGAAACACAATTTTCCAGAGTGTGGTGGAGTCACCTTCTTTGGAAGTCTTTAAACAGAGGCCAGATTGTCATCTGTCGGGGGTGCTTTGAATATCTAGGAATATCTAGGTCCTCCAGCACAATTCTATGGTCAACTTGCACCAAAAGTCGCACTGAAGGACCTAGACGAGATTCCTAGAGATAAGACTCCACTAGGCATTTGTAGCTCCTCCAGCACAATTCTATGGTTAATGTCTGGCAGATGTTGACCACAGAGTTGCCCTGGAGGACCTAGAGATTCCTAGAGAGGTGTCCTCTCAGGTTAAAAACATAGTGGTTTTGTTATTTATGGTTTTTCCACATTTACGGGGGTCCTGTGTCCCTAACCCCAGCAAATGTGGAGGGGCGAGTGTATTTCAGTTTAGAAATCCAAGGTTTTGTAGAAAAACAAGAAAATTGTATTCAGAAACCAAAGATCTTGACAACAGATTTATGTTGCCAGGACTAAAGTAATAGCAGTTATACAGCATAATAAAAGCACATAGCAATTAAAACTTGGGGGAGGGTTGAACCCCATTCACCCATAGATCAAAACACACTTGCATTTTCCATTTCCCAGAGTAGCCTCTCCTTCCAGTCTCTTACCAGCCATTCTCATGGGACCGGCTGTGAAGCTCCCAGCGTGATCTCTACTCCCCATACATCTGCCATGGGCTCTTCTCATCCATGGGCCTGCCATCCATGGATTTGAGCTTCCAGGGATGGGAGGCCCTGTTGTTTTTAATGGATGCACATGCACCTCATTCTGCCATAGGAGACAACAGGACTTGAGGTTCTGCCTTTTTTTAATCCGTGGGGGGCAGAACACATCCTCCACCTATATGAAGGGATGACTGTACTTGTTAACTACCTCCAGGAATGTAAGTAGACAGTGTCATCCTTAGCACAGTACAGCACATCCCATCATCCATTATGAATAATACTATAAGCATGCAATGTCTCTAAACAACTATGGGAGGAAATCTCAGATCCTGACACATATGCTCCCAACCTACCAGCCTGTTGCTGAAGCCCACCACTCATGGCCATCCGTGTCTGAAGGGGGCAGGAGTTGTGTTGCAGATACATCTGGCTATGTTCCTGTAGCCTGAAGTGAAATAATTACATCAGCTGCTGAGACCTCACCAAATGATGCAGTTGCTCCACATCTGACTATAGGGACATTGCCAGAGGTATCTACAATCTCTCCTCCCAGCTATCCTTCAGACACAAAAGCTACGGGATTTTAGCAGCTCTATGGTAGGTCCAGGCTGTGGCAACACTAGGCAGGTTTAAGGTGTGTGTGCAGACTGCATTAGGTGACACCCCAGAGGAGGGCTGACACCCGGTTGGGCGCTCCTCCCGCTGTGGCGGAGGGGCAAATATGCCCCTTGTGGCTCCTCTGCCATCCTAGCACTCTCCTCATGGAAGGAGCTGAGATGGTGGCAAGGGAGGTGAAGGGGCAAGCGCTCCCCTTGTGGCTTTCCCCCTCCCTATTAGAGCCCTTCTTTTTCTATCCTCTTGAAAATAATGCTTCTCATTCACCCCTCTACCTGAACCTTCCTCCTGGTTTTTTTCCTTTGGTTTCATCCTGTCTATTTTCCCTTCCCAATTCCAAAACATCACTTTCTTTCCTTCTGCCTTGCAGTGGCTCTCCTTTCGATGTTTCCGTAAAGGAGCCAGGCCTACACATCTGGCGAGTGGAGAAGATGAAGCCAGTGTCTGTTCCAGCAGAAATGAAAGGCATATTCTATACTGGGGATTCATACCTGATTCTCCACAATGGAGATGATGATCATTCCAGTGTGCACATCTGGATTGGTAAGGAAGCAGTGGCGCAAGGTGGAATATAGGAAGCTGTTTGATACTGAGTCTAGGCCAATGAGTATTGGATTGCCAGGGTTTTGGTCAGGGGTCCTTCCTATCTGTGTCTGGAAACAACTGAGCTGGAACCTTATACAAGTGCATTTATTTTCCTGGGTTCTGTTGAGCCAATTATAAATGAATATTCCAAACCAAATCACAGTTTAAGTCCAAAACAATTTTTAACAACTATACAACAAGTTATATACTAATCTGAATACATATCTACTGCTCCAAAAGTTCCATGCATCTAGTGCCAGTACAGGACTTGGTTGTATGGGTCTTCTACATCTACTGATCAGCTATACTGCAACCTTGGATGCAAACATAAAGCCCTAAATAAAAGAAACAAAATAGATGGACATATGCAATAGAAATTCCACTATAATTTATTGTATTCTTTTATTTTATGCTTGTAACCCACTTTGATTCCTTTTGGAAATAGGCGGGCTAGAAATAATAATAATAATAATAATAATAATAATAATAATAATAATAATAATAATAATAATAAATTAATGCCCTCATTATTATGGATTATTAGGGATTTCTGTTGTCCCCCCCCCAGTACATTTTCTTATTAAAGGGATTTTTTGCAATGTTTTAACTGTACTATTGCTATGTTGCTAACACACACAGGCCTTTTAAAACCACCTTGCATACCTTCTAACATTTCATAAATGAAAACATCAGAGTGTCATCAAAGTGTCACTGAGATGGCAAAAGTTATTAATGAGGAAGAACCCACAAATTGGAAAAGGCAGCAGCAGTTTGCTTTTGTCAGAGTCTACTGGGAAGGGCAATATTCTGACCCCTCCCCCTCCAAATTAGATGCAAAAAGTACTGATGGGCAATGCCACTGTATTGGCTTTTCATGTACATTATTTCTCTTATTTATATAAGCAAAGTAACCTCAGTAGTGATTGTATTCCAGTGAGAGTAAGTTCACTAATCGTTCAAATTTTTCAAGGGGATGTAGTTCAATTTTTACAATCAAAGATTTCAGATAAACTCCTATGAGAAAGACCACTGTTACCCAAAAACCGAGGGTCCTAGGAGGGCACCCACAAATTGTATTCAATGAGGAAATTAATTTAGCTCAATAGGAAGCAACAAGAGAATCAGGATAATGGTAGCTGGAACTTTCAGCCTATTGATTCCGAACCAAAAGAACACCAGAGTCAAATTCCAAATTGGTTTAGTTTATTTATTAAAAGGGGAATCAACACACACACAAACACACACACACACACACACACACACACACACACACACAAGAATGAAGATATAAAAGGTGATAGATGATAGTGATTTTTGTAGGGTAGGACAATACTTTACCAATTACAAAGGTGATACTCCAGTCTGGAGAAGGCTATGTGTTGAATGTGGCTCTGCCCTCTGCCGTGGCTGTAGTATATGTTCCCAAGTGGGCATATGTATGGGGCAAACTGTGTCTTGAAACAGTGGAGTAAATTTTCCAGGAATCCCAGAAACAATGGGATTACCAGCTAGTTGATGGATTTAACTTCAGAGTTACAAAAGGAATATTTTTGTTTGATGACGGTGACATTGATTTAATCAAGCAGTGATAAAATCAGGACAGCCTTAGGGAGTTTGGGACAGGATGAGATGTTGGGAAATACAATGGAGCTAGCAGGAAGATTGGCTTACTGCTTTAGGTTGACAGACTTCTTTTGTCTTTGACCTGCAAGAGGAAATGCACATGGCAGGGGGTTGAGAAGAAGCAATAATTACACCATTAAGACCTTTCCACATGCCTTCAGGCCTTATGTGACCACTCATGAGAATTTCACTTAAAGGTAATCATGACTTCTCCAGGATCATGCTCTATGTAACTGCTATTATAACAAAATATAACAAGATATTTGTACCCCAAAATAATATGGGGTATACAAGATGTGCTAACACCACTTTCCATACTGTTAAATGACTGCTCTCTCCTTTTCTCCCAGGCCAGAACTCCTCCCGAGATGAACAAGGAGCATGTGCCCTACTCTCCACCCACCTTAACTCCTTCCTTAAAGAAAAACCTATCCAGTACCGGGAAGTGCAAGGCAATGAGTCAGATATTTTTATGGAGTACTTTCCTCATGGCATCAAATATCAGGTGAGAGAGGTCAAACATGACCTGTTTTTCAAGTTGCAGACCTCACTTGAAGCATTTCACAACAAATACAGGACTCAGTTAAAGCAGTTAGTTAATCATATCTGCATATACCAGAGATGGGTGTAGCCCTCTTGGCATTGTTGATTCGAACTCCCAGCACTCTTCTTTATTGGACATGCTGACTATGGCTGATGGGAGTTGCAGTCCAACAGCATATGGAGGGACACATTTTATCCACTCTGGCATATACAGGTCAATTCAATGGAAGTTGGAGCGTGGGATGGATGGAGAATTTGTGATGGAGAAACCAGAACACCAAAAACCTATTAAGCATACTCTACTCTGATTGTAATGTCTGCGTGTACCTTTCTTTCCTTTTAGTTCATGGTTCTCTTAACATGTTTGTTTTATTTTCCATTAATGATTCTCCCTTTCATTCCCATGGGAGGAAAATTCACTATGACAGATCTGTCATAAGTATTTCAGGGGCATGCATATAGTGGGAAAATGCCTTTTTTAAAACTCTGCACAAAAATATGAATTAATTGCGATGTAGGAAGGGGGAAATGTCTTAGAATCTGATATAAAATTGGGACAGGATGAGAATCTTTGTAAGATTTCAACAAATGTATTGAAAATCAGACAGATTCTCACGTCCCTGATCTTTACTGCTTTCTTGTAGACCTCAACCTCTTTGTCTCTGTTCCACAGGAAGGTGGTGTAGAATCTGCTTTTAACAGAACCCAGGCCAGCCAAAAACACGGTCCCATCCACAAACTCTACCAAGTGAAAGGGAAGAAGAACATCCGAGCCACTGAAAGGGAACTTAGCTGGGCTAGTTTTAACACTGGCGATTGCTTCATTCTGGACCTGGGAGAGGTGAGTCTGGAAGGGAAATATGCCAGCTAGGAAAATGTGTTCTTTTCTGCTAAGGCGTTGCAACTACAAATATGTATGTAGACATAAATCAGATTGAGGGTTTCTTTTTTTTGACTTCTCCTTCCAGATCATCTTTACTTGGTGTGGGGCAAAATCCAATATTCTGGAGCGCAACAAAGCCCACGATTTAGCAACTGCGATTCGGGACAGTGAGAGGAAGGGGAAAGCCAGAGTGGAGATCATTGCAGATGGTGAAGAGCCAGCGGAGATGATAACGGTAAGATCATTGTGAGGGAAGAAACATGCCAGGGGTTGGTGCTAGACAGAACATGGATATTGTTGAACCTCTTAAAATTTAACTGCTAGCTATGCAGCAGGGCCTTTTTGATGCTGGCCCTGTGTTTGTGCAATTCCCTCCCAAGGACACACATTTGACTCCCCTTCAATTTAAAATGGGACTTGAAAACCACATTTTCAATTTTATTTCAGCAGAGGTGGTGACGTTTGAAAGAGATTATTTAAACTATTTTTGATTTCCTGTTATTTTTTAAGTGGCTCAATAAGTCTATTAGTTGTTTAGATTGCTAATTTAAGTTTATTACTGCAATGAGGTGTTTTGCTTCTATGCGTTTACTTATGCCTTTAACCATCTTAGGATGAACATGACAAATACATAAATATTGGAAAGGGGAAAATATATACAGGTATGCCTCATTTAATGAAATAGATGTGTTCCTTCCTGGGCTTTACTTCTTTAACAGAAACTTTGGTACTAGAGGTAGAAATAGCATGCAAAGAATAGGGATACGTTCCTACACCACATACAGAAAGAGTAGTTCAATATGTTTCAGCAAACTTTGAATTCAGAACAAATATGCACATGCAAAATGAAACATTCAGATCATGTATGTCTTGCATAAGTAAACTTAAAAATGTTTTGAATAGAGACCACTTGAATGCTTCTAAAATGCATCCTGGGATCATTTGTTTTTTACCTTTAGCAGCCTCCACTTTTCTTATGATTTCCATTTTGGTGGTGAAACCTATCATAGATGTATGCTTTTTCCCCAACATGCATTGTAGCTGGTAAGACAGGCTAATCTGCTTTCCCCTTTTCTTTTTACTTTGCTCTTCACACATACTCAGTAAGAGATTCTGAAGGCAGCAGTTTATTTTGTACATAAGCGCACAGAAGGATTACCTAGAGTAGGATCTCATTCTTTCCCATCTGAAGCTTTATTGCATTGTTTACTGCAGATATGCTGTTGCAACCCAACACTGAACATTTGTCTTTCTCCAGCCCTTCTTCACCATCCTCCCAATGCCAATGCTGCAAAATAAACAAACAAACAAACAAACCTTCCAGCTGCATAGAAGACAATAAAAGGGGGCTGGGCTGGGCCAGGCTGGGGTCCCATAAAAAGGCTTTATAAAAAGAAGCTTCTTTGTTAACTGAGGCATGGCTGTACAATAGAACCTGCACTGCAATACTGTACAATGGAACCTGCAATGGGGGAGATACAAAGCTCTTATTATAGGATATTTCCATTTAAAAAATTGTTTTGGAGGAGCTTAAGAAGGGATGCACAAAATTGACACTGAGAAACTCTAACTCAACTTGGCGCCCTGTAATGCTTTGAATTTTAAATCCAGTCTGTGATAATGGGCTCTCCCATTTTCTGGGCGACACAGATTATGGGCATAGTCACTCCTCCAGGAAAACAAAGGGTTTGATGTGACAGGTTAGGTTACATTTATTGGGGATCAGCATCACACAGCAGCAATGGAGATCACAAGAGACAAGTGTCCAGTTAGGATGATCAGCTTTGAAAGAAGTGCGGAAGCTTAGAGATGCTTCCAAGAAGAGAGATTATAAAAACAGGTGCCAGCACTGTTGGGTTTGGGCTAAGATACTAGCCTTATCATACTGCCCAAATAGAAAATGCTGCTTGATTGAACTATGAATCTGGATAAGAAGGTACCATACAAAGTCTTTGGTCAAGGGTTCCAACCTGTCGGCCCCTACCTCCAGCCTAATTGAGAGACAATGGAAAAAAAATGTTAAGGAGACTACAAAGCTCATGGCTAATTTGGGGCTGGAATGGATGACCCTTGGGGTCTCATTTTCTTGATTATTTACTTGCAGACTGCAGTGAATTTATAACCTATCCAGTTGCTAAATTCTTTGCAGCTGCTATTATTAGTCGCAAAAAGTTTTACAAGCAGATGCAGTAACGGATACTGGCATTTTATGGTTCTAAACAGTTCATATAATATCTGTTTTATTATTTAATAATATTTCATATAACTCTGGTATTAACTGACTGTTTATGTTAATACATAGGTACTAGTATAAGCTTATTTTTAACATAATATGATTATTGAAATTAAATTAGGTCTTTGAAATGTTTTTAAGAGACTGGTTCATTTATAGTCAAATGTCCATGTTACCTTTACATTCCAGACCAGTATTGGCTTTCCTTGCTGAAAATATACATAACTTTCATTTTGTATATTTGCAAGGTTGATGCTGTAATTTTATGTCACTTATACATGTATATGTGTATATACTGCTGAAAGTTTTGACCTCTGTTTTTGGGGGGGTTTTTGAGCTGGCTGTGTGCCGTAAATAAAATTTTGTATTTGTATTTTCTGTGTTTAAAATTGTGCAATTGAAAAAGCAGTTTGTAGAAGACTTTTTCAGCTCTGTTTCACTGTTTGAGTTAACAAAGAAGTGTTTTTTAAGATGACAGAGGAATTTTGTTTATTTTACCTTGAAGGCTGACAGTTTTACAGCCTGAGGAAGAAAGCCAGATTCATTCATGCATAGCAAGAAAAGTGTAACTGAATATAATCGGGAAAGGAGGAGATTTGGAGTTATATCTTGTAACCAATGAAAATGTTGTATTATGCATGTGTTAATATAATTATAAATTATCTGTGTAAGATGGTATATAAGGATGTTGATTAGCAGGGGAGGGGCTCTCTCCAGTCACAGGAAGATCTGTCTGGGAGCCTGTCGACATTAAAAAAAACTCTTCTTTCCTGAAATTCTGTGGTCTCTGTTCCTGTTTTCCACTACAACAGGGGCTGGTCAGATGGACATACTTTGTTTGGAAACACCAGCAATTGATATCACTTTTAGCATTACATGTACATAGAGGAAGTACACATAGGCAAAGAATTGTTTTGCATAAGTTGCAAAGCCTTCTAGAAAACAGAGTTTATCTAACCAGTCTAGCATAAACATCCTCATTTTTGTTAGATAAGTGGATGTTCTCAGGGTAGGACAGTTTCAAAATTGTCCTTATTATTTTATCTGTGACATTGAACCTGGACACAGTTTTTGCAATTATAACAGCTAGCAAGAAGCAAGTGAGAGAGACTCAACATTGGATTTCAGAGATTTTAACCTATAGAATAACTTCAGTCTTAATGGTGCAGGAACTCAGAAATTAGGATTGCGATAAGTAAAAAATGATGTGGAGGCACACAACAACAAGAACGAGAACAACAACAACACTAAAGTATTTCTAAGTAATGCTTGAAAGAGAGAGAGTTGGGGTTCTAAGGCAAGAAGTGAATCTATTGTAAGAAGATACCAGTGATAAGTATTACATATTGTTTTTCCTAGGTGCTGGGTCCTAGGCCTTCTTTGAAAGAGGGTAGTCCTGAAGAAGATATTGTTGCTGATCGAAAAAATGCAATGGCAGCTGTGCTGTACAAGGTACATGAGGAACAATGACCAACAGTGCTGACTTCAAGTTTACTCACAGTTTGGAGACATTCTTTTTTTTATTTCGACTCCCAGAATCCCGACTGACTATGCTGGCTGGAGATCCTTGGAATTATAGTACAAAAAAGTTACTTTTCCTAACTCTGGATTTAATGCCTCCCTAGCACATTGCCCTCTTTTTTGCTATTGTGCATCCTTAGGTTGTTTCTAACTCATACCAGTCCTAAAGGGAACCTTAACAAGATTTATTGCTTTCCTCAAAGGACAGGAAAGTGTGACTTCCCCAAGGTAGTCCAGCGGGTTTCCATAACTGAGTGAGGATTTAGACCCTGGTTCCCGAAATCCTTGTCAAACTCTCAGACTACCATATCACAGTGGCTCAACCCCTCATTTGGTCCCTTTCAAATGTCATGAAATCATAATAGTTTGGTTGAGGTGGTATGTCTTGAATCTACCACCAGAACAAGGTGGGAGGGAGAGAAGGAATCAAACAACTTTATCCTCACCAATGATAGTTTTGTAAGTCAATTTGTTGCTTTCCAGATATTGTTGGACTGCAACACCAATAATCTCTCTGTTAGTTAGGCTGGTTGTGGCTGATGAAAACTCCAGTCCAGCATCAGGAGGGTCACAAGACACTCAGTCATGCTTCACCCATTTCCTTTTACCATTCCTGCAGCTTCCCCGTTTCTTCTTAAAACTGGCACATCAGGCTACCCAAATGCATTTGCTACCCAAATGCAATTAAGCAATAGATTTTAAAATCAGGTTGTTATCATATGTTGTTTTCTTTTTCGGTATCTTTGCCAATAATTTGTTAAATAGAACTTACTTTGTTTATTATTGTTTTCTGACTTCTGCTCAGATCCATACTTCCCTACCAGATTAGGTGATTTACAAGACATGGCTGAATGCTGCATTGAAAATGGTTAGGCTTGATACTGAGATATGTCCCAGAAGATCCAGCCAATATGGCCAATCAGAAAAGACTGCGAGAGTTGTAATCCAAAAAATATTGGAGGGCCAAAGATACCCTGAATTAAGTTCTTAGAATCCTTGGCTCATAGTAGCTCAGAATGCACTAGTGGCCAGGCTGACTGAAGAATTCTGGGAGCTGGACACCTCAAAAGTAACTTTTTTGTGTTCACTATGCAGATGATACTAGTGCATCTGTAAAATGACACAGAGGAACTGGATCTGTTCCAAGATACTATTTTAGACCAAGGTCCAAGTGAACACACAGCTCTGTATCTGCCTGCACCCAATTTTGGCTAGTAGACCTGAGAAGTCTAGTAAAAACACTATTCATTTCCCCACAAACCTGACATCTGCCTAAATGAGAATATCACTAGTCTTGTGTACCTTAACTTTTCAAAGGAACTTGCTTCTTTTTCCATCTCAACACTCAGGTCTCAGATATGACTGGGAAAATGAGCCTGACGAAGGTGTCTGAGTCCAGTCCGTTCCACCAGGACCAGCTAATCACAGATGACTGTTTCATCTTGGACAATGGCCAGTGTGGCAAAATCTATGTTTGGAAAGGTAAACTTTGTGAGATAAAAATTAGAGAAATCATGGGAATTTAGAAGGGAAAGGAATCTTATGGCACTTTTTAGAGTGACCAGTTTAATTCAGCATGTAGAGAGATCTTGTAGCACTTTTAAGACTACCTGAAAGAAAGGCGTTGACAGTTTTGTAGACTTCAGTCTACTTTCTCAGGTTCATTTGGTGGAGTGGAGGCCAGGGACAGACATATATATATATATATATATATATATATATA
>CM034702.1:11890538-11904814 GCA_020142125.1 Phrynosoma platyrhinos
ATGCCTCCATGAGGATGGGGTCAGATAGTGTTGAAATGTGTGTAGTGAACCAGTTTAATTCATCATACACTCACTTCTTCAGATACATTGGATGTTGCTGAAGAAAATGCAGAAGAGAAAGAGGAGGAGGAGGAGATGGAATCATTATTTATAGAACACCGTCACTGTGCATTGTGCTTTATAAGATAAAGAAAAACATTTCCTTTCCTCAAGTTTACAATCTAAAAGCATGACACACAAGGAAAGGGGATGGCAGTAAGGGAGGGTTATTTGAGCAGAGTGATAAGGTCCTCAGTTTTCAATAACTGAAGTAAGCTGAAGGGAGTGGGAGGAGGAAAGAGAAAAAGGACATTTTAAAAGCACCATAAAAGGTAGGACAACATAGGATTGCTCAGCACTGTCTCTGCCAAATCAGGACATTTTAGGACCTTATTGTGCCACTCAAATAACCCAGCTTACCTCTTCTGAACTGAAGTCTAATTCGGGAGGCAGCCGGGTCCTATCACAAAGATTTTGCCGCCGAAGCTGCCGGGTGAGTCCAGCCCAGCTGCAGCCCGGGTCCCTGGCGTGCTTTGGCAGCCTTATTTCGAAACTGGGAGCTTTCCGACTTGAAAAAATGGCCAATGAACTGTGCCTGGGACCCAGGCTGCAGCTGGGCTGGGCTCACTCAATGGCTTTGGTGGCAAAATCTTTGTGATAGGACCCGGCTGCCTTATGGACTAGACTTCAGTTCGGAAGAGGTAAACCAGATTATTTGAGCGGTGCAGTAATCTCCTTAGAGTGTATAGGACAGTTTTCTCTTTGAAAATAGGCAGTTGGAGTAGGGAAGCCTGCCCAGAATTTGGAAATGTTCCTTTTTTAAAGATGGCAACTTCTAGAACCCCACTGCCAGCATGACCAGTGACCATTCTTTCTGGGAGATGGTGGAAGTTGTGGTCTAGGTTAGGACCTTTTCTAAACTCTAGGTGTTGACAGTTATGATATATTTTGTCTGGAGCAATGGAACCTTATCGGCTCCTTGCTCTCCAGCTTATCGTACTTCTGACTATTTCTTGCCTTCAAACTCTATTAGATTTATAAATAGCAAGTTCTGCAATGGCTTATATTGTCCTACCCTTATTTTTCACTATTTCTGGAAGATTATAGCTGAAAGGAGTGTCACAGGGTAGCGTTCATCTATATAAAAAAATAATAATTTCCTGGAATGAAGAGTTAATATGTCAGGGAGAAGGATTTGAGCCTAGCTTTCTTCCCCGATATGCTTTTTTCTGTGTGGGAGTTGGGAGATTGTTTTTTTTCCTTTCATATTAAGGAGGATTCACTTATGTAAACCTTCACACATGATCTGGGGTGGTGGAAAATCCCTAACACTGCAACTAATTCTTAGTCACAACTCCCACAGTCATATTTATATGCAAGAATAACTATTGTTTTTGAGATGAGATCCATGGATGTGTTGGCACTGACCAGAAAGTTCTGAACTGATTCTCCTAAGGCAAAACCAAAATAGACATGTCATGCATCAGTTCATCTTGCATTTTTGTCTTATAAAATGCAGAAGGATTAGAGAAGGATTGGTTTTGGATTAAAGTAGTGGTCCACAAACTTTGGGGGCTACCGCCCCCTTTCCTTTTAGGGAATAAGCCTAGTGCACCCCCAGTGCATATATATATATATATATATATATATATATATATATATATATATATATAACTTTATTATTTTCATTTCATAAAAAACAAAGACACATAAACATATATCCCCCAAACCCTCACAACTACACCCACTCACAACCTCAACTCACACAATAGACAATACAGACAGTACAATACAATACAATACAATACACCTTATAATACACTAACAATCCCCATACATCTGCAATCAAAGCCAACATCACTCCACTTTAAAACCAACTTCCTCAAGGCTATAATTAAGGTATCTTACACCAAATTAATATCTCTAGTATTCTATCACTTTAAAAAGGAAAAAAAACTATATTAACTTCTACATTCCGAAACAATCATTTCTAATTGTACCCTTGTTTTTATTCTATATACATATCTATTCTATTATTCTTGTCTATATACTCCATTTGCATATGCATATATGATACTACCTATTTTCGTTTTAGTTTTTACAATCGCTAAGTCATTTAAGTAATTTTAGAATCTTCCTCTCTTTTCAATTACGACTTTAAATATATTCATATCATTTAGTTTCCTTATGTATCCCTCTATGAATGCATTTCATGTTGGATCCAATCAATTACCTCTATCCATTCCTTATTAATTTTCTCAATTGGTTTATTTCTTAACATTTGAGTTAATCTATCCATCTCAATGTATTCTAATAACCTCGAATACCATTCAGTTATTTCTAGAGTTTTATTTTGCTTCCAATTAGCCACATAAATTATTCTTGCCGCAGTTATCATATAGAAAAATTTCTTTCCGTATTTCTTTTCAAGAAATTTCTTTTTCCTCCATTATTCCTAACAATAATACTTTAGGGTTTTTTTCCAGTTTAATTTGAAGTATTTTCTGAATTTTATCATATATGTTTCCCCAAAAGTTATTTGCAACCACCACATGTGGAAGAAGGTACCTTTATATTTTTGGCATTTCCAACACTTATCATTTTGGTTGTTTTTATACTTTGCTAATTTTACAGGGGTAACATACCACCTGTATAACAACTTATAAAAATTATCTCTCAGATTATAACATAGTGTATATTTTACTTTTGTTTTCCACAATTTCTCCCATTCTTCCAACAAAATCGGTCTTCCCAAATCTTGTGCCCAGCGAACCATACATTCTTTAACCTGTTCCTCTTCTGTGTCCCATTGCAACAGTATCCTATATATTTTGGATATTGTGTGTTGTGTTTCTTCTAGTAGTACTTTTTCAATTACAGTATCCGTTGATATTATATCTCTGCTTCTTTGGTCAGCAGTAAATCTATCTTTCAATTGGAGGTGCCAACAGAGCTCCTTTTAAACTCAGCACAGCTGCAGAAGGAGTGGTGGTAAAATGCAGAGTGGATTTACTGCCCTCATGGCAACAGATATACAGGCTGTTTCTGGTGAATGTACTTGGATTTTTTACATAGAAATGTGATGTCCATGTATATCGTATGAATCTATGCAGTTTGTCCATCTTCTATTTACTTCATCCATTTCTCCAAAACTAATTTTGGGCATGACCTCTCATAAACTTTCATGTGTTCACCTAGGTCTGCCATCTAAATAAAGCCAGTAGCCTGCAGGAGTTACTAGCCTACAAAAACCAAACATTTACCAACTGCCGAGAGCTGGCAGAGGAAGTATGATGAGCTCCATTCCTTGACCAGCAACCTGTTGCATTTCCATCTTCTGGTGGCCAGTCTAATTTCTATGGTGAACACAGAGGAGGGATGGAGTACGCCATATCTCATTTGCCAGTTTATACTTGCCAACATAAAATTACCTTTTGTCTCAGGTGTCCTTATGAGTGCTTGAATACAGGACTGATCTAGAAGGTTCAGAATTAAGTGATTGCTTCCTTTCTTACTTAGAGTATTAGTTTCCTAGCTCTCTTCCAGAAAGAACCAGCTCTGCTTGCCCACTATTAAAAAACATGGCAGAATTTCTAACTTGTCCCATTTCCTTCCTTTTTCTTGAACAGGCCTCAAAGCCAATGAGCAGGAACAGCAGGCTGCTCTGAAGGTGGCAGAAAACTTCATCTCCCAAATGGAGTATCCCCTGAATACACAGGTAGGAAGCAGAGATTGCACAAGCAAGCAAGCAAGAAAGCAAAATGATGGGAAAACATAGCACTTTAAGAAGGATGTCAACCGGTGCTACTCAAAGTATTGATCATGGACTGGCATCAGTTGGCAAGCTGTTGGCTACCAGTCTGTGACAAGGTTCCAGGAAAGAAAGAAATATGCGTAGCCCATATGATGCTGGTGCTCGGAGCAGGCCAGTGGAGGGGGGAGACTCTACCAGTCTACCATACTGGGTAGTTTAAGAAGCAGTGATGTAGGCGACCAGAATCAGCTCAGTGAAGGATAACAAAGAACAGAGTATGGAAAACAAAACCTATGAGGGAAGGTATAAGGAACTGGATACATTTTAACTGGGAGAAGATTTGGGGTGTGTAGGATGATGACACCCTCCTTTACAAGTTTCTGGTTTGGTATACTAATTGCTGCATGACGGGGTGAGCTCCCATCACTAGTCCCAGCTTCTGCCAACCTAGCAGTTCAAAAGCATGCAAATGGAAGTAGATGAATAGGTACCTCTTTGGTGGGAAGGCAAACAGAATCTGTGCAGTCATGCTGGCCCCAGGATTATAGAGTAGTCTCTGACAATGCTGGCTCTTTGGCTTAGTAACGGACATGAACACCAGCCCTTATGGTCAGACATGACTTGACAACCTTGTCAATGGGGAATACCTTTACCTTTACCTTTACCTTTTATACTAATTGAGCCCCTATCTGGAACATCTGGATGTGGCCTCCTCTGCTAACCTCCAAAATAAACTAGGACAGTGCATTGTCTTCTGGGCTGCCTTTGAAATGCTCAAGAAGCTTCCATAGATACAAAATGTGGGCACCTGGATGCTGCTGGAGAACATTTAAACCTGACTCAAATGTCACCTCAGATGTAATGGCTGTCAGTACCTTTCCAGGCACTATTCAAACTGCTACACTTAACGTTTATAGCCTCAGTGCAGGTGTAGGGAACCTTTGGCCACATGTTTAGATTTCACACGTTTAGATTTCAGTTCCCAGGAACATCAGTTATCATGACCATTGGTAAGGAATAGTGAGCATTATAATCCAAACATTTGGCAAGGTAAAGATACTTCACTTCTGCAATCATGGCATTGTACCAATTTTTCTGAAGGACCATTTTTGCCTATACAATCCTGCCAATACACTTTTCTTCACTGCGGAGGAGAAACCAGCCTTCATTGTCCTTTTTCAGCTCTGTAATATTCTTATTGAGAGGCAGCAAGCAGAACTACAGTGGGCCTTTGGTATCTACTTGGATTTGGTTCTAGGCCCCCCCACAGATACCAAATTCTGTGGGTGTTCAAGTCCCATTAAATACAACTCTAATGGTGTCCCTTATATAAAATGGCAAAATCAAGGTTTGCTTTTTGGAATTTATGTTTTTTAAAAATATTTTCAAGCCATGGATGGTTGAAACCATGTATACAGAGGGCCAACTGTATACACAGAGGTTGTGTTCTTGCCTCATAGGAAAGCACAATGATACTAAGCATCTTGTTTTCAGTTTCATTGCTAATAGTCTGTTCCATGGAATTTGCCTTTTCTGCTGCCATTACATACTGGGTTTATGTTTGTTTTGCATTTTTTTTTATGCTGCCCAACAATATCTTCATAATATTCTCTTAGGAAGAACTTCCTAACAGTAAGAGCTAGTTGACAGTGGAATACATTGCTTCTGATTGTGATGGTGTCTCATTTCTTTGGAGGCTTTTAAGCAGAGGCTGGATAGCCATCTGGCAGGAATGTTTTGATTGTGTATTCCTGCATGGCGGGGGAGTTGGTCTGGATGGCCCTTGGGGACTCTTCCAACTCTTATGATCATAATGAGTTTAACCTTCATTGGTGTATATGTGAAGAATATGTTATATTCAAGCTTCCAAATACCTGCCGTCCCGCTAAAACTGGGTGAAAGGTTAGAAAAATATATATCCTGAAGACAGGGCTGCACAATTTATGGCCCTCCACATGTTGTTAAAATAATATTTATTTATAATGCCCTTTCCACCAAAGGGTGGTACCTCAGAACATATACAATAAAAGGTTGAATGATAAAACACCCCACATTATAAAATACTAAAATACTATACTAATATGCTAACTGGTACTCCCACCTTAGGTGTTATTAACCTGAAATATGATGGAAATTGCAGTCCAACAACATCTGGGGGCCCAAAAGTTGCCCCGTTCTGTGTTATACCAATGGGACTCTGCCAGTCTTCTTTCAACTAACTAGAGTAACAGAATAGCTATGTCTGCACTAGTGTCCTCATCTCAATTAACTTTATCCTGGTTGCAGGTGGAAATCTTACCCCAAGGCCGTGAAAGTCCTCTCTTCAAGCAATTCTTTGTAAATTGGAAATGAAAGTTGAATCTTCACCTTCCCTAACAATATTCTGTGCATGTGCCTTCCCCTACATCAACCATTTTGCCTTATTAAACTGGAGCCGCTGTGTCGTCTTACATTCTGCTTTTTGCTGAAGCTTCCTTGCATTCCAGACACAAAAGAACAAAACAAACATTCGGAAGGTGTCAACCTCAGTTCCCAGCATCTCCACCGAAACAGGATTGCAAGTAACTGGAGATGTAAAGGTCTCTGTCTCAGAGGTTGGAAATCCATTGCTTGTTAGAGTTGACAATACTGGGCAAGATAGATTAATGGTCTAAGTCAGTATAAAGCAGCTGTGCTGGCTGAGAATGATGGGTATTTTAGGCTGTGACCTATTTAAAAGGTGGGTCAATGCTTCTGGGAGATTCCAGAAGAAACAATTCATCCCTCCCCTTTTTTTTTTTTTTTTGCCAAGAAAAAAGACAGTCTGAAGCAGTTGGGGGAGCAGGAAGCACAAAAACAGGTTGAATGCAGGTTCATGTGGCTGCAATACTGCATTTCCCCTGCCTCCCCCCCAACCCCCAATTTTAAGGAGCTTATCGCACAATACTGTTGTGCCACAATTGCACTGTTAGTACCATCTGCCCAGAGCTTATTGCATGACATCATGGCTCTTCCAGTTGGATTGTTTGGAATCAATTATTGTGAAACAATCTGTTAATGGCCCCCTATCCCACTATGGAAGTGAATGACTTTGTTGCAAATGTGGGGACATCGTGGGCACAGAAGGGCTGTGGTTTCATTGTTCTATCCTTGAGGATTCCCTGAGATCACCAGTAAGGAAAACCCAGACTGCTTTTGGTGGTTGAGCTAGGTGGATACCAGGATTCCCAAAAGTTCCCAAGAACCAAGATTTTAGATTATTTTTTAAAAACTGGGTTAGTAGTGGAATAACAGAGAGCCAGCCTGGTGTAGTGGTTTGAGTGTTGGACTATGACTCCCCACTCAGCCATGGAAACCCACTGGGTGATCTTAGGCAAATCACATACTCTCAGCCTCAGGGGAAGGCAATGGCAAACTTCTGAACCAATCTTGCCAAGAAAACCCCATGATAGGCTCGCCTTAGATTTGCCATAAGTCAGAAATGACTTGAAGGCACACAATGACAACAACAGTAGAATAGCACAATTCTGATGTAATCTTATGAAGTGTTAATGCCCAGGGAAACCCATGGGGTTTATGAAAAATTTAAAGAGTATAAAAAAAGCAGATATAAAAAAGTTTAAGGACTAATATATAAAAACAGAACTGACCAGATGTTGGTGTGTGCGGGAAAGCACAGAAAAATATGATGGAAGTGGCAGGCCGTGTGCTCATCTTCCTGATCTGGGTGGGGAGTGGCAGTGGTTCCATAAAAGAGTCATTTTGTAATTGTACAATT
Source organism: Phrynosoma platyrhinos (assembly GCA_020142125.1). Classification (NCBI taxonomy): domain Eukaryota; kingdom Metazoa; phylum Chordata; class Lepidosauria; order Squamata; family Phrynosomatidae; genus Phrynosoma; species Phrynosoma platyrhinos. The sequence continues at coordinate 11,898,089 of CM034702.1, forward strand.
ATGGCTTCCCTTTAAAAAAAATCATGGAGTTGGAGGTATAGGAAACAGGGTGATATAAACATGATGTCATATTTCAAGTATAAGAAAACAAAAACTGGAACTAATACCACTGAAGCATAAATGCAGTGATGGTGTGGAAAAGTGCATTGCCTTTCTGCTGCCTTCCCAAGTACAGGAGAAACGGAATTATCCAAAACAACTGACAAAAGTCCTGGTTGCTACTTTTTAATTATGAACAGCTTTCCCCTTCCTTCTGTGGCAGCTTTGGGTGTGTTTATCACCTAGCCATGTTGTTGCTGTTGTTAACTGCCCTCGAGTCTATCTCGACGCATGGTGACCTTATGGATGAGACATCTCCAAGAAGACCCTCTGTCCTCCACTGCTTTGCTTAATTCCTGCAACCCCTTGATATCCATAGTGACCTCCTTCATAGAGTCCATCCATCTGTCATGTGGCCTTCCTCTCTTCCTACTTCCCTCCTCCTTTCCCAGCATTACTGTCTTTTCCAAAAAGTGCTCTCTTCTCATGATGTGTCCAAAATACAACAGCCTCAGTTTGGTTCATCTTGGCTTCCAGAGAGGTTTCCGGCTTGAATTGTTCTTTGTTTTAACTGCCCTTGAGTCGATCTCAACTCATGGCGACCCTATGAATGAGACAGCTCCAAGACCCTCTGTCTTCCCTTGCTTTGCTTAAATCCTGCAACCCCTTAATACCTATGACCTCCTTAATAGAGTCCATCCAACTGGCCTGTGGCCTTCCTCTCTTCCTACTTCCCTCCACCTTCCTCAGCATTATTGTCTTTTCCCAAGAGTCCTTTCTTCTCATGATATGTCAGAAGTATGACAGTCTCAGTTTGGTCATCTTGGATAGTCTGGTTAATCATACTAAAACAAAATGAACCAATGTTTTTACATGCTTTTAATATTAAAACCTGTCAACATATCCCCACAGTCTTAGATCCCCATTTCACGCCTCTGTCAAAACAGAATCTTGTTATGGGCCCCATCCAGTCCAAGAAAGGCAAGCTGGGTGTACTAAATAGAGCATTTGTATCTGCTTGTTTGGAAGGGGGTCACAGACATGTCAAGTTACCATTGAAATCTCCATTAACAACAGAACATGTAAGCTGGCTAGTAATGGTGAGTTGACTGACACCCCTCCCTTCCTCGCTCTTCAGTTTGTATTTTAAAGAGCAAAATTTAAACTCTGACTTTAGGTCATTCAGTTCTTTCAACAAGAGTCTCTATAGTCTCTAGGCTACAATGAGGCTTTGTCAATCAGCCAGGCAGATCCTGGCAAGTGATTCTGAATCACTGCACAGCTGCACTGATGGAACAACCGCAAGAAAGTGGCTGCTGTTGTATTCCTTCTTAGGGTGACTCATGGTTTCCCAAAAAGTAGGCCTGTTGAAGGTGCCAGTTGCTTGTGGAGAGGTATTTATGGACTAAAGCACTGCTGAAGGATTTGCCATCTTCTGTTTTTAAGAGGTGCTTTGAGACACAAAAGGAACTCTCCAAAAGGTTGGCTGTGGGAGGGCTGTGTTTGAGGTCTTCCTTTAAAAAAAAGTGCTGCAGTAGTTCCATATAGCAGTAAATCTCAACCTTTGTAAGCAAGTCTCAAATTTGTTTGGATTTCAGCTCCCAGAAACCCTTACCATTGGCCATAATGGATGGGATTTGGGGGAGCTGAAGTTCAAAATTTCTGGAGGACCCCTTTTTCACTGTCATACAAGATGCTCATGGATCCTTCTAAATAGGAGCCCGGAACTCTGTAGCCCTCGAGAAGTTGCTGAATTCCAAGTCTAAGCTGCCCTAGCCAGCAAAACCAATATTGAGGAATACTAGGAATTGCCATTCAGCAATATTTGGAAGGCAACACAATTCCTACCCCTGTTTCCATCCTTTTTCAGTTGTAGAGAGATGTTCCGGATCTTGTAGGATCTCACCTTCACTCCCCATTTCATTTGCACCAAAGGGCTACTCATGGAAAAATGCTTTCCCACCATGCACAAGAGTCCCACCCCAAAGGAACTGCATTCCATTTGCTCATTACATCCTGTTTCATTGGGATGTTTCTCTTTTTTGCCCCTTTTACCTATGCTGCCACAGTAGTATGGCAGTTCTGGCTGGCACCATGAATGATGCTCATAGAGCAAGGAGAGGGATTTTTTTTCCCTTTCCTAGGCGAATCCTTGCAGAGCTAGGACAGTGATAGGCAGACAGTGAAGCAAGGTTGATGACAGTGCTTGAAAGGCAGAACAAAAGCACGCACAGTGCTCAACCTCAAGCTGTGGACCACGCAAGTCTGGATGAAGTTCAGCTCTTGAAGCAGGGCTGGTAGGCATGGTCCTGGGAGGGTAGAATTCACTTGAACAGTCCAGCCAGTCCTTGGCTATGGAACGGGGGTAGCCTGCCTGGAGCTGGAGAGTGTGCTGGTCAAACTTCCAGTACTCTTTGCCTTTAAAGGCATAGAGTGTTCCTGCAGCAAGACAAAAGTGTGTAGAGAACGATGGACATTAGCAGTAAATTGACAGAGCATTACAGACTGAGCAGCAGGAATGGTAGAGTATAGAATAGTTTGGAGGATTAAGGCAAACCAGGGAACGTGTTTCAAAACAGCCTTGCAATGCTCAATGCATGAAATTCAGATGTTTCTATTATGAATGGATGCCTCATTCCCTCTATTTCTCATGATCAGGGCTGAAAAGCATGAAAATAGGAGTAGAAGCAGCTTTCTTAAGGGTATGGCTAGATTGATAGTAGCTGCATTCCCATGTAATGTTAAGCAAGAGTTTGGACAGCAACTCCCCCAATCTCTGGCTAGCCAATATGGCCAATGTCTATGATGGTTGGGAGATTCTATTGATTTTAGTACTCAAAAGTAACTTTTCCAAGTCCTATATTAAACCAGAAAGTTTAACCCTAAACTAAAGTTCAGTTTATAAAGGCTTGCTGAGTGATTGGCTAGAGTTTGTATTAAATGACAGCTCTTGGTTTCTATGTAAAGAGAAACTGGAAATTACAGAAACTAGAAGTGAATCCTGGTTTTGTCCTTGTAGTCATGCAGAAGGCAGAGTGGAAAAGGAGGAGCATACAAGCCTACAGCTTTGGTAGGGTTTGCCAAGGCTTGTTCATGTAGCATAGAATCATAGTTTAGTGCATGTAACCCTACAGATGTTGCTGGATCACAGCACCCATCATTCATCACGATTAGATAATGGGAGTTTCAGTCCAACCATGTCTAAAGGGCCACAAGTTGCCCAGCCCTAGTGAGCCATTGTGTGTAAACCAGGTCATTCTTTTTCATGGGACTTCTGAACATTTGATGGAACAGAATGTTCAAAAGGAAGGACTACTTCCAGATAATTATGTCTCCCCCCCCCCCAAAAAAAAAACACTAAGAAAGGATAGAATGGATAGTGAGGTCAAATATATTTCACAGAGCTGCATGCTACTTCAGATAGTGAGCTGAAAAAATTCAAAGTAGTGCTCTGAAAAAGTGTCATTGCAAGAGGAATAAAGGACAAAGTGATGCACCACGCACCATCATTTTCACTGAGCACAGCATCTATGGATGTGGGGAAATGCTCCCAAGGTGCTCTTTGGAAGGGAAAGCCTTCTTCCGTGTGTCCTGTGGCTTCATCATAGCTCCAATGAAGATCTCCCTTGAAGAAATAGGTTTTCCTGTCTGGAGGCCATGAGAAAGCACCATCAATGCCCCCCTGTGGCAGCCCAAAGTCTGTGACGGGGCGTGGGTAACCCTCTTCCACGCCATTGTCCTTAAAAACCCAGTACAAGGGCCCTTAAACAGAGACAGAGATTGAGAGAGAGGGAAAAGAGAGAGATAAAAATATCACTAAAACAAAGTACCTTACTAAACTAAATCCTCCTCCCACTTGTGGCACCTTAAAGATATATTATGCCATAAGTAATCATGAACCAGAGGCTATTTCAGCCTTCCCCAGATTATTTCCAAATGTATTGGACTACAGCTCCCACCATCACCAGCCATGCTAGAAACTGGATGATAGGAGCTGTAGTCCAACATAAGTACAGGCAAAATTAATTAAGGAAGTACAGTCACCCATCTGTTTTCACGGGGGATTCGTTCCAGGGGGACACACACCCGTGAAAATTGAAAAATGCAGATATTCAAACCCCATAGGCTTGAATGGGGGTACACACCCCATTTTATCCCCCTCCATTTGCCACCCGCAAACAGGCAAGGGATGCTGACATCAAGGATGCGAAAACAGAGGGGCAACTGTATTTGCAACTATAGCAATGTTTAAAGGAAACAGAATGTTGTTATCCAACATAACCAGAGCTTGGAAGTGTTAATTTTTAGACTACTGGCCATATTGGATGGAAGATTCTGAGAAATGTATTGCAAAAAGGTACATTTTACAAGTTGTGAGCCAAACCATTGGACATTGAACACCCTTTCACAAACTAGTTCACAAACCCTTTCACAAACTGATATGTAGGATTATAACTATCATATTTCCCAACTAGCTTGGTCACTAACCCCTGTCCGTGGTGTTTCTGCTACACTCGCTTCTAAATTGTTGCTTCTAAAATGTAGTAATTTGGGGGGATTTATTTTGCCATTTCTGTATTTTTAAGCGTAATTTTTTTAAAAAGTTAAAAATGAACTCCCTTGCAAAGAGTAACATGACACTCTCCAAATAAGAAATAGCAGTAATGGGATGTAACCACTCTCTATAGTAACATGTAGCAAATACTTTAAAAAAAATAACACTCTAATTGCAACTCAAGAAACCAAACAGGCTGTGTTAACTGGGGAATTCTGTAGCAAAAAAATCCTATATTCTTAGGTAACCCGAGTCACCTCACACACGTGTGCTCTTACCACTGAAGAAGAGGATGCGATGATCTGTATGCCTTTCATAAACAGCATTTACTTTGCGGAGGGTAGAAGGGAGGCCTCGCCAGAAACCAGTGATCAAGGCTGGACGCAGAGAGGTGAGATGCCGACTCTGGGTCAAACGCCAGAAGTACTGACCTGCCATGGACGAGTAAATAGAACAGAGAAAGAGATTGTGACTATAACCTGAGAAGAAGCTGCTGCCTTGAGAAGTCCCATGACAAAGTTGTTTCTTGTGTTGCTTCCAACTCATGGTGATCCTAAGGCAAAATTATCACAGGGTTTTCTGAGGTTTTTCTTATGTTTTCTTAGTTTTTAGTTAACTGAGAACTTTTGCTTTTATCGATTGTTAATTGATTGTTTACTGATTGTTGTTGTTGCTGTGTGACTCCAAGTTGTTTCCAATGAAATGGAAACAACTTGATATGTAAACCTATCATGGGGTTTTTGTGGCAAGATTTGTTCAGAGGTGGCTTGCCATTGCCTTCCTCTGAGGTTGAGAGTGTGTGACTTGCCCAAGATCACTCAGAGGGTTTCTATATCAAGTGGGAATTGAAACCACGGATATTATAAATATTGACAAATTATGTTTGGTAATTATTGCTTGCAGTTCTACCAACAATTCTTCCATTGGTCACTAATCCTCCTCGTATATCCTCCCACCCTGAGGCCTTGCCATTCAACAACAGAACAATAGACAGATTAACATGTAGATCACTCCAACCAGGGTCACACTGTATATATGCCTCACACTCCTCCATGCCACCATTCTCTGAAGATGCCAGCCACATATGCAGATGAAACATCAAGAACAAATCCTTCTAGAACACGGCCTCAATAGCCCAAAAAACCGTTCATTAGATAACTTCTTATTTGTAAATACTTTGAGCAGTGAGGACACCAGCCAAGTAGATTTTCACTGATATCATTTCTAGATAGTAGTTGTCATCTAAAGCTAGTGAGCCAAATTTGCCTATTTTATTTATCTCTCTCTTTTTTTAAAAAAAAAACTCTTTTATTTTGTTTCTTTTAGAGGCTAATGATGATTTCCCAAGGCTTAACCTATTGTATGGTTATGCTAGGTTATCATATGGCTGTACCTGCAAGTTTTTAATACTTGATCAGAGACTAGATTTAGATTGCTCTGATTCTGCCTGTCGTTCTTAGGAATCCAAGATATCCATTTAAGAAGCACCATGAAAATCATCCTGGACTGGAGTGTAAAACAGGCATCCCTGTGTGGTGGTGGTTTGCTTCTAACTGAATCAGCACAGGGGCTAGATTCATTTTTAAAACCTACACCTTTTAGCAGAGATTTTCACCAGCTCCACACTCCTGGCTAGATGTTTTAGTGTTGCATTTACCTCCACTAAGCTAGACTATATTTGATAACACATATTTTTATAGACAGTAGTGTCTTTTGGAGGCATCATTTGCACCAGGAAGCTATTTTATACCAAATCAGATCATTAGTCCATCAGTCTTGTCTATATTTATTGGCACTTTGCATGCAAAATGTGTGCTCTTCTGTCACTGAACCACAGCAGGAAAAAAAGCTGTTTTCAGTTAAGGTTGTCAGAACAAAAATAGGTGAGGGCTCCTGTGCCTTTAACGGTTCTGTAAAGAGGGAATTTCAGCAAGTGGTGCTTGTTAGTTGGTGCTGTGACAAGCAACACCTGCTGAAATTCCCTCTTCTACACAACTATTAAAAGCCACAGGAGTCCTCTCCAGTTTTTCAGTCTGGCAACCTTACGTTCATATACAGACCTTTAAAAAAGAATGTCTCCCCTCTGATCTGAGCCACAGCATCAACGTTAGAGGCACAGCGATCAGGAAATT
>CM034702.1:11911901-11928996 GCA_020142125.1 Phrynosoma platyrhinos
CCAGGGAGGTTTCCGGCTTGATCTGCTCTAGGACCCACTTGTTTCTCCATTTGGCTGTCCTCAGCACTCTTCTCCAGAACCACATTCTCTCAAATGCATTGATTTTCTTAATATCATCTTTCTTAACCGTCCAGCTCTCACATCCATACACAGTAATAGGAAATATGATGGCTTTTATGATTCTAACCTTTGTGCTGAGTTGTACATCTTTGCATTTTAGAATCTTTTCTAGTTCTTTCATAGCCATACTCCCCATTTTTAGTCTTCTTCTGATTTCCTGACTGCAGTCCCCATTTCTATCAATGTTTGATCTCAGGCATGGGAATTATTTTACTATTTCTATTTCTTCATTGTCTAGGTTGAACTTGTGAAGGTCCTCGGTGGTCATTATTTTTGTTTTCTTTATGTTTAGCATTAAGCCTGCCTTTGCACTTTCTTCTGTGATCTTCCTCAGGAGGTGTTCCAGGTCTATAGGTTTTCTGGTAGTATTATGGTGTCATCTGCATATCTTAGATTATTGATATTCCTTCCTCCTATTTCACTCCTCCTCCTTCTGTGTCCAAGCCTGTTTTTCTTACAATATGTTCTGCATATAAGTTGAACAGAGAAGGTGAAAGGATGCAGCCCTGTCTGACTCCTTTGCCAATTGGGAGCCATTCTGTTTCTCTGTGTTCTGTTCTGACAGTAATCCCTTGTCCTGAGTACAGATTCCTCATCAGGAATATCAGATGTGCTGGCACTCCCATGTCATTAAGGGCATTCCATAGCCTTTCACATTCTGTGCAGTCAAAGGCTTTGCTGTAGTCTATAAAGCACATCCTGATTTTCTTTTGGAATTCCCTGGTGTACACCATTAGTCATCGTGTGTTTGCAGTATGATCCCTAGTGCCTCTTCCTTCCCTGAACCCTGCTTGAACCTCTGGGATCTCTCTTTCCATGTATGATTGGAGTCTATGTTGCAGATCCTGTATCAAGCAACAAATCAGCAGTGGCCCACCATGGCTTGACAGATGCCTGGGGAGAGAGGGTTTGGTTGGGGTACAAAAGCCATGGAATACCCCCGTGCACCCAAAAGAAAACATGCACACATATGACATATAACATGCACTTATTTCAGGCCATTAGAGTAATACATATATGTACATATCAGGCCCTTAATGCAAAGGTGTCTGTATTACCACACAGCTTTTGTTTACTAATGCCCACTGTTCAAATAATTATCATTATTTGATTTTTTTAAAAAAATTAAGTTCACTTTCACCTCGCCGATAAGAAACTTTTACCTATTACCCAATCATGTGTACAATAATCTGTCAGCTTTATACATCTGATGTGTACAAAATCTCAAACAATAATAAAATCTGTAAATCTCTAAGGGGTCATAAGACTCTTCTGTTTTCACCTCCTTACTCTAATTCATTTTATTATTTGCAAAATCTCAAACTGTGAGTCCCTAAATGCTGCTGCACCTTTTGGCTAGTAACTCCCCCTAGTGTTACTTTGAGGGGATGAAAAGTGAATATATGTATGTAATCCCATGCATGATTATCACAAAAGTATAATCCACTGAATTAAATGGGATATGCATTCTTGTCAACATGCTTTAAATAGCCTACGTTATTCCATATATAGAGCTTTTTTTTTTTAAAAAAAAGTGCTTATGTAGTTTTATAGGTACAATAAAAAAACATATGCAGATCCAGATATACATTAGGTTTCTCTTCCACATTCTTTCTAAACGATCTTTTTATTGTCTTGTATGCAGAACACTATCCAGCTTCCCTGTTCCCATAAGGAATAGCTGCGTAGAGCTGAAGCAAAATGTTGCAGTGTACAATACTCCTGTTGAATTTCCTAGTCAACCATCTAGCCAGCCATATCCTTTTTCAAAATATTCCATCCCATTTTTCCCTCCTGGTTTTCCACTTCACTTCACTCCCCCATGAATCACTTCTTGTGACCAACAAGTATGCTTATTTGGAGGGGAGCTTCACCTCCTTGTCTTTCTCAAAATTTGAATTTCTGCAAATTTTACAGTAGGGCTGGGTCACTTGTAGCAACCAGGGTCTACCTTTCCATGTTCAGGATCCACTGAGAGTTGCACCAACACAGATATACATATATCTTTGATTTTGGCTTTGATTTTGAGTTCCCGCATGGCAGGGGGTTGGACTGGATGCCCCTTTGGTCTCTTCCAACTCTATGATTCTATTCTATGAATGATTCTATGATATATAAATTAAAAATGAAAACTATACATGGTTGGAAGTGTACTTCCAATTTTGTCTTCTTTTTTTTTTTAGTTGGAACAGGGCAAAACTGTCACTCTTGTGCAATTTCAATGTGGAAAACCACGTCTTTGCAATTTTTTTCCAGTAGAAAGGCAATGAAGGGAAGCTGGGGCCACAGGAATGGCCTGGGGGCTGCATGAAGGCTATAGGATGGATTTTGTCCACTACCACTTTAGGGCAGAGAATCAGCATGGTTAGTGGTTTGAGTGCTTTATTAGGACTCCAGGAGACCAGGGTTTGCTCAGCCATGAAAAACCAGAAGGTGATCGTGAGCAAGTCACATTTCCTCAGTCTTAAAGAAAATCAGTGACAGCCCCCCTCCAATAAATCTTGCTAAGAAAACCTCATGATAAATGTACCATAGGGGCCTCATTCCCACTATGATTTAAGGCAAATTGCTAATCGGGTTATATGACCGTCGTTCCCACTTGAAACCGGTTCCGATCCTATTGAGCTCGGTTTCAATCGTGATGAAGCGAGGCAAACGCAAAAAAAAAAAAAAAAACACTGTTTCCTGACACTAGCTTTTTGATGGTTCTTTTGAAAAGAATCGATTTTCCAAAGCATGTTCAACAAGTGGGAATGATGGATCTGAATCGCATCATTCTGGAGGGGAAGGACTAATGGCAGAGAGGTGTTTACCATCCCAACTCAGTTTTGGGGAAATCAGCCATTCCCGCTCCCCCCCCCCCAGCGCTGCCTTTGTGCTTGTGGCGTGACCTACGGGCACATGATAGATAGATAGATGGATGGATGGATGGATATATATAATAAAAAAATTGACAGAATATGTGATCCATTGTATTTGCAGCTACTTACAATTATGGGTGGACTGCAGCTCAGCAAGGCAAGTAATTGCAAAACCAATGGATTCATATCCTATCACTTTATATATATACACATATAGTTCCCAAGCCGGGCTGCTCAAAGGGAAAATGGTGTACTTGAGCAGCCTGGGTTTCTGAAGGGCAGAGGAAGGCTCAAGTTGCCCCACTCGGTGCCGGGAATGGCCCCATCCTCACCATGTTTCCGCTTGCGTCACCAATGACATGCAGATGATTGACATGCATTTTGAAGTGGCGCAAACTAGTGGGAATGAGAATCATGCCAAAAAAGAAGTGATTACAAGGGAATAATGGAAAGATCCACTTTCATAGTAGGAACGACGGACTTTTTGGAATCGATTCACTGGCACTCTCTGTGAAAAGGTGAATCGCAAACAGGTTTAAATGTAAGTGGGAACAAGCCCATGGTCACCATAAATCAGAAAGAATTTGAAGGCTCCCAATAAAAACCACTGTAAACATGTTGCTACCTCTTGAGTGCAGGCAGTACCATTTTGCCAGGAATCCTGCACAGCAGCACTCATATTACAGTTACGGTAATAAGTTTGGTTGTAATTCCCATAATTTTGCCAAAAAACTGAGTATAGGCCAGGGTACACACACTTTTTTGGCATTTCCACATCGCTACAGACACACACACACACACACACTTCTCCATGGAATCCCCAAACACCCAAGACTTCTTTGCTGTCTGCATTTTCTTTCTCGCAGACTAATTCTGTGCAAAGATGTATTTGCATCTGTACAGCAGTGGTTCAGCATTTTGGAGCCCTTATTAATTTTTATTTAATTTTTTTCACATGAGAGAACGAATTTGAACAAAGCTGGATTAAATCTCAGAGGGATGGATTGGTTTGTTTGGCCAATCTGGTTAATCTTTTGCTTCTGCATGTGCCTGAGTGACATACTGGTGTTACATGGTTGTTATACATCACACAGCAATGATCCTGAAATCCTTATGGGGGACTTCTCCTGATGTCAAGTTTAACTGTTTGTAGTACGACATCCTAATCGCTAACATATTTAAACATCCCAGGTTTCATAATTAGCAGAAAGTGAATCACTTCACTTTTGTTTGCATAACAGGAATTTCAAAAAGGGCCAGCCCTACATTTAGAGAGAATGAGGCAGGGCAGGGATATCATAAAAGGGCAGAACATAGTGAATTATTTGCTGGCATTGCATTTTTTCTGGCAAGGGTAGAAAGAGGAGTACCAAGGATCTTACATGGATGAGCAGGAAATGCCATTTGCTGCTCCATCTCTATTAGCAAAAGTTCATGGGCCAGGATGATGTTACGCAATTTGTAAAGCAATTTCTGTTTCTGTACTGTACTGTACTGTACTGTACTGTACTGTACTGAATGTTTCTGTATGGTAAATAAAGCCCATGGTGTATATGAAAAATGATTGTGGAATGTCTGGCAGAGAATGTATGATTGACATAAAGATTGGCCAAGACACTGAGAAGACGAATGTGCTGTTCAAAATGGTGGTATGACACAGATGAGCTTCAGAAAAATCATATATATATATATATATATATATATATATATATATATATGAAAAAATCAGACTTTTAACAAATATATATATATATATATTTATAAATAGATGAACAGAAATAGAATGTAGGTAAGAAAGGCAAGTGCGATAGCAAAGTACCTTATTTTCCTGCGTATAAGACTACTTTTTTACCTGCAAAATCTGTGGCTAAAGTGGGGGGGTCGTCTTATACGCCGGATATAAGGATAATGAGGATAGAGGTGCTAAAACTCTATATTTTGACTGGAAAAATGGGGGGGTCGTCTTATACGCGGGTCGTCTTATACGCCGGAAAATACGGTAATAAAGACAAGAAGATAAGAAATAAGCTAGGAACAGTTGAGTTCTTTGGTAGGGAAGTCATTTCCATCCAGCCTCTGTTTAAAGACCTCCAAGGAAGGAGACTCCACTACTCTCCGAGGGAGTGTGTTCCACTGTCGAACCGCCCTTACTGTCAGGAAGTTCCTCCTAATGTTGAGGTGGAATCTCTTTTCTTAGGAGGAACTTCCTGACAGTAAGGGCGGTTCGACAGTGGAACACAATATTCTGGAATATTGTGTGCACTTCTGGGCACCACAGTCTAAGAAGGATATCAAGAAGCTGAAAAGGGCATGCAGGATGATCGGTCTGGAAGCCAAGCCTTTTGAGAAAAATTTAAATAGGTGGATCTGTCAGCTTAGAGAAGAGAAGACCAAGAGGTGACATGACAGCTATCTTTCAATATCTGATGTCATGTATGAGATGTAGCAAGCTTGTTTTCTGCTACACCAGAGACTAGAATACAAACCAATGGATTCAAATTACAAGAAAAGAGATCCCACCTAAACATTAGGAAGAACTTACTGACAATAGGAGCTGTTCAACAGTGGAATAAACTGTCCCAGAGGGTAGTGGACTCTCCATCTTTGGAAGTTTTTAAACAGAGGTTGGATGGGCATCTTTCAAGAGTGCTTTAGGTGATATTCATGCATGTAGGGGATTGGACCAGAAGGCCCTTGTGGTCCCTCCCAATTCTGAGATTCTGTGATTTTATCAAAAAAAGAGAGTGCTCATCACCTAGGTGGAGAAAAGACGACACCAGTATGTATTAAATGCCCCTAATTTTCATGTGTAGATGCAAGTAGAAAGAAATAATTGGTATAACTGAAACAGAACTACAATGCAGTCCTCACCATATTAGGACAGGCCAGTGTGCCTGCTTAGTCTTCTGTCAGAGTGCTACCTGCTGATGGGCAAATTTAAGATGGCGGCTAAAGATGGCGACTAAAGAGGGCAAGTAAAGAGGGCGACTAAAATGGTGAAGTGTATGGAAACCATGCCCTACGAAAAACAACTTAGGGAACTGGATATGTTTAGCCTGGAGGAGAGACCGTTAAGAGGTGATATGATAACCCTATTTAAGTATTTGAAGGGGTGTCATATTGAGGATGGAGCAAGCTTGTTTTGTTGGACCTAGAGCAATGGATTCAAACTACAGGAAAAGAGATTCCACCTAAAAATTAGGAAGAACTTCCTGACAGTAAGAGCTGTTCGAGAGTGGAACATGTTCCCTTGGAGAGTGGTGGAGTCTCCTTCTTTGGAGGTCTTTAAACAGAGGCTGGATGGCCATCTGTTGGGGATGCTCTGATTGAGAGTTCCTGCATGGCAGGGGGTTGGACTGGATGGCTCTTGTGGCCTCTTCCAACTCTATGATTCTATGATTCTAAGAGATCTGACCAAGCCAGAACAGATTGGTGCTATTACTTCCCTTGAGCTGGACACTATACCTGTTGATGTGACCCAGAACTGCATTGGCTTTTTTGATTGTTACATCACACTATTAATTCATGTTTAATCTGTGGTCTATTAAGACCCCTAGAACATTTTCACATGTACTGCTTTGAGGCCAGATTCACCCATCCTTCATTTGTGCATTGTGTTTTTCTTCCCTACAGGTAGTACCTTGTATTTTTCCCTGTTGGAATTCATTTTGTTAGTTTTGGACCAGCTCACAAAATGTCAAGGTCATTTTGGATTCTGATCCTATCTTCTAAGATATTAATATATCTATGATTAGTCAGGCATTGGACCAAACCATGTATGGAAAGGCAATCTCCTCCCACGCCACTGCCAATACAACCTGAGACAAATTCTGTCCCATATCCAGATGCAGTGCATCTTCCCAAGGTGTGTGCATGCAGGTGCTTACTTCCAGGAGATGTTCCTCTTATTCCAAACAGAACCGGCATTCCTTCTGCTGCGGTTCTTCCTCCTTTTTTGCCTTTTCCTCCTCCCTTTTTCCCTCAAAGGAAGTTTTTCTGGGAAGGGAGTGGTAACATCAGGCAGTGAACAGCGAGGCATTCGGATCAGAGCCAATGTGGCATCATCTGTTTGAATTGAAAGGAAGGGGAAATAAAATACAATCATAAACAATGATATATAAAGCAAAAAATAAGCCAAGGTGCCACCACTTGTGGCTCCAAAGAGTTTTTTTTTCTGAACTGTATTCAAAATCTTGAGGGTAAAGATAGTACAGCCCCAGTACTCACTAAAGTGATAAATCTCTGCCTGCAAGTGTACCTGTTCAGACCACAGATAAGGACTTGCCTAATTGAATATTCTTTACTATATAGATTCCATTCACAATCTATCTAACCTTCTCTTCACCATGCTAATGTTCTATTTGCAAGGCATTCTTGTACAGAAGCATGTAGTGATTTGGGCTGCTTCCGCCAGGCAGATAGATTTTGGAGTCCTTGTTGGCATCAAGGTAAAACATTAACAGGTATCCCGTGGTATGAAAGAGTTGCTTTGTAATAATAACATGGATCCTTTTTGCATGACAGTTGCTTGGCAATTTGAGGTTGCAAAAAGATATGAAGGCTGGGAAACAGACTGGGAGAGTGAATTTTCTTTTTTTTCTTTTTTTTCTTTTTTTTTTTTTGCTAATCTGCTTGCACAGTTCTCAAAGCGATGAGAGGGGAAAGGGGTCATGCTTGTCTGTTTTGTTTCCTATATAATTCTTGGGAATATATCTTTCATCAGCCTCCTTCACAGGGAGCAAGGAGTGTATGTGTGCACCTCAGCCCAAGTGCCCCATATAGTCAGCAATGGAGAATTTGAATACTAGCCTGTGGGGCTGTACAGACCAGCCAAAAGGGCTGACCTCGAGGTGGAGTGGGAGCGTGGCGACCGCACACCAGCTGCGCCGACTCCGCCCTGATGCCGCCGTCACGCCATTCACCTAACCAGACAGCGGGCAGCATCAGGGTGCTCCCTTGACGCAGTGTTCACACATGCTGTGCCAAAGGAGTGCTGAAAGGCCGCCGCCACAGTGGCAAGGGTGGCTTTTTGCCACTCTAAAAATGAGCAACATTTGCCAGCTCTTTTTAGAGTGGCAAACCACCGGATCAGGGCCACGGCGTGCGGTTGCCACGGCCCTGATCCAGCAAGGAAAGGGACAGTGGGACACCACCCCTTAGAGAGATTGTAAAGAATATCTGAAATACAACTATGATGGAGCAGACCTGTTCTCTATTGCTCCAGAGGGCAAGGTTACCATCAATGGGGGAAAAATTCAGACAAACAGATTTCAACTAAACATTAGGAGAAGTTTCCTGATGGTAAGAGGACTGCATTGGGAAGAAGTAGGATTTCCTTTGCAAAAGCTCTTTAAGGCCTAATTCACGCTATGATTTAAACCGATTTGTAAATCGGATCAAACAGGCTGATTTGTGCCTTGTTCACACTCGAGTCGATTTGAACCCCGATTGTGTTTGGGCAGAATCAGGGTGAACTGGCACAAGTCCTCCTGAACCGATTCTTTTGAAGACAGATCTTTTACAGGTTTTTTTTTTAAAAGAACTGGTTTGCAACCTTCTGAACTAATGTGAACACATTTCCAATCACATTCGGGTCATCCAGGGAGGGTGGGCAAAGGCATGGTATCCATCCCAACACAGTTCTTTGCGAAGCTGCCATTTTTTCCCCCATCTCAGCACTGTGCATCATGGGATTGACTTTTTTTTAAAAGACCATGATGGATCAATCACGTTCCATATTGAGAATCCATTTTGCTGCGGTGCAAAAGTTAAGTGTGAATGTGAACCATGTCAAATAGACACGGAGGCCTTCAGTAATTGAAAATGTAGTAGTATAAACTCTGTTCCATTTCAAATCGATTCTCTGATCCTGGATCACTGTGACTAAAAAACCGGGCCTGAGTATCTCAGAGGCTAAAATAAAGAAAAGGAAGTGAAAGAAAGAGGGTGGGATATGAGATAGATGATAGATAGATAGATAGATAGATAGATAGATAGATAGATAGATAGATAGATAGATAGATCTGTCTTTAAACAGAGACTTGAAGGCCATATGTCGGGGATGCTTTGCTTTTGAATTCCTGCATGGCGAGGGGTTGGACTGGATGGCCCTTGGGGTCTCTTCCAACTCTATGCTTCTATGATAGATAGATAGATAGATAGATAGATAGAAAATCTAGCTGTGGCTCTGATTCTGACTCACACATTACCAGCTTCAGCCTCCTCAAGTACACTGATATGCAGCCCCTGACTTCTATCGCCTGCAGGGAATGTATCCTTTGACAAAATGGACGTCCACCCTGCTCCAGTTGCATCTTGCACATTTGGGCCCTTTCCCACTACACAACTATAGCACTTTAACGGCAATGCCTATATCCTGTGGAACCCTGGGATATGTAGTTTGGTGAGGCACTAGAGTAGTCTGGCTGAGAATTCTAAATCAAACATTACATTGCGGATCCCAAGATCCTATCGGATGAAAACATGGTAGTTAAAGTGGAATCATACTGCTATAATTGTGTGGCATTAAAGGTCCCAGGGGTTGGATTACAGATGACTTCCAAGGTCTACTCTATTAGAAACTGACATTTCAGTAGGGGCCATGTATGTCAAAATGTAAGGTGCCTAGAAATTCTAATAGAAACCAGAAACCTAGGGAGCTGCTCTCAGCTTGTTCAGACTACTGGTCAGGAGACACTGACTGGCAGCAGCTATCCAGGCCTGAGGTACGTGTTTTTCCAATTCAATCCCCTCTGAAGAAATTTGCCAAGAAAACCCTATGATAGGTTTGCCATAAGTCAACAATGACTTCAAGGCACACAACAACAACCTGGAGATTTCAAAGATTGTACCTGGGCCCTCCTGCATGCAAAACATATACTTTCACTGACCTACTAAGTAGAATTCTTCAGATTGTTACTATACCTGGGATCCCCGTTTCCACAATGCCTGCAAAACGTTGCATTACCCGGATGGCACTTGTCACTGCCTCCCACGTCTGCAGCTGGCCTGTTGCTGGATCAGAAGGAGGAAGGTATCCATACTGCATCAGCCATTCCTAGGGAGAGGGGACAGGTAGAGAACACTGGTCAATAGAGCTGCACTTTTCCTTCCAAGAACTTCAGATCTTCTGACAATATTGTGTTAGCAGGCAACATCATGAGCTTAGCACCTGGGACACATTTAAACTGACAGGAAAATCCAGTTTACCTTCAGTTTTACTCAATCCCTAGTGACCGGTCTTGTCTATACAAACCACGGTTCTCCCTTTCAAACTCATCCCATTTGATAAACTGCAATATGTGCAGCCACAAGGCTCTGGCCACTCCAGGTTTTTCCCCACTGGGAACTGCATGCAAAAGTATGTATATTTCTGAACTGGCCTCACACCGACACCACTATGGAGCACAGTCCACACGAATGTGCAAATATCCTGATTTTCTGCTCAAACCCAGGATAAGCCCCCACTTTTTTGCCCTCTGGATTAAAGCCCTGAAGCAATGAAAAGGCTTGCATTTAATAGTCCTATAAGTCGTTTGGACAAGCTCACTGTGTAAACTAGATAAGACTGTTTTATCTGGCCCATGTAGAGACACCCCAAGAAAAATCTGTGCTGAAAAATAAGCAGGTGGTTCTGTCTTTAAGTCATTGCACTTGTGTGTGTGGGAAATGCATCCTGCCCCAGGAAAACCTAAAAAATTTGCCTAACACACACACACACACCACATTATTTCTATGCAAAATAATTTTCTTCAACATTTCAGGATGTGCAAATACCTGATTAAAACTGTGCAAAAGTCTTGCCTCTATGCAAAATTCTTTCCAAGAGGGTTTCGCCAAGTGTCGAGGAACCCCTTTTTCAGCTGGGAAATGAATATTGCTTCTATCTCTACTTACCACTATCTCTCCACTTTCATCTGTAGGAGTGGGCACAGGATTGGCATTGGATGGCAAAGGCAGAAGCAGTTGCAGTAAAAAGAGAACCAAGTACACACAGGTGGCTGACAGCTTCTCTTCCTTGCACTCCAGTTGGTAATGCTGCGTCATGAGATGTTTTTTAGGCAAAGAGGCTTTCCTAGTCTCCATCCAGGTGGCACGTGCTACTTTGGTGACTTTGGTTAGATTCTTCTAAGTCTAAAATAATGATCCCCAAAGAAACATTTGCAACTCTGCCAATCTTGCCTATTTATTTGGATGCCTTGCATTCAGCTCCAGTTCCAGTTCTGTCGTGTTCCTTCGGTTGGTTCTTGGGTGCAAAAACTCTAAGATTTTGCAAGGTGAATGCGTTGCCTCCCATGTCTGAGCCTAAGTGTAAAAGAAATGGCAAAAACATAACAATAATAATAGGTTTTATTTGTAACCTGCCCTTCTGCAGAGCAACCGGGGTGGCGTACAGTAAAATAAAACAATACAAAGTTAAAACAATCAACCCAATTCCAATTCCCGAACCCACCCACTCCTTAAAAGTACATTAAACTAAAAACATATCATTGTCCTTCATAGAGTCATTTGACAAGTAGTCAAACTCAGTGTATAATCTTCCTAGCTATTAACATCACCATTTTCAAACTCTTCTACCCCACCTGTGTTTGTGTGCTACATTTTTATCCTGCTGTTTTGCTAAAGTAACAGGCAGCATAACCGATTCTCTGACTTTTTCCTTGCAGCAGTGCTGTGAGGCAGGATAGGCAGAGAAAGCGTAACTGCCCCAATATCACCCATTAGGTTTCATGGCTTTGTGGGTAGTTGAATCCATTTGTCCTTGCTCCTAGTCTGGTATTCTGACTGCATTTTCAAGCGGGAAGTTTACATTCTGAACATCAACCAGTCATAGGACTTTATCACACAGGGAGATTCTATAGTTTATCCCGTACAAATCCAGGGAAAACGTGTAATTACACGCAACGATTTCACACTACGTTGCACAAAACCTGGTCAGATATTTTTACTTTTGGGATTTTAGCGAAAATGCATTTGCAATATTACTGTAATTGCGCATTTATGCTAGTGTGAAAGTCAAATTCGATTTATTCATGCAATAATCCTCCTTTCACTCATTTTTCTGGTTTTCCCATGGTTCTGTGGGGCCACTTCCTGTTTTGCTTGGGCAACAAACATGCCAGGCACTAACTATGCATCTCTCTGCGCATGAGCAAGTATACCATTTCTACCTCATGTATGGAATTGGTTCGCTTTTGTATGAAACACGAAAGCCGATATTTTTTTTTTTTTTTTGCTTTTTGCGTTATTATGTGTTTATTCTAATTGCGTGTGATATTCATTCGCGCAATTAAACACTATTTTTGCTTTATTTTCAGGATGGTTTATTTGCATTTTATTATCTTTGTAAAGACGGAACTGACCCCCATGTGATAAAGCCCCTAGTTTTCTGGAATTGTAGGTCAACAAATGAGGTGAGAGCAGGTGGCTTTCAGGAGCGTTTCCATAGACACATCCAAAAATCTTTAACAATAATCAAATCTTGGTTTACCATTACTAAGTCACACGTTTTATTTTTATTTTTGGGAGGGGGAGGAATCAAAGGCTTTTGAAAAAGTATGTGCACTTACCTGCTTGTGGGATCAGGGCCAGGGAACAAGGCTCACTTAGCCACAAACTAGAACTTGAAAAAGTTTCTTTTTGGACTACAACTCCAAGGATCCCACAGACAGTAGTTGTTGGTTGTGAAATTCTGGGAGTCTTAAACCTAACTTTTCCAGGTTTTGTACCAGGCCCACTAGTTGAACCTTGGGTTGGTCATTATTTTTATGGCCAAGCCTTCCCCAGAGGGCTAGCAGAGGATAAAGTTGGGGCTGAGTGGAAACCATGCCCACTGCCCAAAACTCCTTGGAGGAAGAGTGGGATGATAAGTAACTAAATCAGATCCGTCTTAATAAAAGAGCTCCTGAGTGTGGAAAGGCAATGGTGGCAGGGTGTACCGTTCAATTTGGACTGGGTTAGGGGAAGAAATAAGAGATTTACAAGGAAAGGAAGCCAAGAGAAGAGAAAGCTGCTGAATTGCAAGGAAATTTACTTTGTTGCCAGCCCAGCTCTTAGCATATTATCCTCCTCGCATCAGGATTTCTGGTAACTGACAAAAATAATACAGGATAAAATGCCAGAACTCCACTATAGCCTTTGCAGATTTTTTTCTGCCATACGTTTCCATGCCTATTGCATTATATTAGAGCCAAATTTATAATTGATTATTGTGTATTATTAAAAGGAACAATGCTGTCATAAAAATGTTTTTCAAACTTCAACCAACACCAGGACGTTCCCCACTCTCCATCCCACGCATGCATCCTGTTCTTCTTGCCTCTCACTGTCGCCATCTGCACACATGGCCAAAGAGAAAACAGGGACAAAGCAAACAAAGTGAACCCAGCATAAGAGCGGTGACTAGACATAGCCAAAGAAGAGAAAACACACCTTTCTGTTCTTCCTTCCATTACATATACCATAAAGCAGGGGTCCCCACACTTTTTCAGTTGGGGGCCAGTTCGCTGTCCCCCAGATCTTCGGAGGGCCGAAGAAGAAAAAAAAACACGGCCGGAGGTGTGTTCCAAAATGGCGACCGGAGTCGTGTGCATGCGGCCGGCATCGCGCGTGCATGCACACTACTCCGGCACTGTTTTGTGTTCCAAAATTGCACCCCACATCACACGCGCACGGTGGCGTGGCAGCAGCAGGACCGGCCACGGGCTGGTTGAAAGGCCTCGATGGGCCGGGTTCGGCCCATGGGCCGTAGTTTGGGGACCCATGCCACAAAGTATGGCACTGTCCAATATTTGCCAGTGCTGATACAAATGCAAATTTAGAAATACTTGGATTTTAGAAATATCATACTTCCACCATAGTAGGGAAGACTGTAAGCAAAAGGCCTATATGTCTGTTCATTATACTTTGATAAGCAACTGCAAAGTCCCAGCCACCCTTTTTATGTGCTGAGGTTGTGTATGGTGTGTATGTATACATGTGAGAGAATATTATTGGGATCAATTCTGCACAATCCATCCCAACTGACGGCCAAAATATTTTGGGTAGACAACCCCTGGCATTGTTTTTCCAAACAGAAAGCATACTTCTGGTAGGTCACACAGGCACCTGGCTCCCATTGCTTCTAGCCTAGTAGGGCCATTGCTTTCAAAGACTGGGCATTATAACTTAGGACCTTATCACACAGGAGGAATCCTATGCAGAACGGAATTTAAAAACTGGGGAAAACCCACAAAAGTGGGTTGGTTTTCACACATATCACTGTTAAAGTGTTATTAACCCAGCCGGAAAGTAGTCAAAAGGCGCTCCTTTTTACTTTTGGGATTTTCCCGAAAGTAAATCCCAAAAGTAAAAATGGAGCGACTTTTGACTACTTTCCATTCGGCTTAACCACAGTTTAACATTGATGTCGTCTGAAAATCTACCCGCTTTTGCAGGGGGTTTTCCTATTTAAAACCCCATTTCTGTACAGGATTTCCCCCATGTCATAAAGTCTCCTGTTTTAAGTTGTGTCTTTGTCTCCAACTATAGTTATCAAGCATTGTAGCGGTGTTTGAGGAAGCAAAATGGGGGCATTGCTCCTCCATAAAAATTCTGCAAAATTTCCAAGTGAAATTTTCCCTCAGTTCTAAAATTTCTGGCATTGCAGTTAACATAAAAGTTCAGTTGCGTATTTAGAAATACAGTTTGGGCATCACACGAAAAGGAGCAGGCAAAGTTAGCAAGGGAACACGAACAAAGGAAATATAGGTGTGAATAATGTTCAATGTCTCATTCTTTGCAATGCTAGAAATTTGGATACTGAAGGAAAATTTCATTTGGAGAGCTGAATTCTTGTTTGGGGACAAGGTTCTCTCTCTCATACACACCCAGATAGCTACATCTGTGGATCATTTAGAATATCCTCAGCCTGAAACAATTGTCTCTATTCCCAAAGGCCAGGAATTCCAGCATGGATTTGTACATTATGTTACTAGGGGATTTCATTTCAAGTCCTTCTTCACTACCTATTTGCCGCAGTTCTCCCTATGGCAAACAGGAATATTACAGATTTACCTCTAAATGGATTTGGATTTACCTCCAAATGGAAAGTAGTCAAATGACTTACCCAACTTCAGTGGATTTCCATGGGAAAGCAAGAATTTGAACCCTGGTCTCCTGGGTCATAGTCCAAAACTCAAACCAGTATACCACACTGGCTCTTAATAGCTATACCCACCTGTGTTATTGAATCACTGTTTGTAAGTGTTCACTAAAAATATTCAAGGGTCTTGCTCATACCTTCTAGACTAATACTGGGCTTTTACCCTTCTGAGATTCCACGATACAGTTCTTTGCTCAAAAAAGCGTGCCCAAATGCATGTTATGCTTTGAAATAATATTATGCTTGCGTTACTGAGTTGCCGTTTGGAAGAGAGCAGTTTGTGAGAAATATTCAAGGGTCTTGCTCCGTACCTTCTAGACTTAATACATAGCTTTTCCCCTTTTGAGATTCCCAATACAGTTCTCAGCAAAAAAAGCATGCCAAAATGCATGTTATGTTTTGAAATAATGAGCAAGTATGTCCCAAAAATTGATATTTGGATGTGAATTCCTGTATTGTTATTTTTTTAAGTTAAAAAAAAGTGTAGATTCATGCAAGACGTATGCATGAGAAACGGACACAAAGCAGAAATGGTCTGACCGCCCTGTCCATGCCTACCCACCAAACCCCATCCTTTCTATTGTGTAGAGATGATGGTCATTTCTCCAGAAGGAGAGAGATCAGTCAGGCTTTTCGCATCACCCCACTCTTTTCATTTCAACAGGATGCTCTCCCCGTCCTTTCCTTTGTTCCAGCCTCCGATTCACCCTACATAGTCCATCTGTAGGCATGGAAGAACTTCTTGGGGATTTTTAAAAGAGCGGTCCTGATCGTAGCATTATAAAAAGGCAAACTCTTCTTACTCACGTGTCCCAACACAATAAATCCCTCTCTTCTCCTGGCTGGTCCCCTAGTTCCTCTGCTCCATTTTGGAGGTTCCCCTGCCCTGGCAGAAGGGAAGATGCTCTCTGGGAATAGGACTGTTCGAATCAACCATCTCTAGGGTGGGACAAAGACCCTTTCCCTTCCCTTCCCTTCCCTTCCCTTCCCTCTGCATCCCACCAGAGCCCAGCCCAGTTTGGAGGCTGGAGAGATGCTGCTGCTGCTGCTGCTGCTCTAATCTGCTTTGCACAACTTAATAAACAGCTGCAAACATCTCCTAGCTTTGCACTTAACCGTTATTGCCTCTGGCTGCGGACTCTCTCCCCATCCCTCCCTCCCTCCTTACCCAATGCTTTTATTTTTTATTTTTTAATGTGCTACTTTAATAACCTAGAGTTCTTTGGCTGATTTCCGAGAAAGCAAGTCATTTTAAATAGAGATGGGGAGGGTGCATGGAGTTGTGTACGTATTTTGCCTGGAAAGGCAGGATGAGTTCTGACAAGAGTGCATTTCGGAGATGTACATTTAGCAAAACATTTGTTAGGCTAACTGCTGTCGCAGAACGGTTTGGCTCCCATCGCCTTTAGTTTTGGTCTAGCACCTGTTTGACACTCTATTTTATATATATATAAAATATGGTATACTTGCGCATGCATTCATACAAAAGCAAACGAATTCCATACATGAAGTAGAAATGGTATACTTGCGCATGCATAGATATATATATATTTATATATACACCAAACCTTGATTTTTGTCATTTTATATAAGGGATACCATATTATTATCCATTGTATTGAATGGACTTCAGCATCCACCGATTTTGGTATCCATGAGAGAATAATACTATCTATCTATCTATCTATCTACAGTTGGCCCTTGGTATTATTCCCCCATGGATACCAAAATCGGTGGATGCTCAAGTCCCATTCAATACAATGGATAATAAAATGGTATCTCTTATATAAAATAACAAAATCAAGGTTTGCTTTTCAGAATTGATACTTTTTTGAGATATTTTCAAACCATGGATCGGTGGACAAAGAATCCGTGGATAAGGAGGGCTGACTGTATATCTTATATATTGTCTTATATAGCTATTATCTATTATATTATATTATATTATATTATATTATATTATATTATATTA
>CM034702.1:11953929-11991316 GCA_020142125.1 Phrynosoma platyrhinos
ACAGAGCCCTGTGGCACCCCACTGTTCACTTCTTTCCAGGTTGAAAAGAAGCCATTGTTGAGCACCCTTTACATCTCCCCATCATCTCTCACTATTGACTATCCTGGCTAAAGCTGGGGAAAGTAGCAGCTCAAGAGCATCTGGAGATGTACCCTGTACTTGGACTAAAAGAAATAATTTTAACGAATCTCTTAAACAATTATTTATATTAGCAATGGAACCATTTGCAAATATGATTAGGGAAGCAGAAGAGATAAAGGGATATAAAATAGGGAAAGAAGAGATAAAGTTAAATTTATTTGCGGATGATGCTTTGATAATGACACAGAAGCCATGTCAAGCCATGATTAAATTATTGGATGTATTTCAGAAATTTCAAAATATTTCTGGGCTTAAATTTAACAATGATAAATCTGATATAATGTTTATGAACACTGGTTGGCGTGAACAAAAAGAAATTCAAACTGTATCAGGATTGAAATTGGGGATAAAAAACATTAGGTATTTAGGCATAAATTTATCAAATAAGTTAGAAAATATTGTACAAGGTAAATTATAATCAATTATGGAAAAAGATTAATAATCAAATCTCCAAATGGGCTAGCAATAATTAGAAAATGCTAACAAAAATTAGGATGTTTAAAATGATGGTATTACCAAAGTGTTTATATTTATTTCAAAATATTCCAGAAATCATTTGTAGTAAAGTTTTGAAGAAATGGGATAGATCAATATTAAAATGGATATCAGGAAATAAAAAAGTAAAATTATCTAAGGCATTATTATACGAGCAACAAAAAGAAGGCGGATGGGGGGGGGGTTCCATCACTTGAATTATATTTTGAGGCGATTCAATTACTAAGAATGGTAGAGGTAGAATATAATCAAAATACAAAGTGAGTTAAATTAGAAAGACAGAGCAATCAAATGAAATATATTTCTATCTACCAGAGAAAGAAAGATAAGAAGAAAATAATTGGTCATATGATGGTGAATTATAAAATATGGGAGAAATAGCATAAAAGATTGGGTATAAAAAGCTGGAAATGGTTACGAATAGAATATTTGAATAAGAATAACAATGAAGATTTTGGGAATACATTAAAAAATTAAAGAGCAACGGATTTAAAATAATTGTAGACTTATATGATTCAACGGGGGTACGGATAGAGGAAGAAGAATGTATATTAATTGGAAATCAGTATTGGATTCAAATAAAAGGGATAATAAAATTGTTAGATGAAATAAAAGTGAATATTTTAGACCAGAATGAATTGTTAGAAGATATAATTTAAAAAATTAGAAGGTGGAAAAGGATTAATAGGGAAAATTTATAAGATTATGTTGACAACCCAATTTAGAATGGTAGAGGGATTGAATGATTTATTGATTGATGCAGACAAAATTAAAATTTGGTTACAAGAAATTGTTAAAATTAAAAATACAAATGTAAAAGAACAACAAAAGAAGATGATTAGAAAATAGTATAGGACGCCGTATTAATTAGCATTTATAAATGATAAATTTCAGTCAAAATGTTGGCATGGATGTGGAGCTAAGGGAGTATATATACATATGTGGTGGGAATGCCCATTTGTTCAAGAATTTTGGATAGAAGTTAAGGAACAGATAAATACAATAATAGGGATAGAGATACAAATAAGCATAGAAAATTGTTTAACTCTTAATTTAGGAGAATTAGGATTGAATAGTAACCAAAGATATGTAATAAAACAAATTCTAAAAGCTGTCCATGCAGTGATTGTTTTTGGATGGAAAAAGAAATTGAATTGGAATATGTTTTATTTGTTTAAATATATAAAAGAATATATATATAGTATTTGATTTTCTTAGGGAAAGAAGATTTAACTATACTGGGGAAAGCAATAAAGAATCATGAAGTGATAAATGGGATATTGTGATTAAGTAAGTGGAAGGTAAAATGGGGTATGAAGAAGCAAAAAAGATAATTAATGATATTTTCCACCTCTCTGAAAATGATTGTTAAATTTTGTTAATCAAATGATTGTTAATTTAAAAGGAATATTTTTCTCCAAATGTTGTTTGTGGGAGGAGGGAGAGGCAAGAAAAGCATATTATGAATTATGGATTGAATAATTTGTACTATGTACTGTGTTAGTAAATAAAAAATTAAAATTAAAATTAAAAAAACTAATCTTTTAAACAAAGTTTCAAGAATGATTGAGGTGAGAAAAGCCCAAGGCTTGCATCTTTGAATCCAGACAAACTATCAGGAAGCAAACTGAAAAAGCATCCAGTGAATCAATGAAGATACTGCACTCATCCATTTTTTCAAACCATTGCTTAAAACTCAAGTTTAAAAACATATCAAATGCATTTGGCAAGGAACAGGATCTTCTCAGTACTTGTTGCTGTAAGGCTCTGGAACTCTCTTTCAGAGAAAACAGTTAAGAGTCTCCTCTGATAACTGTATGATAAACAGCAGAGATCTTCCAGACTTGGGGGACCTTTGGTTGATCATTTTTATTTTTATTCCTGGTTGGTACTCTGTTTTGTTACTCTGGTTGGATATTTTTATCTTATTTAAACTAGACATCAGTTTTGGTTTTGTATGACTGCTGGGTTTTTTTGTTTTTGTTTTGCTCTTTTCTTGTAGCTTTATGATATCTTGTTTTAGAGCATTTTCTGGTCCACTGCTATGTCTATCATTAATGGAATGTAGAAGTAGCCCAGGAGACAGACAGAGTTGCCAGCTCTGTTATAGCAGTTCAACCACAAATTGTTTTCATTCCCTTCAATAACACTGAAAATTCTATAGCCTTAAAACATACCATAAATGATATATAGATTAACAGAATGCCCATAAACATAAAAATGTCCTTCTTGGACAAAAATAATTGCTTCTCCTTTCTTCATAATTATTATCTGATGGAGTGATTGGTGGAACATAGGGTGTGAGATGTTAATAATCATTGTTCTAGTCAGCCAATAAAGGGCAGTTATCACTAGGTGTTCTTGGTCAGCTAGTACTGAAAGATAGGATACATTCTTTTTTGTATATTAGGCAAACCATGTTAAAAGGACTTATCTTTAATTTGCATCAGCTCATTGCCTCCATGAAGATGGTTTGTCAATTCAGGCACCATGTTGTTGTGGTGGTGGTATGCCTTCAAGTCATTTCCGCCTTATGGTGACCCTAAGGCAAACCTATCATGGAGTTTTCTTAGCAAGTTTCTTCAGAAGAGGCTTTGCCATTGTTATCCTCTGAGACTGGAAGAGTGTTACTTGCTCAAGGTCACCCAGTGGGTTTCCATGCTCAAGCTAGAATTTGAACCCTGGTCTCTCAAGTGTCCTAATTCAATGCTCAAACCACTACACCATGCTGGCTCTAAGACACCATGACAAGGGGGGAAATGAAAAAGGGTACTTGAAAACTGCACAATGGGAGCAGCTTGCACAACACAGCCTGTCCCTAGAATACTCACAGAAATGGGTGTGCAATAAGAACATGCTTTTGGATACCAAACTGTACTATGACAACAGAGTAAGCCAAGACAGAACATCTCCACAGAACAAGATATGGGTGAACACATGAAGTAAAACATAACTGCTGGGCCTACTTCCCATGCCTATTCCCCAAACATTTGTCATACTTGAATACTGTGGCTTGTCTGAACCAGTGTTCCAACATTCCCCTTCCTTATTCCCAGAAGTAGTGACTCTCCCCACAAAGAGGTGGCATAGAGCCTTTGCATGTTGACAAAGCCTGAACACTTTGCCCAAGCCACTGAAACTGCTGCTCAAGAACACATGAGCACTTTTTGCTTTGCAGGACTACTCCAGTGGCTATGATTGGGTACTGGGTTTTATCTGACTGCTGCCTGTCACTGTAGCTAAGTGTACAGAGAATTGCTCTGAGATGTTTGCAGTGTAGATTAAAGTGGCAGGGATAAATTCTCTTTCATCTCTGACATATTGTAGGTTTTTTGTCAGGCATGTAATAAGTGAGATGTTACTGTTTCTTCTTTTCCCACTGATGAGGTCCTAATTCCCTCTCCTGCTTCATAGCCGCACAACTTACAGCAACTTACAGCAACAAAACAGAGGGTATGCCATTAGTACACTGGCTTCTTCAGAGTCCATGTGATATGTGCAAATTATTATTGGCACAAGGTTCACATGGTCACCTATAATGATTTTGTCACCAAAACAGGGTAAGTGTCTGGGTTTATGATGTGTTTTAAATCTTCCAGTTCTACATGCCCCTACTCCAGCATGCATAGCATTTGACAGCTATTCTACTGGCATAATAGCAGTGGCATATCTCAAGCCATGACTCAAAGAGAGGAGATAGTAGTTCTGTCTGATACCTGGCTGGGAACTGATGGCTGCTGCTTCTGTAGACATGGACCTCTCCTTTTGTTTAAAGATGTCACGAGGATTCACTGATCTTTGTGCTATTAGTGATGCTGCTTCCTGCATAGAAAGAAAAATATAATGATTGCTGGGAACACACAGTAATCCAAGGCAGGGGAAAGAAGAAGGAAACCTGCAGTATTGATTAATGCTGTTATCCATCTTTTGCATACAAGAAGTGCTGGCATTAGTTGTCAATATATGATGTCACCTCTGACCCATTCAATGGGGGAAAACATTGATGTAGGCAACAGAAAGCATTTTGTAACATATTTACTTTAAAACAAATAGAGCATACATCCAAGCAAAAAGCTAAAAATGTATGTATATACTCATGTATAAGTCTAGAAATTTTAGTCAAAAATTGACCCAAAAACCCTGGGTTGACTTATCCATGGATCAATATAGGTACTATACCTTAAATTAAAATTCTTTGCCATACCTGAATATCTGAGTAGAGTGATGAAAGGTGAGAGCTTAGTCTGTCCTGGGAGAACCTAAAAGAGCACCGACTACCCTTTACCCTTTGCTGCAGTGCCGATTCTGGCCCTTTTGAATGCCTGGGCAGGAAAATAGTGGCTTTCTTTGACATCATTTCCCTTTGCTTCATCTGTTAGATCCTTTGTCACATGCCCCTAATTTTTACCTTTGCCTTTTACATGGGTTATATCAAATTACATAATTTTGGCCCCCAAACCTGCCCTCGACTTATAAATGAGGTCAATCTATAGTTGAGTTTATACGATGTGTTCATTACTGAAGATCAAAGGATGAATAAAAGAATCATAGAGTTGAAAGAGACCACAAGAGCCATCCAGTCCAACCCCATTCTGCCATGCAGGAAGACACAATCAAAGCACTCCTCACAGCCATCCAGCCCGTTTGAAAACCTCCAAAGAGGAGACGCCACGACTCTATGAGCCAGTGTGTACCACTGTCAAACAACTCTTACCATTGGGAAGTTCTTCCTAATGTTTAGATGGCATCTCTTTTCCTGTAGCTTTAATCCACTGCTCTGTGTCGAAGGGCCTAAGCAGACTGCCAGAAATAGTGCACATTAAATTGAGGCACTGCCCTGGCTCAGTGCTAGGGAATCATGGGAATTGTATTTTTTTCTGAGACACTGAACCTTCTCTGTCAGAGAGCTCTGATGCCACAATAAATTACAGTTCCCATGATTCCCTAGCACTGAGCCAGGGCAGTGCCTCAATTTAATGTGCACTATTTCTGGCAGTCTGCTTAGGCCCTTAGTTTCTGAATATTTATATCCTCAGTTTCAAATATTCAGTTCAAATATTTAAACATAGCTATCAAGTCATCTCTTAACCTTCTCTTCTCCAGGCTAAATATACCCAGCTCCTTAAGCTGCTCTTCACAGGGCATGGTTTCTAAAAGTTTCACCATTTTAGTCGTCCTCCTCTGGACACGCTCCAGCTTGTCAATATCCCTCTTGAACTGCAGTGCCCAGAACTGGACACAGTATTCTAGGTGAGGTTTGACCAAAGCAGAATAGAGTGGTACTATTACTTCCCTCAGTCTAAACACTGTACTCTTATGCAGCCTAAATTCATACTATCTTTCTTAGCTGCTGCATTACACTGTTGACTCATGTTTAGCTTGTGTTTTACTAAGACACCTAGATCCCTTTTGCATGTACTGTTCTCAAGCCAAGTATCACCCATTCTGTCTGTGCATTTCATTTTTTCTGCCTAAGTGTAGCACCTTGCATTTCTTCTTGTTGAAATTCATTTTGCTAGTTTTAGCCCAGCTTAGTAATCTCTTAAAGTCATTTTGAATTTTGATCCTCTCCTCTAGGATATTAGCTACCAGTCCTAATTTGGTGTCCTCTACAAATTTGATAAGCATATTCTTTATTCCATCATCCAAGTCATTGATAAAGATGTTGAATAGCCACAGGCACATTGTCTAGCCAACATTTTACTAGCTTGTTTGCAAGAATATAATGGGAAACCATGTCAAAGGCCTTACTTAGACCAAGATATGCTACACTGACAACATTCCCTTCATTTACCAAGCTTTCAGCTATATCAAAAAAAAAAAAAGAGAGAGAGAGATAAGATTAGTCTGGTATGACTTGGTTTTCAGAAACCTATGTTGACTTTTAACTATCACAGTGCCTACAGACTGTTTCATCATCTGCTCTAGAGTCTTTACTGGTAGTAATGTCACGTTAACTGGGAAGGAATTATTTGGGTCCTCTTTTCCCCTTTTTGAAGATGGGGACAGCATTTGCCCTCCTCCAGTCTGTTGGGACCTCTCCTGTTCTCTGGGTATTTGTAAAGATTATTGACAGTTGTTGTGACATTATCTCTGCCAATTCTTTCAATACTGTTGGGTGTAGTAGTTCACCCGGCCCTGGAAACTTGAATTTCTTTAGACTGACCAGGTACTCCTATACTACCCCTTTACCTATTCTGTGCTGCATTTCTCCTACTGCATTATCTACTCCATTTCCCCTATGTTGACCACTGTTCTCCTTTTGTGAGAAGGCTGAGTCAAAAAAAAAAAAGGTTTGAGTAGTTTTGCTTTTTCTCTGTCCTACTCTCCATCTTCTCCACAAAGCAGCCCTACCATTTCCTTGTCCTTCCTTTTGCTACAAACATAACTCAAAAAGCCTTTTTTATTGTTTTTAACCTCTCTAGCAAGCCTAAGCTCATTCTGTGCTTTAGCTTTTTTGACATTCTCCCTACATCAGCTGCCTGTTTGTTTGAATTCTTCTTTGCTCATTTCCCCCTTTTTCTACTTCTTATACATGTCCCTTTTGAGTCAGAACTCAGTTTAAAGTTCTTTAGACAGCTATTCTGGTTTCTTCAGACACCTCCCATTTATCCTCTTCATTTGAAATGGTACCTTTACTATTTCAGATTTAAGAAACTCACTTCCATCATGAACTCCCTTCTCTTTTAGTATTCCTGGCCACGAGATCACTCCCAGTAGTTCCTCAAATTAACTAAAATCAGCTTTCCTAAAGTCTAGAATGCTTGTTTTGTGCTTGGCTTCACCTTTCCACTATACAACAAACTCCAGGAGAGCATGGTCACTCCTACCTAAGAATCCTGCCACTTCCACCCCATTAATCAAATCATCACTGTTGGCTAGAGTCGGGCCTAAAACAGTTGATCCCCTACTGGGCTCTTCCACTTTCTGAACAATGAAATTGTTTGCAAGGTAAATGAGAAATCTGCTGGACCTTAAATTTTGGCAGTTTGACTTCCAACAAATATCAGGATAGTTAAAATTCCCCATTACTACTACAACCTCCTTTCTGAACTTGTGGTCATCTGTTCCAGGAAGGTATCATCCAAGTCCTCAGTCTGGCTTAGAGGTCTGTAGTGCACCTCTAATGACATCCCTGTTTCTCTTCCCCTTAATTTTTACCCAGATGTTCTCAATGTGGCTTCCAGGATTTAAGTCATGGGTCTCTTCACAGGTGTAAATAACCCTGACATATAATGCTTCTTCTTCCTTCCTGTTTGGTCTGTTTCTCCGAAATAGGTTGTGCCCCTCTATTAATACATCTCAGATATCAGACTCATCCCACCAGATTTCAGTGATGCCTGCTATATCATATTTGCTTTGCTGTGCTAAGAGTTTAATCTTATTTCTCATGCTCTCTGCATTACTGTAGAGACATCTAAGACTATGGGGCATTCCCCCTAGCTTCCTATTTAAAATGCTTTTCCCTCTCACTGTTGGGCTCTTGTACTACTTGCTTTGTTCTCTGTATATTATTGCCAGCACTCCTGCCCTTAAGAATACTGTATTCCTCCCCCATATAACTCACTTTAAAGCCCTCCTGATCAGATTTTTAAGATGTTATACTAACGTCTTAGCAAAAATATTCCTGCCCACTGCTGTGAGATGCAACCCATTCCTTGCCAGAAGTCCATCTTTATGAAACCACACACCATGGTCCAAGAAGCCAAATGGTTGCATCTGCAGAGCTAGTTATTTACCTCCATTATTTTTCTCTCCCTTCCTGGCCTGTGCCTTTCAATGGGAGAAGAGATGAAATGACAACCTGTATATCCAAGTTCTTCAGCTTCCTACCCAGAGCTCCATAATCCCATATGATATTCTGAAGGCTATGCCTTGCACATGAATCAAATCATTGAATCATTGGTTTGCGCATGAACCAAAAATGAAGGGATAACAGCCAGTGGGTCTGACAAGTCTTGTCAGTGTCTGTGGGGATTTTAGGTTATTTCCAAGTAATCTGTATTATATTGTATGAATTTTCAATGTTGTAAGCCACCCCCACTGCTTGTCAGAGGGGCAGGATAGAAATAATAATAATAATAATAATCTGTTACATTGCAGATTCTGGAACAATCTGGATTCTATGCTGAGTGATGACTTTTAAGATGAGTGTAAGAAGAAACAAGTCACTGGTACATTGGTCTATGGAAGAAGACTCTCATGAATTTACTGACTGATACAGGACAGAATTAGTGAGAAGATATAACAAGCAGGGAAAGCAGTCCAAGTAAAGGACAGACACCTGAAAGAAAACCAATAGTGTCTATAAAAAGGTCTCCCAAGAAAGGATAAAGAAAAGAAGTTATGAGGAATTCCACATGGAACTTGGCAACTTTCAGAGAGCAAACCAAAAGTCCAAAAGAGATGAAGAAAAATTCCAAGCAAGAAGTATCATCCAAGACTGACAGAGGGAAAAAAAGAAATCAATCTATCTGAGAAGTGGTACAGTATGAGAACCATATGACTGGCATCGAAAGCATCACTACTCCTATTTTGGACTTTCATGTTAAAGAGTTATGTATAAGGTAGAAATAACTATGCCATTAGCTGAGGACAATGAGCATTGGGATCAAGGTATCAGTCAGACAACCTTCATGAAGACCAGCTACACAGCAGCCTTGGATTCCATTCTGGGAGAAAGGTGGAGTATAAATCCAATAAATAAAGTTCAGGAAGGTAAAAAGGTGAGAAGTATACTATAAAAATGCTGGGGTTTTTTTGTTTGGGAGGGGTTGTTTTGTTTTGTTTTGTTTTTGCATGGCCATGATCTGAAAAACTGCACAAACAGAACTATTACTGTGCTTCCTCAGAAAAGAATGCAAAACTCAGAGGAGGCCACAAAAGTTGATTAATATTTAGAAATTATATATATCTTAGTGGTCACACAAAAAAGGGGAAAAAACATGGAAAATATAGGTCCCTTATAACTGAAGAAGCTCCCATAAGTACAGTGAGGAAAAACTACACACCCACTAGTGACAAATAGGCAGATTATTAAATGCATATCCCCTCAGGATATGTTGTAGACCAAGGAATATCCAAGAGTGAAAGCCCAAGATACCTACAGAAGTGACAAACTATGGAAAGCCATAAAAATAAGGCACTTGGGGGCTGAATTCCAATTCATATATATGGTAAATTATTTCACAATTGCCAATTACAGATGCCTACAGTGGTGAGAAATAGAGTATATATGGCCAAAAGAATCTCTTTTTCAGCAAAGCTGTTATTATTGCTTTGATCCATTATGCATGGAGAAACAGTATAAAGATGACAAATCCAGAGATACAGACCATAGCCAAAGTTAAAAAGTTTTAGCACCACAGAGCCTGGTAAGAAGGAGGAACTGGCAAGTAGCTCTTTCCTATGTACCTGAGATTTCTCCACAGACTCACTCCTTCGGAAACCCTTCTGCATCTTGCTGGGCTCTTCCTTCTGCTCCTTCTGTAACATATAAGATCATTCCCTTACACTCATGATAAAGCTGAGGGAACTCTCCAAGATGGAACCTTGATTGAAATGAGAATATGGGATCTGGCAAATGAACATACATTCAGCCTTTGCTATGGACTATTTGTTACCAGTGTACCTAGGAGAATGACCAATGAACAAGACAGAATACAGTTTTCCTTACTTGATTTTTTTAAAGAAAGGACCTTTTGGCACTGTGCAAATGAACAGCATAAGAACTCTTATAGGTTCAGAGCTGAACTAAAGTATCCAGACAATTGTGTACAAGTCTCAGAATGCAGCTCCACGCTATTTCACATCATCTCTGCAAGCGAGTAAGATCCTCTGCAGCCTTTTTTTTTTACATGATGCTTACGGAAACAGGAAAAATGTGACAATGTCAAACCTCTTACCCATTGTTGTTTATCTTTGCTCCTTGACTCTGTTTCCTGTTGTTGCTGGAATTTCCTGAAGATTTAAAATATACAGCTTTGATTAAACAGAAAGCATGTCATTAGGATTCCAGTTTTCAGCAGAAATTGCTAATTATCCTAATGCAATCTGGCTCTACTAGCAAAAAAGCACATTGCCACAAAACTAAAGATTTTATTGCTATCAATTTTGTTGCAATTATTTATAAGCCACTATGGGTGTTTTTCAAGATTGC
This sequence comes from Phrynosoma platyrhinos, assembly GCA_020142125.1. Classification (NCBI taxonomy): domain Eukaryota; kingdom Metazoa; phylum Chordata; class Lepidosauria; order Squamata; family Phrynosomatidae; genus Phrynosoma; species Phrynosoma platyrhinos. The sequence goes on from CM034702.1 coordinate 11,964,725, forward strand.
AAATGCAAGGCATGAAATGAAGTAATATGCTAATATACACAAGTGAAAAGAGACACAGACACTCACAGATATTCCCAACAAATATACCATATAGCTTAGCTACTGAAGTAACGTCCTCCTCCATATAGCAGTATGACAAAAGAGAATGCAGAAAAATATGTGACTTGTGTTAGATTAAGATGTGCACCACCTTTACTTCACTTTTGCAGCACTTGTACACAGCAGGCCCGTACTTCACAATATTTATCATAACTACAAATATGAGTCTGGCCATCTTCCAGATGGACTTTAGCTATATGCACTGACACAGATTTTATAGACATAGAAAAACTGTGTATCAGAAATGTCAGTAAAACAGCCTATGCTGACAATTTCCTGTGGATCTGTAACAACATTTTTCACAGGAAAAGCACTAAACCAAACAATATGAAAAACGTAACCTGTTTACTTGGGTTTAGAGACCTCACACATGCCTCATTATTTGGAACTTCCTATGTTGTTCTGAGCAGACTATGGGAAAGGGGTATTTATTATGAATCAATAAGATCATCTTACAGAGAAAATCAGCCATATAAATCTTAATCAGAATCTTAAAGATGAAGGTTTCCACCAGTGAAGACTAGAATATGAGCAATTTCGAAGTTCTTAGGTTGCAAAAATGAATGCAACTGATGTTTCTCAGAGTGTGAACTCTGTCTATTATTCCTAGGCACTTCTAAGAATACCAGTATGAAAGTTGTGGTCCCCTTCCCCCTTCCTTTTCCATCTGAAACATATTTTGGAAGCCATGTAGTATTCAATTATATCATTCTTCATGGTTTTCTGTAGTGAAAGTGACCATACTTGTTGCCATATTGATAGACCCTGAAAAGAAAAGAGCAGGCCCTATTCCTGACGTACTCACATGAATACACAATGAAACAGTTGCCCTCCATACTCCTGTTTCTTCCTCCTTTTATTCAGCTCTTTGTAGGAATTAAAGAATGTCAAGGATTGAACATGTTTTTACATAACTAAGGGTGCATCTACATTGTAGAAATAATGCAACTTGACACGAGTTTAAGTGCTGTAGCACCGTTCTATGGGATTTGTAGTGTTACATGGTTTTTAGCCTTCTTTGCCAAAGAGTGCTGGTGCCACACAAAACTACAAATTCCAGGATTCTGTATGATGGTGCCGGGGGAGTTAAAGTGTTGTCAAACTGCATTATTACTAAAATGTAGATACAACTTGACAACTTTGTCAACGGGAAATATCTTTACTTTAGATGCACCCTAAGTGAAGTTTAAATCTACTCACTTCTGAGCATCAATCTCACTGGCCCGCTCCTTAAATCTTTGTTCACGTAAAGTAGCTTCTTGCAATTCCCGCTCTCGGCGTTCTTTTTCCAAACGCTGGCGCTCCTCTTCTGCTTTCCTCTTTTCTTCTAGCCTTCGGTTTTCTTCATCTTTCTGAAAGAGCAAGCACAACAATTCTGTATAGTCACATGCAACTCTGGAGAAGAATAGTTTGCCACACCAAATGGGCATTACTTAGTGATATTCAGCCATATCCATATCCAGCCAGACTTGGAATATATAGGGATTGGGTCTTTGGCTGAGTAACCCGGCCACTAGACACTACTACCTTTGAACTCACATTGATACTTGGGTGTCTTTTTGGACAGGTGTCCATCCCAGGGTTACACAGAGGGCTTCAGGAATCATAACCCATTGCTTGAATTGGGCTTTGAAGAATAGAGGGAGATACTGCAGACATCAGAGTACTGGTATAGTAGTACTCTGTGGACATTAAGTACTTTGTGAAAGAAGTATTAATTTATGTATTTAATTATTTTTAACAACCCTTTCTGGTCATAAACACAAACTGTCTTCCTTACTGGCCCAAAAACACTAGTTTTTTTTCCTCTGTAAGGTTCAAGATTTAAGTATAAAATGAAAATGAGAGCAAACTGTAAACACAACCTGCAGCAAAAAAAAAAAAGCAACTTGATTACATGAAACATTATGAATTAAATACATACCTCTGCTTTGGCCCAGAAGCTATCTTTGCTGACCCTTTTGATTTCAGACATGGCATTAGTTTTCTGGTAGACTGAGCCCTGTTGACCAAGAGAAGCACATATCTTAAAACACACCCATGGTTTCATTACTACTGGTAGTTAATGTAAATAAATTGCCTGCAAGCTGAGACTAGACCAGTTTTCTTAGAAAAACCTTATAGAGGCATCTCCCCCGATTCGCGGGGGATCTGTTTCAGACCCCCCTCTGCGAATCCAGAGAAACACAAATATTGAAGAAGAATGGGCAGTGCTGTATGTGCGCCTCAGGGCTGTGCGCCATTTTCTCCCTCCCTGCTTGCCGTCCACAAACAAGCGGGACTGCAGACTCCCAAGTGCACGAACGGGGGGGGGGGGGGGGGGGGGGGGGGGGGGGGGGGGACACCTGTAAATTTCTTAGAATCACCTAGATAAAATAGAACACTTTAAAAAAATACTCAAACTTTTACTGAGGCAATTCTATTTGAAGCCATTCCCAATTTTTGCTAATTCTGCAATGAAGTAATGGAAGTGTCATATTAAATTACATTATAATTGTCATGTGTCACACTAGCTTTGCAAATAAGTATAGCACTGCAAAGCACAAGACCACTTACTAGCCAGTCCACCCATAAATTTCAGAACATATCCTGATGATGAATCTGGAAAATTACACATTTAGAAAGAACAGTTAATTGCCCCACGTGAAAGACTGTATACACCACTGAGGCTCAGATTTTCAGATATGAAGCAGAGGAATAACACAGCCTCAGTGACTGCATAATAAAACAGAACTGAATTGAACTGAACTGTTGAGAAATGAGGGGGAGAAGTTACTAAAAAAGGGAAAAAAACAGAGAAAGATCTCATAAGGGAAAGGGGAACAGCAGAGTGTCTAATAAAGGCCATGCGTAGCAGGAAAATGAGGAATGAAATATTTGCAACAGGAAGACCTTTGTGGAATCAAGAAAAGGAAGAAGTATAATAATCAAAGATACAGTACAAATGAATACAGTTACAGGTATAAAAAAACAAGAACCTTAACTTAAATACAGTTAAAAATAATGTAGTTTGAGTGAAGGGAAGTAATTATAGTAATTATTAACAAAGTCAATTAGAGAACAAAGATCAGTCTAAATGGGTAGTATGGAAGTTGGAGTGTATGTTGATGTGAGGAGGGACAGAGGTGAGATTGGAAAGGTTAGAAGATGGATCAGATGTAGGTTGGACAAGGATTTGAGTAAGTCAGTAAGAGGGTGAGTGAGGAGGGAGGTTGGAAAGAAATGTAAGTGGAAGAATGGAAGGAAAAGGAGTGGAAGAAAAGAATGAGAGAAGAAGTATGGACCTTATCACACGGGGCTCAATGCAGACAGAATCCAAATGAAATCCCGACCTAATACGTATTATTTTTCCGTGTGTCCACACGACGTCGCACAGAACCCCGACAGAACCCCAACAGAATGCATGAAGAACCAAGATCTTTTGAATTTCAGTTTCTTCAGGAATTGCAATTGCGCAACGGGAATCATTTCTCTTTTGCCGTAGGTATGAAAACCCAATATGTATTGGGGAGCATTTCCCCGCCTGCGCTCTAAGGAGGTCCTCCCCGCCTCTCTGAGGATGTCCTCCTTAGAGCGCCGGCCCCGCGCAGGGTCCGCACTCCGAGGAGCTCCTCCCCGGAGAGCCAGCTCTCTGAGGACATCCTCCTTGGAGCGCAGGCCCCGCACAGGGTCCGTGCTCCGAGGAGGTCCTCCCCGGAGAGCCGGTTCTCTGAGGAGGACGTCCTCGGAGTGCAGACCCTGTGTGGGGCCTGAGCTCCAAGGAGGACCTCCTCAGAGAGCCGGCTTGGGAAGGGGTGACAGCCACGGCAAGTGACGGCTGCATTGCACATGTGCTAGAAGAGCATTTCTAATACATGTGTGGGATTTTCTCACTTGTGTGTGAACGGCAAATACGGTTCCCGGGAGCGCTTTCCTTAAAAGCGTGATGAAGGTAATTGCGTGTGATAGCCATTTGTGTATTGTGGGGTTTCTTCTGGTTTATTACAGGATTTATTCTTATTTCACTTTGTGGGCCGCGTGTAATAAGGTCCTATGAGAGAGAGGAAGGTGTAGGGAAATGAAGATACAGATAGGAGGGGGAAAGGGTAAGATTTGTACAAAGTGGAAGATGGTGGAAGAGGGAAGATGGGGAAAAAAGGGAAAAGGAAGTGTAGGTGATTAGCATAAGCAAGAACAAGAAGTTGAAAGCTGGGTTTTCCCCCATATATCTTTAGCCAAAAAAGCTAACACAGATTTTATCTTTTAAAACAGTGGAGGGTATCCTAATGAATAAATGAACACACACCGTAAAGAGCTTTGAGTGATGGGCAAAAGTGTGCATGGTAGCCTGTACCAAGGAAGTGATCTTTCACAAGAGAAAAGGTGCTACAACAAGCTTACACTCATTTTCATCAGTGAAATGTTTCAAGGACTAGTATCCTGGACCTCCCAAGACAATCACGGATGGACAAACATGATCATCTTTAATAGATTCCCAAACGTATGCATAGATTTCATCCACCAAAAACCCCCACACTGTTTTAATTTAATATAGTTAATTTCTTTCATTGTAAACCCACTCTCCAGGGTTTCTCCTCTTGACTTGCACTGCTGTTGTTATATCCACCTTCAAGTCATTTCAAACTTATGGCAAGCCTAAGGTGAACCTATCATGGGGTTTTCTTGGCAAGATGTGTTCAGAGGTGGTTTGCCTTTACCTTCCTCTGAGGCTGACAGAGGGTGACTTGTCCACGGTTTAGTGCAACATAAATGAGACTCAAGCCTGAAACACATGGGACAAAAAGATGAGGCTTCGGGGCCGCATCGGGGGTATGGTGTGCAGATGATGCACACCTTCAGATTGGCCAGAAGCCGCTCTGAAGCCGCCAGCAAAAGCAGCAGTAAAAAACTGCTCCTGCTGATGGCTCAATTTGGACTGCACTGGTGGCCCACTTTCAGAGTGGGCCGTCTGGCCGCCCCGGTCCCCAGCCAATGAAGGGCTATCAGGGCTGGAGCAGTCAGAGGTCGCTTCAAGTCACTGGTCTGCTTCGCCCCTCAGACAGTTGCTTCTCAGTGAGTGAGTTCTTCCAGGTCTTCTCTATGTCTCTTCTCTTTGTCATCATTTTAATTTTTTAATTTTAATTTTTCAATTTGTGTATTATCAGATATGGATCAGTGGCTGAAAATGGCACAGTAAAAAAGCTGAAACATGATGTGGATATTGACCAACTACCAGGAATTTCACAGAACAGCTCTAACACTTTAGTACTACAAAACAGTGCGAAGGCATAGAAAAATATACTGAATCCTGAAGATATGAAGTATATAGGTGATAAGGACTGTCATAAACTCCCAGAGTGTAGTGTGCAGGGGAGTATTATCCAATGGTTGCATGAAACCTTCTTTATACCTGCGCCATTTAAAAACAAAATGTGCCAGCTATACAAACAAGGAATGCAGTTCTTTTTATCAGTTAGCAAAACATCAGAATATGGCATTGTTCTTGTCATTAACAAACAAAGATAACAAAAATGTACTTGATGTTTAATATCGTATTTGTTATACTGCTAAATGTGGCAAAAATCACACGATAGCTGAGAATTTAATTTTTCCTTGTGTAAAAGATGACATTCTGTGTATGCTTGGAAAAGAGTATGTGAGGAAAATGAAACGATTCCTCTTTCGAACAATACAGTATCTCAAAGAATTCAGGATATGTCTGATTATGTTAAGGTGACAGTAATAGAATTAAAAATAGTAAATTCTTTGCTGTTAAACTTAACAAACGTTCAGATGTTGTTTATTTCACTGTTTTGCTTGTTATCACAAGGCATTTTAAAGGCAATGAATCTATAAGGGACACTATGCTACTTTGTCATTGTATTTAATGGGACTTGAGCATCCATGGATTTTCATATCCACAGGGGTTGTCTTGGAACCAAACCCCAGCAGATACCAAGGGATCACTGGAGTTTATTAACAATCTTCAAAGTTTCAGATAAACCTGAAGAGAACAACTGGTTTGCAATCCCTTTGTAGAAGAATAATTCCAAACTGTCAAGGAAAAAGAGTAGTAGATCAAGCTTTGAACTGAATCTAATAGCTAAATTCAAAGAAAACTCCCTTATTAACTTTTGGGCAGACATCAGCAGAGACTATGAACAGCTTTCTCACAAGGCACTTAAGTTTCTGTTGCCATTTACAAATATGGAGCAGCTGGAAAGAGGTTTCTCCTCTTACACTTTATAAAAATATAAATACTGTAGTATGCTGAATGTAGCTCCACATTTAGACTGCATCGTACATCAATTGAACCTAATTTCAAAACAAGCTCAAGAATCACACTAAATATTTGTTGTGTATAAATATTTGTTGTGTGTTTTTTATGCATTGTCTGTTCACCTTGTTATTCAACTGCTTTTTAATCTTTTATCAGACTATTTATTTACAGTTACAACATATAAATTTTAAACAACAGCAACTATTTCAATTACAAGTGTTTTGCTAGCATGAAGGATACAATTTATAGAAATGTGCTGCTAAAAGTTATGCACAAAGATTGCGAACCACAGGTCTAAACCACGTTTAACTCAGCCAACCCTGGCTAATAGAACGACAGGGTATAATTGGGGGGGAGGGATTATTTTCATCTGATTTTTTAAAAATTCCTTACAATTTCTCTTTCAGAAGGACTTCTGCAAAGAAGACTTACCTTGGACTACATTGTTCCCAGCAGTGCTTGAAGAAAGTGTATCTATGCAGTTATAATATGCAAGCTCTCTATAAGCACATCAGTGAACAAAATTCCATTCAAGCAGTTAATGGGAATTTGAATGGACTCCCTATGAGCTGTCTTCAAAGCCCACTTCCTACATAGTCACAAAGAGAGGCTAAACAGAATTCTTGCAAGAACAAACCAATTGATACAATGATAATAGTTCCCATAGTTAGAATGCATTGTAAGAATTCCAAGTTATGTAAAAGGGCAAGTCATCAGAGTGCCAAAACAACTCCTGCATAAAAATAATCTGAACTGAAGGTACTAATTGAGGTGTCACATTCTGCTTGGCCTTTCGATATATCTGCAACAACACCTTATGCTGCATCTTTAGGAAAAATAGTGCTTATCCTGTGTAAAATCAAGCAAACAGCCACAGACGTTTATTTTTCAAATACTAGGTCTAATTAACATTCACAGTTCTGCACAGAAAATACATTATGCTAGCCATCAGTATAGCGTATGCTTGTAAATTTTAACAAGTCAATCAGACATTATTTCCCAGCCTACAAGTAGCCTCTAGAGTTCAGCTAGCCTTTGTATAACTATGATAAGGGCACACAAGGATAGTTACCTGAGAGGTAGGTAAGGTACTTGTAAATACATTATTAAATAGGCTCCACATCATTCTCTGGGAAATAATTATGTACAGAAGCAGGACAAGCACCACTCAGTGAGATTAACAGACAGTCCATTCCTGTTCTGCAAGGGGAGGCCTGAGAGCAATTTGGGGTGACAGGACCGCCATGCCCTCCCCATCACAAGGCTATGGGACTGATTCCTAAAGATATGAAAGCTATCCTCTTCTCATTACAACTCCTGAGCCACCCATATGTGCTTTAAACTGACAGAAACTGTCCTTTGTCTCTTTACAAAATGTGCTCCAAAGCTAAAGCTCCAAAATAACCTGCTTGCTGCAACCAGCATTCCGCATCATTAGTCTTCAATGCAAGAAATTTATTTTGGCTGAAGTACAAAACAAATTTATTTTGGCTGAAGTACAAACAAATATACAGCAGCCCCAACTATTGTATATACTTACGTATAAGTCTAGACATTTTCTTATCCATGTGTCAATGTAAGTACTGTACCTTAACTCTTATCAAAATAGGAACTACCTCTTCTCTGAGTGATGAAAGGCATGAGCTTAGTCCACCCCAGGAAAGCCTAAAAGACACACTGAACCCCACTCTCCACTGCGGTGCCGCTTCAAGCTATTTTGAATGCCTGGGCAGGAAAATAGCAGCATGCTTTGGCATCATTTTCCTTTGCTCTGTCCTTTACATCCTTTGTTACATGTCCCTAAATTTTATCAGCAACTTAAGAGCCTGAATAGACTGCCAGAAATAATCCAGCTTGAGACCACTTTAACTGCCCTGGCTAAGTGCTAGGGAATCATGGGAATTCTAGTTTCTTTCTGAGACACTGAGCCTTCTCTGTCAGAGAGCTCTGGTACCACAATAAACTACAGTTCCCATGATTCCCTAGCAATGAGTCAGGGAAGTTAGTGGTTTCAAGATGGATTACTTCTGGCAGTCTGTTCAGGTCCTTAGTCATGGGTTATATTAAAATTTATAATTTTGTTCCCAAAACCTGCCCTCAATTTACACATCAGGTCAACTTATAGTCAAGTATATATATGGTAGTTATTTTACTACTAGATAATTCATTGTCTATACCACAAACTGAAGCTAGCAAGAACTCAGAGGAACTCACTACAGGTGCTTGAGGACCAGCATCCTGGAATTTGCTGCCTTCTTTGTGAAAGTTGTAGTTTGCTCCTGAAGCTTTAGCCACTTTCTCCATGATAGCCTCTGGCTCTACATCCTCTTCAGCCCGAGCATTTATTGTTACATGAGCACCCTAGGTGAAAAAAAGATAAAGTAAAAAAAATAAACAAAAGTACAGTCAGCCCTCAGTATCTGCAAGTTCTGTTCTGGATTCCCCCCCCCCCCCCCCGCCACAGATACCAAAATATGTGGATGCTCAAGTTCCATTGACCCCCAAAGATGGCACGGCCATGTGGCCACACTGCCATTCAGGACAAAAGGACTGAAGTTCTCCCTCCCTCCCTCCCTCCCTCCCTCCCTCCTTCCTTCCTCCTTCCTCCCTCCCTTCCATCCTTCCTTCTATCCCCTTCCTTTATTCCTTCCTTCCCCCTCCCTCCCCCTCTGAGGCTTTTGCCCCAGGCTTGGCTTCAGGGGCAGAAGCTGGTGCCCCATTGGAGGGAGCCAGAGCTGGAATTGGGACTTGTGGTGTTGGGCCTGGGGACTCCGAGACCCAAGCCTCAACCCCAACTCTGACTCCCTCTGGTTGACAGGGCTCCAGCCTCCACTCCCGAAGCCAAGCCCGGGGCAGAAGCCTCAGATTTCTCAACAGGACTATAAAGTGTAGTGGCACTTCCATTTCTTTAAGAACATTCCATAGCTTTTCATGGTCTGTGCATTCAACAGCTTTGCTACAGGAGACTATCACATGGGGAAAATCAGGGGTTAAAAAAGGCATTTTCCTGGGAAAGTGATGCAATCGCAGCAATGATGTTGTGATCTAAGAAGACTTATCATGGGAAGAACCAGGAATGCTCCAACAACAAATGGCACAGACCCAGCCAGGGGCCCAAGAGAGGCAAACAGAGAGGCAGGCAGACCAGCAGGGCAAGGATATACTAAGGAGAGAATATGAAGAGAAGAAGAGAGAGAAGGACATAAGGGAGACAGACTGGCACAAACATGACAGCAGTTGAAGGAGGGAGAATATGGGGAGAAGAATTAGAGAGGAAAGGAGAGCAGGAAGGAGGGGGCAGGGAGGGAAACAACTTAACCTAGAACAATGGAATTAACAAAATAGAGTGATAAACAGCTACTGGGTAGCAGCAGTAGTAGTGATGAAAAACACTGATGAAAGATTTTCCAGAGGGAACAGCAGCAACAGCATAGCTAATCCTTATTGGCACTGCACACAGCGAGGCAAAGGTGAATCTCTTTGCAGAAACTTCTCACCAAGAAAACCCTATGATGAGACAATCTTTGTCCACTACATGGAAAATGCAGACAGGAATGGAAAAAGAAAAAGAAAGAAAGAAAAGGAGGCAGAAGTGGCACATCCTAGCAATGTCTCAAAACTGCTACCATTTTCCTTTTTCTGCATTCTACAAAAATGACTGTCCACAAATTATACCAACCAGAGAGATAAAATTAGAATTTAAACTGACTGGCAGACCACAAATTATAGTATAGAGAGTAGCCATGTGTAAGAAATGATAGCAGTTTTTCTTATAGAGGAAATGGAAAATATGAATTAAAAATAGAACTCCCTTCATCAGAATAATCTTTTTTTAGCAACTAATGTCGAAAGGAAGAAAACTTTAATGTACTAAACAGGAGAAGCAAGAATAAATATCATAATTTGGAATTTGGCAAAATGTCCCAGACAGCTGAATGTAAGTGTGGCTATTATTTTCTACATCCAGAATGCTTTTTTTATCTCACTGCTGAGCACAGACTATTACCTTATTTTCCTACGTATAAGACTACTTTTTAACCTGCAAAATCTGTGGTTAAAGTGGGGGGGTCATCTTATACGCCGGGTATAAGGATAGGGAGGATAGAGGTGCTAGAACTCTATATTTTGACTGGAAAAATGGGGGGTCGTCTTATACGCCAGGTCGCCTTATACACCGGAAAATACGGTAACTCCATTTTTAAAATGTCTTTACCAATTTCAGTTTCAATTTCAGAGAGTTTTAGGTGAGGCTTAGCAATGGTTGCAGATGGATCTTCTGCTGCAATTAACCCCCTTCAAACCTCCTCTCTTTGGCCATCCCAGAGTCCTTATCAAAATATTCTAGTTAGGCTAAACATCTAACACTGGCATATTCGTATACTTAGGCATAATGTATTCAAAGCAAAGAATGTGGGTGTCTTTGGCAGCAATATTATAGGCAACAATCACACCTAGGAAAAGCAAACATTAGTATAAGTAGTGAAAAAGATTGTTTACAATGTCCAAATCTTATGTTTAAGCCTATTCTTTGTTTTATTATTTTTTTTTAACAAGTTATACCCTCCTTTCCTTCTAAGAAACCCAAGTGGCTTAATAAAATTGTAATTAGGCCTGCTCTCTCACTTCTTTCAAACAAGTCCATTTTCACTGAAGCCTTACTGCAGGGCTAGGGGACCACTAGCCCATCAGACTTTTAATTATAACTCCCACAATCCCCTACATACTACCTATATTGACAGCAATAAAAGTAGTAATACTTGGCAGCAACATGGCAGACAATAAGCATGATGTAGGAAGCATGTTCGCTTTTGTATGGATCATGCTTTGTATTGGATGATACTTTCCTATTATCTTTTCACTGGTTGAAAGACACGGAAACACATCACACACTTCACCTGCTTAAAGGAAACAGATTTGTAGTTTAGAGCCTTGTGTGACAGAAAACCATATTTAGCAGCAGCTTTTGGGAGTTGCTAAGGTGTATTTCAATAGCACTGTTAATGGAGTGTGGGTGGGGTTTATCTGTTCACCACTGCTCTCTTTTTAAACAGAAAGATATGATGGTGCAACATTAACCTCTGGTGTTCTCCTTCATAAAGAAACTTACCTTGAAAAGTAATGATCCAGAAACCTCCCTAATTACATTGGGTAACAGAAACCACAATATTTCTTTTCACAAAGATTCTGCAGAATCATTTATATGCAACAGCATTGAACTGAAAGAAAAGAGTTATGGAGACTAAAATAAAGATTAAATACCTTCAAGAAATTTGCCACAGAGCTGACATGGTTGGCACAGGCTCCCTTTCTCACATCATTAACACCTTCACCAAACTGCCAAAAGAAAACATGAGGAACTTTAAGCAGACTAACTCACGTCAAGGCTTATTTATTTTATACACATGGAGTCGCCAACTTGAACACAGAGAAGAGAAGGCAGGGGAAGGAAATGCCTTAGATAAAGTTATTAAAGAGATCAGAATCCAATGGCAACATCCCACTAATTGTTTATATTAACTATATGTAGTTAACTATTTATCATTACAACATCCAGCTCCTAAACAAAAAGCCAGGAATAGTGGTATGAAAAGAATGCACAGCTCTCTGGATGCTGGCCTAAGCATACTAAATTCTGAAATCATATCAAATACTTTTAAGGATTATTTAATAATCTGTCACAACACACCAGAATCTTAACCAAGTTTTATTTATAGAAATAAATTTAAAAAGCAAAATATTAATACCTGTACAGCAGCCACTCACTCACAAACCAGCTGTAAACCACTTAGAGACTGCATAGAGTGGTATGAAGTGGTGTATAAATGAAGCTACTATTGCTATACATATATTTGAGTTTATAAAATTCCAATGCTTTACTGAAGGACATTTGTAATTTTAATACTCACTTCTTAGTTTGGAGTGCTTTTTCTGGAGCTCTTCACTGAGCCTTTGTTTTAATCATGCTAAATAATTTGGTATCCTTTTAACGAACCAGAATAATTTACAAACAAGCAAGAACATTTATTTTCTGATCAGATAAAACAGTGCACTATAGTTTATCATTAACTGGGATTGGAAGGCATTAATCCTCTAGTTCAATTTGGAGGAAAGAACCCAAAACTCTCTCATAAAATGCCAGATTCTGGATTGACATTCTTTCTGAACAGCGAATCAATAGAAAGAAAGCAATGGGAAAGGGAAAATGGCTTGGGTCCAACCTATCTTCAGGATCGCCTCCTTCCATATAATCCACCCCGTGCACTCCAGTCCTCTGGGAGGAACTTGCTTCAGTCTATAAAATCCAGGCTGTCTACTACCTCCCAGAAGGCCCTTTCTGTAGCCGCTCCCAGATTATGGAACGGCCTGCTGGATGAGATCCATCATATTACCAGCCTAAATAGCTTCCAAAATTCTGTGAAGATGGATCTCTTCCGGCAGGCCTTTCCCAATTGATCTCCCGGCCTTAAGAGCTAGTTTATTCCTTCTCCCATTGTTTGCCACATTTATGCTGCCTGTTCGCTCTGCCATTGTGTTTCATTTTATTTGTGCATTGTTTTATTGTCTGTTACTTTTTTTAACTTTTGTTGTTGTTGTATTATTTTAAGGGGTGGGTGGGTTCTGGGGATTGTTATTTATGGTGTTTTATTGCTGTAAGCCGTCCCGATTGCATTATTATTATTATTATTATTATTATTATTATTATTATAGGCATCTATATCTATTTCTTGGGTTTTTCAAACTCTGGCATTTACTTCTAAAGGCTGTATTATCCAGTAAGACATACTATATATTTTTAATATGAAGGGAAATTATAGTGAAATTGAATTGCATTCTACATACCCAATTGATGAGAACATATTTGGGCAAGCCAGAGTTCGGAGCAGTTACTCTGCAGAAAGCATACATCACTTTCCCACTATTGAGTTCTTCTATCATCTCCTCCAGGCCACCTTCTATATACAGTACAATCAAGAGATAAAGACAGGAAAAAGGAGAGGTAACATGAAACTAATCTACTAACTCAGTCAATTAAAACCAATACACAACACTCTTAGATCGGACCTCCTCAATCTAGGATTGGAAGATGTTTTGAAAATACAACTCCCATCAACCCAATATTAGTAGCTTGCCCAATACTGGATGCAAATGCTGGGATGGAGCTGTAGTCCAATGTATCTGGAGGGTGCCAGGTTAGGGAAAACTAACCCAAATTACACAGATGTCCATAGCACAAACTTTCCCTAAAGTTAGAGGTTGAACCCTAAGGTATACATTTGCCTAGTGAGAAATATTTCCCTTTTTCTTTTCTTTCTATTGTTCATCTCTACACAGCTCACAAACCACTTTCAAAGTTCCCCTCAGTAGAGCATTAGAATCTCTGCTCAGTTTCAAAAGTTACTTGCCATGCTATGTATCATGAAGGGAGCTCTTATTTGAGAAACACAAAGTTAAAGCCTGCTTGCATACATAGAACTAGTTCTATGGCTATTTGGAGCCTAGCCATCATTTATATAAGGCTGACAACACAACTGATCTTCTGCCATATGCTGTGAACAGAATTGGTTTGATCATGGGGAAAACAGTTTCAAACGTTCAGCTACAAAGCTCAATTATGGTATTGGATGAATCAGTCTCATTTAGCCTAATTTCTTATTGGTTTGTGAGATAAAAGGTATCAAGAATTTTAAACAATATTGTACTCTTGAGGGGGAAAAGGCCTAAAACACATGGGATAAATGAAGCAGCTTCCGGCCACTTTGGCAGCATGGCATTTACATGACACATACCCACAGAGCAGCTGGGGAGCTTCAGGGCAGCCAGAGGTGGGGCTACAAAAATAGCTTTGGGGGTGGTACATGTGGCCACATGTGGCAGCAGGTCCACTCACCTACCAGAAAAATAGCCTAATAAGATTGGTAATGCCAGAAAAGCAAGAATTATTACTAAGACTAACCAAAGCAACATTCGTTGTTTCTACAGTTAAATCAAACCAGTCAGGATCAAAATAACCACCTCAAAATATAATTCCATGACAAAATATTCTGGAGGTACACTACTGAAGCAAGCACAAGATTTTACTGTTTTACCACAGTTTGTAAAGAAAATGCTTCAAGAATTTAAAATGAAGCAGTAGCATCAACAATTACATTTACCTGGGAAATCAGAAAAGCAGCAGGACCCAAAAATACTTGTGGACAGATTTCAGGAGGCAAAGGCATTTACTACACTGATCAGCACCCATTAATAATATCTTCATCTTTCTTTAGATAACCTTAAAGATACATAAGCAAGTTGTCTACACATGTGGAGTGACTTTTCTAGACAAGGCATAATGGCTGAATCCAGCTGACATGGCATAGGCAGAGTTGTGTATGCCAGATTTGTGTGTGCCAGACTGCTGTACATGTAGTAGGGCATTAATACATACAGAGTATTGTGTAAATGTGCATTGCCAATGTGGATTCTGCACTATAATTGCCCAATAGATTGTCAATAATGCTCACTGACCACTGATCCACATTCATAGCATACCCTGGTATTTGGCATAGGGGTTGCATAAAGGTTGCATAATATTTATGCTATGCTGAAGCAATGTATGTCAGCCATTCTCTTTATTGAGCCTTCTCGGTGGCTACGAGAGCCTTCTCGGTGGCTACTCCCACCCTGTGGAACTCCCTTCTGTGGGAGGTTAGACTGCTCCCCTTTTCTGCTTACCTTTAGGTGGCAGTCTAAGGGCCTTTGCAGACTGCTAGAAATAGTGCAAACTGAGTCCAATTTAACTGCCCTGCCTCGGTGCTAGGGAATCATGGGAATTGTATTTTTTTCTGAGACATTGAGCCTTCTCTGTCAGAGAGTTCTGTTGCCACAATAAACTACAGTTCCCATGATTCCCTAGCACTGACTCAGGGCAGTTAAAGTAGACTCAATTTGCACTATTTCTGGCAGTCTGCAAAGGCCCTAAGATGTTTTTATTTAAGCAAGCATTTAAAACATAAGCATGCTTTTATAATGGGTGTGTGTATTGTCTTTTTAACTTCTGTTATATTTTTAATGTACTTTTATATTGTTTTTAGATTATTTTAACTGTTTTAAATTTTATTCTAATGGTTGTTGTTTTTTAAATCTGTGAGACGCCTTGAGTCCATTTGGGGAGAAAGGTGGCATATAAATGAAATAAAATGAAATGAAATAAATCTTTGGATTCAAATACCTTGTCTCATCCTATTTCTGTGCAGTTCTCACATGTTCTTGCATCACCGTCAAAAAGTTTAAGTTATAAAGCAAGTACTGCGGGGAACTCTGGAAGTGGTTTGTGAGCCGCGTGGAGATCAACGATGGAAAGAAAAGTTGCCCTCTTCCTAAACATGTCTGTTAAGTGTTAACTTGGTTTACTAATGTAGACATGGGTGTAGAGGAACATCATTATTCTTTGTAAAGAGGTTGGCATAATTGGTACAAAATAACAACTGCCACTGCCCTGGCCTGGGAGAGAGAAAAGAAGCAGGCATGGCCCTATCATGCCTAGGCCCAGTAGCGGATGAATGGCCCTCTCTCTATCCCAAATGCCACTGCCCTGGCCACAGAGGGAAAGAAGAAGAAGTTCCACCATGTCTAGGCCTAGTGGCAGATAAAGGCCTTCCCTCCATCCCAACTACCCTGTTAGGGAGAAAAGGACAGTATCTGCTGGACGTGATCCTCTTCCCCACTGCCATTCCCTTTTCCTTGTGTGTCCTATCTTACTTAGATTGTTGGCCTGAGGACAGGGAACTGCCCTGAAAGCCTTTGTGGCTGAGGATCATAGAATCATAGAATTATAGAGTTGGAAGAGACTACAAGGGCCATCCAGTCCAACCCCCTGCCATGCAGGAACTCCCAATTAAAGCATTCCCAACAGATGGCCATCCAGGAGTTGGGTATAAATACTCAACATAAATAAATACAAAATAGGTGGCACATGCCACCAAACCTTCAGATATACATGTGAAGCAAGCCTATTGTGAGCCTCCACCCAAAATTGAAACAAATTCCAACCAATTCAGTCGAAGTTACTGCCATTTAAATATGTATAAGGTTGCAAACTTTCAAAAGGACTGAAGACTGACACACTAAAGTCTAATGGAATTATACGCCACTGTATCTTTACTAACGTTTTGCCTACAATGCTTTGACTTGCTTCAAAGAAAAACTTATTTTTCTGAAATGTGGTTTTCCAAATACCACCATCATCAAACATAATTTTTTAACTTGATTAACTTTTCTTCTTACAGTAAAAAACAAAACAAAACAAAAACCCTATTCTGAAGTTATTTTAATTTGATCATCACATATTTCATTTCATTTAAGTAGGAGCCAAAGGACATCAAATTTGGGCAATCTAACATCTCAGGACCAGATCACTGCTAGCTGAACTTTATTTTTTGCTTCTCATTGCTAATTTTCACAAGAAAGGCAACCACGCTACTTCCCTTTTTTGCTACAGCTGAAAGAGAACAGTTTCTATATGAACCATATCAACATGAGAGTTCTCTTTTTCAACAGCCTTACTATTACTATTTCCAGATACTAGGGCCTTGTACCTAACAGAGAATAATTTATGTCCAGCAGGGTGTAGTGGTCTGAGTACTGGACTACAACTTTGGAGGCCAGGATTCAAATTCCCACTCAGCCATGGAAACCCACTGGGTGACCTTAGGCAAGTCGCACACTCTCAGCCTCAGCGGGAGACAAAGGCAAATCCCATCTGAACAAATTTTGCCAAGAAAATCCTGTGATAGGCTTGTCTTAGGACTGGTCATAAATCAGCAACCACAACAACAGCATCATCATGAGAAAGTATTCCTTACTGAAGTATGCATACCTCTCAAAATTCTATTTCTACCTATCAGAAGCATAAGAGATTCTGAATTCACATCACAAGATGCCAGTTCAAATGCATAATTCCATTTCTCAGACTGCCAGAAATAGTGCACATTAAATTGAGGCACTGCTCTGGCTGAGTGCTAGGGAGTCATGGAAATTGTATTTTTTTCTGGGACATTGAGGCTTCTCTGTCAGAGAGCTCTGGTGCCACAATAAATTACAGTTCCCATGATTCCCTAGCACTTAGCCAGGGCAGTGCCTCAATTTAATGTACACTATTTCTGGCAGTCTGCTTAGGCCCTAAGTCATTGTTTGCCCTAACCATTGTTTAGAAAGCAAAACATTGTTTCAGCTTCAAAAGATACAACAAAACATAGTATCAAAGTACATGTTTCTTTTCTCCATTAGTTTAACAAACCCCTATTAAGAGGTGTTAATTGGATTTGGGGTTACTAAGAGGGATTCTAGAAAGAGAGAAACAGCTATATTTGAGGACTGTCAATCTGAATATTCCACCAAATCAATCTGTAAAGTCGGTAAAAACTGTGGTTTCAGGACTCAGGCTTCCTAGCTGATTGCAAACCAGTTTACCAGTTCAGACATCATGACAAATTGGTTAAGCTTTCTTTTCCATTCTGATATTCAATTTTTGACAATGGACATACACATTTAGGCACAAAAAAATTAAATGGAGGTGTTTGGCCTTTGCATATTTAGGGCAGTGACTACCTTCATGGCAAAACTGCAAGCACAAAACAAATGAAATGCATTTTTATTGATATGATTCTTGTTAACTCCTCACCCTCTTTTATTTTTATTTTTTTAAAAAAGGTACAACAAACAAAAGTATTTGGTAAATGGTTATAGACTCCAAAATTGCCACTTAATACATAATTCCTCATGAACAAGATGTGATGCTAAATCAGGCATACTACCTAATAGCTTTCTTTTTTCCTGTCCCTTTTGTTTCAAAGTTTATTTTCAAAGTGGTCATTCCAGCTTTTGAACTCTCTGTTCCACTGTTGTATAGTTTTGAAAACACTGTGAATATATAATGCATCACTTCTTTCCCACT
Organism: Phrynosoma platyrhinos; assembly: GCA_020142125.1. Classification (NCBI taxonomy): domain Eukaryota; kingdom Metazoa; phylum Chordata; class Lepidosauria; order Squamata; family Phrynosomatidae; genus Phrynosoma; species Phrynosoma platyrhinos. Next base: position 11,983,018 of record CM034702.1, read on the forward strand.
GAGAGTGTATTTCCACTTGACCTTTCATCCTCTATCTCACAAGGCTAGATTTGGGCACTTCTAATCCTCCTCCTTGTCTGAACAAGCCACAACAGACAGGAAATTAAATGACTACTGTACAGCATTTTTTTGATATATGCAAAGAAGGAATATGCTTCTAGAAGAGGGTCAGGCATATGCCCTAACTAGGTCATGAGACCAGCTGCACTTGGATTATGAAAACCACCTAGGTAAGCAGTCATCTTTCCAGAATGTACAGAATTAAGCAATAAAAATGTTTACTGCAACCCTCTCCAGTTAAAAAAACCCACCTCAAAACAGTAATCTATCCAGGCCAGGCCATGTCTACTGCTGTATGCTCTACAAAACTTACCTCCGGTCCCAGCCACTCTCAGGTCATTGCTGTTACCTTCATAAGTAAATAGAGCCCTGAAGACAGCAAAACAAAGAATGGGATTAGAGTTAAATTATTTTATTAATCAGCAACTGAGGATACTTCTTGAATCTGATAAATGGATTATAGTCCTCAAAAGTCTGTCAATCCTGTCAATATTCCATAACAGCATGGTATCACATACAATTACCATCATAAATAATCATTCTCTCCAACTATCTTCAGAACTACCACAGATGTGTATTCCCAAGGCATCCTTATTTATCATCTAATTTTGACTACATCATTTTTCTATTATATCATTTCTTACCCCTTCCTGACAAATTCCTCCTCTCCAGCCTTATCAGTGCTACTTTGGTACAAAAATGAAATAAATTAAAAAAAATTAAAACATATTCAAGTCCTTCATTTTTATTACATTTCCCTGCCAACCCACAGAGTTTTCTAAGCATTTTTTTTTCTATCTACCCCAGTTACCAACTCTCTGAAGTACTACCTATGTACTGTCTTTGGATATCTTAGGCCTATTTTTTCCAGTGCTTAATCCAAACAAAGGCCAAATTTCTCATTAAAGGCATTATTCTGAACTATACATGGATAACCTATATACCAGGGCCTTGTATGAATCAGTCCTAGGACAATGACTATACATATGACTGCAACATCCTTTCCCCAAGTTTCAACTTACTCCCATGCAAAGTTAACATATTTTCAATAGCTGCATAGTAGGCAGCCACTTAACAGGAAAAATTGCATCTGCTTAGTTTCTTCCTATTATACAGCTGTAAAATGTCCACACAGAAAGAAAAAGGGATACCCTTTTCCTAAGCTCAAATACCCTGCCATTCAGCATTACTTTACTCCAAGTTCTCCTTTTAAACTAAACACTCCATCTCTGAAACTACTTTGCTTATCACCACATGCGTCTGCTACTAAATACAGAAAAGAGAACATGTCTGTATGTGTTTACTTGTTATACACTGTCTCACAAGAAGGCACTCTGTGCTTATGCACGCACACCAGTTCTATGCTGAACTGCAATTTACAGTACAATACATGGCAAATCCTTTAAAAATAAAACCAAGCCTAACCATGAAAATTAGTATCTTCCACAACACATTATTGGGGTTTACTTATGTTCAAACAACTCAAATCCTTCTACAATGGGATGGTGCATGGAACAGAGCTCTCCAAATATTACTGGACTGCAATTCCAATCATTTCTTGTCAGGATAGCTGGGCAAGAAGGCTCATGGGAGTTGCAGTCCAACATGTAGCAAGCAAAAAATTGCCTACTCTATCTGTCTCACATCAAAAAGTGAAAGCCAAGAGCCACATCCCATCTATCTACATGACATAATACCATCTTGTTCTCTCCCCTGTATAACTGTGCTGATCCCTTGTTCTCTCCACTGTATAACATAATCTAAAGAAAATATGTATTTCATATCTAGGGGCCACTCTGGAGACCCTATCTTCTTCCTTGCCACTGTCATCACTATTATTGATTTGCTTATTCACCTCTCTTCTAATTTACATCACTGGATACAAAAATCTGGGTTGGAAAGTTGGCTTCCTTATCCATGGATTCAACCATCCATGGCTTGAAAATATTTTAAAAAATATAAACTCCAAAAAGCAAACTATTTTCCTATGCCACTGTATTTAATGGGACTTGAGCTTCCACAGTTTTGGTATCCACTGGAGTGTGTGTGTCTTGGAACCAAACCCTGCTCTTGCTACTGTTTACATTCTGGGAGAGGGCAGGCAAACTAGGCTTGATTAAAAAAAAAAAAAAAAAGCATTTTTAAACAAAATAAATATGTTGATTTAAAACTATTTTTAAAATTTAATCTACATTCGTAAATTTTCTTAAAACTATTTGTAAAAGAGAGAGCCTGGGTGAAAGGATGCAAAACACACTGCAAGACCATTTTAACTGCCCTGGCTCAGTGCTAGGGAATCCTGGGAATTCTAGTTTATTGTGCCACCAGAGCTCTCTGACACAGAGTGATAAAGATCTCACAAAACTAGTTTCTAGCATTCCCTAATATTGAGCCAGGGCAGTTAAAACGTCTTAAACTGGATTATTTCTGCAGTACGTTTTGGACCAAAGATGACATCAGGAATACAAATAGTGCAACTTCTAATCATATTCTGTGAACATGCTAACAGCAGTTTATGGAGAGGAAAGATAACCTGACCAGCCCTATTCTGCAGGTGGTCCACATGAACTGCACACACATACTCTCTCCCTCAAGACCTTGCCTCTGCAAACACAAAGAAGGTCAATCAATGAAGAATTTAGTTGGATGAAACAGATCTAGATATATATTTAAAGGATCCCCATTTTTTGATGAAGTGAAAATTAACCTGAAAACAATTCAGGATAATTGCTTAGTCTGTTCCTACTTTCTAAAGAAACCCACAACTCTGAATCTGTATTAAGGTTGTATTAAACAATGTTCTACTACTTGTTTTCTGCCTCAACATTAGGAGGAACTTCCTAGAGATTCCACCTCAACATTAGGAGGAACTTCCTGACAGTGAGAGCTGTTTGACAGTGTAACACATTCCCTCAGTGGAGATTGTGGTGGAGTCTCCTTCTTTGGAGGTCTTTAAACAGAGGCTGGATGGCCATCTGTCGGGGATGGTTTGATTTTGAGTTCCTGCATGGCAGAAGGGGGTTGGACTGGGTGGCCCTTGTGGTCTCTTCCAACTCTATGAATCTATGATTCTACTATTTTAAAAATGATGCTAAAAAAAGCCCTATTACCAGTTATTTAAAATATTAAAACTGAATCCACTAAAGCAGTGGTTCCTAGTCTGGGGTATGCATACCCCTAGGGATACGAACCAGGACACAGGAATACATGGGGGGAAAAACACCCTTGAATAATGGCAGGAAAAGGCACACAAATCAACAGGGTAAGACAAGATACAAAGACAGATGGCACATTCCAAGCAAGAACCCAGAGCTTCCAACCATAGAGCTTCCAACCATACCACCCAGAGCTTCCAACCATAACCTCCTCCTCTCTTGAAACTTCAATCCTGTGTCAAGTTCTGATGGTGGAAGAAAATTTGGCATCACAGAAATTTAAACCCACTGAGACTTGGTAGGCAGCTCCCTTCCCACTTGCAACTGAATGAGCAATGGATACTCTTTTTCCAGGTCTGCTCTTTACCTCTTCTCTTTGTAACCATCTCAAATTTTAAATTAAATTTTCAGTTTATGTACTATCAGCTATGGATCAGTTGTTAAAAACCAGCCTTTAAAGAAAAAAAAAAAAGCTGAAACATAATGTGGATATCGACCAATCACCAGGAATTTCGCAGGACAGGTCTAACACTTTAGTAGTGCAAAACAGTGAGAAGGCAGTCTTCAGTTCTTCAAACAGATAAAGAGAGAAAACAAATTATGGACTTTCGTATATAGGAAATGAGGATTGTCATAACCTCCAGAGTGTAGTGTGTGGGAAAGTATTATCCAATGATAGCACGAAACCTTCTTTACTCTTGCAACATTTACAAACAAAATATACCAGCTATACAAACAAGGAATGCAGTTTTTTTTACCACCTAGCAAAACATCAAAATATGACACCATCAGCTAACAAAAATAATAAAATATGCTTGAAGTTTAATATTATAATAATTAACATATTGCTAGATGTGGTAAGAATTATACTATAGCCGAGAATTTAATTTCTCCCTGTGTAAAAGATGCCATTCTCTGTATGCTTGGAGAAGAACATGTGAGGAAATGAACACTATCCCTCCTTCGAGCAATACAATGTCTCAAAAAATTCATAATCTGTCCGATGATGTTGAGGCAACAGTAATAGGTAGAATTAAAAATAGAAAATTGTTTTCTATTAAAGTCGACAAATGCATAGATGTTGCATATTTCACTTTTTTGCTTGTCACTGTAAGGTATTTGAAAGGCAATGAAGTTGAAGAAAACCTTTTGCTTTGTCATCCTGTCAGAGCGTAAAAGAGATGAGGATATTTTTAAAAATGCTATTGTTATTTCAAAGAAAAGGACATTAATTGGTCTAATTGTTGTGGGCTATGCACTGATGAGGACAAATCTATGTTTTTACTCAGACATATCATGAAGGTAGCCCCTGATATAACCTACAGTCAAATCCTAGCATCTAAGCACCTCCCTGGTGAATTACAAGTTGTTCTTGCTCAAGCTGTTAAACTGGTTAATTGTATAAAGTCAAAGTCCACGAAGTTGAGAATTTTAAAAGCACTGTGTGAAGAGGCGAGCCTTCATTCTGCCCCTTCATACAAAAGTAAGGTGGCTCTCTGATTATAAAGTCTGATCAAAATTAGGCATAAGGTCTACAATGTGTGTGGGTTGTTGTTGTTTTTAAGACCATTCTTTCCAACTTGCTTCCAGGTTACACAACTATGATTGCCTTTAGGCTCTTGTGTATTGATCAAATATTTTTCTACAAATAAACAATCTAAATTTGAAACTTCAGAAAAATTTATTAACCATCTTCAAAGTTTCAGACAATATTGAATGTACAATTTAAAAATTAGGTTTTTGGAGGTCTTGTATTGAAAAAGGCCAACCTGAGATATTTGAATCTTTACACAATTTCCTGTTTGAGAACAAGCTATAGCACTCCCAGGAAATGAGCAAGAAAATAACTGAAACACTTGAAAGGCTAAAAGCATCTTTCAAGAAGTACCTTCCAAAACCTGGAGAAGAGAACAACTTTCTTGCAAATCCCTTCCAAGCTGCCAGACTATCAATCAAGGAAAAAGAAAAGTTAACACTACTTTAAAAGCTGATTTCAATGAAAAATCCCTTATTAACTTCTGGGCAGACAACAACAGAGAATATGAACTGCTTTCTGACTTAGGTTTCTTTTCTGATTTACAAAAATGGAGCTAGTGGAAAGGGTTTTCTCTTCTTATGCCTTTCTAAAAAATAAGTATCATAGTATGCCAAATGCAGTGCCAGATTTAAGACTGTATCTTACATCAGTTGAACCTGATTTCAAACAACAATGTGCCTCAAAACAAGCTCCAGGATTGCACAGAACATATGTTGTGTATAAAATATTTGTGTGTTTTATGCACTGTCTGTTCAACTTATTATTCAATTGCTTTTTAATCCCATTATTAGGGTATTTATCTACAGTTACAAGATATACATTTGAAATAACAGCAACTATATTAATTAGACATTTTGCAAATATGAAGGGTATAATTTATGGAAATAGGCTGCCAAGGGGTAAAAGGTTTGGGAACCACTGCTCTAGAGAACCTACTCAAATTAAGTAGACTTAAATCATGGTTTAAATCAGACTGAATTAAATCATTATTTAAGTCAAATTGAATCAAATCAAATCAAACCTGAGGCAGTCAGGGCCAGGAAGATAAGGACCAAAGGAATCTGAGGATCAGAAATTTAGTCCCCTCCTGCAGTGAGTCTTGGCAGATGTCAAATGATGCCTGCTCCTGAAGCCAGACCTGCCAGACAGCATTTCATCATGCATGAGCCACTTATTCACATGTTTCTAATGCAAATCCCCACTGCACATGCCGGGCCTGCATCACCACAAAACCACAATATGCCTTAACTAAGGCTACCTCTATCTACATTGCAGAATTAATGCAGTTTGACATGCTTTAACAGCCATGGCTCAATGCTATTGGATTCTGGGTTTTGATGTTTTGTGAGATATTTAGCCTTCTCTGTCAGAGCTCTGGTATCACAATAAACTACAAATCCCAGGATTCTATAGGATGGAGCCATGACAGTGAAAGTGGTGCCAAGCTGCATTAATTCTCCAGTGTGGCACAACCTGAGCCCCATCACATGCTGCAGCTTTCTCACAATCTTCACATACTCCACAGTCCACATCTTGCTTCAGACCATGGTCTTGGCTGGCTGCCCATCATAATCTAACCTCACATGCACTAAACACACAGGTATAGGCTGACACACAAACACACACACTTTTGTGCATGCTGAATCCAAACCCTTGCCTCTACTGACATGGATGCTAACAGACATCTAGACCTACACCATGTGCTACAGCCTCCTTTACTGTTGTTGTTGACTGCCCTCGAATTGGCCTGACTCATGGTGACCCTGTGGATGAGACATCTCCAAGCCCCTCTGTCCTATACTGCTCAGCTTAAATCCTGTAGATTCAGGCCAATGACCTCCCTGATTGAGTCTAGCCATCTAGCGTGTGTGTGGCCTTCATCTTTTCCTGCTACTTTCCATCTTTCCTAGCATTATTGTCTTTTCAAATGAGCCATGCCTTCTCATGATGTGGCCAAAGTACAACAGCCTCATTATCGTCATCTTGGCTTCCAGGGAGAGTTCTGGCTTGATCTGTTCTAAAACCCCTTTTTTTTTTTTTGGCTGTCCACAGTATCCTCAGCACTCTTTTCCAATGCCACATCTCAAATGAATTCCATAGCATTGAGCCACGGCAATTAAATTGGTGTCAAACTGGGTTATTTCTGCAGTGCAGATGCAGCCTCAGTGGGATCATTGCATTACATCCTGTAGATTCAGGCCCATGACCTCCCTGACTGAGTCTAGCTACCTAGCGTGTGGCCTTCCTCTCTTCCTGCATTTAGGATTGACACTTTTTTTTTCTTTTCCTTTTTTCTTCCTATCGATTTTTCCCGTCCAGGTCTGACTTTCTGATTCTGACTTTAGTGCTGAGTTGTATGTCTTAGGATCTTATCCAGTTCCTCCTTATAGTCTCCTTTGTTGTTGTTAAATGCCTTTGAGTCGACTCGTCTCATGGCGACCCTGTGGATGAGATATGTGCAAGCCCCTCTGTTAAGTGTATCTCTGCTCAGGTCCTGCATGCTCAGGCCTATGGTCTCCCTAATGGAGTCTAGCCATCTGGCATGTGGTCTTCCTCTTTTTCTTTTTCCCTCCACCTTTCCAAGCAATATTGTCTTTTCTAAGGAGTCATGCCTTCCATGATATGGCCAAAGTATGACAGCCTTGGCTTGCAAGGAGTGTTTGGGCTTAGAATTATAGAATTACAGAGTTGAAAGATACCACAAGGGCCATCCAGTCAAACCCCATGCCATGCAGGAACTCACAATCAAAGCACACACACACCCCGACATATGGCCATCCAGATTCTGTTTAAAGACCTCCAAAGAAGGAGATTTGACCAAACTCAAAGGGAGTGTGTTCTGCCGTCAAACAGCTCTGTCAGGAAGTTCTTCCTAATGTTAAGGTGGAATCTCTTTTCATGGAGCTTGCATCCATTGTTCCATGTCTTATTCTCTGGAGCAACAGAAAACAAGCTTGCTGCAGTCTCAACCTGACACCATTTCAATATTTAAACAAGGCTATCATATCACCTCTTAACCATCTCTTTTCCAGGCAAAACATTCCCAGCTCCCTAAGCCTCTCCTCATAGGCCATAGTTTCCAGACCCTTGCTCTGTTCAAGGACCCACTTGTTTGTCTTTTTGGCCTTCCTCAGTCAGCACTCTCCCCCAGCACCCCACCTCAAATGAATTAATTTTCTTCCCATCTGCTTTCTTCACTGTCCAGCTCTCACATAAGATCCTAAAGTGTATAAAGACATACAACTGAGCACTAAAGTCAGAATCAGAAAGACAGAACTGGAGAGGGGGAATGGGAAAATGGATGGGGGGAGGTTTCTCTATGGGCAAGCATTCTCCAATGTTTCCCTATGGGCAAGCATTCCCCAATGATTCTCTATGGGAAGCATTGCCCAATGATTCTCTATGGGAAGCATTCCCCAATGTTTCCCTATGGGCAAGCATTCCCCAATGATTCTCTATGGGAAGCATTCCCCAATGATTCCCTATCGGCAAGCATTCTCCAATGATTCTCTATGGGAAGCATTCCCCAATGATTCTCTATGGGCAA
>CM034702.1:11995942-12007041 GCA_020142125.1 Phrynosoma platyrhinos
TTTTTTCACAATAGTTATATAGTGGTCTCCATTTAACATGTGACTCACGAGTTAGCTTTCCACCTACAAAGTCCTCTCTTTTTATTTTTACCTTAATCTAACTGAGTTCTGTCGTCCAACATACTTAATTTCGGTCCCTTATATATATTACAGTATATACCTTGTACCATGTTTCAGTTGTCCTATAACCCATGTGGTGGTCTTGATCTCAAACTGTGACTATTTTTTCTTACAGTACTGCATTCATAGATTCCAGTCATCATCCCATCCACTCTTATAAGTATTATTTAAACACATTGTCAGTTTATCTAACCCCATCATCTCTACACACTTAATTAACCAATCATCCATTGTCGGTGCTCTTCTTTCGTCATACTTTGGATATATCATAAGAAGGCATCACTCACTAGGGAAGACAATGATGATTGACAAATCTGAAGGCGGTAGGGAAAGATAAAGATCACATTATAAGCTGACAGAGGAAGCCACAGCCCTGAGCTTGCAGGACCCGAACATGTTGCTGAAAACAACGTGACTTGGAGGATTCTCATTCATAAGATTACCATAAAGATGACTTGACGGCAGATAACAACAAAGTCCTGAAGCCAGACTGACACATTTTTATAGCACCATTATCAACTGCCTCCTGCCCAAAGTAAACAGCACATGTTTCTCTATTTGCTTTGCTGGTTAGATTCCAGTGGCCAAAATGTTTCGGTTTCATTCCCACCAGAAGGAGGCATAGCTAGCAGCCACTAGTTCACAAGCCTAATTGAATTGTTTGTAGCAATGTAATGCACAGGAACACATCAGTTCAGAAATCCTGGCTGTCAGTAGGGAAACAGAGAAGCTTGATTCAGAAACTATAGATTTTCTGTATTGTGAGATACCGCATTGTAGCTGCAACAGGGGGACCAGGAAGATTAGCCTGTGAACTGAGAACTTCAGTCAAGGTAAAACATTTTTCTTCTTCTTAAATTTGGACTGAATTTGCATGTTTTACCTCTATATCCACCAAAATATTCCTAATGCAAACACATGGAGACTTCTTGAGGAATCTATTCTTCTCTGCCACAAAGAGGCCTGTGGCCTTACTGGAATGGAGACATATTGGATTGTAAAAGAGGGGTCCATGTTGAGATACAAATGGATTTTAAATTTCCTGGACTTTGCAAATCTCCCTATAGGCACAGGTCCAGAAGGAGGAGGATCCTGCCTGCAAAAGATATCCTCCCCACCAGATACCATCTTAACTAAAGACTGAAACAAGATGTAGGCATCTGACTAAAATCTCCAATTGTTTTTCTCCTGTTTGGTTTGTAACATCTTGCCTGATGAAGAAGCCCATGGAGCCTCAAAAGCTTGCAATAAGTATATTGTGCAATTTGGTTGGCCAATAAAGGTATCGCTGATGGATTTTTGCAGAAACTATAGATGTTCACCACAGATGTGTGTTGTCAGGACTGAAATTCCACCTTTAATACAGTTAAAGCATATCATAATTCAGGTTTTGAGTGGGTTGGCACCCCATTCACCCATAAACCTAAACTGATTCCTTTCTTCTTCCTTACCATGCTCAGCCCTTCTTTCAGCCCGTACTTTCCGTTCTTGTGGGACTGACCTTGAATCTCCGGGCATATTCTTTTTCCCCTTTTCCACATCAGCTTGTTAACCACCAAGGGAATGTGAGCAACAGCCCTACTAATTAAGTTATGACTATATATCCCATTATCCCTACCAGTACCACATAATGCAGGGGTCAGCAACCGCCATTCCGGCCGCATGTGCGAGTCAACATGCATGCACATGCGCAGTACTTCTGGCGTATTGCACATGTGCGTGCAAGCGTGCACCCGCGGCACCATTCCCCCCCCCCCGGCCTGCGGAAGACCTTGGGACCAGCAGACCGGCCCAGGTAAGAAAAAGTTGCCTACCCCTGATATAATGTGTTATATGCAAGCAGAGCAATAGCAGCAAACCTGACTGTATCCATCACTGTAGGCAAGTTGAAAGACTCAGCTCCTGGCAAGCAAGCAATATTCACTGAGGAAAAATCACTAAATAAAATACAAGAGGAAAAGATGTTTTTTTTTCCACTTGGTGGCTGTATCATTACGAAATATGTTTCCATGTACAGCCTAAATGTATTTAATTTGAACAAATGGGATGGAAACATATTTTCAAACAATCCCATTTACTAATTTATAGCATTTGGGGACTTTCCACTAGATGGCAGAATGGCTTCTCAATTGTTGCTCTGTTTCTTTTCGGAGAAGGAAGATAATTGGCTTTTGATAGTTTTAAGAACTGCAAGGGCATCGTGATGCAGCTGTGAACCTTGATGATACCCACTCTAAACACAGAGTATTTTCTATGTTACTTAAGTACTTTCTGTTTAAAAATAGTCCTGCAATATAAGCAAATTATATATGGAAGGAAATGCGTCAAGATTTTCATCCTGAGCTCCAACTGAGACAAAGGACCTTATCATACGGAGGCAAATTGCTTAAATTGCTTAAATCCTGTGCAGAAATGGGATTTTAAAATCTGGGGGGGAAAACATAAAAGCAGGTTGTTTTTCAGACATGTTTGTGTAAAGGAGAAATAACGTGACATTAACCCGAATGGAAAGTCGCCAAAGGAAAAAGTGGAATTTTAGCCCATCCTATTGTAGCTGTGCACCCCTGCCTACAACACAAGGTAAATAGCAATTGCTTCCAGAGCCATGTACTCAACATGTGTGAACAGCAAAACAGAGAGAAAAAAGGGAGATCAGATAAGCTTGCGTCATTAGCTATCCCAGTATGAGAAAGAATTATGGATCTATGTTCAGCCATCAAAATGGGAATGATAAGAAAAGCAGAGTGTGGTGAAAGACAATGCCATCCCTGGATGTATTTGTTAGAAACTTTCAAATGGTCTCTAGTAGGTTCAAAATGTTTTGTTTTACCTAGGGAAGGCTTACCTGACCTAGTTATTTCATATGGGCATATTGTTACTTTTCACTTTGCTGAAATATGTTGAATTGCTCTTCTCTTTTATGATGTAGGAACCAATCCTTATTCTTCCCTTGTTATTTCTACCCCTGGTTCCAAATTTTCTATTAATAAAGTAATGGCCAGGGACACAATCACTTCATTAACTGAGATATACCTATACATGAAATGTGAAAAGAGAGGGAGATATGGTAGTGGGAAAAGAGCAAAGGGATGTATAGATTTAAAAATTAGAACTAGGTCCATTCTGAATAGGTTCAAAAGTGGGCTCCATGTCTGACAAAGGTAACTGTTAACTAGAGAGATGAACAAATCTTGCCAAGAAACCCCTGTGATAGATTTGCCTTAGAGTAAGCATAAGTCAGAAGCGACTTGAAGGCACACAACAACCACCACCACCACCACAACAACAACAACAGCTCTCTTAAAGCACTGTTAAATAATAATACCTATCCAGGGACTTACAACTTTTAAAATACTTTCTGGCATTCCCCGTTCAATTAGGAAATAAGAAAAGTTTTACTGCCAAACTGTAAATTCTAGCTGTGACTCCTTCATCCTAGCCAAGTGTCAAATGCAAACATTCTGTATAGTCTTAATCACAAAGCAGCTTCCCAAATTTCTGCTTTGGTGCTGAAGTTCAAGAAATGTCTCCAGGGATTGGTGGGAAACTTTTTCTTTGAGGGAAATCCTCCCTCTGGAATCTGTTTAAACAGCACTTCCAGTCTCAGCCCTAGCTTCATCTGGAACTGCAATTAACCATACCCTGGGCTGAGTTTACCAAGAAGAGGCCAAGTCAAAAACACACAATAACTAACATTAAATACAGAGCTTGAAAAAGTCCTTTTTTGGACTGCAGTCACCCAGCCAGTATGGCAGGTAGGCATGTTAGTTTGGGTGATGCTAGGAGTGTTGTCAGAAAACTAACTTTTCCAGGCACTACATAAGTAGGCAGAAAGGGGGTACATATTGATGTTAAGCTAATGAAATTGATTTTACTGCAACAGTGAGCAATTTGATGATACTGGAGTACAACTCCCATTATTTTTCTCCATTAGCTAAACAGGCTAAGAATGATGGAAACAGTGCTCTGGCAACATCCGGGGACCACAAGTTGTCCAACCCTGTTTTACTGGCAAATGTCATTGACAACAGTGTCCATATTGGTTTAAAACGTCAGATGCATACTGAACTTTGGATGGGTTCTTTGGATAGCTGCAATTATTGAAACATCAAATCAAAATTAGGGCATTAGTCATTCTCTTTCTTCTCCCAGTCATGTACAGGGAGTAATTTAATGTATGTTGCTGCTTGAGGCAAAAGACAAAACACACACACACATGCATGTGCAACATTGTCGAGAAGTCAGCTAAGCAGACAGTTGAACTTCACTACTGCTATCAGGATAGCATCCTCCACTGCATCTCAGGACAGATTAACTTGTGGCATACACAGTTTTGTCCTCTACTAGCATGGCACAAAACATAATGCAGAAACTGATTATTATTTTCTAAGGAATACTGGGTCTTTGTCCTTAGTATTTGCATTTTATGTTTTTTTTTAAATGGAAGTTACAATGTTTATGGTATGTGATTGATCTGTTGCAATTTGAATAGCAGATAAATACTTTTGGTACCTTTGGCACAGATTGTATTACCTTTCATAAATACCTAACCCCTTTTTTCATTCTTACAAAGCATAATGCAACGTTTTAAAAACTTACAGGCAAAGTTGTGAGTGTCAACATTTTATATTAGGAACCATTCAAAAGCAGAATCAAGAGACTACCATCTGAAGCAACACAATCCATTCTATCATTTCCCCCCATCCCATTCTGCTACACCAGAGGTGGGAACATGTGGCCCTCCAGATACTGTGGGACTTCACCTCCCATCATTCTTACCATTTGCTTTGATGGTTAGGGTTGAAGAGATTTGTTGTCTGACAACATTTGGGGTCTGACATCACATTCAAACCTATAGATCAAACAAGCCTAAGTCTCCAAGAATACTGTGGAATTTACAGTGGGCCCTTGGTATCCACTGGGGTTCAGGACCCCCTGTGGATAACAAAATCTGTGGATGCTCAAGTCCCATCAAATACAATGGCAAAGTAAATTGGTGTCCCTTATATAACATGGGGAAAAATAAAGGCTTGCTTTTGGGAATTTATACACTTTAAAAATATTTTCAAACTATGGATGCTTAAATCCATGCATAAAAAAAAATCTGTGGATACGATTTACCAGAAACTGCAACTCGAACTGCTAACAACTATTCAGCACCTTCCTTGCCTGTTTCTCCCCTAAAATTTCACAAAGTAGATGACAATCTGGAAACTCCACTGAGGAATTCTATTCAGGAATAGTTTTAAATAGTTTCTTGACAAAGTCAAAAGTTTTGATAAAATTGTAAGGCATGGCACAAAACTCTCTTGAGCTCCTTACTCCTTTTTTTTTTTTCTCCCACAAAGAAAACTAATTGTAGAAAAATCCAGACTGAAAGAACAGTTGCCACAGAGTCAGCTACTTTTTTAAATACAGAGACACTGCTCATATGCTTATGGTGCTGAAGGTGTAAGAATGTGGAACTTCAGTTGGTCCTGAAAGGCCAAAGTTTTTTCTTTGGCAGGGGAATCTCCAGCTCCTTGTAAATACCAGACAAATTTGCTGCAATGGCTACATGAAAAGGCACATTCTTCTTTCTGAGATGATGTTTTTAAAAGATTAACATTCCTAATGCTTTGCCTTCTTACACAGCTGGGGGACAATCGAACCACTAGACACAAACAGCTGCTAAGGGGATGATATTTATTCAAACAGCTTTCCTAACAAGAACATTAGGAGCCCTCTGTGTGTGTGTGCTTTGCAGGGAAGGCAAGTTTGGAGCATATACCTGCAGCATGTGCTGTCATCCTTAGCAGCAAATGCTAAAGCTTAACCTTTCCACCAAAGGGTGGAAATAAATGGAGATGCTGACTTGATACTTTACCACTATTTCTAAAGATTTGGGATGGAAAGCAAGCAAGACCTGCCCCACCAGAAGGCAGAGGGAGACAGCTGTGTCAGGCAGCAGATTTGGGGGCTCATGAATTGTTATTTCATCTATTTTTGTTTGTTGTGATTGTTTAAACTATTTTTATTGGGTTTTTGCTGCCAGGGAAAAGGAGAGAAGCTCTGGGGATTTTTCTTTTCTTTCTCATGTACCAAAAGAACATGGCTGGTTTTAAATACTGTGTACCTTGATTCAGGCAGATGGTCATTGTAGTATAGTAGTTTGAGTGTTGGACTAGGACTCTGGGTTTAAATTCCCACTTGGCCATGGAAATCAACTGGGTGATCCTGGAGAAATGATACTTTTCAGTCTCTGAGGAAGGCAGTGGCAAACTCCTTCTAAACAAACTTTGAGGGGGTGGGAGAAGTGGGATTTGCTGCTTCACCTTAAACAGAAATCTGTTTTGGGCCAGGCTGGAATAAAAAAAATATGTTTTCCCAATGCTTGGAGACATTGAAACAACTTTCCTTGACTCAGGGCCTTTGCAGACTGCTAGAAATAGTGCAAATTGACTCCACTTTAACTGCCCTGGCTCAGTGCTAGGGAATAATGGGAATTGTATTTTTTTCTGAGACATGAAGCCTTCTCTGCCAGAGAGCTCTGGTGCCACAATAAACTACAGTTCCCATGATTCCCTAGCACTGAGCCAGGGCAGTTAGTGGACTCAATTTGCACTATTTCTGGCAGTCTCCTCCAGACCTACAGTTCCCAACACCCACAACCGTTAGTGGCTGAGAATGGTGGAGGGTTATTGTTTAATCCATTTGAAGGGCACCTATTTGCTGAAGGCCACTGCACTGTTTGAATACAGCAGACCCTCCCCTCAGAAAATTGTGTAATTGTACCACTAGGTACAGTTTTGCAAAATCTCACATTGTTTTCAACCCCACTCCTGGCTCTCATCCACCATTTAGAAAAGAAAATGGTCATGAAACATGATGAATCAGTACTGTTTGTCCCAAAATCAAGATGGTATGTCAATGGCAAATTCTGTACATAGGGAGCTGCCTTATATCAGATTATTTATCCATCGAGCTCAGTAATGTTTACTCTGCTTGGCAGCTCCTTCTCAGACCTGATATCATTACTACTATCTGATCACAACCAACTTAGAAGAAAAAATGGTCAGCGCTTCTGCCAGACATAGATCATAGACTCATGCTGGATGTCCTAGAGCAATGATTCCCAAAGTGGGTGGTAGCACCCTCCTGGAGGCATTGGGAAAAAAGGGCATCAGGGGGGCAGTGAGGAAAAAGGGTGGTGGCAGGGAATTGTGGGGATGAGGGTTGCATGGAACTTTTATTGTACACCATTCTGGGACACTGCAGAGGGAGACTGAATGGAGTGCTGCTTGTAAAGCAAGCTATCCATCCATTAACCTGTCCAGGCTACAGAGCAAGATTAGTTTTTGTGGGTTTTTCGGACTGTGAGGCCGTATTCTAGAAGAATGTACCGTATTTTCAGGCGTATAAGACGACCCGTGTATAAGACGACCCCCCCCATTTTCCCAGTCAAAATATAGAGTTTTAGCACCTCTATCCTCATTATCCTTATATCCGGCATATAAGACGACCCCCCCACTTTAGCCACAGATTTTGCAGGTAAAAAAGTAGTCTTATACACAGGAAAATAAGGTATTCCTGACATTTCACCTGCATTTATGGCTGGCATCTTCAGAGAATGGTGGCATGGAGGTGTGTGGGGTATATATACTGTGTGACCTTTGGTTGAGAGGATTAGCATGTAAATCTGTGTATTGTTCTCTTGAGGCAAGACCTCAAAATGGGAGGATGTGCGAGGAGGATTCATGTCTATTTAATTAATGGTCCATTGTCTGCTGGGAAGTCTTTGATTTCACAAGCTCAGCATGGCTCCTCTGGCCTTGCTTCACCCTGGAACAGAGCAAACAGACCCTGTTCTAACTCTTTCCTTGCTCCCTTCCCTCTCAGGGTGCCAAAATACTTTCCATGCCCACCTTTTTGCAGAAAGTGTTTGGCTTCCCCCTGCAAGGGGCCCAAGGAGGAAAGCCTCTTCAAGTAAGAAGGACATGGGCAGGTTCCAAGACAAAAGGGAAATAAGGGGGTAGGCAGCATGCAGGCTCTTCTCCTTTCCCCCTTGCCTTGGCTAGATAGCCCAAGCCAGCTAAGACATAAGGGAAGGGAAGGGGCAGGCAACATGCAAGCTCTCCTTCTTTCCTCCTTGCCTTGACTAGATAGCCCAAGCCAGCTAGCCAAGGCATAAGGAAAGGGAGGAGGTAAGTACGCACTCCCCCTTGCTTTGGCTAGGCAACATGGGGGGGGGGGCACTAGGGCTATCATCCAAGAAGAAAGGGGTGATAGCCTGAAAAAGTTGGGACCACTGACCTAGAGATTTCCTAAAGAAGTGTTCTCTCATAAGAAAAATAGCATTCTTGAGTTTTATATTAATTTTAGTTCCTTTACTTCCAGCTGCTGGGGAGAGAGGGGGTGGTGGTCCTCCAATTGGTGTGTGCTGGGAGGGAGGCTTCCAAGCAGCCCCAAAAGTGAAGAGAGTCCCTGGTATACACAAAACCTTTCTCCTTCACTCCACCTTCCACCTCCAATTTGGTAGTGCTTAAAAACCTATTTTTACAAAGATGGCAGCAAGCAAGCTGGGAGCAGGTTTTCTGCCCACAGAAAATTAGGCTTGTCAGATTGAAAACTGGAGAGAGTTCCAGCACTTTTATTGGTTGTGTAGAAGAGGGAATTTTGGCAGATGTTACTTTTCTTGCAACCAGGGAACAAGCAAAACCTGCTGGCAATGACAAGCTTTAGTGCAGAAGGAATATTTAATTTTAAAAATGTAATAAGTAATATATTACTTATTACATTTTTAAAATTAAATATTCCTTATTACATAAATTAGTTATTACATTTTGGGGCAAATGATAAATAATATACTCATATTCCTTTTTTTACAAGTAATATGTAATAAGTTGTATGTTATTTTTCAAAGTAATATTTTACAACACTGTTGATGGAAATCAACATTTTAAAGTGTCAAAGATCCTGGACTCTAGATTTTAAAAAGAGAAACTTCAATATTTCATTTGGTAAAAACACTTTCCTACTGGTGAAAGAGAGTGGGTAGAATCTAAAAGCTTGTTTCCTGCTGCTCCAGAGAATAGGACATGTAACAATGAATGCAAACTACAGGAAAAGAGATTCCATTTCAACATTAGGAAGAATTTCCTGACAGTAAGAGCTGATGAAGAAGCCAGGGTAACTTCGAAAGCTTGCAACATGTAGTTGTGCATTTGGTTGGCCCAATAAAGGTATCATTGTTTGGATGTTTTTGGATTTGCTGTAAGACCAACACGGCTACCCAGATGTTTTTTGCTATTCAACTAGTGTGTAACAAAAGTGAATATGAATATCTGATCAGTTCCAGATTTAATTTTTAGAAAACATGTTTTCAGGGGAGTGCAACCCAATAATGGGTTGCCTGTATGTATTTCAGAACTGGCTACTGGTATTGCTGAAATCCTCCAATCCCTAGTGTAAATATGTTACACACTGTCTTCTTGCCTCTGCACATTACCTGTAGACGTTTCGATATGCTCTTGAAGATTAACTACACATGGATTTCAAAAACTCTGGGTGTGTAAAATACTAGCTTTAGGGGAGGGAAACAATTTCACATGGTACTAGTCTGAAGGCTAGAGGTACGGAGCATTATAACTTATGAAGCCTAGGAACTTTCTTGATATTTGCAAATACAGACAGCTGTATTGATCCCTATCAACAAACCATTTCAAACAGTTTTCATCACCAGGTAAAGAGGGTGTTTATGTCTAATGGATCCTAATTCAAATGCCAAACCATGCAAAAATTCCTTGCATTTCAACAACAATGTATGGTTGCTTAGAAAACTCACCTCCTTTTCCCAGCTACTGAAGAGGATTGTTGAGCTCAGAGGGACAGGGGACCCTGAAAAGGCTGCATATGATGTCATCTTCCTTGCTAATCTAGAATTCCAGGTACATCAATTTTATATCACTCAAGAAAATATAATTACCTTTCCAGTCTCCTGGAAGGTGTAAGAGATAGTTTAAAAGATATGCAATGCTTGTGATACATATAGTCATCGACTTTTGCTTTGAGTAACTATTCTGTATTTTTTTTTAAAAAAAATCTGAAACCTGCAAAATCTGTTCAACTTGGAGCAACACATGTACATGTAGGAAGAAAACCCTGTTTCGAACTGCTTTTAGCTTTCTTTTGCCTGAACAAGACTGCACATCTCCCTGACTACCATGAACCTTTAAAGTAGAGATGAAGTGATACATGGCAGTGTGTTACAAGACATTGTACAGCAGGGATGAGAAATCATGACTTGATCTCATGCAGTCACTGGCCTAATTTTAAAAGCCTTCTGCAAATATTAGAAAAGACCTTTGCTTTGTCTTTACACAGCATTATACTAAGGAAAAGGAGGGGGGGACACAGAAGTGTGACAGTGGGACAGACATTTGGGGGACTAGCTTGCCTTTTTTAGACGTATCCACTCATGGCTCCAGTGGAGTTTGAGAGGATTAGTTTGGTAAAGTAATAGATTTGCATAAGGCCACCTTGAGCACACTCAGTCTGATCTGATTTTAGAAACTAAACACAGTTAGGCTAGATAATAAACAGGGTTGGGCTGAGTTTCCTTGGATAGAAGATTAGAGGGAGACCAGAAATTTCCATGCAGGGCCTGGAAAGAATCTTGTTTGAGACCCTGGAGAATTGCTGCCAGAGTACTGGGCTAGATGGACTCATGATCTGACTCAGTACAGTATAAGGCACAATATCTACACAATGACTCTGCCCTCAGCACCCTGGAATGTGTCTTGCCCAATATGTTGAAAAGTTCAGTATTTGAATTTAAATTCCAGTCCTTATTTCTAACACGTTTATACATATATGTCAATACTTGCAAAGTTTATGCAAAATGTGAAGTCGAAGGCTTTTGCAGCTGGCATCCATAGGTTTTTGTGGGTTTCTTTGGGCTGTGAGGCCGTGTTCTAGAAGAATGTATTCCTGATGTTTTG
>CM034702.1:12007141-12023533 GCA_020142125.1 Phrynosoma platyrhinos
AATCTTGGACAATATTTTGCCTTTTTGCAATTTGTAAGTTTGGAAGGCACATAAAATTTTTGTAAATTCACAAGCGTGACTTACAATGAACTGACCACGAGCCCAGTATGATATGCTGCCTGAGGCAGAATGATAAATTATATATACACACCTTAAGTCATTGTGTATAATATCCAGAACTGGGAGTAGCACACAGTCTGAACATGGGGGTGAGGGTGCGCTTTACCCCAAAGTGATATCAGTTGCTCCGCTTCTGGAACATGAGCTGAAAATGCACAAAGCCTGACAAGTTAATTGGGTATATGAGGGGAAATTTTTAAAGTAATTCTTGCCATCCATTGCCATAAAATTACAGTAGGAAAAGATTAAATAGCCAAAAATGCACTGCCCTTTCATGAGACCCTATATGCGCTTCATGAAACAGCTATCTCATTCTGCCTGATGGTACAGCCAACCCTGGTCTAGTACTGCTTGCTAGAAATCCTCAAAGGAATACAAAGACAATCTAAGACAGTTTATTACAGCCCAGGTTGTTTTCAGGAAAAACTCCAACCAGGAACTATTTTCTTCAGAGAAGCTGTTTCAATAGTCTGACAGGCTATCAGGCTGATATTCCCAGCCCTAGCAGCTTGGGATACTTTAAGTGGATGCCAAGGATTGACCTTGGGGCCTTCAACATGGAAAGTATGTGATTTGCCACTGACCTCCCCATTAGGGCATGATGACCTAAAAGTTTGAGAAACACAGCTGTACATGTTGAGTTAATTTTAGATACCTCAGTATTTGAGTCCTCTGGATAGAATAGAAGCCTCTTCCATGCTCTCAGAAAATCTGCCTGTACCTACAGAAACTTGAAGTTTGTATTTATCATTTCCTATAAACCAAAATCCTTCCTGTCCATATCAAATGCCAAGGCTGTAGGATAACATCTAAAATGATATCTGGCAAATCCCTTTAGAGTGGTCCAAAACAAATGTTGGCTGGCATGATTTTAAATTATTTAATTGTGGTCTATTTTTTTCCCTACAGAAGTTTGATGTCTTTTCTTTTCCTAGTTAAATGTTCTTTCACTCCAAAAATATGCGATGGAGAGTGGCAGTGGGGGTTGAGAAAGAGCCCCCTTGAACAGGGAAGGCAGAGGAGGTAGGGAGTGTATTTGCAGCCAGAGGGGTCTTCGTGAATAATTATGGCTCTGTAGTCTGCTCAAGGTCCTCCGGCAAGGTCTGCCCCACCTTTCCTGCTGACCTCATGCCGAGGCTCTTCATTAGCAGAAAAAGCATCTGCAGCTCCAAACTGAATTAATACCATGGGGGCAGGCAGGGGGGGGAGAGATTCAATTGATCAACAGAGTCAAAATATTCTAATAGCAGAATAACAGGGTTTAGGATTCAAGCTTCCCAAGAAAGAAACAAGGTTGGGTTTAATGAGCTCCATTGGGGCCCCAGTTTGTCAATCAAGTATTGCGCCTAACACTTGCCCCAACACCAAATGTCTTTCTTTTCTTTTCTTTTCTTTTCTTTTCTTTTCTTTTCTTTTCTTTTCTTTTCTTTTCTTTTCTCCTTTCTTTCTTTCTTTCTTTCTGGCTTCAGTCTTTGGAGATGGAAGGGGTAGAGATAAACAGCAGATAAAATGGATCTTTCCCCCCCCCACCCCCAAAATTACAAAAAGAAAACAGGTTTTGGAATGTGGCAGCCACTGCATTGAGCTAAAGGTGTGGCATTCTGCATGGAAATTGGAAGCTGCTTTCTCTGAAGGAATGCTGAATTCCCTGAGACCACAAGGATACTCCCTTGTGTGTCATTACAATCACATTATTAACACTTTGGTCCTGCTCCACACAGCTGGGATTTGGGGCTCCTGTTTAGTTCTTTTCCCTGAGATCAAGGAATACTGTGGTTATCAAGTTGTTCATCGAAGAGAATACACATGCACAAAGGTACAAAAAAAGAAATTGATCCCAGCTTCCCCATGTAGGCTGCTTTCCAAGATTATAGAGGCAATCAGTGCCGCTTACATTATAATCCTCCTCCACACTATTTATCAAGGCATGGGAAGAGCAAGTTGTTTGTAATTAAATATTACCATTTTTAAAAAAATGTATTATCAAAGGTATAACTAAAGTATGTTACAACTATAGCTCAGCAAGAGAAAAGTTCACTCCTTTTGCAATGCTCATATAACTTATAGTCACAGATATGTGTAACATTCCAAGCTGCAATAAATGGTGGAGGTGGACTAAATGCTGTGTCTCATACTGACATATTCAGCTTTTCCCAAGTTAATTAGAACAACTGTTCAGTTATCATTGAGAATGGAAAAGCAAACAGTTACCTTAACATCTGTTAAAAAAAAATATTGTACAATAAAAGCCACTTGAATCCCCTTTTGGGAGAAGGGTGGGATATTAAACAAACAAACAAATAAATAAATAAATATGGGCCATAATGGTATGTAGCTACTTTGAGGCCACTGAAATGATTAATACAGTCGCCCCTCCATTTTCATGACACACACACACCCGCAAAAACAAAAAACTGCAAATATTCAAGTCCCATAGGCTTGAATGGGGGTGCATGCTCATGGGTGCGCACTCCATTTTGTCCCTCTCCATTTGTCACTCATGAACAGGTGAGGAACATGGACTTCAAGTCCACAAAAATGGAGGGGCCACTGAGTAACTAACTACTTTTAAATGTGACATCCCAAGTTTAGACATTTATACATTTATATTTGCATCTTTGGTGTGGAGTGGACCCTCCAACTATTCTGATTTGGCAGGGATAGTCCAGATTAATCCTCTGTCATCCCACTTTTTCAGCTGCTTTTAAAATGTCCCAGTTTCTCTCTCCTCCTCCAACTTCCTCCCTTCATCCTCAGCTTACTTCAGTTGCTGCAAACTGAGTTCAGAATGCAAAAGCAGTTTACATTCAAATTAATTCAGCAAGGAATTGAGGAGAAGAGTGGGATAGAATCTCACAATTCCCAGTAGGTTCAGGCAAAAGCAAACTGCTCTAGCCTCTCCTAGTTCTTCCTCATTATTTTTAGCTCAAGTGTTCTTCCTCTTCATGCCAGGTAATGTTGCCTGGCCACATGTGTCTTGGTTTTCATGTGTGAAATGTTGGTAGGCATGTTGGAGTAGGAGCATGAATTAAATGCAGAATTTACCCCTGAACTTAAAACTCAATTACATACAGGGACATACATACAGTTGTTGGGATGAAAGGAAGAATATAGTTTGCAATTCAGAGCTCTGTCTTTCAAAACATATGAGATCATTAACCAGAATGGTTACAGTAGAGTGGAAGGTTACTTTGGCTTGAGCTGCCTAAAATTAATTTATCTTTTGACTTTCTCCATCACATTGGCTATGCTGATGTCAGCTGAGGAGATCTGCAATCCCTACCTTTATTACTAGGCACTGGTTGCAACTGATTTATGTTCCATTAATTCCAATGTGACGTTAATGTGACGAATGTTCTTTAGTCTCAAGCACACATCATCTTACATATGTGGTCCAGGATGCCTTCATATGGCTGTTCCTCTCATCCAGGGGTAGGCAACCTTTCCCCTTTAAGGGCCGAGGGACTTCAGCTCCCAGAATCCCAGGAGCTATTGGCCAATATGGGACTATTGGCCAACATGGCTGAGGCTTCTGGGAGCTGAAGTCCTTCGGCCCTTAAAGGGGAAAGGTTCAGCTATAGCAGGCAGCAGGCAGGATAAGAGAGGTAAACAGATAAATCTGACTCCACAGCAAAGGAAGATTTTGGGATTCTCTTCCCTGCCACTGCCCTTCAATACTTCACAGCACCTATATCTCAGGTTAGGTGCTGTAACCTAAACACCAACACCAACATTACAAGCATTGTGCTACAATCAAAATATAATTCACTTTTATTTTGCAGATTAAATTTATGTTCCTAACATCTTGCTTTGCAGGCAAGATGTTAGGAACATAAAGAGATGCTTGGCCCCTATCATTCTAACCCTTCTGCCTTCCTTTAAAATCTCTTACAAGAATTGTTCATCTGTGGGTAGCACTAAGATTGCCTTTGCATGATTAATTCATATTTGCCACAAGCCAACAGCCACAAAAAACGCAGTAAGGGACCAAGTAATTCAGGAAGAGGAGAGCCAGTGTGGCATACTGGTTTGGATGTTGGAGTATGACTCTGGAGACCAGGGTTTGAATTCCAGCTTGGCCATGAAACTCACTGGGTGACCTTGGGCAAGTAACATACTCTCAGCCACAGGTGAAGGTAATGGCAAACCTCCTCTGAACAAATATTGCCAAGAAAACCTCATGATAGGGCCTTAGGGTCCCCATAAGTGGGAAATGATTTGAAAGCACACAACAACAATAATTCAGGAGGAAAGCTAGAGAAATTCTAGTTACAAATTTTGTGGCATGGCAAGTTGATGGAAAGGGATTTGCTCTGTTTCAAACAGATGCAAGCACACTATAGCACTTGTATTATACAGTGCTTGCTATAGTTATGCACAACAATAAACTAGGCATTGTGGCTAGGTAAGCTGCAATGTGAATTAGCATGCTGATGCATTCAGCTTGCTCACTCACATGAGCAGGTAAACAAACCTGATAAAAAATATCTTAGTCACCTCTGAACCTAGGAATGTACAATAACATCCCTAATCCACAAAACATGGATACCAAAAAGGACAAAGTACATGTTGCAACCTTCCGAAAGTCCACTGGCTTCTTCATCAGGCAAAAGTGTTAAAAATCAAACAGGAGGAATAAAAATATGACAATGTTAGTCACAAGCCTGCATTTTGTCAAGATGTAGATGTTCTCAGTTCAGGTGGTATGGAGGGACATTTCTTTGTGACTAACATATTTTTTATCCTGTATGATTTTTAACACCTTGCTTCATAAAGAAGCCAGTGGAGCTTCAAAAGCTTACAACATGTATTTTGTGCATTTTGGTTGTCCCAATAAAGTGGAGCTTCAAAAGCTTACAACTGTTTTGTGGATTTTGGATGTTAATGTACTTTGCTACATGACCAACATGGCTACCCCTGGATATGTTTTCTGAACCTAGGAGTATGCTTTATTGTATCCAAACATAACAGGCTTATTGGTCAGTTTTAAAGCAAATTTTTGTTACTGGCTTATGAATTCTAGTTTGTTGCTTACACATTACACAACCCAGTGTTCCCACGGTTATGCAAAGCTCCCTCTTTCTAGGTTTATTTACCCACACATGTAAAGGAAGTAGGGAACAGGCATCCAGTGATGTGCTGTTCATTCACTTCATAATTTATGGAGTCAAGATCCCTGGTTTATTCTTATGTATGGAGGCAACTGCATCTTTTCAGGTTTTTCTATGTAGCCCATACTGAAGAAACAGATGCAGCAAATATCTGGCATATTAGGAACAGTGTTGATCCAGTTGGCACCACCAGAGTATACCAAAGGGCAATGCCTGCCAAGGAGTCTTAACCCTCTCATATGGCATTCTAGCATAATCTTAGCATGGGGAATTTATTCATTTGTTCTAGTGTGGGGGGAAAAATCATATGTGGAAACCTGCTTCACCATTCCTGCCCCCAAACATAATAATAATAAAATAATAATAAAATTTATTTTTATCCCACCCCTCTGCTTAATGCAATCAGGGTGGCTTACAACATTAAAAATATACATTTCACATCCCACAATCCCACCCACCCCTTAAAATACTATTAAACAATGGCAATTTAAAACACACTCAAAATAATAATACAAATAAACAAATAAACAATAACTGCAACAGAATCAGGGAAGCAGGTTGGGCTGTCTCTTAATGGCATCTTTGCAAACCATCCTGAACATCTAAATAGTCAGAAGGTAGGGTATACAATTTAAAAAAATAAACATTAATGGGACATTAATTTACGCTTCTGAGCAGTTTGCATCTACACTACAAAGTCCAAAAAGGGAGAGCACAATTTGGCCACCAGAGGGGGATGGTGTATGTTTAAACATAGGTTCAAATGACTGAGCTCGTAAAAATACCACTAAAAGATCAAGTATTAGACATATAATTAATCAAAGAAAGTTACGATATTGAATAAACATAAATCAACAAAATTTGGTATAACCCAAAAAGAGCACATTTCTAACACAACTTTTTAAAACTAAAAAATGAAGATTATTTCATGAAATTTCCAGCAATACCATCCAGCCCCCAAAATACGGTTTATGTTGTCTTATAACTAGAAGCTGTTATCTCCTAAATTATTTTCCTGAACTGAAAACTAGGATCCAAAGGTTCTAAATGTAAATAAATAGTATAGTAGCACAATTGTGCATTTTAAGTCTAAAACAATTAAATGGGTTAAACCAGAAAAGTCATGCATCAGTGGTATGTGATCCCTACCAGATTAACTAATATGCAACATAAACATAATAAAAATATGATAAAATAAAAACTGTTTTAAAACTGTAAACAACCTAGAAAAATTGACACTCACTGGGCATACACGCCTAACATAAAAAGGGGGAAAAAGAGGAAGCATATAGTTCCATGAAAATAAACCCAACTTTCTGGATTTAGATCTTTCTCCAGATTGTTTTTGAATCTGAATTCATAACAAACAAAAATAATTGTGCATCTAACTCAGTATTGTCCAGACGATCTCACACAAAGGTCATGCGTACCATTTGTGACACAATCTTACAACAAAGAAAAAACAGCAACATCAGAGGTGCCAGGGAATGAACTTGGTCCTTTTTGCATGCAAAGCAAAGGTTTTGCTAAGAATTTCTTCCCATCCTTGGGTGTCAAATCCCCAACCTTTAACATTTGTTATTCTAATCTCTACAACCATCTTGTGGTTTAGCTCCTGTTATATAATACTACAGGGTTATTTGATTAAAAAAATTCCCTGTGGCACTTTAAATTATTGTTATATAGCATGAGTGTTCATGGACACTTCATCAAATATGTGAAATGTTATCCAAAGTTTCAAGTATGTATATGATACCCATGGTTGTGTGGTATTGTGGATGAGGAGATTGGGGGAAATTAAGTATTTTCTGTATTTAATTTCTCTTAGACCTTAGAGTCTGCAGTCTGCCCCAAGGCTTCGTTCTCTCGCTCTGAAATTGTGAATAACACTTCATGCTTCGGATGAAATGGGCTACAGTTAATGAGAACTCATGGTGGAATAACATTTTTAGCATTTACAATACCATTGGACTATCTGCAGCTTTTGCTGCAACAGATTAGTCTGGTACAACTACACTTTTGGAAAACTGTATTTATTATATGGTTTTAGTTCTTCATTTAATCCTGTTTGCTTTGCATTGTTCCTTATGTTGGCTTTTTATCAATGTACATTTCACATTCTTGTTAGATTTGATTGTGTCATTCTGCTTTTGAAGGGATAAACTTGTAGTATATTATTCTTATATTAGTAATAAATTCATTCATTGCAAACAGTAAAATAAGTTCTAGTGTTCACTAGTTTTCTAAATTCTCTATCTCAAGGGGACTTTTTCCTGTCTTTTGGTAAATAAATGGTATGGGCAATAGTGATATGATTTGAAACTAATTCCATCACACTTTATAGAGTTTATGCCTAGTATTCACTACTGAATAGTTGCTGAATACAAGGCATAAAAATCTAAATGTGATAGAATTGGTTTAATATCCCATACCATTTGTTTTCATGGAAGTGATCAAAAACCACTTCCTACAGAAGCAGCAAAGAGCTGTGTGAGACCAAGACTAACAAGTTTTATTTGGCAAATGCTTTAGTGGACTCTATTCCACTTTGAAGGCTGTTGGTTTTGCTGCAACAGATTAGCATGGCTATCACCATCTCACCCTTCACAGCATATCCACCTGTTTGTTCTCCATTTAGACAGAGGAGAAGCAAGCTGTAGGAGGTCTAGCCAGTGTCCCATCTGAAATAAATCCTTTGGAGCAGAATTTTTCACACCAGGCTTGAAAAGTGGAACTAGAGCAGGATAGCAACATCTCTACCCATACCTTATCACATGGTGCTGTCTTTGTCCAGTATCTGGTGTGTAGTCTATCCTCTGCTGAAGTGTTCCTTTTCATCAATACCTCCCCCAGTGGTACTGCTTTCTCACTGTTGAGTGTGATAAGCTCCTCTCAAAGCAATTCCAATGTGCAGGCAGTCACATGAGGCTTTGATTATGCTCCTTAAAATACAATATTTAATTGTATTTTAAGGGGGGTGGGATTGTGGGATATGAATGTACATTTTAAAGTTGTAAGCTGCCCCGGTTGCGTTACGCAGAGGGGCGGGATAATAACAACAACAACACAGTTGAGTTAAAATAAATACAGACTAAAAGATGTGCTAGGAAAGGATTAGGGCAGAGAGGTGAGATAAGGATGCCAGTGTGCCATAGGCAGAGGCCAGAACAGAACCATCACACCTTTGAAGAGCTGTGGGATGAAATTTCCCAACCCAGTATGTTTGCATTTGCTAGATTAATAGGATTGTGGCATCTTACGACCCTGGTCTGAAAAAGTCCAAAGAGCGTTTCAGTGTCAGCCAGATACAGAACAGTTCCCTCAAAAGACAGTAAAGGAGTTTCCCTGAGATAGCGAATTTAGATAATAGTACCTTCACAGGTTCCATCACTAGAAGAGTAAGCACCTATAGCTACCACTAAGAGTGTTAGCCTCTATTTAGCCAAAGTTACAATAGCAATAATAGGCACAAAGAACTGGAGGAATTACTCTAGTACTGGATGTTCAAAAATAATGTTCAATTTTGAGTAGCCAGTGTTCCCTACAAAGTACTAAAAGATCAAATATATGGCCCAAGTCCATGCTGAGATCGTGGATATAATGATGAATGGCACTCACACTATGACCTTTAAGAGACAAGTTGGAATACCGGTACATATAAAGTTAGAAGAATTTTATTTATTTATTTCTTCTCAAATGAAATAAATTAATTCCTAGCACAGATATCATGGCACAATAGCTCTAACTCTGCTGCACACACAAAGTTACCTAGAGTGTAAAAAACGGAAATAGCTTTTTGATCAGTTCTGTAAATTAGAAAGTTGATTTGCAATTTGTCTTATATGTGTAGTGTAGTGGTTTGAGTGTTGGACTACAACTCTGGAAATCAGGTTTCTATTTCCCCACTCAGCCACGGAAACCCACTGAGTGACACACACTCAGACCCAGAAAACCCAGTGAAGGGACTTGAAGGCTCACAGCAACAACAAAACAACAACCTGGATGCTGTGCTACAATTTCACACCTAGCAAAAATATCAATAAATCTTGTTAGTGGTCTTTGGTGCACTTTGAGTGCAAAAGGCAAACAAAACAAAGCCCAACATAATGTAAGGAGCATATGGAAACATTAAATTAAACTTGTGACAAAGTAGGAAAGCCTGAAAGGCCTAGCTTTTGCCACTCACCAAGTGGAGGCAGGTGAACAGACAAGCTGGTGGTGAGAAAACAAGGTAAGAAAGTTCCAGCATGTTCATTTACAGGTGCCCAACAATGCCTGAGACTAGGCTTGTCCTGGAATAAAAAGGAAAATGCATCTTGAAAATGTACCTTATGCTTCATTAGTGCTTCCAGGGCACTAGTTAACTTTAAATTGTGTGGTTTTTACTATTACCTCTCTTGGGGGAGTAAATATATTTGACTCAGTCCAAATTACTCCAGTCAAATGTGAACCCTAACATGGTAGTAGCCATTTCCAGTGGTACTTCTGCATATTGAAAGAAGCAGAAAATGGAAGAAATCTCTTTGATTCAAAATGGCCCCTTAATACAGGCAAAAAACATGTCAAGCTTTTTTTTACGAATAAAACTATCATCTTGAAATGTGTCTTGAGACATATCTCCATTTTCTTCTGTGGACTTTTGCAACGTTAGCCAGGATGCACCAGAATTATAATAGCCATAACCAGAAGACTGTGGAGACTTGAAGCATCATTCTGAAGGTTGTGTGACTTGAGGTTAACATGGTGATGTTCTCTGCAGTATCTGAAAGATAAGTGACCAGTCTGTCACTATACATGGCAGTTGTGTTCCATCACATTGTAGTACTTTATAAACTTTAAGACTTAAAGGATTAATAAATATTCTTATTTACTAAAATATTTCTAACAGGCCTAGATAAATATTGATCATTATTGATTTTCAACAATGGGAAGTTTTCCCTTCTATATACTATTTGACCTCCACTATAGCATAGAATTGTATTAGTAGATGTAATTGAAATTTTAATTTTTATTGTTTTTTATGGTAATTTTAATGTTTAAAAATTAAACATTTTAATGTTTTTAAATTTTATTGTAACTTTGTTATGCTTTACTGCTATGTTTTAACTTTGCTGTTTTATCCTTTTTGCTGTACTCCCACTTCGATCCATTGGGAGAGGCGGGATATATAAATAATAATAATAATAATAATAATAATAATAATAATAATAATAATAATAATAATAATAATAATAATAATAATAATAATAATAATGGTATATGAATCAACTAAACAAGAGAACATCAAACTATAATATAAAAGTAGCATTAAAACACCAGCGAATACATTAATAAGATGTAAAGGCTTGGATGAGAGCCAGCATGGTGTAGTGGCTGAGTGTTGGACTGTGACTCTGGAGACCAGGGTTCGATTCCTTACTCAGCTATGAAACCCAGTGAGTAACCTTGGGCAAGTCACATGTTCTCATCTTCAGGGGAAGGCAATGGCAAACTTCTTCTGAACAAATCTTGCCAAGCAAATCCCAAATCTTGCCAAATCTTGCCAAGCAAATTGCCAAGCAACTTAGGATCGCCATAAGTTGGAAACAACTTGAAAGAACACAACAACCACAAAGGCTTGGGTAAATAGCTAGCACTTAGTGTTTAAACACTGTTACAATTGTATCCTGCCTTTCTACCAAGAATGGTTCTCAAAGAAGTTAAGACCAGCAAGTTCAAAATAAAAACAAATATAATTAAAACATAATAACAGACTTAAAAACATATTTAGAACACAGAATAAAAAGAAACAGTGCCACCAATCAAAGCTTCCTTCAACAGATTCCAACTAAATCTTGAAAGCCTGCCTGAATGAACCAATAAATGAGACCAGCATGAGTGCTAACCAAACCTATATGGCAATTTTGGAGAGTTTGGGCTCTAATCCTTCTGCCATCATTTACACTCCTCCAACTAAACTCTCCATCCCCCTTTTCCTTTAAAAAAGATAGTGGGACCAAAATATGAGACCAAGATTAGTGCTAGACAAGTGCCCATGGCAACTTCAGAGGGTTTGAGAGTCAGTCCTCCTTCCTGACCCTATAATGGGCTACAATCCTCCCAACTGAAAGTTCCAACCTTTCTTTCCCTTTACAAAAGATGGT
The DNA here is from genome assembly GCA_020142125.1 of Phrynosoma platyrhinos. Taxonomy (NCBI): domain Eukaryota; kingdom Metazoa; phylum Chordata; class Lepidosauria; order Squamata; family Phrynosomatidae; genus Phrynosoma; species Phrynosoma platyrhinos. The sequence continues at coordinate 12,018,516 of CM034702.1, forward strand.
GTGCACAAAGTGACAAGAAAGAGTATATTGTTTCCCCCAAAGACTTAAAGTAACACAAGCCTCTTAACTTTTTTCTTTCATTTTTTTGGGGTGGGTTTTGAGCCACAAAAGTGGGGACTACAGGTGGGTTCAAGGCTGTGTGTCGCCAAACCCTGCTCTGTGGAGAAGACTTTCCAGGCTATTTTTCAGAGGAAGGAACTGCCAAAACCACTTCTGAGTATTCCTTGCCTAGGAAAACCTTGTGAAATTCATGGGGTTGCCATAAGTCAACAGATAACTGAAGGCACATAAACATACACTATACCTGCATATACATCAGCTATTCCTGCTCCAGAGAGCCAGCATGCTATAGTGATGTAAGTGCTGGACTAGGACTCAGGTGACCAGGGTTCGAATTCTAGCTCAGCCATGTAAACCCACTGGGTGACCTTGGGCAAGTCACATTCTCTCACCCTCAAAGGATCACAATAGAAAACCTCCTCTGAAGGAATTTGCAAAGAAAACCCCATGACCTTATAAAGAAAAACCCATTATGGCCTTAAGGTTGCTATAAGTTGTAAATGACTTGAAGGCACAGAACAACAACAAATCCCTGTGCTTTCTTTTTTGTCACTGGTAAATCTCAGTCCTTATTTTGTCTGCAGTGAGAGATGCTTTGGGCTTCTTTTATCAATCTGGTTAGCAGACAGACCACCCAACAGTATAATTCTTCCAGTTTCAGATCATTCCCACAGATCTCTGTAAGTTAAATTTCAGGGTAGGTAGGGAAAGGACAGTTGCTTCCTGACACAAATGTACATCTAATCATGATCTTTCATTCTAACCTACTACCCAGAGTTGTGAAGATTAAAATTGAGCGGGGAACCATGCTCACTGCCATGAACTTTTTTCCACACAAAGTACAAATAAACACGCCAGGGATTAGGTCATCCATTTGTTGGTGGACTGCAACTCCCACCATCCCTCAGCATTGAATATGCTGATGCAATCCAACAAACATCTGAAGGGAATCACATTCATCACCTGGAGGTAAATGCACACAAAATGCAGGGGAGGGAGGTATGTTCCAGCTCAGCTAAAGTACAGCTGGATCCACTATGGAATTTGCTGCATTTCCGAACACATGTATTTGGCATGAACTCAGTGGTACTTAACTTTTGAGAAAATATGCATACAATCAAGTTTGTCGAAGCAGCTATCCTATGCTCATTAGCTCCGTGGGAAACCAGTGGGACATGCAGTGCAAGTTTGCTTACTGAGGAGAAACTCCCTGGCAATTCAACGGGATTTCCTTTCCACCAAGCCTGTTCAGGGTTACAGTCTTCCTTCCGAAAGCAATCTTGCAGAGGATCAGGCCAAGCGCAATCTTTCTACAGTCAGTTGAAACCGAAATACACAGCAACAAGTTAAAAAACAAATCTCCTACAATGCATTTTTTTTCTCAGAGAGGAGGAGAAAGGAAAAGACATCCCTTTTAGTGTAAGAACAAGAAGGGTTTGTTGAAGTACACAAAAATGTTCTATTTTCCTACTATGAAACCAGACTAAAGAAGAAAAAGAAGAACCTATCCTTTTCTCCTCCGCCCATTCTTGCCCCCTTTCCTTATTTGAATAATGATGATGATGATGATGATGATATTTATTTGTATCCCACTTTCCCCTCAAAACTGGGACTCAGAGCATCCTACAGTCTAAAAGTACAGTACAATTAAAACTTACAAAAGTGACAATTAAAATGGACCAAATGCATCTGAAGAAGTAGACTTAAGTCTATGGTCCAAAATACAGTGCAGAAATAATCCAGTTTGAGACCACTTTAACTGCCCTAGCTCAATGCTAGGGAATTCTGGGAACTAGTTTTGTGAGGTATTTAGCCACCTCTGTCAGAGCGCTCTGGTGCCACAACAAAATTCCCAGGATTCTCTAGCATTGAGCCAGGGCAGTTAAAGCGGTCTCAAACTGGATTACTCCTGCAGTGTATTTTGGACCTATGAAAGCTCATGATTCCAACTTCTTTCTTTCAGTTAGGGGGGTTGCAGACTGTCAAAAATAGTGTGAATTCAGTCCACTTTTAGGGTTAGGGTTAGTGCTAGAGAATCATGGGAATTGTTATTTTTCTGAGACATTGAACCTTCTTTGTCAGAGAACTCTAGTGCCACAATAAAATTCAGTTCCCATGATTCCCTAACCTTAACCCTAACCCTAAAAGTGGACTGAATTCACACTATTTTTGACAGTCTGCAACCTATCTCAAAGGTGCTACAAGATCTCTCTACATACTAATTCTACAGGCTAACACGGCTATATCTTTGAATTAAAATGGAATTAAACTATTACAATATGAAAACAGATCATTTGTTTAAAAACAGAATGCAATTAAAAAAGATAGAAGCACTTTAAAACCGTTTGTTCAGTAACTAAAACAAATACACATATTCAAGGATGGTTATGTTGGGCATTTAGCCAAGTGCAATAACACCCCAAATCCACAAAACGTATATTTAGACAAGCAAAATGCACAAAATACATGATGCAAGCTTTTGAAGCTTCTGTGTCAGGCAAAGGTGGGTTGTGACCTCAGATGGAACAGAGACATCTTGGATCCCAGAGGAAGTACCTTTTTGTGTTACTATTGGAGTTCAAATTTTGTCTCCTAGACTCTGGAATGCTTTGTCCCCAGTTCCTCAGGGCCAGAAGGAAAAAAACGGCATGCCTGCATGGATATTCCTCCACACCATCTCAACACAGAACAGCACAACAACAACATTATGGCAAAATGCAGCCCTGTGACAAACACTGTCATACAGTACATAGATCTTGTCGCTTGCACCTTTGAGACTAACTGAAAGAAAGAAAATGGCAGCATGAGCTTTCGTAGACTTAAGTCTACTTCCTCAGATGCATTTGGTGGAGTGGAGGGGAGGCACAGGCCATATATATGTGAGAATGTTAACTGTCATACAGTGGGTCCTTGGTATTTGTGGGGTCTGGTTCCAGGAACCCCCCACCATCCAAAAATCTGTAGATGCTCAAACATCTAAACATAATGACATAGTAAAATGTTGTTCCTTATATAAAACAACAAAATCAAGGTCTGCTTTTGGGATCTATATATATATATATATATATATATATATATATATATATATATATAATATGTTCAAGCCAAGAACGGTTGAATTAGTGGATAAAGAATCTGTGGATATGGAGGGATGACTGTTTTTCTCCCTCTTGCATATGACAGCAAATGTAGCAATTTGAGTGTTGGATTGTGATTCCGGAGACCAGGGCTCAAATCCATACTGAGCCATGGAAACCCACTGGATGACCATGGCCAAGTCACACTCTCTCGGCCTCAGGGGATGGCAATGACAAACCCCCTCTGAATAAATCTTGCCAAGAAAACCCCAGGATAGGGTTGCTATAAGTTGGAAATGACTTGAAGGCACACAAGAACAAAGCTACATAATATCCATGTTAGTGAAACACTTTTCATAAAGGTTTACTTGAAGTCAGGCCACAGATGTTATCAAGTGTGACATTGGTGCTTAAAATCATGACCTAAAGCACACAACAAACAGCAACAAAGGCACACAACAACAACAACAATGATTTAATTTTTATCCTGTATAATAAATCTTGCCAAGAAAACCCCAGGATATGTCCACCTTGGGGTTGCTATAAGTCTTAAACCATACAACAACCACAACCATGATACTTAATACCTTTGCCTGATGAAGAAGCCAGTGGAGCTCTGAAACCTTGCTCTCATGCATTTTCTGCATTTGGGTTTACTCCATAAAAGCACGGTGACCAGACACCCTCTTTTTCCAGGACATGTCCTCCATTCCAACTTTTAGGTCCAGGAGGAATTCCAAAAGGTCCTCCATTTTGAACATGAGTAAGCAGCACAGATTTACATTTATAGGAGCATTTCTTAAAGCTTTGGTTTGGCAAATGTCTTCCATTTTTTTTTCTTGAGCGCCCTACATTTTGCGTTGCTTTGTGGTTAGGACATCTGGTCACCTGGCATAAAAGTCTCTTCGTTTTTGTGGATTTTGGGTGTTAAGTATCTGCAAACAAATTTAAAAAGCAACAAAACCTGGGGGGGGGGGAATGAAGAGATGTGAAAAGAGGGTGAATTGTTTACAAGGAAGGTGCAAAAAAAAAGGGGGTTGCAGGAGTTGATAAACGGAGCTGAGGGGGATCCCTGAACCAAACTGGCAATGGTTGTGTGGTGTGTGTGTGTTTGTGGGGGGGACCCCAAAGGAAAGTGGCAATGGTTGTTTGTGTGGGGGACCCCAAATGATGGTTGTGTTTGTGGGTGTGTGGGTGTGTGAATCAAAGTGGCAATGGTTGTGTGTGTATGTGTGTGTGTGTGAACCCCAAATAAAAGTGTCAATGGTTGTGTTTGTGTGTGGGGGGGTAATACCCAAATGAATGTGGCAATGGTTGTGTTTGTGGGGGGTGGGGGTGGCCCAAACCAAAGTGTCCATGGTTGTGTTTGTGTGTGGGAACCCGAAATAAAAATGTCAATGGTTGTGTTTGTGTGTGTGTGTGTGTATGGAAACCCCAAATAAACGTATCAACGGTGTTTGTGTGTGAAGCCCAAATAAAAGTGTCAATGGTTGTATTTGTGTATGTGGGGGAGGAGGAACCCCAAATAAATGTGTCATCAGTTGTGTTTGTGTGTGTGTATGGAAACCCCAAATAAACATGTCAACGGTTGTGTTTGTGTGTGAACTCCAAATAAAAGTGTCAATGGTTGTATTTGTGCATGGGGGGAGGAGGAACCCCAAATAAAGGTGTCAACGGTTGTGTTTATGTGTGTGTGGGAACCCCAAATAAAAGTGTCAACTGTTGTATTTGTGTATGTGGGGGGGAACCCCAAATAAAAGTGTCAATGGTTGTGTTTGTGTGTGAGAGAGGAACCCCAAATAAAGGTGTCAAGGGTTGTGTTTGTGTGTGTGAGAGGAACCCCAAATAAAGGTGTCAACGGTTGTGTTTATGTGTGTGTGG
>CM034702.1:12024454-12035193 GCA_020142125.1 Phrynosoma platyrhinos
TGTTGTTGTTGTTGTTGTTGTTATTATTATTGTTGTTGTTGTTGTTACTGTTATTACTGTTATTATTTCTTATCTGGCTCTCTGGAGGGATCTAGGCAGGGAACAAGACAAATCAACAGTGAACAACTACAGGGGGGAGATTTGATGATGGTGATGATGATGATGATGATGATGATAATATCAATGAACAACTTTCAGAGGGAGATTTGATAACTTATTATTATTATTATTATTATTATTATTATTATTATTACCACCCATCTCTCAGGGCTTGAGGAAGGGAACAACAACAAATCAAAAATGAACAACATTGGGGGTGGGAGATATAATAATAATAATAATAATAATAATAATAATAATAATAATAATAATAATATTTTACCTGCCTCTTCTCAGGGGTTGAGGTGGGAAACAACAACAAATAGACAGTGAATAACATCAGTGGAGGGGAAGATTTAATAAATAATAATAATAATAATAATAATAATAATAATAATAATAATAGCAGTAATAGCAATAGTAATTATCAATAATAGTTATAATCAATAATCTAATAATAATAATACCCGCCTCTTGTCAGGGATTCAGGAGAGGAACAACAACAAATAGACAATGAACAACATCAGCGGGGGTGGGGGGGTGGGGTTGGATTTGGTAATGATGATGATGATGATGATGATGATGTTTATTTCTTATGTCCCTCTCCTCTGGGATTGAGGCAGGGAACAACAATGACCGACATCAGTTAAATTTGATTAGAATATGCAGCAGTTTAAAAGGACAAATAAAAGACATACACATTTTCAAACAGTCTGTATTTAGAATTCAAGGTCTTAATTCATAGTTTAAAATGATCTGGGTAAGTCTGCTGGAATTCAATCCTCTCATCCCTCCCTGTTCTTTGTGTTTTCTCTCTCCCCCTGCCCCCCATTTCAGGCGGAGAGGGCGCCTCAACAGCCCCGGGAAAGTTTCCAGAAACCGCGGGATTCTCTAGGCGAAGGTAAGGGCTTCCTTTGTTTCTTCACTCCCCTTCACTCAAAAATGAGGGAGCATGTAGTCAGTTTGCCGTGGTGAGTGGGTGGGGGGGGGGTAGAAGTGGGGAGCAGAGGGCTTTCTCCTTTCCAAAGAACAACCACAAGTACTTCTCATCTTGCGGGCTACATCTGCCCTGCTGAAGTAATCCAGTTTCACACTACTTTAACTGGCACGACTCAGTGCCAAGGAATTCTGGAAGTTGTACTTTTGTGAGACATTTAGCCGCCTCTGTCAGAGAGACCTCAGGTGCCACAGCAAACTAGAAGTCCCAGGATTCCATAAAATGGGCTGCATCCGCACTGCAGTAATAATTTGATTGGACGCCACTTTAGCTGTCATGGCTCAGTGCCATGGAATTCTGGGAACTAGTTTTGTGAGACATTGTGCCTTCTCTGTCAGAGAGCTCTGGTGCCACAGCAAACTACAATTCCCAGAATTCCATAGCATTGAGCCATAGCGGTTAAAGTGGAGTCCAATCAAATTATTTCTGATGGAGCCATGGCAGTTAAAGTGGCATGAAGCTGCATTATTTCTGCAGTGCAGATGCAGCCACTGAGCCATGACAGTTAAAGTGGTGTGAAACTGGATTATTTCTGCAGTAAGGATGTATCCTCCCTTCACTTTCTGGGATGAGGTGGAGCTTCCCTTGGCTGGGCCCTCCTTGTCTCTCCTCATCTGCTTTTGCTCTGGCTACCCCCCCCCCCCTTTTGGCCCTGATCCTGGCAACTGGAGACAGTTTGGAAATCAGTGCTGCTCACTTTTCAGCTGCCACTGGAGATTTGGAAGTTTGAAGTTTGGTTGGAGTTTAATGGATCTTCACTCGGCAGGAGTTTATTTTTGACTCAATACACTTTCTTGGAAACTCAGCCGGACACTGACTCTGATGAAGTGAGCTGCAGTCTGCGAAAATGTATACAAAATAAAATGGGTCTGTTTTTAAGAGGTCTCAAATCTTTTCGAACAAGACTAACAGGATTAATTGATCTCTCCTCACACCCCTTTTCAAAAGTTATTACCCACTATCTTTAGTAAATTTTGTAAATCTTTTAGTAAATTTCACAGAATTCAGTGCAACTTACTTCTGGATAAAAGGTATGTTACTGCAGCCCAGTCTCTAGATACTCTAGTTTCAGCACAAGACTGTGCTGTTAAGATATATAGTTGCCTCCCATTCTCAGTTTTACATATTCATGGAGCGGCAACCTCTGTTTAAATCAATGGGGCACACCCCTGCGCGCACACATGGGGGAACACCCCATTCAAGCCTATGGGGCTTGATATTTGCTAATAATCCATTTTTGCAGTGTGTGTGGGGGGGTCTGGAATGGATCCCCCATGAAAACAGAGGGCCATCTGTATTCAGGATCATTGTACGATGTAAGCTGGGTCAAGAAGTAACCGATAATAACTGGATAGTTGTGTACAGTTATTTTGTATAGGACATATTGAATAATTTCACTCTACTTTTACTTCCGAGTTTAGTGCTACTGAGTGATGCAGCACAAACCTATTTAGCTTGTTTCTTCAGAAGCAAATTGAATGATTTCCAATTAGTGTATGGGGGATAAGTTCCAAGTAAATAAGCCTAAATAAATTTGTTAGCTCTAACTGGGGTAGGCCCTTTGGATCAATATAACGTACGTAAGTGTTGATTTATCAAGTTCCTATTGATTCAGTAGATATCCTCTGGGACTGCCGAATAGATTTGGGCCATAAAAGGAGAGCAATCTTGGAGTAAGCAAGTAGAAATTTGCCTATTGAAACTGCTGTGCACCAGAGAACTTTTAGGTTGTTTGAGATTTTTTTTAATTGCCAGCATCTACAAATTACTTAAGACTAGAATCCAAAAATGTTTTCTCCTAAGTAAATTTTAATAAAACCAATCAAGGTTGTTTCTGAATATTTTCAGTGATTGAACTTTTAATTTCTTAATAGTGTAATATATAAGAAAGTTTACTCTGAAATTAAGTCTGGAAAAGTTATAGGGGAATTGCTCTTTAATAGTTGTGTTTAGGATTACAATGTCAAATTGTGCTGATTGGTGGTGTAGAATTACACACTGCAGAATTAAAGCAGTTTGACATGGCTTTAACTGTCGTGCCACTGTCCTACAGAATCCTGGGATTTGTAGTTTGGTGAGGTATTCAGCCTGGTCGGTCAATAGCTCTGGTGCCTCACCAAACTACAAATCCCAGGATTCTGTAAGACAGTTTCATGACAGTTAAAGTGGTGTCAAACTGCTTTAATTCTTCAGTTTGTATACTGTGGGCCTTTGCAGAATGCCAGAAATAGTGCAGATTGAGTCCTCTTTAAAGGTTAGGGTTAGTGCTAGGGAATCATGGGAATTGTTGTTTTTTTTCTGAGACATTGAGCCTGCTCTGTCAGAGAGCTCTGATGCCACAATAAAATACAGTTCCCATGATTCCCTAACCCTTAAAAGTGGACTTAATTTGCACTATTTCTAGCAATCTGCAAAGGCCCTGTGTCCCACTTCACTTCAGCCACCCTTTTACGATGCTACCCCACATTACTTGTAAATTGCCTGCCTGTGGATGAAGTAGAGGTTGCTGTCTTACATTTGTGTTTGTGCATATGACTATTGGGTGGCAGTTATTGCTCATAGAGTACAGTAGTGTAATTATGAGTACAGACTTATATTTGCATGAATTTGCATGAATATATTTGTCTCACTGAATTATCATTTATAAATGTAGATCAGCCTTTGAAGGCATGAGTTGTTATTAATCTACGGAGGAAGGCAAGGGCAAACCTCCTCTGAACAAATCTTGCCAAGAAAACCTCATGATAGGTTTGCTTTAGGGTCACCATAAGTCAGAAATAACTTGAAGGCACACAACAACAAAGCTACATAATACAAAGAATACACACACACACACACTTTTAATAACGGTTTCCTTTTTGGTCACTGTGAACCCAGGCCACAGGTATTATATCAGGTGTCATGTGTGACACTGGTGCTTAAAATCATGGCCTGAAGCAAGAGTAGGGAATCTTTGCTCCTCCAGATGTTGGAACTGTAATTTTCCTCATCTCTGATGTAGAGTTTCTGGCTATGGCTGTTGGGTTGTAGAGGCTAACAAAATCTGGAGGGCTGTGTTTTCCCAGCCCTTGGCTAAAGCATTTCAACCAAGATAATGGTCCTATGTATATATACACTTCTCTCCTTGCTTGGAAGGAAGTCCTGTTGAACTTAGTGAGAATTTCAATTAAACATTCACATCATCATACAGACTCAAAGTAAATTTATTTTAAGATTTGAATGCTAAATTTGTTTCTAAAATGGAGCAAATATGTCATGAGTGAGCTTAAATGCTTTGTGAATATCACTCCTATTTTCTTTCCACCTTGTAATTGTGGTTTGTCTGCTAATAATCCTGAACCTTAAGAAATATACTCTGCCTTTTTAAAATTTCTGCATTTTTAGCTTGGGCTGTGTGTGTCTGTGTTTGTCCTCTGTGTATCTCTTAGCTAAATGTATCCTTTTCTTTCATAGCACTCAGAAGACAGCAAGATGGAAGCTTTTTTAAAGGGACGCCTTATCCAAGTTATCCCTTCTTGATGATTCCAGAGTTGGGAAGCCCCTATTTGCCAAGTGGAGCTTTGTCTCCAGGTGGTGCCCGCACAGTAAGTGCTTTTGTTTAAGTTAATGGTGTGATTAAAATTTTCCTTCTTCCATGAAAGAGGAATTGAGATAGATGGATTCCTTTTGTGCCCTTTTGCTCTGCTATAGAGTTCTGTTTTATAGCTGATATCCCAAGATAATAAATATTATTGGAGGGGAAACTTGCTATATAGTGTTAGGTACACCTATTTTCCAGATAAAGAGTTTGATAGGAGTTTGAAGATAGGCAATCGCTTGTATAATGGCTCAGCCCAATTTTCAGCTTAATAATTTCAACACTGAAGAGATTTCACCACTGTATGTTGAAGATAATTTTTTGTTGAATAGATTTTCACTTGCTCTCTCTCTCCCCACCTCCCCCCCCCCGTCCATTTCACCTGTTCAACAGATTGTGTAGGCTGCTTCTACTGAGAGTTGGTATAGGTTCAGGAAATATGAGGATTTTCTCATTTTTATTTGTAAACAGGATTCTAGCTGGGTTGATGAAAGGAGTGGGTGTGCATCCATTTAAAATTCTAGGTGTCAGTTCCAGACCTAAGGAACTACCCTTGCCATCATGGAAGAAAAACATTCCAGCAATTCACATTTAATGTGCAAGAACTATTCATATCAAATTTAGGTGGAAATTATTATTGTAGGAGCATGAATAAATTGAAGGAAACATAGTTTTCCTGCTTACAAACAACATCCTAACAAACCCTCCTATTCCTTGGAAACTCATAGTTGGCTGTGGTGGCTAGAGGGAATGGGAATTAATCTACCAACATGTAGACAGCCAAGATTGAGGGAGGATAGTCTGCTGGTCTAGGGCAAATTACCAGCAATACTGGTCTGAGACGACTTGTGTTAGTGATGACTCGCCAAGAGAGGGTTTGTAGAGTTATGGATAGCTTAAAGAAAATGTTGACCCAGTTGTCATGGTTGGCCAACACCAGCACAGCATGAAGAAGGGATTGAACAGCATGCACCTACATATTGTTCATACATAACACACTAGGATTCCATGGTTCAGTTTGTCATGTCTAGATCCTGCATTGTTTCAGTGTAGCATAAATACTGACTGGTAAGAGTTACATTATGTGACCACTTAATGTTTACATCGGAGGGCATTGAGCATGGCTGACAATCCCATTGTGCAACTGCAGTGTGCAGTGAGCAGAGGCAATGAGTATAAAGAATGCACACTCACACACTGTTTACTTCAATCTGTTGCTCCATGCACAATGCTTATTCTGCTGTCAGCTGCCCCGGTTGCTTTACGCAGAGGGGCAGGATAAAAATAAATTTGTTATTATTATTATTATTAGTTGCCTACAACTATTATGCATTGTAAAAACATTCCTCATGAGTAGGACAACTTAAGACTGTGTAAGTCACTAACAGGATGCTGGCCAGTTACTGTGGAAAAAGCAAATTCTTCGTTCAGGTAATTAGGAAATATGATAATATATTTTTACAAATCTGGATGTAGATACACTTGGTATACTCTGTGTAGTTCTAGTCACTGCACATGTAAAAGGATATCTTAGAACTGTAAAAGTTGCAGAAAAGTCTAACCAAAATGATCAATGCAGAAATTTTCCTGTGTGGAAAGGTTACAAAGTTTGAATCTTTTAAGATTGGGAGAAAGATAATTTAGGGAAAGGACATGAGAGAGGTAAATAAAATCATTCATTGTGTGGAGAAAATAGGTAGGGAGATACTTTTTTCTCACTCCTCCATAATACTAAAACCCAGTGCCATCCAATAAATCTGTATGGTGGGAAGATTCAAGGTGGATGAACCAAGGAAGGAAAGACTGCTCCACAGAACCAGACTGGAATTCTTTATCACACAAAGTGATACCAGGCAATTGGAAAGAGACAGAACAAATTTGTGGAGGACATAATGCCTAGTAGTCACGGTGTAGTGGTTTGAGCATTGGACTGCAACAGGGTTAGATTCCCTGCTCAGCCATGGAAATCTGGGTGGTGTTGGGTGAATTACACACTTTCAGTCCTAGAAAACCCCATGATAGGTTTGTCTTAGGGTCTCCATAAGTCAGAAAAGACTTGAAGGTACACAGTAACAAGTCATGATGGCTACGTATTATCTCCTGTTTCTCTTATTGCTGAGTGAGAGAATGAGTGAGTGAGAGAGTCCTATTGGGCTTCTAATAGGCAGTTGGCAACTGCAAGAAAAGCATGCTGGACTACACTGGCTTTTGGTCAGATCCAAAGATTTGGTGGAAATTTTGTAATGCTTGTGATCTCTTAACTGTGATTGATTGAGAAAATGGGTGAGTTTTGGAATCATGCACTACCCCCTTTTTTGCTAGCATTAATCACAGGATAGTGTTAAATCTGAATAAATAACCATATTAGCACTAATGCAACCAACATTTTAAATTAGTTTGCAAGTCCCAGTTAAAGCTAACCACATTTAGTGAAGCTGTCAAGAGAAGGAAAAGGAAAATCATGTGGAAGAGGGGGAAATGACCATGTATGAGCCATCAGATAATTCCTAACTTAACAATCTTAACTATTGTTGGCATTATGTCTTTACCGTCCTTAGCTTTAATATCCCTGGTTAAAGTGAATACAGTGTAACCTGCCCATCCAAGGACCAACACATGCAGTTTCACTTTTCTGGTCCAGAAAAATATGCTATCTCTAACCATCTGGAGGTCTTCCAGCATGACTATGTTCAACGTCTGTGGGAAGTATAGGGTTCACTGTTACCTGGGATTTTCATTACCTGTAGTAAGTTTGGGAATGTATCCCCTGTAGATAAGGAGGCTGTGCTTGTAGTTAGGTAATGAGGACTGGTCAATCAAAATAAGAAACCAAGTGCTATTAATCTCAGTATAGCATTGTTTGTTTAAAATGGGGAAAGAAGAGCTGTAAAAAACATCCATATGCTTAAATGTTGCTTCGTACATATATTTCCTACATAGAATGGCACACTTTGGCAACATCCACACTGCAGAAATAACCAGTCTGCTGCTGCAACAAACTACAGTTCCCACAATTCCATAGCATTGAGCCATGGCAGTTAAACACTGGATTATTTCTGCAGTGTGGATGCAGCCAGTGTTCCAAAGAACTGTTTTTTTGGGTTGCTTTTGATTAACAACTTAGGGGCAAAGCAGATGGGCAGGTTGGAGTGGCCTCTGAAAGTGGGCCGATGCTGCAGTCCAAACAGGCCACAGGCAAGAAGCGGATTTTTGCCACTCCACAGCCAGAAGCCATATCTTTTGGCCTGTCTGTTTCTGGCCTTAGATTATTAATTATTTTAAGGCATCTTTATAGGGTATTTCCCAAAGAGTAAATATTGAATTGAAAGACTACAAAGATTACATTATTTTTATTTACCAGTTTTAATTAAAGATCTATATAATTTATTTCCTGAATTTTAAAGCTGTTTTTATTCTTTATGTTTAATTGTGTATGTTTTTTAAAAATACACTCCAACCTTTATACAAGCCATGAACTAATATTGCTGTGTTGGGTATAGAAAAAGAATGCATTGTGTTGGTTGGGTGGGTTGTAAACTCATCATGGATGTTTTCTTTTGGTAGAAAATTGTTACAAATGTCTATAAATTGTGTTGCACACTACTTATAGAGAGCTCTGCTAACTTTCAATTGTATCAATTGAAGAATGTATATCATGTAAAAAAAAAAGGCTAAAAAAAAATCCTGAAATGTTTAATGAATGGGCTGAAGGAGAAAATGTCTGCTATTTGTTGTATTGTGCTTGCCCTAGGAGGGGCAAGGATGTCCATTTTGCAGTGACTTAACACTTGACTGTAAATGTTGACTGTCAAACTAATAAATAAAAGAATTAAATCACAGCAGCAAATCTACTAACAACATCTATTCTGTTGTTTGCTCTGCCTTTCTCATTTAAGGAGGGGACTTAAGACTTTTAAAAGCTGTTAATGGGCTGACATTGTGTGTCCCCATAGACATTTAAAGAAGTGATTAAGCAAACTGACCAAGCGTTAGACAGCAAATTAAATCCCCCTGAGCACCACCAATGAGAAATGTCCCAACTCCAATTCCAAACTGCAAATGCCATAACCCTGAGGAGCTTATTGTGTTTTGTGGCCATTAGAGATTCTCTGGCTGCATCCTTATCATGCTTAAACATGAACCTATTATTCTCCTGGTTGTGCCATGAACATGTCTTATCTGCCATCAGTTACCTCACCAGGGATCACCAGTGTTGTTACTTATTCTGAAGACTAAGAAATTGCCTTTGAGCTAATCCATAAGACTATTAAGAAGTGTGTAATGCTAGAAAGTTTTAAATCGTGATTAATAAGGCTGTCACTCAGTTAAAGAAACACCAGTAACACAAACATGAGTTTTAGTTAAATAAACTTAATATGTTTGTACAAATTGCTTAGGGATAAAAACAGTGATACTGAAAAAAGAGTATACTTCCTTTGTGTTTAGATAGTGTACACATGAGAATGTACACAAAAGGAAAAGAGGAAGACTGAATTCCAGATGGATAGAATCAGTCAAGGAAACCATATCCTGAGCAGCTGTTGATGATAGGCTGACTTGGAGGGCTCTCATTCCTGGAGTCTCCATAAGTTGAAGTTGACTTGAAGGCAGTTAATAACAACAACAAACACATATGTGAAAGGAGGCATAATCTTAGACATTCCTTCTTGCATAAGTAGTAATGTTTTTAAGATGATGCCTGCTATCTGCACTTTGTAAGTGGATTTTTCAAAATCATCTTAGCCATTGTGGAAGCTCATCTCTATTTAGCCAGACAGGGTATAAACATTTTGAATAATGAAATGATAGTACTTAAAAACACAATTGTAGTCTAATGTTTCTGTTACTTAATAGTTACGGGAAGGAAATATTCCAGGCCTCTTCCCTTGATTTCCATTTTTGTTAATGGCTCTTTTTTCTTATAAAGTGATCAGAGAAAGTTTGCAAGCAAAGTCTTGTCGTTTTGGTCACTCAGTAATTGTACAATTCATACAAGTACAGGTAATGTAATGTGTTTAAAGTAAGCATTGGCCTTTCACATACTGTTGGTCTGCAGCTCCTAGTATTTGTCATCATGGCTATACTGGCTAGCTCTGCTGGGACTTGTAGTCCAGCAAGATCTGGAGGGCAGCATAATTTAAACTTCTCATTTAAAGACATTTAATTATTGTTATTGTTGTTGCCATAGCTTCAGAAAATTTCTGTCTGTAGGCCTGGGTGTATGGGGCCCCTCTCCTACAACCTTGGTATGTCAAATTGCAAAAAAGCACACATTCTTGGTCACATTTCAAACTATTCCATTATTTAGCACAGTGTTTGTTACTTTTGCAAAGTAAAATTTGTAAACTATGTACCTACTCTTTTTGTTAATAAAAGTGTTCTGGTTGCCCAGGTTGCTGTGAAGAAGAGTTGGCTTTATTGATTAATGAGAGCAAACATTCTGTTGTGACTAAAGTAACATGAATGATTCTGCTGCCTCATTAATGTTGTAGTATCAGCAGCAATAAAATATACAAGACTGTTGTCTAACAGACAGTTGAGCCATAGAAACAGAAATCTAAGACTGGCATATTTGGATGAGGAGATATGAGCAAGAGCACTTCCATACCTTCATGATGTATGAAAGAGATGAAACCAACTGGTTGTTGAACACTCACATTTGTGACCCATCTGTTTCTAAAATAGCACAGTGGTCCCCAAACTTTTCTCTAGCACAGTGGTCCCCAAACTTTTCCCAGCTACCACCCGCTTTCCTCTCAGGCGACAACCCTAGTGCCTCCCCATGTGTACAGTTGCCCCTCCATTTTTGCAGTGTCTGCATCTGTCTCCCATTAGCAGATGGCAAACGGAGGGGGACAAAATAGGGGCAGGCGCACACCACATTTCAAGCCAATGGGGCTTGAATATTTGCAATTTTCTGTTTTTGTGGGGGGGTCTGGAATGGATCCCTACAAAAATGGAGGGGTAACTGTATTTCTTGATATTAGGTCTACCCTTCTGCTGCAAATTCAAAACAACCACTTTATGCCACTGCATCCAGTTACCTTGCTGTTTTAATCTATAATT
>CM034702.1:12035293-12102342 GCA_020142125.1 Phrynosoma platyrhinos
CTGAGAAACCTGTTGTCTGTGCCAGCCTTGCAGCAAAGGCTAGCCTGGACAAAAAGCTTCTCAGGGGGGTTGCAGACTGCCAGAAATAGTGTGAATTCAGTCCACTTTTAGGGTTAGGGTTAGAGTTAGGGAACCATGGGAACTGTATTTTATTGTGGCACCAGAGTTGTCTGACAGAGAAGGCTCAATGTCTCAGGAAAATAACAGTTCCCATGATTCCCTAGCACTAACCCTAACCCTAAAAGTGGACTGAATTCACACTATTTCTGGCAGTCTGCAACCCCCCTCAGTCACTGTTCAACTGGCTCCTTGGTCGCAACTTCCTTTGCACCCGGTCACCCTTGGACTAGCAACAGAGAACCCTCTCACCCACGATGCCCTTTCATAAAAAGGCCAGTGCAGGCAAGAAGCCTCTTGGCCACTGCTCAGCCAGCTGCTCGGTTGCTGTTCCAAGGTAATTGGGGGCAAAGGGAAAAGCTTGTCCATGGTGAGGAAGGACTCTCAATCCTTTGTTGGGGCAGAGAGAGGGTATAGCCAGGGTGTGTGTAGGGGATTTACAGAGGCTACATGCTCTGGACTGGAAACGTGTGGGTGGTAAAGGTGAAGGTCTCTTTCTAAGAATTGACCCCAGATACTCCTCCCCCTCTTTCCCTATAGACGTATCTTCCCCACACAGCTTCAAGTGTCTCCCACCCACACACAAACACCAGCATTGTTTCTTCTGCCACTACTTCTCTTGACCTGTCTGATGAAAGAAAGCAGGAGCAGCAGCCCAGCTACAACTTACCAGCCACGTTTCAACAAAGCTTAAGCAGGGTCCCAAATTTGAAAGCTCCTTTTTTGCTTCCACCTCTCCCCTGCCACCACATGCTCTGAACTCCTTGCTCTAGTCAGGTCTGTACCAAAATAGTGCCACTCTGGGCCACAGAAGCAATGCCTTGTGCCCAAGCTTCACAGCTTTCCCAACTACCACTACCACCACTAGCAAAAGATGTGGCTAAGGAGTGAGCTTGCACAGGCAGGCAAAGAGTGGGGAAAGACCATACACAAAGTGACCAGTGATGTTGTGCAATAGTTTTATGGGACCCTGAAAAGAAGATTCATGCAACCCTCAACACCGCTATAGTCCTAAATGGTGATTGGTCCCCCTTATCTTTCTTGAGCACCAATACTTGGACTGAGGGCCTTCTGCCACCCTCTTTTTCTTCACACCCCCGCTGGATCTTTCCACTGACCCTTGGAAGGGCTTACCGCCCACTTTGGGAATCACTGTTCTAGCATTAAAGCAGGTTTTTCAGTTTGTTTTGAAGGGTCTCAGGTATCTTTTGAAGAGAATGTTGGTATTGCCTTTTTGATGCTATGGAGTATGGAGTCCTTCCCAGGCCTATGATTCCGTTATTATAAATTAGTGTAAATCACATTGATTTCAGTTGATATATTGGAAGACTGATAAAATCTGGAACCAACCTGTTTTGTATAAACTGATCCTCAATCTGAAAGAGCTTTAAGGGGAAAATGAAGTGAAATGTATTAAGATTCTTGTAAAACAGAAGTGGAGAATGGGTGGGCTATGGGCACATGAGATCCCAAAACCCACTTTTGAAGTTTCTGAAGCTTCTATGTGGGAATGAAAATTGCAACCAGAAGTGATATGACACTGGGACACACTGATGCAACTTTTATGTTTAAAAGATAGTTTAAAAATAAAATTGATTAATTGGATTTGTTCCATGTTGCATTTTTAGAAAAACCTTGTATTGTGCCTTTTTTTTGTAATTGAACTCGGAATAGCTTACAGCAGAATAACTTCTGCTGCCATTACTGTTGGAGGGAGATTAATTTATATTTCAGGAGATCCCATTTTTATCTGAATGTCGAATAATTCTATAACTTAAAAAAAAAAAATCAAACTCTTGAAATTGTTCACCCACCTCCAGAGGTTATGTAGAACTTTTCAGGGTTTCACTGTGTGGATATCATCATCCAGAAAGATGCTAGATAGTTGCTGAGATATGAGAACATTTAACTTTGCCTAAGGTTCTAAAACACAGAAACCCAGCATGGCATAGCGGTTTGAGCATTGGATTACAACTCTGGAGACCAGGGGTTGAATCCTGATCAGCCATAAAAAACCATTGAATGACATTGGGGCAAGTCACACTCTCTCAGCCTTAGTGGAAAGCAAAGGCAAAACCCCTCTTAACAAATCTTGCCAAGAAAACCCTGTGATAGTTTCACCTTAGGGTTGGATTGTCTTTAATACTTTTACGGCATCGGTTATCTTTTTTTTAATGCTTAGAGTCCTCCCTTGTCTTTCTTTTTCTCACCAGTGTTGTAGAACTGTAATTTTTCTTGTTTTACAAAGTGTGGAGCTTAGTCCTTCTTAAGCTTTCTAACATGGTGGACTTGTAACCCTCATCCCCGTTGTACCAGGGACCAGCACCATATTTGTTTGTATTGATAGCTACAGTTTATTTTGTTCCTGGAAATTCTCCACAGGCCGACAACCAATGTCTCAAGGATTAGTGTCAGTTCACAGACCTCTGCTTTAATAATCCTGGTGTACATATGCAGGGGTAGCTGTGTTGGCCATTTAGCAAATTGAAACAAAAATCTACCAAACCATGATATATTGGCCAACCAAAATGCACAATATACTTGTTGCAAGCTTTCGAGGCCAGTGGAACGAAAGCTAGCAACAAATATATTGTGCATTTTGGTTGGCCAATAAAGGTATCACTGTTTGGTGTATTTTGTTTGAACCTGGTGTAAATAATTCTGAATTAGACACTGTCAGTCAGAATGCTCCTACCTCACAATTGCTCAATTTCTTCCTTTAACTTTTCAGAAGATAATGTAAAACTCCCCAAATCTCCCTATAACAATTTTTGATTGTGTTAATATGAACAGATAATGAAATTCACAGATTTGTTTAATGACTTCTCCCTCTTTTGTAAGAATAATTACTTTTAAACAGAACTACAGTAATTCATCTTGTTGTGAGGTGAATTGGTTGCTGTTGTTTGTGGAGGATCCAGAGAGAAGAGAATCTGAACATTTTCTTAGGATGATGTAGTAGTATTGCTTCCTTAAAATGTGACTGTTGCAGCTGAAATCAATCAAGGACTTCCAGAATGTCATTTACAAATGACAAAGAGTTATTTCAACAACTACAATAAGAACTTTGAGTTACAATCTGTGTTTAAAGTTGCTTGCTGGGTTTTGAGGAGCTGGTTTTGCTGGCTGCTTTAATTTCATATATTCAGCTCTTTTTAACATCTTGTGGTGGGAAGAGTCCTAGAAAGTTAGAGAGAAGAAGCCGGAGTGCTTTGTCTCTAGGGAAACCACTTTTTTCCTTGTAAAAAATCTGTTTCTTATTTAGAGTTATTGTTTTGTTACATTCTTATCCTTGCTGTAACTGCTTCAGGCATGAGATAAACCTCAAGCTCTGTGTAGCATTGGGGAAATATGCTTACTGGGATGAGTTGCAGCTGCTTTCTTACCTAATAAATGCAGAATGAGGGTACTCTGGGAAAGTTGTTTCATTGTAACTAAAGACTGTGATTTGGATACATGGATGTCAGTATGTATAGGAGATGTTTGTCACCTCTGCCAGCACCAGAAGAATGGAAACAATATTAAACTTTTTGCTTTTAAAAAGGCTAGGTATTGGTACCATTGTGTTGGTATGCTGCTATTTTATAGACAAATGCTTTCTTGCAACATAGCAGTATAAGTCCAGCTGGAAAATAGCTGGGAGTGAAATGAATTGTTTAATTTATCTTTTGGTTTCTACAGTAATTTGAGAGGTTTGGTGCTTTAGCATTCCTGGTTTCAATTACCTCAAACAAATAAACAAGGCTCTCAGATTTGCAAGGCATTCTTCTCTCTGGAAGTTCAGTCAACACCTTCTGTACAAAATGAGCCAAACAGTGCTAATCTACTGCCTCCACAGATCCAATAATTAAAATACATGCTGTGGAAAAAAAACAAAAAAAAAAAAACAACCCACTAAATTTTGTTTCCTGAATATCGTAGTGTCCATATACTTGCTTCCTGCCAGCTGGGAGTGAAAAGTGCTATAGCCTTCCTGAATGGGCCAATTACTTAACTATGGTGTATGGAAGGGGGTGGGACAGTGAGAATAAAGCCCCAAAAGCAGCAGCTCTGGCAGCAAAGAAATAGTAAAGATTGGAGAATACCAGGTTGCCTGTGGAGGAGAATGAAAGACGTAAATTCAGGCGAGCCCTTGTATCCTCCCGGTTTTGGTTCCAGGACCCACGTGACCTCTGGGAAGAATGCCACAAGCCATCTAGTTCAGCTCCATAGCATCAAAAAGACAACACCTGGGACTAGTCAAAACAAACTGAAAAACCTGCTGTAATGCTAGAACAGTGATTCCCAAAGTGGGTGGTAAGCCTCCCCATAGGTCAGTGGAAAGATCCAGGGGGCAGCAGGGAGGAAAGAGGGGAGCAGGGAGGAAATGGATAGCAGAGGAGGGTCTTTCATCATAGTATTGGTGTGCAAGAAAGACAAGGGGAACCAGTGGCCTTCAAGATCATGGTGAGTATGCAGGTTGCATGAAACTTCTTTTCAGGGTCCCTTAAAAGCATCACACAGCCTCTCTGATTACTACATGGGGTGGTGTCTCCTGCTCTTCACCTCCCCGCAGGAGCCGATTCCCTTATTTATTTATTTCATTTGTATGCTGTTCTTCTCCCAGAAGGGGGACCCAAGGTGGCCCACAGATAAAAACAGGGTGACCTGGTCGCAAAGGGAACAGTGACCAAGATTGGTTGTTTTGAATTTGCAGTAGAACAGTAAACCTAATATCAAGAAATATGCATGGGGTATGTGTGCTAGGGTTGTCACCCAAGAGGAAAGGGGGCAGTAGCCCAAAAAGGTTTGGGGACCACTGGTATATAGAGTGTGACACTTTCAAGATGGATATAAACAAACCATTTTTTATGATCTCTTGTTAGATACATCTCATTTTGGCTTTTTGTGTAGCTGTCCTAGTGACCCATCTTCTCTTCCACTTAATTTAAGTTTTTCTTTTGTCTTTCAGAACATTATTTGATAGTTACTGGTATTAATCAGTAAAGTTGGCAGAGTCTGCTCACAGATCCATTTATGTTTCCTCTTTCCATACCACATAACAGATGCAAATATGTTCAGATTGTTCTCTAATTATCTTAAAAGTCCTTAATCAAGTTGTTACTGGCAGTGATCAATTACAGGTACTTGTATGTGAGTTCATATATATTTTGTTTTGGTGTCAAGAGATAGTTTGGTTCCCCATTCAGTGAGAGGGGAGAAGCCTCTCAATGCTCATCAGCACACTGGTGACACTGCATTCATGTCTTTTGCTAGTAGCCATGTCATTTGCTAGCAGTGGCGGTTAGGAAACTCTTACAAGGCTTGGATGCAGGGCACCACTTCTGTGGCTTGGACCAGTGCCATCTTGATGCTTAAGGGCTTCCTAATTCCACATTATCTTTTAGGACTGAGAGTTTAAGGCACTGTTTTGCAGCAGTTTTGATTCCCTCTAGATAGAAGTTCCAAAGGTGATACTAAGAGATAGTTCTTGATTCCTAAGGTAATTACACTCTGGGGTAAGAGGAGTGAGAGTTGCTAGATCAAGAGTTGCTACTGAACTCTTATCTCCTTTTCATCAAACTTCATTGAGGCAGTGCAATTCTTGAATGTGTGCCAGCAACAGCAGTGAACTGTGGAAGGGTTAATAAACATTTCACATAAGGTAGGACATATTATTTTGGGAGACTCAGTGAACAGTTGATTGGGTTTGTAGCTTGAGCATGTTGGACTCAGCATTGCTTCAGCATTTTTAGGTAGCAGTTGTAACCAACCGTGCTTTTTATCTGCTGTGGTTGATCGGCTGCCAGTGACTGCTACTGGAAGAGAAAATGTTGGTCTTGTCATCATACCTTGATGACTTTTATAATTCACAGACAGACAGTTTACCTTTGAAGAAGATTTGGAATCTTTTTGCTGTTACAGAATGAGGTGCTTCTTTGATTTACAGCATCTGTACTGATTCAGTTCATTTCTGGGTCCAATTCAAACTGCTAATCCTTCCTTTCAAATTTTAAAGTGTTAAGATCTGATTATTTTAGAAACTTTTCCTTTGGTATGACCCCTCTACCCAACCATTGACATTGATGATTACACTTTGTCCCAAATCCACCATTTCAAATGCAAAGGTTAGATTAGTCTACTGGGAGGAGGGACTTTTCTGTAGCAATTGCAGTTCTGTGGAGTTCCCCTGAGGGAAATTCAACAACTGTCTCCACACTGACCTTCTGCAGATGACTGAACACCTCTTGGTTTCAATTGGCCTGTAGGAATTAAATCTTCATTCTGCCCTGCTCTAGTTTGTATTTTCCTGCACTGTTGCTTTTTTGATTGTTTGTTTTGGGATGGGATTTTTAAATTTGTTTTGTATTTGATCATTTTAATGTTGTAAATTATAACAAAATGTTGTAGAACTATTTTAATAAATAATAAAATAAATAAAAATGGTCTGCTAGTTCCAGGCCCGAGTGCTGCATGATGAGGTGAGCTCCTGTCACTAGTCCCACCTTCTGCCAATCAATTAGTTTGAAAGCATGTAAATGCAAGTAGATAAACAGGTAATAATAATAATAATTTTTATTTATATCCCGCCCCTCTGCTAGGCAATCGGGGCGGCGTACAGCATTTCAAAACATCAAAACAAACATTACTTCAGTGGGAAGGTAACAGCATTCGGTGCAGTCATGCTGGCCATATGACCACTGGAGTAGTCCTCGGACAACGGTGGCTCTTTGGCTTAGTAACGGAGATGATTAACACCTCCTACAGTCGGTTACGACTAGACATTCATGACAAGGGACTACCTTTACTTTTAGGACTATGTTTTGTTGTTCTAAGCCTCTGGATTCTTTTTTCCTAAATAGTGAATATGCCTCTTCATATTTAAGATCCTTCTCTCTTTCTTCACTGTGGTTGATTTTTTTGTTTCAGTTTTAAGCGTAAGTTGATATCTGTGTTGTCCAGCTCCTTTAAGCAGACTATGGAATTTAGTAAAGACACATTCCAAAATGACTATTTAGTAGTTATTATATTGGAATGTTTGCTTAGGCCAACCAAGGTGTTTTAGCCAAGGCTTTTCTATTATTTTGGCAAAAGATCTCTATAGGCATCCACTAGAAAAACAGTGTCAAGGGCCTAGTGTTGTTTAACAGTATGATACATGTTATTGTACAAATGCTTTATAATAAAAAACTAAATTTTATAGAACTGATTGTACCATTTTAGTCTAGCTGTTCATCACTTTCCATCTCCAAGTTATATGCATAAGGCAGAAAAAAGCAACTGTGTACAAAGACAGATGTGCCTCATTTATAGTTCCTCATTGTTTTTTGTGTTATATTCTGATCACAGCCTTGTAGCAAATGATTCAATTGCTAATTTATCTTTATTATCTTCATGGCAAAATTATCCATGCTAAATTATATGCTGCCAATTTTTAAAAATCATTTATTTATTTATACTCCACCTTTCTCCCAAATGGGACCTCTGGTGCTCACGTATAAGTTCAAACAAGGTACAGGAATTAAAATTAATAATAAAAAAGTTAAAACAAAATTTAATAAGACACCAGTAATTTAAAACAGTGTAAAATCATGTAAAACTATGATGACAGTAATTGAAAACAATGCATCACAGAAGTTTGGATCTGCTGGCGTTTCTCAAGGCAACCCAGCATTACAGTGATCAAAATCAGATGTTATAAAGAAATCTGCCACCATAGCCAAGTTTGACATCTCCAGGAATGGTCCCAACTGGCATGCTGGGCATATGCATTCCTGGGTATCCAGGTTCAAGGTCACATCTAGAAGTACATCAAAGGTACAAACTTGAGATTTCAGAGAGTCCATCCAGCACAGGTTAAATACTTACCTGTTCCCTGATCTGCCCTTTGACTAATCAGGAGCACCTCTATCTTGTCTGGATTAAGTTTCAGTTTGTTTGCCTTCATCCAGTTCATTACTAACAGTACTGGTTCAGCACTGAAACAATTTACTTGAAGTTGTGTGTTGTGTGCCTTCAAGTCGTTTCCGTGAACCTATCCCTAGGTGAACCTATCATGGGGTTATCTTGGCAAGATTTCTTCAGAGGAGGCTTGCCATTACCTTCCCCTGAGACTGAGGCCATGTCAACCAGTGGGTTTCATGGCCAAGCAGGTAATCTAACCCTGGTCTCCAGAGTCATAGTCCAACACTCAAATCACTATGCCATGCTGGCTAACCCAGTGGGTTTCATGGCCAAGCAGGGAATTGAACCCTGGTCTCCAGAGCCATAGTCCAACATTCAAACCACTGTGCCACACTGGATCTGGCTGGTCTATTACAGACTTACTCCAGGGCCTGATGGCAAGTTACGCATTTCCTTACCAAACCTTAGAGCTCTGGATAACATTTTCTACTGGTGTCAGGTATATATTGAACAGCATAGGATCAGTGGCCATAGTGTTGAACAGAAATTCTCTGGCAGCACCATCTGAATTTAAGATCCTACAGAACCAACAGGAGTGTGCTCCTCTTGTTCCATTTCCTTACACAGGCCATCCACCATGTTAACCAGTCCTGGAACCAGGTCTGAAGCCAAATTGAAATGAATCTTGATAAACTTTTTCATCCAGGAGCCCAGGGAGTTGAAGGTGTCTGCATCTTCCAGTACCTTGGCTCAAAAGGGGATATTGAAGACAGTTTGTTATTTTTCTAGTATGATTGGATTCAAAGAGGGGATTTTTTCCCCCAGTAACATTCTCACCACAGTCTCTTTTAGGCAGGATGGAAACCTGCTTTGCTGCAATGAGGCATTCACTGCTCCCCTTTTATTCTTGGCCAGTACCCCTAGTATAGTTAGGTTGATTCATTTTGAGCTTTCTAACATTGACCCCCCTTCCCATCTGTTTCATTTCCTTCATACTACACACACTTCCACTATTCTAGAGACACATCTTAAAATCAGGTTGCTATACATCTGATAAAGTAATGGTTATCCAAGATACTTGGCCAGATAACTTACGAAGTTCATCTAGTCCCTTCTGTGTCCCCAGTTTATTCTGTAGATGGCATTACATGATGGGACACAGTTGATGCTCAAAGGCAGTGTAACCCATCATCTGAACCCATCATCTATTAGTAACCCATCATCTATTAGTAACCCATCATCTGAAACACCTATGTGATGAATTCATATATAATTTTCCTAAAGGAGTTCAATACATCTGTTGTGCAACAACATGCAGAACAAATTGGTTGGATGTGAGGAAGTAATGCTAACAATGTGCCCCCCCCTGGAATTATTACTTACTTTCCCTGCTCATATCTATAAACTTTAATTATGTTGAATCATGACTGTGATAGTTAGAATCCCATAATAATTACAGTTAAAACAGAGCATGGAGGAGTCATATTTGTAATCCTTTTTTGTATTCCTCTATTGAACATGCATCAACAGGATGTAGATTTATAACATGCATATACTTTTACAGTGCTGTGTCTATGCAGAACAGCATTGCACAATAAGTCTGCAAAGGTTACTGGCCCACAAACATTTGTACATTTCCCTACACACACATACTGGTGTGCTGACATACTAATGAAAGAGGAGAATGAAAACTCTCACAGCTGTTAAAAAAAAATCCCATCTGGCCATTTGCAAGTGGTTTTCATTTGTAGAGGTTGTCTGGCAAATTGGCCATTTACAGAACCCTAAGTTAACTTGTTGATTAACTTAATTAATTTATTAATTAGCTGAATATTTCTAGTGATTTAATCTAACTTTCTAGATTCACCAATTAAAACTAAAGTTGAAAATATGCTTTAGTGAATTAAGTCATTAGAATTCATTAGGGTGTGTACTTCTATCTCTAAGGTGAAGCAGATGGGCCAAAGGGAGTTTCTGGCCCCAATCGCTCCGGGACTGTGGCAACCGGCCACTGCCATCCCGAAACTGGCCGCTGCCATGGTCCTGAATGGGCTGCTGGCAGGAGTGGCTTTATGCTGCTCCTTTTCTGGCCAGTTTTGGGCTGCCTTAGGTGTCCTTGGAGCAACTTCCGGGCAGTTTGGGGGTGTGCATCATGCCCCCAAAGCTCCCGGAAAGCGCTTTATTTGGCCCATGAGTTTCGGGCTTAAGTCACTCATCCAAATTAAATCTTAGATTTGGAGGAAATGCATATCACATCTGTCTTAGGCTGGGTAATTGGTGTGATTGGTTGGGAAGACAGCAGGGAGAGGGGAATGGGAAAGACAACTTTTTGAGCAAAAGAGCTGGGTTTGGAAAAGAATAATAGAACAGAAGGGAAAAAGTGAGTCTTGTATGGAATGGGATACTGGAGAAGTGATTTGTTTGCTCAGCAGGAGACCAAGGCCTTCAAACACTGAGGGCCCTTTTAGAATATTAGGCCTTTTAGGCCTGAAAGACAGCCCTTCCTGGTCTCCTCCAGGCCAGAGTGGAAGGGAGAATGATTGATGTCTTTCTGGGGTGCGGGTTGGTAGGGGGAGCATTATGAATCTCTTCAGTAGCTTCTCTTTTATCAACTGTATGTATATATTTTATGGGGTTTGGTTCCAGGACCCCTTGTAGATACCAAAATCTGTGAATGCTCAAGTCCCATTATACATAATGGTGTAGTAAAATCGTGTCTCTTATACAAATGGCAAAATCATGGTTTACTGTTGGGATTCTCCCCTCTCTGAAAATTTTCAATTTGTGGATGATGGACTCTGTGGATGCAAAATCCATGGATATGGAGGGTTATATACATCATTGTTTAATGTATACTTTGCATGCAAGAGCTAGGCATCCCAAATCCAGTTTGTGGCCTCCCTAGTTTAAAAAAGATCACATATGTAACAACCCCATTATTGTCTGCCCACATCTTATCTCATTTGTTTAAATCTCTTGACGGTGTATTGTGAGGCTAATGACATAAAGCATTATTAGTACTCATTCATTTTGCATAACTTAGTCCTGGCTCAAAAATACTGGATAGGCTGAAGTGTGCTAAGGAAGAAATATACCTCAGAGACCTAAGGCTTTATCATTGATCTTTGCAGACCAAACTTCTTGACTGGGAATGGAGAGGCAGAAAGATGTTCTGCATATGCTCATAGGCTCTCAAACCATTTTTGATTAAGAATTCTCCGTTGTTGATTCCATGATTGATCTTTGCGATGCACTTATTGCTGTACTTGCAGTGAATCAGTGTCTTCTAACTATGAGGGTTGTAAGATGAGATTTCATGCCTTGAGATAACCTTTCTCAACTTCATAGTTGTACTTTTTTCTCAACTTCATAGTCGTACTTTCCCCATTCCCAGGAAACACATTTATGGCAGTGAATTGTTTTCTGGTAGAAAATTAATTTTCCAGTTTCTAACATTTAACATGGAATTAATTTTGAAACCTTAAGGTCTGGCCATCTACAAGGTTGGTGTATTTTGTGGCTCACATGGCTTTAGTTGAGAATGCTGTGCTGATTTTATAGTCTTAAAAAAACCCTTCTTTTTGAGATTCTATGCAAAAGCAGCATTTCTTGTTGACAAAGGGTTATAGTGTGTAGTACTTGGGAGCCCAGGTGTTTGGCAGTATGGAAATATTGTGTTACACACCTCTAGGTTACATTCTCTTCAAATCCTTTTCCATTGTTCAGGTATTTTCTCTTGTTCTCATGCAACTAACACAGATTAGCTTGCTTATCTTGCAGAGGTAAAGTTAATGGAACAATTTCTGAGTATGAATGTGCTTCTGCCAAATGATGATTAACATGGGCATCACCTGTTATTATCTTAAGTTGAGAACAATGTAGATTTGACTCTCCAGAGAACAGGTTGAGACTAGACTCAGTAGCTGCTGGGGTAACTAATCCAGGCTGTGTATTCTGAGTGATGCACACCTTTTTCTTCTGTCTGATTTTTTTTTTCATATTTAAGGGAGTTTTTCCTTAGTGCTCAAATGTAGTGTTGCTACTCTTCTGAATAGGATTTAGTTGTTCAGTCGTTTATTGGTTGAGTGTTGTTGTTGGTGACAGTTGGCACAGCTAGAACTAGTGGTAAATGTTATACAGCTCCATAAAGACATTGATACTCTGAATTCTAGTAGACGTATCCCAATCCATTCATAAGATCTCTCTTCAAATTGGCAAGCAGCTAGGTAAGTTTTTCAAAGGAAGAACAGTTTACTTAGATTAATTGGAGCAACTTTTTATGGAATACATTTTTAGCTGTCTAAAATGTTGCCTTTTGCATTCTGTCACTGACTGTTCATGATTTTTTTTTGGTCTTTTTAGATTGTAAGCCTGAGGGCAGAGAAATGTCTAATTAACCATTTGTAAGCCATTCTGATATGTCATAATAATAATAATAATAATAATAATAATAATAATAATAATAATAATAATAATAATAAATATCATAATTTCATATGCTTAATACTTTTTATAGCAACCTGCCTCAGAACTGAACTTATGGAAAACTTAAGCATTATACCCTTAAGGCATGATTTTGTCTTTCTTGTGGGAAACAGCATGCATATATACACCAGCACGTGACAAAACTACATGCCTCGTGATTAGTGAAATGTTTCATTCCCACATGTTGATGGGCATGCACAGTGCATGGTTCTTAAGTGACACCTATATAGGAAAATTGTTGTATATGCCATAGTAATTGCTTTCACTTTCCTACATTTATCAAACTGTTCATACAATGCCAGTTTATTGTTGTAATTTTCAGACCCAGAAATTTTGTAACTTCTTGTTGCTTGGTATTGATGATGGAATCTAATAATTAGATGGACTCCTTCAACCATGTTTCCATGAATCATAGGATTTTGTTTTTAGGGCTATATCTGGCACTGGCTCTTGGTTGATTTCCAGGCACAATTGAAAGTGCTGGTCATGACCTATAAAAACCTACACAGCTGGGGTCTAGACTACCTGAAAGACCATATCTCCTCATATGAGCCTACTGAAGTTTTAAGATCCTTGGGGGAAGGATTTCTTTTGCCCTCTCCACCTTCGTAGGCAAATCTGGTGAGGAAATGAGAGAGAGCCTTCTGGGTGACTGCTCTCAGACTATGAAACTCGCTGCTAAAAAAGACCTGGAGACTAGGGTGCCCCTCTTCCTGCTTTATTTTTGCCCACAGGCAAAGAGCTTTTTGTCTCAGTAGGCTTTTAATTTGTAAGCAGGGGAACTTCCTATTGGGATATTTTATTTATCTTTTTAACTTTTGTATGTCTTCTAAATGATTTTATACTGTTTTATGTAGCTATATTAATTGCTTTAAAATTTTATTGTGAAGCTTTTAAAATTGACTTTCTCTGGAAGCTGCCTTGGGACAAAGGCAACAAAATAAATAAATAAATTGCTATTATTAAAGTTTTAAATGATTTTAAATTGTTTTAGAGTATTGATGTTTTAATATGGTATCTTAATTAATATGGTATCTTTTTTTTTTTTACTTTAATTCATTCATGTACCTTGTTTTAAGTCATGTGGGAGTCTCCTTGGGTCCCATTGAGGAAAAAGCAGGATATAAATTAAATGAATAAAACATTCCGGAGAAGACATTGCTTATAGAACAGGGTTCTGAACCTAATGGATGTAGTTAGATGGCTTACATAGTTGTATACAGCATTGTATGTTAAACTATCTGGGATTAAAGTTGTGACTGTGAGTCTGAGACACATCTATAGTGGTCAGTAGGAAAGACTACATAAATATTTTCAGCTCCTTTGAATTGTTGTGTTGATTGTCTCACTTCTTATGAATGAGCCCATTCCTTCCTTCTCTTTGTTTCTGCATTTATACTGTTTAATAATTAAATGAAATATCTACCTTACTGTTTGGAGGCATTATCTTAAATAAGTTGTTATTAGTTGTGAACTTTGTTGTGTGCATTTTAACCCTCTTCCAGGCAACTGGACATTCTCACATAGTTACATATTGTTGCAGAATTTATACATCCCTTTAGACTTGCAGTTAGGTCGTTTACAGCAGTGTCACCTAATGTATAGCAAGAAATGTTCCTGACTTTCAATCATGTACAGGCAAAAATGCATATGATGGAACTTGTCTGACAAATCAATTGCGTTTGTGTTGATTATATTTTTTACAAACAAGGGCTGAGCAGCTGCTAAAAGTTTCCCCTCATATGAAAATGTGTTCTCTGGCTCTGGGTGTTTGGCTATTGTGGAATACTTTTGATTTTGCACACACAAACATTTGTGGATGTGGAACATTTTTATACCTGCAGTAAATTGGAATTTTCATTGTAGTCAAAAGGTAGTCTAAAATAAAGTAATCAACAGCTGTATTAGATGTAGAAGATGTATTTTGTTAAATATTTTTAAATTGTCTGCTTAAAAAGCTGGGCATAGATTTCTGAGATAGATCTTGGTATTTCTCCTCTTCATGGATTTTGTGACTGTGAGCAAAGCACTTTTTACAAATGACATGATATGGTTTTCTGTGTGTTTTATCTATGAACTTCTCCTAGAGTCATGGTGTAATCTGTAAAACATAAACAACAATGATCTACCTCATAGGGGTGTAAGTAAAGCATGAATGATTGTAAACTACTTTGCAAATTAATGTTAATTGCTAAAAGATTGTCTTAAACGGAGGCAGAATAGTAGGGAAACTATGTTTTATTGCATAGTTGTTTGTAAAGAGATGCCCACATTGTTTGTTTGTAAAGAGATGCTTATGTAAAGAGTCTCTTATTTGGAACAGTATTTTTAGGTATCTGTGCTACATAGAGTGTGAGCCAGCATGGTGTAGTAGGTTAAGTGTAGGACTATGACTCTGGAGACCAGGGTTCAAATCCTGGCTCCATGTAAACTCATTGGGTGACCTTGGGCAAGTTGCATCCACTCAGCATGGGAGGATGGCAATGCAAAACCCCCTCTGAAAAAGCACAATTTACAACAGAATCTCAGTCACAAAGAACAAGATGCCACATACAGTCTCAAGAACAGCCCTAATATTGTCATCAAAGAGGCTGACAAAGGAGGAGCGGTAGTCATCATGGATAGGTGATGTCTAGATAAATACAGGATAGATAAATACAGGAGGCTTAGAAGCAACTGTCCCAACACCACATTTTACAGAATCCCATCTAACGACCCCACAGAGGAACACCGGAAGAAATTACACAGGCTGCTCAGGGAATTTTCCATGGAGGTACAAAACCAAATCCTTATAGACACATCCCAGGAGTCCTGACCAGGCACATTCTACCTATTGCCCAAAATACATAAACAAGGCAACCCTGGATGACCTATCATCTCCAGCATTGCAATACTTACAGTAGGTGCCTCCAAATATATGGACAACATCCTTAAACCATATGCCACCAATACTTCCAGCTATGTGAAGGACACCACGGACCTCCTGCAGAAGATATAATCCATCCACATCCTTCCAGGAAACACACCATCTTAGACACTATGGATGTTTTGTAAACCAACATCCCACACAAAGATGGTTTACATGCCATCAGGAACATCATTCCAGATGGGAACCTATCAGACCTAGGTCTGATGGGAACCTATCAGACCTAGCCAGTTTGTTCTCACACACAATTACTTCACCTTTGATAACAACATATACCTTCAAGTTAATGGCACTGCCATGGCCACACGCATGGCACCACAATATGTCAGTATCTTCATGGCTGACCTAGAACAACACTTCCTTAACTCCCACACCCAGAAATCACTCCTCTATCTGAGGTACATTGACGATATCTTCATAATTTGGACTCATGGAGAGGATTCAGTCAGGACATTCCACCAGAGTTTCAACAACTTCCACCCCACTATCAACCTCAGCCTGGAACTATCTACTGAACAAGTTCACTTTCTGGACACCACAGTACAACTACAAAATGGACAGATAAGCACTATATCGCAAATCCACAGATCGCTACACGTACTTAACATGCCTCAGTTTCCACCCTGAACACACCACTAGATCCATAGTCTACAGCCAAGCCCTCCAATACAATCGCAACTCCTCAGACTGACAGTACAGGGATGCCAAACTCAAGGAATTATAACAAGCATTCCTCAAACCACAGTAAAGTTAAAAAACAAATAAACAAGGCAAGACATGTATCCAGGACTGATCTATTACAGAAAAAATTGAAGAGGGAAAATGACAGAACCCCATTAGTGGTCAGATAAAGCTCCCAACTGGGACCACTCAGGAGCATCACCAAGGAACTACAATACATTCTGGACAATAATGCCACTGTTTCAAGGACGCTTGGTGGCAGACCCTTTACTCGCCTACAGACAGCCTCCAAACCTCATCTACAGGACAACACACAACACAGATGGGGACACAGGTACTAAACCTTACCACAGACCAAGATGCTAACTTTGTCCATACAATTATCCAGGATATTCATCACAAGACCTAATGGCATCACCCACAATATTAGGGGGGGTCTTCACATACTCATCCTTCAATTTTGTGTCATCAATGCCCATCAGCACTCTACATTGGGCAAACAGGCCAGTTCCTGCGCCATAGGATAAATGGACATAAATCAGACATTAGGAATGGGAATACACAAAAAGCAGTGGCAGAACATTGCAATCTCTCTGGGCATTCCATCTCAGATATCAGAGCAGCAGTCCTTAAACAAAAGAAGTACAAAGGTAGATTGGAAAGAGAAACAGCAGAATTGGAATTTATCCACAAACTACAATCCCTCAGCAATGGATTGAACAAAGACAATGGGTTCCTTACTCACTACACACACTTCAACACTATCTGACCCTATCCTCATAGGAGTACCCTACATTCATCTATTCCTCGCCCCACAGGCTAGTCCCATTACAAAATGGATCTGTCAGTTCAGCCCCATGCAGAAAGACCAGTTTCCTATGCCTTTGTGCACTAATGACCATAGTTAAGACTGGACCTGCCACTTCATTTCCATACACAAAGGTTTTGGAATTTAAATTGATATCCTCACATATATATGCCTGTGCCTGGCCTCTACTCTCCACCAAATGCATCTGAGGAAGTAGACTGATGTCTACGAAAACTCATGCTGCCAATTTCTTTCTTTCAGTTAGTCTCAAAAGTGCTACAAGATCTCTCTGCATACTCCTCTGAAGAAACTTGCCAAGAAAACCCCATGATAGGTTTGCCTTAGAATCATATGACAAGAGCAAGCTACATAGAGTGCTTAGTCTCTGTGATGATACAGGCTTTGAAAAGGCAGAGGAGGTGGAAATTCCAGATATTTGTGAATAGTGAAGTGATATTTTTAGAGGTTCCCTGCTGTTCAACACATTAGCCTTTATTTGCTGATCCATTATGGTACCTGGCCAATAATTTGCCTTGAGCTTTGGGCTAAACAAGATCTACAAGATGTTTCTTCACAATTCTATTGCAGCTTAAAACAACAGAATGCTCCAGACTGCCCTTCTTTGTACCTCATTTTAAGGGGCCTCATTAGAGGGGTGATGCATGTATGTTATTCTGTGCATCTGTTTTTGATTATTTCGCTAAACTATTGTTTCATGGAATGACTTTGGTAACAAGGAAAAGGAACTGGAAAGTGAACTGCTTCATCACGAGATTCAGAAGAACTCTTCATTTTTATTTTGAGGTATACTGAAACAAATGTATAGAAAAGTTAATAATTCAACCTTCCCCCCAGAGATGGGAAGTCTCAGTCTCATCTTCCAATCTAAGTCATCTTTTGGAATTCTTACATTAGTCTAGTGGCAAAGGAGGAAGTGGCACTGCTGAACTGTCATGGTAACATCAGCACTGGGCTTAACAGAGCCAGAGAAATGGAGAGTAATACTGTTAAGATATTAGATGCTATCAAGAGTCTTGACTGCAAGTAGGATCACCAAAGACAGAATGCTGAAAATGGAGACATTAGACTAAGATAGTCATTGGGCCTAAGCAGACTGCCAGAAATAGTGCACATTAAATTGAGGCACTGCCCTGGCTCAGTGCTAGGGAATCATGGGAACTGTAATTTATTGTGGCACCAGAGCTCTCTCACAGAGAAGGCTCAATGTCCCAGAAAAAAAATACAGTTCCCATGATTCCCTAGCACTGAGCCAGGGCAGTGCCTCAATTTAATGTGCACTATTTCTGGGAGTCTGCTTAGGCCTATTGAGGAGTATTAACTGCACCAGCAGAAGAGAACTGATTATTCTAGTGTTGATGATGCCAAAGGAGCTCCAGAAAGGAAGCTACTGGGCAGCAGCAGTGGTGAAAAGTGATACTGGTATCTGCTGGGGTTTGGTTCCAGGACCCCCTGCAGATACCAGAATCCATGGATATTCATCCTATTATACAATGGCATAGCAAAATGGTGTCCCTTATATAAAATTGCAAATTAAGGTTTGCTTTTGATATATGAGGGGGTATTGTAAAGTAATAATTATCAGAAGTTATTATGGTATGTTGATGAAATTTTGTCAGTGTCATCATTGGTCCTTAAATGCATGATGTTAAGAAAATCAACTCATTGTGTTCTTTATTTTTGTTACAGGTTGTGCCAGAAGTGACTAAAGTGTAAGATGGAGAAGTACGAGGGAATATCGTAAAGTAATAACTATCACCTGGAAGTTATTATAGTATATTGATGAAATTGCGTCAGTGTCATCATCACGAAGTGACTTTCTTTTTCCAAAAATGAAAAATCAATTGGGGGGGTTGCCAATTTGATGTCACTCATGAAGTGGAAGAGTGGTTTAAGGCGCAATCTGCAGATTTCTACAATAACTGTTTTTGGACGGTTAAGAAACGCTGGGGAAAATGTGTAAATCTGTATGGTGACTACGTAGAGATACGTTGACAGCTACAAACCAAAACAAACTTTCTGTCAATTTTTTTAAAGGTGATAATTAAAACTACGACACCCCCTCCCCATATGTATGTAGACTATTTTTAGGCTGTGGATGTTTGAATCCATGGACAAAATATCCATGGATATGGAAGGTTGACTGCAGAGAATCTCTTAGAGACAATTGGAAGTGGCACTTTAGGTAGTTCTTTTTATTACCGCACAGAAGACAACACTGATAAAGCACTTCTGAATGTTTCTTAGCTTGAAAACCATACAATGAAGCAAGGTATAGTGCTAGAAGATGAGACTCCCTCAGGTCTGAAGGCATTCAACCAGCTACCAGGGAAGAGCAGTAGACGAGTACAGACAGCACTTTGCTTGGTGATGCAACTGGACTCAAGTTGAAAGGACAGTCTGCTAGTTTTAAGACCAGAAGTTAAAGGATAGTCCTGAGCTGCACATTGCAAACAGTGGGAATGTATGCAAAGAGTCTTTTGATACTTTTGAGATAACATATAATATAGGGTGATTCAAAAAGAATGGTGCAGAACTGATTAAGAACAGCTTTACTTTTGAACCATTCTTTTTGAATTACCCTGTATAGGAAACATAAAATTAGAAGGAGCTATATGATATAAAATAAGAAACAGACTGCCAAAAACATTGGCGTACATGGTGTGAACAAAATAAGGTGAACTGGATTGCAGTATTTTCAGTCAGATAATTACTAGCATTTTTCTCTGGAAGTGACACTCTATGAAGAAACAACGTAGCAAAAGCACTCAGGGGATATAACACAAAGTCATTGAATAATATAAATAAAACTGCATCAAGACCTGTCATTACAACCATAATCTGAATTTATTTTCCAGCTACAGAAGTGGAAGAGAAGGAGATCAAAACATCCTATGGTGTCCAGGAAGGAACTGATTGCACCTCACAATAATCATAGGCAAACAAAATTTAAAAAATAGGAAACAGAATAAAAAACTTGGAAGAAATTGGCCTACAATGAAGAAATGAAGGAGGAGGAAAGCTAATTGTTGAATTTTGCCAAGCCAGTATTTTGTTCATTGACAACATAATCTTTAAGCAACAAAATGGACAACTGTACATGTGAGCATCACTGGGTCGTCAGTATGGAAATCGAATAGATTACGTAATTGGAAAGATGAAGAAACTCCATTCTCTCTGCAAAAGTAAGACTAGAAGAAGATTGTGGCACAGACCATGAACTGCAGCTAATATCAAAAATTACAGTAATGCTAAAGAACATTAAATCAGTCATAGTGTTGAAGTGCAATTTAAATCTCTGTAGAATTTAGAGACCGTGTAAAGGACACACTTGTACTACTAAACTTGATTGACTATGAACCAGAAGAACTGTGGACTCAAAACCATGGATATTATCAGAAAGGAATGCAAATAAAATAAAATAAAATAATAAAATAAAATAAAAATCTCTACGCAAAAAGAAAGGAGAACATCAGTTGGATGTCCCATGAAACACTTCAAGTGGTTAAGGCTATAAGATGAGAACCAGAAGCAAACAGTGTAGAAATAATGCATTTCAACAAAACTGCTATGGCTCCATCCTACAGGAGCCTGGAATTTGTGTAGTTTTGTGAGTCACCAGCACAAAGGGAGGTTGGCAGAGAAGTTTAAAGATGGTACAAAACTACAAATCCCAGGATTCCATAGTATGAGACTACCGCTCTTAAAATGATATCAAACTATATTCCACATACTACAGAATCCTGGGATTTCTACAGTCTAGATGCACCCAGAAAGTCAAAATCCTGAATATATTTTTCCATTGATTTGTGTGTAGGCACAAGAGAACTATTCCGTTCTATTAATGAATGCAAAGAAATATAAGAAACCATTTTAATAATAAATGCAATTTTTAAAAATAACAATAGAACAGCGTAACCTCCTGCCATGTCTAATATGATCAGGAATCTCTATAGTGCTCAGGACTCCAGTATATCCTGAGTAGGTTAACATCCAGAACACAATTTGATATTTGTGGACGCTACTCCGTCCTAGGCATCCTGAAGATACCAGTCAATGCCAGCTGACAAGGAGGGGAAGAAATTAGACTGAGGCCCAAAACAAACAGGCCAAAAGTGCCAGCTTCAGGCCAATCCGGGGCCATGACATTCAGATAACGCATGCCCCCAGATTGGGCTGAAGCTGTGTTGCAGCTGCATGAGGTGGCCCAAGCTCAGCCACAAAAGGAGCACAAAAAAAGTGCTCCTTGCTGATGGCCTATTCGGGACTATGGTAGTGGCCAGCCTTGGGGCTGTGGCATCTGGTCACCACAGTCTCATGCTGAATGGGGGATAACTGGAGCTGGAGCTGCCAATCTACTTGAGCCCTAGGTAAAAGATCTACTCTTCAGCTGCCTTACTGTGCAAGATCTTGAACTACTCCACCTGCCTGGGAGGTTACCATCAGTGGGAAAAAATAATTCCTGTCCTGAACAAATTGTGGGATGAAGTCGAAAGAATAGTGTTCACCAGCTGGCTGGCCAACAAATAATGACCTTCTGTCATATCGCAGACAGTGGCAGCTAATGGCTCATGTTCTCGTTCACCAAACACCCACACAGGCTGATTGGGAGGAAACCACAAACTGATAATGCAGGCAGAGGCAGAAAACTACCAGCAGCTAGAGAGTGTTCTTGCCTGTGGGAAACTGTTATGAGAAAGGCGTTGTCAGCAGTCCGAGTCAAGGGAGACAACAAAAATCAAGGTCAACATGGTCCAAGAAGCCAGGAAGTCCGAAGTATGATGTGAGGAATCTGGAAACAGGTTTCAGGGACAGGAATGCTGGCCAGGAAACAGACGAGTTGCTTCCAGCACTAGCCTTAGGCAGACTCAGCTCTTAAATGGCCTGATACCAGCTGGTCCTAATCAGAGCTTCCCTGTTGCTGCTTGGCCCACAGCCTGCCTGAGTATCTTTGTTCTAACTTCTGTTGTATTCTTTTGTCCTTCCTTGATTGAGGACATAGGACCCCAGTTGTGCCCTCTGCCTCATCAGTAGGTAAGTCTTGCCTTTGTCTTTGGCTGAGGCTACAGTTCAACAGGATGAACTGGCTGAGGCTCTTCAGCAGAGAGAGTCGGCTAAGACTGCTCTGCAGCACGGAAAGCTTCAGTCTGTTTTCTATCTGGAACACTTGCCTCCTCATCAGACTCTTCCACTGAATCCCAGTTCTGCAGCTCCTGGCCCATGACAGCTCATGTGATTCCAAGACCTTTGAACCCTGATTAGTGGACTTCACCTTTGGATTTGAAGCCTCAATTGATTGCCTTTCCCTGCTGACCTGGATTGGCTTGACCCTGAGAACTCAACACTGGGCTGGAAGCTCTGTCAACACAGCTTTCACAACGGATCACAACAGATGCATCCATGACAGGCTTGGGGGCTTAGCTGAACAAGTTCTTCATACAAGGGCTTCAGTTGAGAGGGAGAAAGTGCTGCATATCAACACCCTAGAACAGTAGAGAAGGCATTCTACTCATTCGAAACCTCCTGAAGGGCAAAGTGGTACAGGTAGTGACCAACAACATCACAGTCAATACTACTTTAACAAACAGGGAGGGACTCTTCCACTTTCCTCTCACACAACAGTTCTGGAACTGATGCCTTGTTCATGGTCATGGTCATGGTCATGGCCATTCATCTTACAGAGAAGACAACATCCTGACAGATGCTCTCAGGAGGACATCAAATTTGTTACATGAGTGGAGGCTTCATTCCGGAATGCTGAAACCAATGGGTGAACCAGAGCTAAATCTTCTCCTGTCAGAGGAGAATGCTCAATATAGACAGTACTGCCTTAGACTTGTCAGGGTAGGTTGCATAGAAATGCTCTCCTGTTTCAATTGGGGTGCATCCTTTTGTACACATTTTCTCCCTTTCTGCTTCCCACGAAGGTGATCGCCAGGCTCCCATTGAGACAAGGCCATTGGCCTCCTGTTCTGGTGGCCCCAGGAACTGTGGATTCCCCCCCCCCCCAGTCTACAGACTGAATCTCCTGACCCTGTACCTAGGCCAAGTCAGGCAGCCTGGTCTCAGTACTGTCAAACTCATGGAGTGGAGGATCACATCTTAGCTTCTTTCCTTGTTGGTGTCTGGGAGTCATTGCTACTGCCCATTGTCCTTCCACCAGGTGCTCATACTCCTACAAGTTGAGAAAATTCAAAGACATCTTGGACTCTCTCAGGGTTCTCCCTAATAAAAGCTGAGAACTATTAATTTGTGTCTGTAAATCCACACCAGGTCTTGTAAAACTTGGCAAACTTATAAGATGACTAGGGTTGTGAGGAAAATACCATGCCGCTTCTCTTTTTCAGTGGAAGATATGGGATTTCAAAAACAAACAAACAAATCATGGATTGTTTTTGCTTCTATTTAAGGTCATTCTGTGAATCTGGTCAAAGAGGTAGTGAAGCATAGGGCTCAGAAGAAAATTCAGTGCTCAGGATGGTTTGCTCAGCTCAAATACCAGTGGACTAGTTTACAAGGAATTACTGATCTAGGGCATATTTCTGTTTATATTTACTAATAGCCTATTATTATTCCAGGAAGAAAAATAAGAATGTTGAGAACCAATTATTAGAATATATGTATGGTACATTTAGATATCTCAACATTAATGTGGAAGACTTTAGTTGTGAAAGAGCCTTTCAGATGACTAGTTGTAGTGATCTAATATACTCTAGTGTAGTACAGGTGGTTGACTTCAATGCCAGTTTAATTCATTTAAATTTTTATTAACCACATAGCCTTTAACTATCTTTAGATTCAAGTTGCTGTTATTTTTAATATGCTTTAACATTCCTAAAGTGCCATTACAAGATTTTTAAAATGCATGTGTTCCACATGATCATTCCCTGTCAGATCCTTTTGGTTTATCTAACAGAGACTGGAGACAGAAAAACAATCAAGGACCTCTGAAAGCAGTCTAGGGTGGTGGGATTTCCATTTGCTGGGCAAGGGATCTTCCAACTGATTGTATCTACTTGGCTTGGATAGTGACAATGTCTGAATAGGCATGAATGGAGCCATTCAAGTTGATGGACAAGAGTTGAAAGCTGCACACAAAAGCCACTAGGCAGTCAGTAGAACTAGCAGCTTCAGCATTTGCCCTTAGCAAGGCAAGGCTGATAAACAACAAAGAATAGTGAGCAAGCTTTACTAAGGCTTTGAGTGGATGCAGTTTTCTACAATCAGAAAAGGCAATGGACATGGCAGGTAGCTGGTGATGTAATAAATTGTGGATGTTTTAATGGATGTGTATGTGGATGGGGGAGGGTTAGGTGGAAAAGCTTCACATGCAGTAAAGTGGCTGATAGTGCTTCAAGGGGGGGGGAGAATTATGTGGTCATTGAAGGAGATTCTTCCAAGTTAATGTTAGTTCCCTGTTTTCAAGAACTCTACGTATTAGTTTAAAATTCACCTTTGAAATATTAATACTGTATTTATTTTTGTCATTTTTACTAGTAATGATATTATTTTGATATTATTATAATTGATATTATTTTGTTTTATAAACATAAACTGAAAAAAATCCAGTGTGCATGATCTAGAGTTAAGCACTTCAGTGATTTGCTTGATAAACTTGCTGATATTTAAATTAAGTTTAAAAAACACTGGTTATTCATGGTCTCTGTGACTCACATATACGGGGAATCTGTCTTTCCATGGTTCCTCTTAGGAAATTTCTGGACCTAAGCAATCTTTGGACACTGTCTCTCCCATCCTTTGCCACTACCCATGCTTCACAGAGTTTTTGCCCCGGATCCCTGTTTTCTCTTGTCTGGCTTCT
This sequence comes from Phrynosoma platyrhinos, assembly GCA_020142125.1. Classification (NCBI taxonomy): domain Eukaryota; kingdom Metazoa; phylum Chordata; class Lepidosauria; order Squamata; family Phrynosomatidae; genus Phrynosoma; species Phrynosoma platyrhinos. The sequence goes on from CM034702.1 coordinate 12,060,035, forward strand.
AGAGACGTTCTCTTCATTGGTGAGCTAGGCTTTGTCCATCCTTTCAGCTTTAATTTCTCTTTATTTAACTTTCATTTTCCTACTTATACTTTGTCTTCACTACAACTTCATTCTTATGTCACTGGAAACTTTTCTTTCCAAAATACCTGCAGGCTTAAGGTTTCAAAAAGACCTCTTTAAAGCGTACCTTGAGCGTGGGAAGAAAATCCCCCAAACTGGCAGCCACTCTAGGTGCCTGCTGTGTCTCAGAGATGTTTACATTGTTGATAAGTGTTCCCATTGTTGGGTCTTTTCACACTCTACCTTAGGTTAAAAAAAAATAGACTGGCTCTATTTTCAGACTTATCTCTACCACAGCCTTCAGCTATAGAGTCCCTCTGTTCTCATGAATCCTGTAATTCTCTGGCTTCAAAAGGTTCTGTCAGTACTGCCAGTGTTCCCATTTGCCCGCTCTGCATCGAGACTTGTTTTCTTTCTGGCTAAAGCATCCTCAGCACTCCTCACAGGAGTGCCAGTCATTTGCCAAGCTAGTTGCAACATTGATCAGGTACTACCGTATTTTCCGGCGTATAAGACGACCTGCGTATAAGACGACTCCCCCATTTTTCCAGTCAAAATATAGAGTTTTAGCACCTCTATCCTCATTATCCTTATATCCGGTGTATAAGACGACCCCCCACTTTAGCCACAGATTTTGCAGGTAAAAAAGTAGTCTTATACACAGGAAAATAGTGAACATCAGAGCAAAATCTGAGACTACCTTAAAGTTAACCTGGATGCTGCTCGAGCATGTTGCACCCTTCTTCCATCCAAGCAGTTTTCTAATCTTGCAAATGGAGATTACTTGTCAAAATGATGATTGCCAAAGATTACTTAGCTCTAGTAGTTGCTGGAGAAGGACTGCACAGGCACAGATTACCCAAATGTGAGTTCATAGTTGACCGCTCAAAGAACCACAGTTACAGGTAGGCAGCCTGTTTTGAGCTGTGCACATCTTAGCCACACATGTTACTTGACTCATTTGATTGATTGATTGTCTGGAATATATGTTGCTTTAATTACCAAAGCAGGGTTCCAGGTGTCTCAGAACAAGTTTTAACAGCTACTGTGGAGATGGCACTGGGCAGGTTTGGCTTCAGGATAGCCATTCACTGTTCAGACAGACTGTGAAGGGGACTGAGGGAGATCAGGAAATGCTGAAAGCAGGAGTGTGCCTCTGAGGAGGTTCAGAGAGGTTTGATTTCAGACAAATAGGGTTTGAATTTGAGATAGGGTTTCAAGCTGGCACTGGCAGCCTGTTCAGTTGATAAAGACAGAGTTTTGGATTTGAGGAAGAAGAGAGAACAGTTTATATGATATTGGGGGTAGAATGGGAGAATGTATTATAATATTCTTATACTATGTTTAATAAATCTATTCTCTGGAGCAGCAGAAAACAAGCTTACTCCATCCTCTATGACATCCCTTCAAATATTTAAACAGGCCTATCATTCATATTCATAAACTAAAAACATAGAAGCACTTGGACATGCGAAAATTAATGTTTTTAGATCCTGGGCACAGAAAAAGAGTATAACAGGCAGGAAAAGTGCAGCTCTCAAGCAATTTTTTGCACCTTGCAAAGCCCTCCTAATCACCTCAAAGTGGCCAAACCTATACCCAAACCACTCAAAAACATTGTCATTTTGTAAATTCTCCACTGCACCCCCATCCAAAAACACAAGAAACAGCCCAAAATGGAAACTGAGACGTGACATTGTTATATCACTAACATGTGGTCTGTTCAAGACAAAATTTCCACCATTCCAGAGGCAAACAGGAGTATGGGATATTAGATTGCTATAGTTTATATCTACACTATTCTTTTCTGCTTTGCCTCTTGTCTACTGTTCTTTGCTCCATTCCATCTCAGTGAGCTATAACTCTCTTGTCTACCGTGGACTAATAAAGTTACACTATTTTTTATATAAATTTTATTTGGTTAAAGTTACACTATTTTTGTGATGTTCGGAAGGTATCTTTCCCATTCCAGTCCTAATTATCTGGGATGAATCTTGTTGATGGGTGGTAGATAATTTCATAAGATAAAGAAACCAAGTTTCTGCCCAAGCTGATGGACTACAAGGCTTTTCCTGAAAGGAACACTAAAAAAGAAATTGAGAGAAATCTTTCCTAATTAAGAACCAGTTCACATTTTACATCTTGTGGTCTGCTACAAAAATTATTTCTTAAGCAAATGTTTAAATGTCTGAGTTTCCCTGAAATAAGATGCAAGAGCTGGTTCTGCTCATTTACCAATTGATGTATCTCTGTTTGAGCAGAGAAACCATGCCAATCACAATTGATATAATTGTGTGTTTTTGAAGAGTTAATGGGTTAACTACTTCATGTCTGCTGGTTCATGCTCTGCAGTACCATTTGGAGGGCTTTTCAGCTTCTAACATTTCCTACATGTACAATACTGTTTTCTGAATGAAATTGACACTCAAACTCTTTCCACTGGTTGAGGAAGCTGCGGCAAAATATAATTTTGCTTTATAACAAAGACAATACCTGAGCTATGACCACACTGGAGCAGCTTCTCTGTTCGTAGAGAGGAGGGTTTCTGCAAAATTAATTAATAAAATATTGTTCTCAATAAACCAAACATATTGTTCAATATTTTTTTTTAAACATTTGCCATCAAGAACAGTAGTTTTAGGACAGGTCTGACATGGATGAAGAAAACCAATCAGAAATAAGCTAGATGAACTGTGCCTATAGTAGGTGATCCTGTATATAACAAACTGTTTCTACAATATTATACATGCACACACACCAAAAATGTTAAATTAACATGCCATGAATAAATTCATGAAAAAAAAAATCAAAAGGCACATAGAAAGCACAATTTAATTGCTAACAATAAGCTCAGTCCTTGCTATGTGTTTGTTACTGTTTCCACAAAGTGCTTTTGAAGCTTGAGCTTATTGTTGGTAATTATACTATCCTTTCTATGTGGTTTTTGATTTTTTCCCCATAAATTTATTCATGTCATATTGATTTAACTTTTTTGGTGTGTGTGTGTGTGTGTATAATTGTAGAAACAGTCTAATATACAAGATCACCCATTATGGGCATAGTTCATCGTTTATTTCTGATTGGTATATTCAGCATATAAATAGAGTCATTCTCTTGTATTGGGTTGTATAGTGTAGGGAGTTAGAGGCTTGTTGTGGTTCTTTTGTAGTGCCATGGCTGAATGAGGAAAAATAAAATGAAATATAATCCAAACAAGATGGATGTCAGATAGGAATTTTCCACTGTGAATGGAAATATTTGACAAATTCTCAACAAAGTTGCATTTTTTATTAAAAGAAAGTAGTATGCACTTGGAGTGCTTTCTCTTGCACATGGCATATCTTTGGATATGTAGGTGCATATGTGACCAGGAAAGCGTCATATAATGTTGACTAATTTTGGTGATTGCATTAATTACACCTAGATTAGACTTGTACAATATTTTCTGTGATGTTAGTTAAGTTAGTGGTGTTGGTAGTGTTAGATAAGTTAGTTAAATTAGTTTAGAAACTATAGTTGATCTAAAATGCAGTTACCAGGATGCCTTGAAAGGAGCAGAAATAAATATTTTTTATGCTAATGTGCCTTTTTTATTTTTTATGATGTAAAAGATCATAAAGATTCTATTTTGTAAGTGTTGATGTGACAAACAAGACTTTTTTTAAAAGCCATAGTTTGAAGGCCTCCTATAAGTTATCTTTCGAGAATGGGAGGTGGGCTCTTATTAAGCATTGCTTTTGGATGTGATCAAATATAAGTACTACAAGGAAGACTAGAGATTAAGATATACAGTTGTCCCTCCCGATTTGCAGTCTTTCCGTCTGAGGTCTTGATCCTTCATGGACAGCATGCCAGGAAGAATATAATGATGCATGCGCTCGAGACACACGCACAGTTCTGCGTGTAGGAGTGTGCCCCCATTGTAATCAATGGGGTTCCAATATTGGCGATTTTCCCGATCTGCGGTGTGTGTGTCCCCAGAATGGATCCCGTGCGAATTGGAAGGGACGACTGTAATTGCAGTGTGAAGCTGTTTCCTTAGCCTCTTTTGAAATATACAAAGGAATTCCAAGGATAAATTATAGTATGAGAAGAGCACCACAGTTATTACCAAGGACAAACTACATGGTCCTTGAATGATGGCCCAGTAAATGCATAGAACTCTATTAAAATACTATCTTAAAAAATTGAAATTACTCATACCTGTTAATTTTACCCAAAGAATGATTATCATGTAGGAGTTATTAGCATGTCTCAGTTATATACTCTCTGTATTATGGAAGAGTCCAGAAGAAAAGTTAAACCTTTATTAGGAGCAATCAAAAGTGTCCTTTCAGAATTCAATCTGCTGTGGAGGTGGTTGTTTCAGATGTTGTGATCTTTTGTTTTGAATTTGTATATATATATTCAATAAAAGGAAACAATTTTTCCAATCAAAGTGTTATATCCTAATTAACCTTTGAAAGTTTTCTTATTACTTCTTCATTGTTCATTTCCATTAGAATAGATAAAAACTAATAAGAGGCCTAGATAATACTTCATTGTTTGTTTTGTAATAGCAGAAATTTGCATCACAGCTGATTTACTCTGGAATTTACTCTGTTCAAGCTACATATAGACATAGGGTAATTTTGTTATCATGGCCTCTCCAATGCTTGGGTGCTACACTTTTTACCATTTTTGCCATTTTAGTGGAGTCAGGTACCATTCATGAATAATCTTAACGATACATTCATTCTTTTGTGAGAGCTTTAAAATTCATTCAGCTCTCACAAAAGAATGAATGTATCATTAAGATTAAAGGGAGAAAATAAATGTCCAAATATGGGTTCAGTCAGCTTTTGATATTGTTATTCTGAGGTCACATTACCAACTTTTTCTAATATTTTATTTCTTCCTATGTGTGCTTTTGATTAAACATTTATAAAAGAATTGCTGTTTAGCCTTTGATTGTCCAGAGTCTGTGCACATTTTCTCAAAAAAGTGACTGTGTGTCTAGGATTTCCCTTATAGAGGCTAATATTGTAGCAAAGGTAGCTACTTGATACAATTACAGCCAGTTAGTGTCCTTATTCATTAGCTGTAAAGACAGTTCTTTTAATTGTTTGGGTTTATTCTCTTGAAGAGCTTTTGAACTGAGCTCTTTTACTTTTCCACTTTTAAAGTGGTGCGAACTTATCTGTAATGTAAAACAAAGTAAAGGGCTTAATAGGATTTGGATCAGGAGCTGAAAAATTTATCAATTTTTTTCATATTGCCAAGTAATTTTGTATGGATAGATTAATTATTTCTCTAATTACATTCTTTATAATTCTGGAGAAATAATTCCTGACCCCTGTACTTACATGGGCTGCTGAGTTATCAAGTAGATGTTCAGAAACCCGCCCACCACTGCCCCGTGAGCCAGTGCCACCATGTTCCCTTACCTGCTGCTCACTGTGAAGACACCTACCATGGCCTGTAAGAGCAGAAATGGGGCATGGGCTTTACCCTTACGGCCAGGTGCTCCCTTTTGACATCATAGGCCACAACTGAGGTCTTCATAGTGAGTGGTGGCGGTGGCAGCAACAGGTAAGGGGCACAGAGGGCATCCAATCTGCTGTCTGTTGTGGCCGGGTTTCTGAAAAACTCTACCACAAACAACCAGTTTCCAGCCTAGGGCTGTTGATCTATATCATGTTAGCAGGTCAGTGCTAGGCATGGGGAAGGGAATGGGCCTTTTGGCCCAGATTTGTGCCTGGAAACGGACCTGAATGAAGCCAGTGAAGCTGTTGCAACAAGGGAGTTTTGTGTTCCCTGTAGCCAGCACCAGTTACTAATCTGGATGCAGCTTTTTGAGCCAGTTGAAATGTCCAGACCCTCTTCAAAGGCAGCTATGACGTAACTAAGGCATGTGTGACTATGGCCAAATCCAACATCTCAGGGAATGGGCACAGCTGGCGCACAAGCTTTAAATGTGCAAATGCACTCATAGCCACCATTGAAACCTTGGCTATTAGGCTAAGAGCTGAATCCATGAGCACACAAGCTATGAACATGCATCTTCATGGGAAGTGTAACCTCATCCAGCACAGGTTGAATCTCTATTCCCTGAGCTACCTTTCAGTTAACCAGGAGAACCTCCATCTTGTCTGGATTAAGTTTCAGTTGGTTTGACCTCATCCAGTCCATTACTGACAAACAGGCACTGGTTTAGAACCAAAACAGCCTTCTTGGCTTGTGGTGGAAAAGAGTAATAGAGTTGGGTATTATCTACAAACAGATGGGAGCAAACCCCCAAACTCCAGTCAACCCATTTCAACAATTTCATGTATATGATAAATAGCATAAGGCAGAACTGAACCCTGACGGATCCCACAGGTCAGTGTCTGAGAGGTCGAGCAGGGGACCCCCAGCCCCACTTCTGGTTCAAATCTCCAGGAAGGAATGGAGCCACTGGAAAACAGTGCCCCCAAGTTCCATCCCAGTAAGATGATCCAGAAGGATACCATGACTGATGATATCAAAAGCTTCCAAGATGTCCAACAAAATCAACAGGGACACACTCACCTTGTCTAGCTAATAATTTTCTTAATATTCAGAGATTGAATACATTAATTTACATTTTAATCAGTTGGGGACTCCATTGAATATAATTTAGAATATAAGTAATGGAATACAATGCATTAATAATTTCATCAGAAGTTTTTAAAATGCCCTGACTTGTATGAATAGCAGTAATGATTCCCCCCGCCCCCATGATTGTTCTAACAGCTGTAACAAGGAGATGTGAATTTTTACTATTATACTGATAATAATCTGTTTTGGTGAATTACAGTGAGGTTTGAATTTTCTTAAGGTCTAATCCTCCGGTGCCATTACACCCCCACCTCCCCAAAGCAACTTGGTCAATGTAGCTGGGTCCCAAGTGAATTGTGAGGGTGTGATACATGTGTTATTGCAACTAATAAAGAATGGTTAGTGTTCTCACTATTTTTAAAAATCTTTGTACCCCCTGAATGAAAATACTTCTTGGCACATTTGAATATGTCCTAAAGTGGGACTTTTAAGGTATTAGGAGTTTTTCTGAGCACACATGTTTAACAGCTCATTAGATGCTTTCTTTAAAGTTCTTATCTAGTAACAGGGTGGGGCTAAAACATCAGATTCTTTTTTGTGTGCTTCATTTCCTAAATTCCAATTTAGAATTATCAGAGAATAATCTGAATATAAAATGGACTCACTTAGTACATATTGTACAGCCTTAGTATTTTGCAATAGTGTTTTGAATGTGAAAAAATTGGTCAATCTGGAAATATGTGTGAGTTGTTTTAGAAAAGAAAATAATAATCTCTTTGATGAGAGCACAAAACTACATGAATTGACTAGACTGGATTTGTTTGCTCTTCTATAAGTGGGGCAGGGTCCCCCCCCCTTATTTTGGGGCTAGCAGATTTGTCCAAGGCGTAGTTTAGTAGTCATTGGAACCCCACCCAGTTAAGGAGAGTTATGGGGCAGAAGGATTTAGGGCCTTTACAGACTTCCAGAAATAATGCAGCTTGAGGCCACTTCAACTGTCCTGGCTCAGTGCTAAGTAAACATAGGAACTGTAGTTTATTATAGCACCAGAGCTCTCTGACAGAGAAGGCTCAATGTCCCAGAAAAAAAAATACAATCCCCATGATTCCCTAGCACTGGTCCAGGACAGTTAACGTAGCCTGAAGCTGCATTATTTCTGGCAGTCTGTAAAGGCCCTTAGTTTTGGGACTGTCCTCTTTTGTCTTAGAAATTGGGTTGAGTAGATGTATGAGCACAGTAAGGGGCAGGTGTGAGTGAAGAATGAAGTGCTCAGAAGAGAATTTGTGACAGTTCAGATTGGATACAAATAGTTGTCACTAAAGAGAAGAAAATGGAGAAGTGCTGGAATAGAGTTATTAAAAAAAATAGGTTGGGGAAGAAGAGGCCAAGATGGCCGGAACTGAAAAGTCACTGGCATGAGAGGGTAGAGAAAAGGATAAGCAACAGTACAATCATGGAAAAAACAAGCCAAAAAAGGACAAACTCACAAATAGAACAAAAGAGATTTTTGCTTGAATGACCAAAGTCATATAGAATTAGATGGATGTATTAAATTTTGGTTTTCTGGTTCCTTCCCTGTGTTTGTTCCATCCATGGTGAGCTGTCATCCATCTTGGTTCACTGAATGCAGGTTTGCCTGGTGTTGGAGATTGGGCCTCGTCCAGAAGTTCTTGCTCCAGCTCTCTAATCACTTTGATGTCAAGAGCTTCACAGATATTGAGCAGTTGGGTCTTTGTTGAAGCAGAAATGACAGTATAACCCTTGAATATAGTCACTTTGAAGGGGAATTTCCATTTATATTTGATACCTGCCTGCTGTAACAGTGCTGTCACTGGTTTAAAGCTTTGGTGCCTCCGGAGTGTCTTAGGTGAGATGTCCTGGAATATTTGTAAGGTTGCGTATTGGAAAGTGAGGCATGGGATTCTGGTGAGTTTCCTTAGAACCAAAGCGTTCTTCATGTGGTGTGTGAAATGGATAATGATGTCTCTGGGCATGGAGCCTCTGTTCAGTTTCTTTGTGGGGATCCTGTGTGCCCATTCAATATCAAATGATTGTATATGAAGGTATGGGGAGGTTGTGTTTAGCCAGTTAAATAAGAAGAATATCATGTCATTCTTTTCTGCTTGTTCCATAATCCCTCTCACACTAATATTCACACGTCTGCTTCACTTTTCCCAGTCTTCCACTTTGATAGACAGGTATTCATTCATTTGTTCGAGGTGACATAAGTTGGATTCATGCTGCTCTCCATATACAAGGGCCACATTTGCAGTGTCCTCTATATCACAGATGTGGTCCATAATCGCCAACAGTTTTGAGTTTATAGGCTCTAGGGCTAGGGCCCAGTCTTTCTGCAGATCTTTTACTAAGTTCTCCCTTAGTTTTTCTAGCAACTCAGGAAAGGGTAGGTCCGGGAACATTAAGTTGTCTCCTCTACCCCCTTTGCTGTTCCTGTATGAGCCTCATGTAATTTCTGGATCCAGGCCTCTGTCTTCCGACTGGATTTTCATTTCATTTGCTGCTGGGTAAAATGTAGAAATACCTTGATCTGCCAACATCTTGGTTCTGCATCAGGGGGATTTATTTCATTTGTAAAATTCCATTGATATCATTTCCAATTTTGTGAAAAAGGGTGAGATCTTCCCCCACTCTACTTTTATACATCTGCCTTGTTCAGCAGCTGGCCCTTTTAAGAAGTTTTTTGAGATTGTGATTGCTCTTTTTGTTTTTCTTTTTCTGGATGAGTTAATCCAAGTGTATCTTCACTGGTCAACTTCATGAATGTCAAAAATACATCTGCTGGAGACAGGGATATCTAATGCTTTGTGTATGTCAGTCATTTGCAGTTTAGTTGTTGCTACCATCATGCTGTTGTTGTGTGTGATGATCAGTTTAAAAGGGAAACCTCATTTGTATTTAACCCATGTTCCTTGAAGTAATGTTGCAAATGATTTAAAGGCACATTGCTTTTTCAGTGTCTCCAGTGTGAAATCTTCAAAAATTATAACTTTGTGTCCATCATAGTTCCAAGTTTTGTTGTTATTGCAGAATTTGGTATTTTCCAAGGGAAGCAGGCAGAAGAGGATGGTGTATCTTCCTAGTTAGTTTGATTTGGGGTTGATAATTATTGATCTGTGTCCTATATCAGTCTTTTCCAAGGTTACCTCTGGGCAGGTTTCATTAAACAGGCAACACTTATAAGTGATTATATATTACCTTGTTCTACCTGCTCTGGTAGACCACTCAGAGGAATGTTATGAAGTCTTCCTCCCGCCCCCAGTGATCAAGGCCTTCCATCATATTTTGAAGGTGGTCATTAGCATCTTCCAATTTTAAAAGTTCTATACTCATATGATAATCCTTGTTGGAAGGCAGTATTAGTAGTATATATGTCTTGGGAGGGTTTTCAGTTTAGAGTCCATAGTTTCAATGGCCAATGAGCAATACTTCTGCAGATCTTTCACCAAGTTTATCTAATGTTTTCCAGCAATACTGTTAACAGTAATTATATTGTTATATGTGGCCTTTCCTCCTCCTTTGATTGTTTTATGGCCCATGTTGTACCATGTTTGACTTGATGGAGTCATTCTCTCCTTCCAGACATATTTTTGGCTCTTTTGTGAAGAAACAAACCAGTGATCAGTTGATCTACTAACAATTTCACTCTGTGCATTGAGGTGATTAATTGCATAGCTTTTTTTAAAAAAAAGAATAGGCAGGGGGTATTGTACTGTTTTAATTGTACTATTTTTAAGCACTCCTATCTTTTTTAAATTGCATTTTATTCCTCTAATGTGTTTTAATGCTGTAGTAGTTTAATTTTTTTAATGCCCACTTTTTGTAAGTTTTAAATTGTATTGTTCTTTTAAACTTTTTTTTTTGAGAAAGTGGGATATTAGTAGTAGTAGTAGTAGTAGTAGTAGTAGTAGTAGTAGTAGCTTTTCCCCCCTGCTCCTGTTTTTCAAAAATTATCAAGGCTATGCCCAGCTTTCCTCTAGATGTCTGTGATGTTGGTCAGCTATGCCACCCTATATTATGGGAGATTGGAACAGATATGTTTAAATGAGCTTTTGATTTCAGGTTTTTAACAATGCAAATTACAGAGGTAGGGCTGATAGTTAAGAGGATCAAGAGACTGAAATTAACTCTTTTCTCCAATGCTAAGGAAGATCCCTCCTGTGAATCTTTTCTTTTTATGGAGAGGAAATCCCTCACTGTCACCTAGGCATCCCCCTCCCCCAGGAATATGAGGAGGAATTTCCCTTGACCTCAGATAAGGACAGAATCAAATTCCAAATGCTCTCATCCTGTTAATTGTCATCTGATGCAATTCACATTAAAAACTGTCTTGAATGTCAAATGAAAAGATGAATTTAAAGTCCTCAAGTATTTGGCTTTTGGTTTAGCAAAGAGCATGTGTAAAGAAGGCAGGCCTTACTGAAAACTACTGTTAAGTGTTAGGGTTGTTGTTGTTGTTGTTGTTGTTGTTAATGCTTTATTTCTGTACTTTTTTATTGCTATCTGTGCCCTCCTGCTTTTGATTCCTTTTTAGGCTGCCACTTTAAGGTACACAAGAAGTTGCTAAAACATTCAGCCTCGCTCATCTGGTTTTGTCAAACCACTTGGGAAGAAATAATCTGGGCTGGGGTGAGATCAAGAAGGAATTACAGTCACCCCTCAGTTTTCGCTCCTCCCCCCCAATGGAAAACCACAAATATTCAAGCCCCATTATGTCCCTCTCACGTTTGCTGCCCGCGAACAAGTGAGGGATGCGGACTTCAAGTCCGCAAAAACCATAGGGGCGACTGTAATGGCTTGGTGCACATGATGGACAAGGAATATAGTAATGGTTAAAGAATTTATCTGCGCAGGATCAATATCTAGTTCTTTCATTAAATCTAGTATTATAAAAAAGAAGCCACAATTGTGGTTGCTCTCAGTCATCCATTTCTGGCATTCTAGATTTTATTCATATGATGTATTCCAATCTCTCTTTACAAAGTCTTAATACCTCATATTTCCTATCAGAATGACTTCCTTGGTCCTCATTTCTATTTCCAAGACTCCATTCACACACACTCACAGTAAAATACAACAAAACCCAACATCCACAAAATAGGGATTAGGCCAGTTAAATGCACACACACACACACACACACACAGACAAACCCAACATACTACCAGTGTCACCAGCTTCTTCATCTGGCAAAGATGTTTAAAATCACACAGAAGAAAAGTGATAAAGTTAGAGTTGCAAGCCTACATTTTTTTCAGACGTTACTTTTGTTGTCAGTTAAGATGGTCTGAAAGGATATCAATGCAAGCAGAGGTTACTCCTCTTCTTGGCCATGTGGTCAGCCGGGACGAAGACACAGACAATGAAATTTTCAAATCCATTAGCTGCAACAAATTAACTTTTATTGAGATCCAAGTATGGCCAACAAGGCTACTCTGAATATGTTTCCTGGATTTGAAGACGTTCACAACAGTGGGAACCACTCCCCTGTCCTGAGATACTGCAGGGATATAAAGGTGAAGTAACCACATGAGCAAGTGCAAGTGTATGTGTGTATGTCCACACACACACACATTTCTCACACAGTTGTTACATTTCTCTGTATGTGTCATGTGACTCAGCCCTGTCCCAGGATTGATTTCCTGTCTCAAAGCTTCATTGCGTTTCAGCCTGTGGCATCTGCCATGCATAGCAAGTTACAGTGGCATCACCAGGCTTGGTGACACCTGGTGTGGGGGACAGGGCTTCTGGAAACAGGACTTCCAACCCCAGACTCCCTAGACATCTGGCAGGATTTCCGGGCCAGGGGGGCACATGGGAGTGCCCCCACAGGCTGGAGCAGCATCCCCATGGTCCCGAAGAGCACCCGGGCAGGGCCAAGGAACACCCACTAAGGCTGGGAAGAGGCCAAGGCGAGGCCGAGGAGTGCTGGCCGCAGTGTAGAAAGGCCCAGGACAGGCCCAGGAACACCAGCTGCAGCCAGGAAAAGATCCAGGCAGAGCCCAGGAGCACCCGCTGTGGTGCAGAAAGGCCCAGGCGGGGCCCAGGAGCACCCACCACAGCCCTAAAAAGCTCCCATGAGGGCCAAAACAGCACTGAGGGGGCAGGGAGCCTACCTAGTGTCACTCCTCTTCTTGGGTGTCACCCAGTGCAGGCCGCATCCCCCTCTCCCCCCAGTGATGCTACTGGCAAGTCACCTTGTGAAAGCAAACCCCCTACCACCTTTTGTGTACTGAGATCTTAAACAGGGCATTTTATGCACTTGTATGGCATGAGCAGAGGAAAGAGAACAGGATTTTTCAGGATTGAATGCTTTGGGGGATATTTGCCAACATTTTCCTTTCTTTGGGTAGGCATCTTTTTACATTATGATTACAGAACTGAAAATAGGCATGCGTCTATTCAAAATAGTGAGAGAATAGGCTGACTCCTATTATGGCTAAAGGGTGAAGTTAATTGGAAGTTGGTGTTCAGCACTTTTTAAACTGCTTAATAATAAGCATAGCTTTATGTATGGAATGCTGTGATTCCACATAAGAAAAAAAGAAAAAGGAAGAATGTGATCATGGATACCAACATGAATTTCCTGATGATTCGACCTTGAAATAACTAGTTCCTACAGCTATGAAAATTTATTTCAAAGTGCAAAGAATGGCTGGTAATATCTCAGAGCTGGGAAGAGATGAATGAAATTTCTACTGTCTGGGGATAGATCTGCAGTGACATATATATCCAGAGTAAATTATGGAGATTTTGTCTGCATACCCCCCCTCCCACACACAAACAATTTAAGTTTTCATGGTGGAGTAGTAGAATTGCATACATCCAGAATTTTATTTTATTTAGTTTTTTAAAACAAGATTTAATAATTCAGAGGTTATATAGCCATTGACGTCAGGAGTGCAGTGACAGCGAGTAGTGAAAATAGTTTTTAAAGAGTCTAGGATTATTTTTAATTTTTTTAGAGCAGACACTAGTTGGATCTGCTGCTTAAAATCAGAAAACATCACTAAGTTTTCTTTTTGTCCTGCTAAAATACTCAGTCACCACCACATGTTGTAGTTGATGACTTCTGCCTTAGAAATCCATGTCTCCTTATATGAAGTTCTAGTGCTTCAGCCTTTGACATTTTTTTTCCAGAGAAAATCACTCTTACTGATTAACAATATACCACACATTTAGACAGCTGTAGCTAAACATCTGGATGAGATTATTTGGTTTGAGAAAGAGTAGGAGGAGTGGGAGAGTGATTTATAGAATGTTTCTTTGGCTGTAAATCCCAGTTGTAATTGGGACTTCTCGGTCCTTAATTGTTTGCAGCAAAGAGTGAAACTCAATGGTTCCCAATACATGGCAGGGTCCAGAAATCCTGCCGGTGGGGAGCAGGCTTGAGGTTGTTGCTAGGATACTGTTGCCTTTGTTTTGGTCCCAGTTCAATCATGTATTTAAGGCCATGTATACATTTCTCTGCATTGTTAATGTAATTTGTTCAGGCAGTAAACCGCCAAGTGCAGTTGGAGGAATCCGATATTCAGAAACACCAGAGGCCAGGTTTTTGTGGGCAGGTTGTGGTTTGAGAGGCCTCGAAAAGGATGAAAGATTTGAGGTGGGTGAATGCGATTATATACTGTACATACCAGCAAAATGACCTCTATGCCATTACGATAGTGTCTGAAATCAGTCGCTATAAAACTTGGGGGAAAGGTTTGGCAACCTTGACATTTTGTTCTGCCCTTGGAAAAGATTTCAGCTCCCTTGCTTTGGAGGCTATAATTCAAGCCTTTTCTTACAAGGAGAGAAATTCTTTCTCTGTATGAAAATGGTTGGCATCTCGAGAAAAGTCTTTCTGTTTCCAAATACTGAAACTGTCCTAAAAATACTTGGAAATTCACGACTGCAAGAGCTGTTTGTTTCTCCTTGTGCAAAATAAAAATGAATGTTTCAGGCATAATCTGATTCAAAGACGCAGAGCTTAAAATAGATTCCATGTAGTAATTTGTCTCATTTTAGACTGGTGCATGCTTAGATTTAAAGGGTGCAAATCCACTAAAATGAATAGAATGTGTTAGTCACGTATCACAACAATCTTGTTGATTTCAATGGATATACTCTAAGAAGGGTAGCATGGTGTAGTGGTTTGAGTGTTGGACTAGGATTGTGGAGACCAGGGTTTCAATCCCCATTCAGGCCTGGAAACCTACTGGGTAACCTTGGCACACTGTCTTAGCCTCAGAGGAAGGTAATGGAAACCGCTTCTAAAAAAAATATTCTTGGCAATAATAGATTCATCTCAGGGTCACCATAAGTCAGAAATGATTGTCATGGCCAAGCTGGGATTCGAACCCTGGCCTCCCGTGTTGCAGTCTAACCCTCATACCACTATACCACGATGGCTCTCAACTATATACTCTTTATAATATAATAATAATAATAATAAAATTTATTTTGTACCCCGCCCATTGGTAATCCAATCCGGGCGGCTTTACAGTTAAAAATGCAAATTACAAAAATATACAATGTAAACACCCCCCTCCCCCCCTTAAAACTGGATTAAATTAAGACAATGGGGGGTTGCAGACTGTCAAAAATAGTGTGAATTCAGTCCACTTTTAGGGTTAGGGTTAGTGCTAGGGAATCATGGGAATTGTTATTTTTCTGAGACATTGAACCTTCTTTGTCAGAGAACTCTAGTGCCACAATAAAATTCAGTTCCCATGATTCCCTAACCTTAACCCTAACCCTAAAAGTGGACTGAATTCACACTATTTTTGACAGTCTGCAACCCCCCAATGTAAAACAATAATTCAAACTGAATCTATTAAAATATAGATTCAGTTTGAATTATTGTTTTACATTGTCTTAATTTAATCCAGTTTAATCAGATTATGCCTGAAACATTCATTTTTATTTTGCACAAGGAGAAACAAACAGCTCTTTAATTTGCTTTCTCCTGAAAGTGTCTGCTATAGACCAGGGTTTTTTGGGTTTGTTTGTTTGTTTTTAACCACATAGCATGGATTATCCTGACCCCAATCACTACCTTTGGGATACTAGGTATAAGCTGTCAGGATCTTGGTTCGGCTAATTCTTGTCTATCTAACCCCTCCCCCCTCTTTCCCACTTTCAGCTAGCACCCTCAGCATTACTTAGGGCCTTTGCAGACTGTCAGAAATAGTGCACATTAAATTGAGGCGCTGCCCTGGCTAGTGTTAGGGAACTGTAATTTATTGTGGCACCAGAGATCTCTCACAGAAAAGGCTCAATGTCCCAGAAAAAAATACAGTTCCCGTGATTCCCTAGCACTGAGCCAGGGCAGTGCCTCAATTTAATGTGCACTATTTCTGGCAGTCTGCTTAGGCCTGTAGTTATTGAAAACCCACAGGTTGGTCCAAAGCACACTGCAAAAATAATCCAGTTTGAGACTGCTTTGACTGCCAAGCTCAGTGCTAGGGAATCCTGGGAATTGTAATTTATTGTGGCACCACAGCTCTCTGACAGAGTAGGCTAAATGTCTCACAAAACTACAGTTCCCAGAATTTCCTTGCATTGGGCCATGGCAGTTAAAGCAGTCTCAAACTGGATTATTTCTGCAGTGTTTATATATCAGTTTAAAAATCCAGGAGTTTAAACCAGCCTAGTTGATAGATATCCCGGCCATCAAGAGCTAGCCCAACTTGCTCCCTGATTCTGCTGCAGTTATTGTTTATTTGTATTATTATTTTAAGTGTGTTTTAAATCGTCATTGTTTAATACTGTTTTAAAGGGTGGGTGGGATTGTGGGATATGAAATGTATATTTTTAATGTTGTAAGCCACCCCGGTTGCGTTACGTAGAGGGTACGATAAAAATAAAAGTTATTATTATTATTATTATTATTATTATTATTATTATTATTATTATTAAAGCAGCCCACCCTGCTTTGAAGACTGATTGTTTTGGTGAGATGGGCCTGTACAATGTGTGAAATTTCATTTTGTTTTTATTTTATTGTGCTTTTTATGACTTATGTTCATAAATAGTTTTAATTTTTAAATATTTAGCTTAATCAGTTTTTAACTTTTGTATTTTGTGAATTTTTAACCTTAAAAAAAACCCAGCTGGAAAAAGGCAATATGTTATTATTATTATAAAATTTCCTTTTAATGTACAAACTAATGTTTTTGTGCACACCCAGGGAGCCTCCAGCGTGTAGAGAAACACAAATATCTTACTTTGGGTGTGCTCATTTTGCTTCCAAACTAATATGTATGAAGTTAGAGGGAATAATTGCATTGTATGGGCTAAATATTCTAAACGCACCAGATCTCATCTGATTTTGGCAGCTAAATAGGATCAGTCCTAGTTAGTACTTGGACCGGAACGAATATCAGGTGCTGTAGGCTGTATTTCAGAGGGAGGAGCTGGCAAAGCTTCCTCTGGGTATTCCTTGTCTTGGAAAACCTTATGAAAATCATGAGATTGCCACAAATTGACAGGCAATGTGAAAGCATGAACACACGCACTCATGGTATTTTGCAGATGCTATCTTATGCAGACATGGGAAAATTTTACTTCTTTAGTAATCAGTATACTGTTTGTATGTATGGCTACTATAATGGAGCACATTGTTTCTTAAATAAACATATGATACAGGAAAGTGAGACTATTAAAATAACTTGAAGATTGTTGGAAGAGTGAAAGAAATGATGCAAACATGTATATTTATATATTAGTTTACATCTAATATTTTAATCAAGTAATCTTTATGCTGTTTACAGTCTATTGGGGTGACAAGTAGTTGGAACAAAGGCTGCATTCACCCTGCAGAAATAATCTGGATTGACATCACTTTAAGTGCCATGGCTCAGTGCTATGGAATTCTGGGAATGGTAGTTTATTGGGGCACTAGAGAGGAGCTACCATTCCCTGAATCGCATAGCACTGAGCCATGGCAATTAAAGTGGTGCCAAACCCAGTTATTTCTGCAGAGTGGATGCAGTCCTAGTTGTCTTCCTGGTGAGTGTGGGGAAAGCACACTCCCTGCAGCTGCTCCTATTTTGACCGATCAATAGTTGGGGTCATCCTGGTCTTTCCCTTGCCATGATGACAAATCTTGGAAGGAAAATGGTGCAGCCCTATAACACAACTTTTCAATTATAAGGGTCTGACTGAGTAGGAGCTCTTTGATGCCATGAGATGAATTGTGTGTGCGTGTTTTGTAAGGGAGACGTGTACTGGATGGGAATTCATTGGCTCCTATATGTTGTCAACAGTGCATTTCTTGATGGATAGGTACCAGCAGCATTTCTAGGAATGTTGAAGAGTGGTGCCTAACATTTCCCTACCATTTTTGAATTTTCATGTTATGTATTTCCTGGATAGAGCACATATTAGATATGGCAGCCTTTCTGCTGGCATAGCAGTAAGTGTCTCTCCCTCGTTGCCATCTGCGTAGAGATGTATAAGATTGCTCATCCCTAGGCATGCCTTTAAAAACGATCATATTAAATCTGCTTATTCCAAAGTAAACATAATTAGGAGGCAAAAATAAAAAGTATGGTCAGATGCGCTAGAGGACATGATACTGGAGGTGTTATGCTGGTGCTTAGCAAACCTCACAATAAAACAGCAGGACGGATATTGGAGCACAGTGGCTTTCTGTGTCTGTACTCTAACATGGAATGGGAAATATACAAGATAAGCCTACACTCCTAGTATAGAAATGTATAACTATAGCTGAGACTTAGTAGAATGTCTCCCTTGATTGGAAAGTAGCAGTTGGGAAATATAACTTCCAGTTTGTTCAAAAAGAAAAAATGCAACAGAAAGGGGGTAGGTATATATTCCATGTCAAATGTGTGCACCTGCAAGACAACCAAGACAGTGAACACAATGTAGACTAGTTTCTAGCCAAAAATAAAATGAGAAAGAAGTAAAAAACATGGTGTGATTCTACTACAGATGGCTACATTGTGAAGAGGATAGAGATAATATATAATGGTTGACTAATGTGTGTGTGTGCCTTCAAGTCACCTGTTGACTTACTGTGATCTCATGAATTTCACAGGATTTTCTTAGGTAGTGAATACTCAGAGGCAGTTTTGCCAGTTCCTTCCTCTGAAGTACAGTCTACAACACCTGATATTGGTTGGACCATGACACCAGAGATGAGGGTCCAAATCCCCGCAGAGCCATGGAAATCCCCAGGGTAGTCTTTGGCAAGTCACACACTCACAGCCTCAGAGGAAGGCAAAGAGAATGAACAAATCTTGCCAAGAAAATCCCCGATAGGTTCACCTTAGTTGGAAGTGACTTGAAGGCACGCAACAAGAACAACTTCTATCCAAATACTAACCAGTGCGGATGCTGCTCAGCTTTCAAGATCAAGTAGGTTCTGGTGCCTTTGAAATATTTAGGCCCCTAGTTGATTGATATGTCTTCAAGTCCCCTATTGAGTCATGCCAACCCCATGGATTCATAGAGTTTTCTTATGCTAGGAATATACTCAGAGGTGGTTTTGCCAGTTCCTTTCTCTAAAATACAACCTACAGCACCTGGTGTTCCTTGATGGAGTCCCAAGTACTAACCAGCTCTGACCCTGCTTAGCTACCAAGATCAGATGGGATCTGGTGCCTTTACCTGTTTAGGCCCTTGGTCCCTAAATATCTCCTGGTGGACAAAACTCTGCTGAGCAGGGAATTGCTTGACTAATTCCCAATATACCTAACTGAGACCTCCTTCTTTCAGAAAGTAGAGGAAGTAATAAAGGAATTGGCTGATCCTTAACTTGATCCTAATCACTCTGGAAGTTGATCTATGGTGTTAAATTGGTGAGAATGTTGAGAGGAAATTATCATGTAATACCTAAATTCTTGATATTATGTAAAGCTAAAAGTGAGTACAATCAAAACATTAATCTTGAATTTCAGGAAATCTGATTTTTGTAAGCACAGAGAAATACAGGGTAGGACTCCATGGCTAGATCAGTTAATTGGAAAAGTGCTCCAAACAGATAAGAGTTCTTAATGGAGGAGTTCATGAACAGTTACAAAGAATTCAAATGAGAATGAAAAATGGGAAACATTTGGAAAAAAAAATGGATGCACAGAAAACTTAATAATGAGATGAAAATTAGAAAGGGCATGTGTAAAAAGTGGAAAGCAGGACAGGTTACCAACAGTACGAGGGGTATCGTAAAGTTTTAATTATCACTTTTAAAAATATTTGACAGAAAGTTTGTTTTGATTTGTAGCTGCTAACCTATCTCTATGTAGTCACCATCCAGATTTATCACTTCTGGCACAACCTGTCACAAAAATAAAGGACACAATGAGCTGATTTTCTCAACATCATGCACTTAGGGACCATCAATATACCATAATAACTTCCAGGTGATAATTATTACTTTATGATACCCCCTTTTAAGGCACAGTCTGCAGATTTCTACAATATCAGGTATTCAGAGGGTCAAGAAATGCTGGGGGAAATGTGTAAATCTGGATGATGACTATGTAGAAATAAGTTAACTACAAATTAAAAAAAACCTTTCTGTCAAATGTTTTTAAAAGTGATAATTAGAACTTTAAGATACCTCTTTGTAGATATAGGCAAGGCTTGTGGAGACCACTTAAAATTAGAACAAACAGAAAACAGTGGGAGATGCTGACAGCCACAAAACTGGATTTTTCAGGTAGGTTCCAGTGAGGAAGTAGGAAGTAATTGTGCCCTTGCTGTCCACTGAGGATGCTGAAATCTTAAAAGAAAAGGCAGACCTGCTTATTTCTTATTTAATTGTGTGTTCTATAGAAATAGAGGGAGAGAATTGCAGTTTAGGATTAGTTTTCATCACTTCTCTGAAACTGGAATGGCATGAACATAACTAGAATGAGGATAAACTGGAGCTAAGTTAATATTGGACAGTCCTGTGGGAGCCTGAAAGGGAACCTGATACATCTTGGAGGATTATACAGTTGCCCCTCCATTTTCCCAGATTTCAAGTCTGTGTCCCTTGCCTGTTCGTGGGCAGGAAATGGAGGGGGATAAAATGGGGTGCATGCCCGTGGGCGCACGCCCCCATTCAAGCATATGGGGATTGAATATTTGCAGTTTTCCATTTTTGCAGAGGTGTGTGTGTTCCAGAATGGATCCCCCACAAAAATGGAGGGAAACTATCTGCATAGTCACGTCTCTCCTTCTAGTATCTACTAGGCTCTGCAATAACCATGTCCCTCTTAGAATTCTTGTTCCTCCTAACTATTTAGGGCAGAAGCGTGACAAGGAAGCCTCCTGGCAGATAAACCATGAACTGTGCTGGCTCTAATTTCCCATAAGGTCCACCTCTCTTTTAGCTGTTGACGCTAAGGGGATGGTGGTGAAGGGGGAGAAATGTGGCTGGAGGAAGTCATCTAGAGCCTGTGGTAATGTGTCCTTGTAACTAGGTAGCTCACCTGACTCTTCAGAGTCCCTTACTGCACTGATTTCCACAGAGCCCCCTGCTTCTTCCTGGGAATATGTATTTTTGGGCTCTGGGGTGGCAACATTCTCTTCCTAATATTGAAAGATTGCTAGAAAAATAATCTCCATTTAGAGTGTACTGCAAGAATGAGTATGGTATAGTGGTTTGAGTGTTGGACTACAGCTCGGGAGATCAGGGTTTGATTCCCCACTCCAGCATAAAAACCCACTGGGTGACCTTAGGCAAGTCACACTCAGCCTGTTTCTTTTGCTCATATTTGCTGGAAGTAAAAGGTGTTATGCTTTTCCTTCTTAAGAGCATTTATAGAGATCACAATAATATCATGGGACCATAACGCCTTACTAGATCTGTGATACTGGCACAAACATTTCTCTCCAAAATCCCATGAGAGGAAATGATAGAGAGCCTTCCCTTCTGCTTCTGCTGTCCGTGAAATTGTGAATTTCACAGACATGTACAGACCCTCCTCTTTTCAGAAGAGAGGATAGGATTAATAGAGGCTGTGAAATCTAAAGGAGGAAATGCATACAGACAGATGCATGCAGAGTATTCAGGGGTGAGGGGTGAGATAAATGTAGGAAACGAAGGAGAAGGTAAAATATGTGGGGTCTCCTGGGCTTCCTGAAATGTTAGTAGCACATTAAAATTTGCTTCTGATTGATAGGTAAGAATAACAATAAGTAAAGGCTTAGGACTTCAAAGTTTTTCTGTTATGTCTGCTGCATAAACATAGAAGGCAAACAGAACCGATCATCTTACTTGGTACCTGTTGCTTGTTAAATAGTGTGTTACACTTAAGAGAAACCTTTCTTAAGGATCCTAAAAAATAACAACCTCTAAGATTCTGCATTATATACATTTTCTTAAATCTAGTTGTTTAGGTTTCTTAAATTAAGACAACTAATTGATGAAAAACACAATTAGAAGCCCTTTGGACTGAGAGACGATGTGAAAAATTGGGTCGGGGTCTCTGATTTGTATAAGACAGTCTGATCCCAATATTGACTTTACAGCCTGAAATACAGGTCTGATGTGAGCTCAAGAAGGGCCCTCCCTCCATCCACCATCATCGAGGGAGAGAAGGCAGGCCAGCTCTATTGGGCCTAGCCTGAACAAGAAGAAGTGCCCTCCCTCTATACACCATCATTGAGGGAAAGAAGGCAGGCCAGTTCCATGGGGCCTAGCCTGAACAAGAAGAAGGGCCCTCCCTCCAGCCACAATCATCGAGGGAGAGAAGGCAGGCCAGCTCCATCAGGCCTAGCCTGAACAAGAAGAAGGGCCCTCCTTCCAGTTCATCTGCCTTGGTCCAGGCTTTAGAGGGAGAGAAGATCTGCTGGACTTATTCCCCTTCAACACCACCATTCCCTTCTCCTTTTGTGTCTTGTCTGTTTAGATTGTAAGCCTGAGGGCAGAGAAATGTCTAATTAACCATTTGTATGCTGCTCTGATAGCCTTTCGTTGAAGAGTACTGAAGAAAAAGAAACAGGCAGATAAATATTATTATTTATTATTATTATGAAGTATAATAATAATAGATAATATTTATCTGTCTTTTTCTTTTTCTTCAGTACTCTTCAATGAATGACACTTATGGTGCTTAGGCATTTTGTTTTAGAAATTAGTATTTTACAGTGATCTACAGTGTTCTATAAGCACCCCTGTAAAAGAAAATAAAGGCAGTCTAAAAATTAGGAAGTCATTTTTATTTCATGAAGGCACCAGAGAAGGCAAGGCAGGCCAGGGGGGAGTCATGGTGTGGATAGTAAAGTGAGTAAGTGAATGGAAGTGTGTGAAGGTCTTAAGTATGTGAAAAGAGGGTTAGGAGGACGTCAGGATGGAGGGGAAGAAGAAGAAAATAGAGAGAGGAAGTAGAAGGAAGAATGGAAAGTGAGTGAGAAGCATCAAAGAGTGAAATTGTATAAGGTAAGAGATGCTGTGGAAGTGAGGAAGAAGAGGGGATAGTGGAAGAAATTGAAGATGATGAGAATGGTTTAGGAGGGTAATTGAAGTGAGATAACTCCGGGAAGAATTTTAGGCCAATGTATTAAATAGCTAAAATAGTCCAAAAATAGTTGAAAAGATATTGGTCATACTTAAATTTGCTACTAGGGCAAGGTTAATGTCAGTATTAGAGGTAAATTGGATCATGTTATATATGGATGGTTGCATGGATGTTGTCTAGATAGAAGTGAATAGTTGTATTAAAACCATCCCAGCTCAGGTTCCCAGGAAATAATAATGTTTTCTCCAAGACCTGCCTCTCCACTTCTTTAACCCCCAAGTTGTCCTGTGAGCTCTTTTGGCCACTAGTGGTACTTGGCACTTGGGAACGACTACCTGCTGGCAACATGGATGGCATGGAAGTAACCCTATATAAGAGTAAAGTCTGTGGGTTATTCTTGTGGCATGTATCCTGCTGCAGTGATTGGGATCGGGATAACAATGCCCCTTAAATTCTCCAGGGCTGTTTCTGCTCAGGGCTTAGTCTCTGTTTTAATTGACTCCATTAAACTTTCTCATCTCAGGCGTTGTACTCCCAAAGACCAGGCTTGCCGAGTATTGAGTAGTAGCTCAATTGTGTGCAAGTGGCTGTGAAGAGCTCTCTGTACGCTGGATGAATGGACCACATATCCATGGAAACCGGAGCCAGCCGGCTGGCTGACCTTTGACCCTCTTGTTGCCACCATCCTGTTTAACCTTGGTCTGCTTGCATTTGCAGCTCCACTATGCTGCCTCCCCTTTTCCAGTGGGACTGAGAGGCCCTGCCGGCTTTCAGAGAGCTCTTGTTAGGCTCCCTGAGTGTAGACGTAACACAGATTTATTCCGTACTTTCCGGCATGTATCTTGTTGAACTTTTATCCCAGAACACAATCCTCAACTTTTCAGTATTCAATATTCAGCGAGGATAAGTTTTCCCTTAGTCCAAATTTACATTTGTTGTTCTTATATGCCTTCAAGAGATTTTTTTTTTGGAGGGGGAGCCGCAAGATTTATTCAAAGGGGTTGTTTTTGCCTTCCTCTGAGGCTGAGAGTGTGTGACTTGACTAGGATATAACAGGTTTCCATGACTGAATGGGAATTCGAACCCTGGTCTCCCACTATCCTGGTTTGGTACTCAAACAACCACACCACACTGACTCTCAAAATTACATTAAATAAGATTAAAGTCAATATTTGAGTTACTATTGATGGGGTTAATAGTGCCCTGATTATAAGGATAGATAGATGCTACTATCTTGGAAGTCTCAGTACTTTTGAGGACCTAGCCTGTTCCTGCCTTTTGAAGCAAGTAAGAGATGCTGCTATATTATTGCATGTCAATGCAAGCAGAAAAACAAAAGCTTCAGGCAGGGAGGAATGCTCTGTAACTGAACAACCAGTGGCAGGAGTACACACTTAACTTTCTTGACAGTCTAAATAAAAACAGCTGCAGAGGTTCAGGGATTCTGTCCATTTGTGGCTATTAAAGAATGTAAGTGACTCTGTGGTTTATGACCTGGCATCTTGCATTCCCTTAGACATAACCCAATTTGGGAAAGTTTTTCTTTTGTTGTTATGGTTTTGGAATTCACCGATCTAAAACATTTTCATTCCTAGGGTTAAATAGTCCTGAGACAGAGTGTCCTGCTAGAACTCTTGTGTAGCTGTTAGGATGCAGACCCAGGAGCTGTCAAGTTACATCAACAAACAAACTGAAATTTATGTTCAGGCCTTCAAGCAGCAAATATACATTGATGAATTAGTTTTTGGAGGAGAGCTTGCCTTGACACCACCCCTCTTTAAACATTGTATTTAATTTGTAAGGAAGTGGGTGAAAATCTGGTGATCCAACAGTTAATAGTATAGCTATGTAAACAGGCAAGGGAAGTGCCTCTTATGGATAGGATTGTGATTGAGATAGGTAGTATTTATGTTGGGCACTGAGCACATATTTGGACTATTTTTTTTAAAAAAAAATAATAAGCTTAATTTATAAAACTGTTGATTTTTTTTAAAAAAAAACTTTGTTTAGAAGTGCCAAGGTCACAGAAATTTGATTGTACAGTAAAATGGATGCAGTCCATTTGGAAAATAGTTTAAATAATTGTGCATTTCATTCTCAGTGCAATCTGTGCAGATCATTATCTTCTGACACTGCTTGATAGGCTTTCATTTATCCTTTGTTTTTGGTATTAGGAAGGAAAATACCTTTCATTGGAGATCACTACACTATGCTGCTATTCCATCTTTACTGCTCTGGCTGCCACCTGCAGCATTCTGGGATTTGCAGTTTAGGGAGGGGCATTTAGAATTCTCAGCCAGATTTGCTCTTGGGCCTCACTGAACTACAAACCCCAGAATACAACAGGAAGCAGCCAGAGCAGTAAAAGTGGAATCGCAGCATTATAAGAGTGTAGTGCAGTAATCTCCATTGTCATAAAGAAGGACATTAAAGGTCCCAATTGGGCTAAGGTTAGGGCATCACAGAGAATACTTCTATATGAACTTAAATGGAATCTTGACTTTCAGATGTGGCTTTGTGTCCTTACCAGTTAAAGTCCTTATGTGTTCTTACCCTTAAACACAACTGTGCTGTAGTTGCTTGGCACTTCTCCAATTACCTATAAATGATATGACATTTACGTATGAATAATAATAATAATAATAATAATAATAATAATAATAATAATAATAATAATAAATTTTATTTATATACCGCCCCTCTGCATAGCAATCGGGGCGGCTCACAACAATTAAAATACAGTAATTAAGATACATTCTAAAAACCCAATCCCTCCACCCATCCCGCCCACCCCTTAAAACAGAATTAAACTTAGAAATTTAAAATAAATCAATAAAATAAAACAAAATTATCAAATGATAGTGGCAAAACAACAGAGAGCATAGGGAGGGGATTCAATATTTCTTCCTGCGTTATGTGCCGTTAAGTCATTTTCAATTTATGGCAACCTTAGTAAGGTAAACCTGCCATGGGACTTTCTTGTTCAGTGCTGGTTTGCCATTGTCTCCATCTGAGGCTGAGAGAATATGACTTGCCCAAGGTCACCTAATCAGTTTCCATGGCCAAGTGGGGATTCAAACCCTAGTCTCCCAGTGTCCTAGTCCAAAACTCAAACCATTATACCACAGTTGTTGTCTCATGTATGAAATACATTGAACTAAATAAATTGGTGACTGTAACTAGAGTCAGATGTATTGAATCTATGGGATTAACAAAAATGTTAATTTACCACTCAGTATTTATTTAGTGGGGCTATTACTAATTGGATTCGGGGCATCATATATACATCTATGAAAATGAAATAGTTAGATGTACTGCATTAGATTTTTTATTAGCTGACTCCAGGAATGAACAAGGTGAACTAGTTTATATTTAAGTATATCTTTACAATAACAAAATAAAATCATATTTTCAAATCTCAACTTTTCAACAATTTCTAAAACAAGGTTACCATTTTTGCCTGCATTCAAAAAACATGAAATACATTTTCTTTTCTAGTTCCATATTTCTAGTACTTAACTTCTGCTTTGTATAGGAGACTCTAATTTACCTGAAATGTACTAACTCTAAAGAATGTAGATCTCATTCATATATTAACTTACAGGTTCTTCTTGAAGTTCATGTTTCGTGGATTGTGTTTCTAAATTCAGTTCCGGACTTCATAAGTAATATTATTCCCTCAATTATTTTCCCATTTGACATTGTGGGAGTTCTAATTAAATTTAACATTGTTGTTATTTTCAGAGGAACAGTTCTGGATTACAAGCTCAAAATACGGATTGCACTCTTACACTGATCCATATGTAGTTTGAGGATAAGCTCTTCTGGACTCAGTGGGTCTTATGGGCTGACATGTGTAGTAGCACTGAAGTTTAAGGCTCAAATCATTTGGAAATCACACAGCTCTCCACCTGTTGTAGAACTGTAACCCTCAGCTTTCTTCACCGTTAGCTATGTTGGGAATTGCAGTCCAGCAACATCTGTTGGGCTGAATGGTTCCCATACCTGGCTGGAATCAAGTTTTTAGTTTCAAATAGAGCAGATTTGACTCAAATTGAATTGTTTAAGTTCATCTGCTCTACTTGGGTCTAATAATTGGATTTGGTGCTAGTATGATGGTGATGATGACGCTTAATCTGTAAAATATAATTAATCCTATTTCTTCAGACATTTCCTTAAGAGTTTTTAATAAAATCATTTGTAAACATTTACCCGATCTCTTTTTGTAATATGGTCCCCTTAAATAGCCATACTTCTCATAGATTTTTGATTGAGTCCAGAGTTTTCAGACACAGCAATAAATAAATTTATTGTTTTATGGTATTGTTATATTTTAACTTTTCTTTGGTTTAATTCTGTTTTAAGGGGTGGGAGGGTGGATTGTGGGATGAGGGAATGTTTTAACTTTGTTTGTTTTTAAATGCTGTAACCCACCCCAATTGCCGCGCAGAGGGGCGGGCTATAAATAAAATTATTATTATTATTATTATTATTATTATTATTATTATTATTATTATTATTTTATAACATCTTGATTTTATGTTGTTATTTTGTAGTTAAATGATTGTCAAAGTTTAAATAGATTATACATGGACTACCATTAATTTTATCCAAGTCTCTTTAGTTTTTGCTTCAGTACCAAAATGTCTTTGCCATTGTTATAACTGCCTTGAGTTGACCTCAACTCATGGTGATCCTGTGGATGGGATTTCTCCAAGACCTGTTTGTCCTCCACTGCTCTGCTGAAGTCCTGCAGACTCAAGCCTGTGATTCCCTGATTGAGGCATGTGGCCTTCCTCTTTTTCTACTGCCTTCTACTTTTCCTAGCATTGTTGTCTTTTCTAATGATTCATGCTTTCTTATGATGTGGCCAAAGTACAACTGCCTCAATTTAGCCATCCTGACTTCCAGGGAGAGTTTGGACGTGATCTGTTCTAGATCTCATTTGCTTTTCTTCTTGGCACCACATCTCAGAGCTGATTTTTCTTTCTATCAGCTTGGTCTCACATCCATACATGGTGATGGGGAATATGATTGTTTGGACGATCCCCACTTTAGAGTTCAGATTTATGTCTTTACACTTTCATATCTTGTCCAGATTTTTTTTCATTGCTGCCCTTCCCAATCCTAGTCTTCTTATATTTTCTTGGCTTCAGTCTCCGTTTTGATCAGTATTTGATCCAAGGTATGGTTACTCTTTGACTAATTCAGTTTTCTAATTATCTATAACAAATTCTTGTAGATCTTCCATGGCCATTATTTTTGTTTTCTTGACATTCAGCATTAAGCCTACCTTGGCACTTTCCTCCTTGATCTTCTTCAGTAATTGCTCCGGGTCTTTGCTTCTGCCAGTCGTATTTTGTCATCTGCATAGCTAAGGTTGTTAATCTTCCTTCCTCCAATCTTCATTCCTGCTGCCTCTGAATCTAGGCCTGTTCTTTGTATGATATTTTTGCATACAAGTTGAATAAATAGGATGATAGAATGTAGGTTTGCCTGACCTCTTTGCCAATTTGGAACTATTCTGTTTCTCTTATTTAATTCTAACAGCAGGTTGTTCCAAGTACAGGTTCCAGGTTCTGATTCCTGAGTACATCAGGACAATCAAGTGTAGTGGCATTCCCATTTCTTTGAGAGCATTCCATAGTTTTTCATGATCCATGCAGTCAAAAGGCTTTGCTGTAGTCAATCAAACACATGTAGAATTTCTTTTGGAAATGTGTATTGAATATAAATTGTTCCATTACACTATTCTATTATTGTCCCTTTGCTTAATATATCACCTTGGATATTTGGATATACTTGCTTGTGAATTTGAGGCAATACTGTAACATTTCCTATTTCTATTTCTTATTTCTAAAAGTTTTTAAAAATTCTCCTTGATACAAATTCATCAACTATGATATATGGGATGACCATCGCAACACACTTTTCTCATAGGATTGATTTGTAAGTGTGAGGTGTGTTTATGCACTCTTTTAACACAGAGTTATAGATTCATTATCTGCGTCCAGCAATCCAGTATAAATTGGGAGCTCTAAAAGATGCCAAATTAGGTATCATCACTTCCTCAATTCACCTTAATTTATTTCTTCCTGATTGGACCAGAAGATACAGGAGAAAGTCAGCCCCAGCTCCTCTTGTTCAGTGTAACGTAGGAAGCTTTGTGTCTGACTTTTTGTGTAATGTAGGAGGCTTTGTGTACCTTTTTTTTTTTTTGTAATAAGTAGACATTTCCACATTTTGCATTTCCAAACATGTCCCTCTTGCCTCTATTTTCTAAGGTGAACACTAGCTCCCTGTCTTGAGCAAACAATAAGGAACATTGCTTGTGAACACAGAAGCTATATTTGGAGTGAAGAGAGAAAGAGCGAGGATTTCTCTGAAATATTTTGCTCTTGTGCTACCAGCCTGGAGATGCCCTGAAGTGGGACAATACCCACCCCGGAGTTACTATCGGTGGTTATCAGCTGGTAGGAGTCTCCCCCCTCACCCCTGCAGTACAATGTTGTCTCCAAGTGACAATTTCCCCCTCCATAGAAAACAGTGTAGCAGTCTTTCTCTTACCTAAGAAATGTGAACTGATACACAAACTGAAGGGCTGTGTTTGAACTGGAGTGCACAAATTTCACCCTGTTTCCTATGACTTAGATGTTCATCATTTGACCTGCTTACATTTGCAGAATCCTAGGTCTTGCTTCTTAGTTCCAGTTGAAAAATATTGGGATGGGATAGGAAGTTGGGACTGTTAAGTAAAGACCAATTCTCTTTTTGTTGATGGGGGCGGGGGGATTGGCACTACAAAAATAAGATTGGCTTCACAAGCATCAGAGATTTCATGGATTCTACAAGTGGCAGTTTGAAGGAAATTATATAATGAAAACCTTGTAGACAGTATCTTAATATTTCTGGGATGATGTGTATTGGTGAGCAGTTGCAATTTGGATTATTGATAGGGCCGTATGATGTTTAGAGCCTGCGTGGTGTAGTGATTTGAGGATTTAAGTATGACTCTGGAGATCAGCATTTGAATCCCCACTCAGCTATGGAAACCTGTACTGGGTGACTTTAGGCAAATCACAATCTCTCAGCCTCAGAGGATGGTGTCAAAGGCAACCCGCTCTAAACAAATCTTACCCCATGATAGCTTTAGGGCCACTATAAATCAATAATGACTTAAAGGCACACAACAAGTATATTAAGCACACCTTCTTTACAGCTGCTTACCATCTGAAAGGCGTTGACAGGTTATGTTGAAATTGTTTGGAAAAGTTCATTCAGACAAGGAGATGTGTGACATAAGCCCATGAAAACTTGGTTTTCAAAAGGAAGCATGGGTTGTAATCAATTATTGGCTCCTCTGGGTTTCTTTGTTTGAAAACTAGGGTAACTTATCCCTTTCTTGAAATAATTTCATACAACTGGAAGGAAATTTGTTCATTAAAACTCATAATTGCTTGTAGCAACTGTTGTGCCCCCCCCTTCCTTCTTCTAGTTTGCTTCTTCTTGCAGAAAGATGACTGCAGCTTTGCAGGGACTATAGCACTAGGCCAGCCAAGGCCTGTTGTCTGCAACCCATTGTTCAAGCCTAGGATTCCAGGGCCACTGGATTGTTGTTTGAATTGGTGGATGTTAATCCCCAGCTGAGGGGAAGCTATTTGGCAAATGGCAGGTTAATGTGCAGACAGCAGGGTGCATTGTACTGTGTGTGTGGCACAACAGCATGTGGGAGAGAAATAGTTAAAATCCTTTTCATTACAGAGAGAGGGAGGAGGGACGGGAAGGGAAGGTAACAGGCAACCAAGGCTTGTTCTAATCTCTCTGGAATGTAACTATTTTGAAACGTTTATAGCTTCAATATGCCATTAACTAACTAACTCTCCTCTCCCTCCCCCCATCCCACATGGCTGCATAGTGAGTGTCTATGTGAGAGCCAAGATCTTGTGCTCAGAGCGGGTGTTCAGTTTTCTAAGCTGCCCCTGTACCATTTGCTGGGTCCCCCTTCCTTGTATATTTTCAGAGTGTTTCCCCACCCCCACATGCTGCCCTCTAAATTGTTTAAAATGAGAAGGAGCCTTTATACAACCTTCATAGAGGCGCCACCCCCCATTCACCAGCAGCTTCTCTGCTTACAGAATGGATTAGAAAGACCCCTTTGTGACCAAGAGTGTTGAGGAGAAAAGAAGGGTAGAGCAGAAAGTAAGCCAGCTGGAAAATGACAACACACAGGACTTTTAATTGGGGCGAACTTTCTGCGCCTCATCTGGGGGTATTTTCGGTTTCGGAGCTTCTCGGCTCTTGCCAGCGCTTTCCTAGAAAGCTGACTCACCAAATGGGTAGTGCTTGCTTGTCCCAGCAGCTATGGGTGTTGTGAGTGTCTGTCAAAATGACTGCCGTAAACGGCAAGTGAGCTCACATCACCACTCAGTGTTTGGAAACAGATTGTAGCTGTACAGCAGCCAAATCCAGGGACTTCCCCAATCTAACCAGCCACTTTGATCTCAAGGCTTGGAGAGTAGATCAAAGGCAGTCATTTAGGAAACTACTTCTACTGTACTTAGAGCCCAGAGTGTACTGTAGGTCATTGCGCTAGCTAGTTGGGGTCATGGGGCCAGCTGCATACCAAACATATTCCTTTTACAGATGACAGTCCTGGCTCCCTGCCTTTTCCACAATTGGCTGTTGTAGGAGCCTGGAAGGCTAAGATCTGATTACAGATCCTCAGCTCAGGCAATACTATATAAAGGGCAAAAGTTTCTGCTGTAACTCCAGGCATCTCATGGCAACCTTTTATTCTCTGTGCACTTTTCAGATGTACAAAGCACATTGTTTCCTCCTCCCACCTCATTGGTCTCCTAAAAGTAATCGCCTAAAATATTTCTTTCTTTCACTTTTGCTTAACTGAGGAAGAGGAAGAGGAGGAGGAAGAGGATTTTAAAATACTTCAGTTATGCCTTTGGAAACTAAGGCAATCCAGAAGACTAGAAAATAGCTAGTGAAATGCAGAAACAGTGAGAATGAAAGGAAATACTGGTAAATCCACTCTGCAACCTTATAGGGCATGGTTGCATGACCTGATTAGCTAGAGAAACATGGGAAACATGGTTTGTTGGCTGTAAGTGTTGTGCTGATGCATCTTGTCCAGTTGGTCTTTTTGCTTGGTGGTTTGCTTGGTGGTTTGCTTAGCCGTTTGTCTGAACACAAGTACAGCTTTCTTTCCCTACAACCAGAGAAGAAACCTGGGGATTGGCTTTCGTTTGTCTGGTTTGTTGGATACTGTGGTTTGTTTAACATCTTCCACTGCAAGTAGAAGTGATCAACCAGTTGTATGTTGCCTGTAAACAGCAAGCCAGGATTTTTATGGTTCCCTGGCTTATTGTGTCATGCATGTACAGATGTTATACATGGTTCGCAATGCAGCTTGTTGAGAACATTTTGCTTAAATGTTGTTTGTGCAGGGGTTCACAATTAGTTTGTGCTGTTCTGTACAGAGAGAACTATTGAATCATAGAATCATTGAAGACATGAGGCTTGGTATCTGAATTCTCCGTTTAAGAAAGAATATGAGCAAACGGCCAGATTGGTGTACAGGTGGTTGTTGTTTTAAGTTGAGCTATGGCTGGAAACATGCATATAAAATTCAAACGAGAGCCTCCTGAACAGTCATAATACATACCTTCTTGGGACAAAAAAAGCGAGAGTGAATATACAGCAAATACATGGTTAAAGGGCTGTGGGGATTTATCAGGAAAGTGCCAGACTAAATGTATCAACTTTTTATGGTGCAGAAAATGAATTTAAGTTCTGTAATTCGTGCAGTTTATGAATTAAGCAAGTGAATTGGGGTGTTAAGTTTGCAAACCAATCTTTATAAATGTTACTGATGACTATTTGGTATGAATATAAAATATTAAATGCAATGGCCTCCATTGTATGGTAGATTGGGGTTTTCAAGAATTATTTCTTAAATATTTTCCAGAGAGTTCTCTGTCTTAGGAAATGTTCTTCTTGGCTCATAGATGGTGGTTGTGGCAGCTGCTCTAGTTGTCTTTTCCTTCTCTCGGGGCAAGGGCCCTTGCTTGTATGTTTCATTCATTTTTGTCCTGGAGTTGTTAGTTTTGGCTATATTCTGCACTGAGTCTGAGGCTGAATTTTATAGCTAAAATGTAAAAGGTTGAAGGGAAACAGTTATGCACTGTGGACAAAGCTGGTCTGTCACAGTGGACTGTTTGTATGTTTTATGGGAATGAGATAAGCTGTTTTCCTGTTTCACATCAAATGTACACAAATCCTGCTTCCTTTGTCCAAAGGTGCTTGGTACATAAATTGGTCACCTTCCAATGTTTCCTTGTCAACTTCCAAGGGGAAAAATCCAGAATCTTCCTTTTGGCAGGGGGCAGTCACTCTTGATTTTAAAAAGTTTGCTCTTCTTCTGTGGGAAAATGTGAATCTGGACTAGATTTGATGTTAGATGTTAGCAAATAAAGCTGCCTCATATTAGAGTTTAATGGTGTTGTAGAGGTTATAACTGTACCATCATTAGATCTAAGAAAGTACATAATTGTACATTTTCAAAAGCAGAGTGTGCACCTCTTTTCTTCCAACCTGCCATGCCTCTGGTAATGCCAGTCATAGTAGTTGCCATCTCCTCAGTGTAATTCTAGAACTATGTGTTCCATGGCATGAATTGTCTACCAGTAACAGCATCCTTATAGTTAGTTGTGCATCGTACGTTTTAGAAATGTTCATTCTTCATCATGGTCTCTCTGCCTCACCCAAGTGGGTTATTGCATCTGCACAGAGATTCCCTTCAAAAAGGTCTAGAGCTGAATAGCTTTGGTGGGAAGCCCTGTCCCCACCTACCGACTGTGGATATCCACATCCACTTAGCTACTTCCACTCAATTTCTTTTCATCTGACAGAGTATGACCTTTACAGTTCTCCAGTTCTCCTCAGGTTTTTTTCTCCTTCACTTTCTTTTTCTTGCTTGCTTCTTTCTTCTCCTTCCTTGTGTTGCCTACTCTATCCCCTCCAAAAAAAACAAAAACAAAAACAAAAAAACAACAACCTCCAGACAATCCCTTCCACCACCACCCACCTTTCTCACCTGCCTTTCCCCATCTCTTTTCCCAGGGCTTATGGCTTCTACCTCTCTCTTAAAACACTATGCTTCTTGCAACTGCAATGTCTCACTCTTGAACAGATATTGTTTGTTCTGTTTGGAACACATGGTGGAGAGGTGTTCTAGGTTCAAGTCCCATCTCTGCTGGTTGCTGAGAAGGCTGCAACTAACCAGCCACTTTCCCCCACCTCCTCAATGGCCACCAAACTGGGGGAAAAAATGAAGCCCTCTTCCTCTGCACTGGCCCATACTTGGTCCCAACCTCCAAATTGCCCTTGGTATTGATGCTGACCTCAGCCAGTGGACTTCCTCACCAATACCTCCCTGCAGGGCTACCACAGTACCTGTACAAGGGGCATCAATCTTGACCTCTTCATTGCAACTGACTCATTCCAGCCAATCTAATTCCCTTCCACACAATGGTAACCACAATAACCCAGTTATGTGAGGGCACAGATGATTTGAAAAACCACAATTATCAATAAGCAACCTGTCCATCTGTGATGTGATGTCACAGTTACATCAATGAGTAAAGGAGGAAGGGGAGTTCATAATATAGTGACAATTTGCCATGGGTATATACCTACATAAGGACCTAAATACCCAAAATGCACCAAATTCTGTCTGATCCTAGGGACTCAGCAGTGTCAGCCCTAGTTAGTACTTGGGTGGGAAACTGCCAACCAATACCAGGTGCTGTAGGCTAGAGTTCAGAAGAAGGAACTTGCCAACCACCTCTGAGTATTCTTTGCCTAAGAAAATCCTATGAAATGGGATCACAATAAGTTGACAAATGACTTGGAAAGCTCACTTGTTGCTACCTATACTGCAAAAATGTTATTGTCTGTAGATTCGTCTATAGCTACAATCTCTATTTGTCAGGAGCACCATAGCACATATATAATGAAGTATTACAGAGCTGTGTATGTTTGGTCATAGACTTACACTTCTCTTGCAGAGAATGGATGAATATTTCTATTTTTTTTTTGTCTGTATCACAAATGAGATAAGCAGGATGTATAGATAGTGATTTCATTTTGCAATCTTTCCCCATCTTCCATTCTGTCTGATCCTCTGAATGCTGCACAAAACAAACAAAAATACAAAAAAAAAAGACCAAATGAAGTGTACACCATCACTTTTCTGGATACCTTAGTCAAGTAAAGGAAGGAGTAGCCTTTATTTATCACATTTGTCCAGGATTCAGTGATACATGGCTCATCAGCACTCTAGAATCCATGTGATCCCTGCTGCACCCCAAATTAATACAAATTAACTTCATTTGCCCATCTCTAGACATCACATTTCTGGCTCAAACTCCCAAAAGCATAAACAACCTCTGCCCTTGCCTGACAAGCCTTGTGTTCCCTAGAAATCCATAGCAGTCCTTGCCCCTGTCTAGAACTTTTCAGCTCTTTGCCCTCCAAGGTAAACCTGAATTTGTTTTAGGCTGAGATAAGTTGTGTAATAGTTTATGGAACAAACATTTTGTGCAATAAAAATCTACTCAAGCAACTTGTTATTTCTCTCCAGTATATTATGTTCTATGTTAATTCAGGTTGGAAAGACCCTATCTCAAACTGTAAACTCCTTCCCAGACGTGTACAGTCTGTCCTTGACATTCATGGGGGTTAGGGGCGCAAGACCCTCGTGAATGTGAAAAAACCACAAATATGGGAAAAGCCTAGGACAGTGGAGGAGGAGCACACACACCCTTCCAGACTGCTCCCATCCTCAGCTTTTTCCCCCTCCTGTCATGAGCACACATGCATCTTTCCAGGCCATGGGGAGGAGGAAGAGCATGGTCAGACTCACTAATAATCAAATCTGCAAATGCTTGGCCTCAGAACAGTTTTTCCTGATAGGAAAAAGGAGGATACTTTTGCATGAAGTTAGAATTAATTTTTGCTGCTGTTACTTCCTTGGTGACTTTCGTTTTGGGGGCAGCATTAGAACTCTAGATACCTACTAAGACATCATTTATACATAGTGTGAAGAACTATTTCTACTTTGCAGTACTTTCCCATTTTCCTACAAACTTCCTACATAAAATTGGACAATATCAGGAAAGAAGAGAGAGTTAAAACAAGACAGTACAACTCTCTACATCAGATATTTTGGTCTCCCCTTGCAAAGCAAGTGAAGTTAGAAAGTACTGGGTATTATGAAAAAAGTTGTACAGAATGATGGAGAATAGTATTGTACTAACAGCAGAAAAGTTTTATCTTTGCATTGATGTTGAACAAAGACATACAAATAACAGAAAACACAACTATTTTCAGTTGTGAAAACAGTACGTATAAGATTGGTGTTAATTCCACGTTTGTTACTTTCTATCTTGCCCTCCTAGGATCTAAGGTGATGTGTAGCCCTTCCTTCTTTACAGCAATCCTACGATATTCAGCAATTCTATGATTGAAAGACAATCTAATTACTTCCATACAATGGCAGATAAAGAGAGGGAAAGTGTGGTTGCGCCTGCTGGCCTCACTCTGGCATCTGGTCACTATGGACCTTGCTCTTTGCTGTTGAAATGTCTACAAAGTGGTCTTCTGTTATGTATATAGGCTTCTTCCACAATTTGGGAATGCTACATAATTAGATTTCCCAAATCATGTGAGACTATGTGAATTACCCATTGCAGAAGTTGTGCTTTTTCCAAGGACACAGTTATACATTTCCCCATAACCAGCTTCGGTTGGCACTTCGGTTGCTGAACTTTCTGAACAGTTTCTAAAGGCAGCCCAATATACAAAACATTACAGTAATTCAAATGGAACGTAATGAAAGGTAGGTGTCACTGTGTTACTAGACTAGACATTTCTAGTAAAAGGTGGAGGTAACACACTAGTTTTAACTATGCAGATACATTCCTGGCCACCATTGAAACCTGGGCATCCAGAATCAGGGCTGAATCTAGGAATATACCCAAGTTGTAAACTTGACATTTCAAGGAAATGTAACCCCATCTAGCATAGACTGAAACCCTGTTCCCTGATGTGCCTTCTGATTACAAACACACTATCTTGTGAATAATAATAATAATAATAATAATAATAATAATAATTGTTGTTGTTGTTGTTGTTTACCTACCTCTCCCCATGGATTGAGGCAGGGAACAACAACTAACAGATATACTACATTAGTTAAAACACATCAATTGAAATACATATCAA
The DNA here is from genome assembly GCA_020142125.1 of Phrynosoma platyrhinos. Classification (NCBI taxonomy): domain Eukaryota; kingdom Metazoa; phylum Chordata; class Lepidosauria; order Squamata; family Phrynosomatidae; genus Phrynosoma; species Phrynosoma platyrhinos. The sequence goes on from CM034702.1 coordinate 12,097,424, forward strand.
TTTAAAAGGACATGCATACAATTTAAAAGGACAAGATAGACACATATTAAACAATCCACATTTAAAACTCATTGTTTAAAATTCACAATTTAAAAACATCTGGGTAAGTCCGCCAGAAGAAACTGATCTTTAATGCTGTTTTGAATTCAGACAGCATGTTCAGCTGTCAAATCTCTTCCAGCAGGTCATTCCACAGCCTAGGGGCAGCTAAAGAAAAAGTCCTCTGTCAGACAGTTACCAACCTAGTCCTGAATGACTGGAGTACATGTCCGCCAAGGGACCTGAGTGTTATGGGGTGGATTATGTGGGAGGAGGCAATACTGTAGGTAACCTGGATCCAAACCTTGTAGGGCTCTAAAGGTAATAGCCAACACTTTGTATCTTGTACCTTTGTACAAAGTGTTGGCTATTACTTTTAAAGCCCTACATTGCAGAAGTCCAGCCTTGAGGTTACCAGTGCGTGCACTACCATCTTTAGGACCTCCAACTCTAGGCACAGCTGGTAACCTCAAGACTGGACTTCTGCAATGCACTGTACATTGGGCTACCTCTGTATTAAGTCTGGAAACTTCAAGTAGTTCAAAACATGGCAGCCAGATTGATTACTGGGACATCCAGGAGAGATTACATTATACCAATTATTAAAATCACTCCACTGGCTGCCCATTAGTTGGTCAGCCAAAACTGATAGTAAGCACTCCTGGCTGTCACATCTATCTGAGTTATCATTTGAAGCTACTAATCCAGAAGCGCCCCCAAGCTACAAATACAGTCTTTCAGGGGGACTGTATTCCCCCTGGTTGACACACCTCCAAAACCAGGTTTGACAGTAAGTACCTCCTGCAGGCCTTCATTCAAAGGAGACATACTATCCCTAGCTGAGACGGTTTTTGAAGATTAAGCTTCCACATCCAGTCCAACAAGTGCTCCTGCAGGATGCTTGACATTGCTAGATTTTTTAAATTGAACAACTAAAGACAGATATTTTACCATATTATTCACCCTGTTTGTTGTTGTGTGTCTTCAACTTGTTTCCAACTTATGGGGACTCTTTTTGTTGCTATTAACTTCAGTCAGGTCATCTTCAAAGTCTATTTAGCATTTTCTTGGCTCATAGAAGGGTTAGGGAATATGCCTGTCTTTCTTGGATGAAGGTGCCTGTTTTTGGACTTGGGGATATGGGCTGCTTTAAAAAAAAACACTTTAAAATTTTAAAAAAAGCAATTAAAATGTTAAATTCTGCCCATCAAGGTGTTTGTTTTGAATGCACAAAAGATACATACTTCCTGGTGTGTCTGGAAAGACTTTGCTTTTAACACATGCAGCAGTATTGGATGCATTAGCAGAATACTTTTAGGATCTCATTCTGAAGCAGTAATTAAAAATACCTAAGTCTTGGAGTAATTTAGCTTTGCATGATGGGTATGTAAATGCAGTGTGGTGAACATATTTAGAAAGTCACTAGGAAGGCACATGGCATAGCAAAATGTACCCTACATCTCTTGACAGTAACCTGGGATTCTTGAGAAAATCTTTAGAAAAGATTTGCTTTCTGTCTCAACTTTTTTGGTGTGACATGCTTATATGCTGTGGGGAAGTGGACAGGCTTCTGTTCATGTATCCCTTGAACAGAAACCCCCAAATATTGATCATCTTAGCCCTCTGCTTACACATTCAGGGCAATCTCCCAAGACATTAAATAATAATAATAATAATAATAATCATCATCATCATCCTGCCGCTCTGCAAATGCAATTGGGGCAGCTTACAACAATAAAACACCACAATATACAAAACCCACCCACCCCTTAAAATAGTATTGCAGTCTGCCACATAGATAACATGATACACACATTTCTGTCTTGATGAAGGATTTGGTCTCCCAAATTCAGGAATTTTTTTTTGCATCCCATTAAGTCTATGTAAAAGGTAATCTTTTGAACTCTTAAATAGGAGATAGACATTTATACGACTCCTACTCAGGATGAGCACATTTTAAGTTATACTTGTCTCTTACTTTTGTTCTAAGCAGCTGTTAGTTGCCATATTTCCAATCCACAGATGGATTGCTCCTCCCCATGTCATAAGTAGGTGGCTCAAACCATGGTAAATGACTGTGTAAGGCCCCAAGGGTCACTGATATTGCCTCTCTAATATTCTTTTGAATTGTGACTATTTTGACTAAAATAAACAGGGTATTCTAGGTACCGTAGTTTTTTTTAAAAAATTGATGCTATGTGCAACGTATTGAAGTTATAGGAAGGAATATGCTCACTATGTAACAACACTCTTGCAAATTAATTTGGTCCAAGAAGGCCAGAAAAATTAGTGAATTATAGTTCCACATTGAAAGACATGCTCACTGGCTCTTACAGGCTGCCTAGCCCTTAGGGGTCCATGGCATATGTTGGACTCTCCTAATATTATATGAGGCTGTCACCCAGTGATGACATGACCTAATATAGCTAGGTTGTTGTTTTTATTTTTATTCAGCAGTTTAAGAATTAATCTTAGTGATGTTAAGACTGCAATCTTGTTCTCACTTATCTGAGAGTAAACCCCACTGAATGCAAAGGGATTTTATTCTGAGTAAATATGTTATACCCCAAAGGCACCAGATCCTGTATCATCTTGCAAGCTAAGCAGGGTCAGCCCTGGTTAGTACTTGGATTCCATCAAGGAATACCAAGTGCTGTAGGCTATATATTTCAGAGGAAGAAATTGGGAAACCACCTCTGAACATCACCTGCCTAAGAAAACTCTGTGAAATATTCATGGGGTCACCATAAGTCAAGAGGTGACTTGAAAGTGTGTGCGCACACAAACAAGGGGCACTTGCCAGTCCTATAAGGGACAAGCTTTCTGCCCCTCAAATAAGACACATCTCTTAAAATAAGTATGCAGAGGGATCTTGAAGCACCTGATTCATCTGAGCAAGTAGATGCAAGTCTAGAAAAGCTCATGCTACCAAATTCTTTCTTGCAGTAGTCTCAAAGATGCTGCAAGATACCTTTGCGTACAGATTTTCCAAACTAACACAGCGATATTTTTTTAACTTTATAGTATGGGATATCTGACAACCTAATGCAGTAGGCACTGTAAGGTCATCAGAATTGAGTCCTCAGTTTTCTTCCTCGATGGATGAGGGGAACAGCATTGACATTTTCAGCTATGGCAGCCCCACTGTGGAATGCCCTCCCTTTGGAGACCCAGCTAGTGCCAGTGCTGGTTTCATTTAGGTGCCAAATAAAAATGTGGTTCTTTATTAAAGCTGTTGTGTCTCTGATTTATTGCCAATGCTGTTCACAGATACTTTTTGAACTGCTTTAATTTCTTAAGCCTGTTTTTACTTGTTAATGTGTCTGGTATGTTCTCAGTGTATCAAAATTATTTGTATTGCTTTAAATTGTTTTTGTACTGTTAGCATTGATTTTACCCATATGCTACCCTCAGAACTTTTGATATAAGTCAGGATAGAAATAAACAAATAATAAAATTGCTGAGGAACATAAGTGAAAGGTTGCTATAGCACTCATATTCCACTTGTGCACTTTCTGTACATATCTGGTTGGCCACAGTAGGAATATCATACTGTACTAGATATAGTACTTTGGTTGGATCCAGCAGGACTTTTCTTTTTATGATATATCTGTCATAAAAAAGTGGTTGGGAAAAACAGTGAGAAGAACAGATGACTCAATATGAAATAGCACCTTTCATTACTGATACATAATTTGGGTTTCTGTTTCAAACTATTTCTTGACTGAATGAGATGGAAAGAAAGGAATTTAGGAGTTTAGAAACCAAACCTTATGAAGCACAGAAGTGAGGATGTTGGGTTTGTTTAGCCTGGATAATGAAAGATTGAGAGATATGTTGTTGTTTTATCTGCTGCCAAATAAAATTATATTTTATTAATGAATTGCTGCCTTTTTTCCCAAACATGCTATGGCTGTTGTGCTAGTGACTTTGACAAATAGTTATCTAGCTGTCATGTCTGTGTCCTTGTTCTTACCCATATACCTCACAGTCTTTTAAAAAAATCTTCCACTGTGGTGAAGAGGGTATCTTGAGGTGGGTTGAAGGACAGATGACATTTTTTGTGTTCGCACACCCAGACTAGAACTCTTCATTGCCTTAGGGAAAGCACATCCATACTTTTCTAAAAATTGTGTAGAAATGTAATAGTTTCAAATATCTAGCTAGAATCTATTTAGGTATTTGCTGGTGTCCTGGGAGGAGACAAACACGGTAACAAAAATGCATTGGGATGCCTTGCAAGTGCCTACAGACAAAATACTGTCTGCTTTTAGCAGAATTTTTTAAAAGCAGTTATTTTACTTGGTTTGAATGGGTAAGTGGCAGGAGGAATGCATCCTATCTGATGAGACAAAACTGCTTTTACTGCTTCTCTTACTGGTTTCTAAATGCCACTCTAAACTTTTCAGAAGACACTGGCTTTCACAAGATTAAATCTGTTCAAATTACCTATTGGAATAGATCAACACTTAACACAGCATTTTCCACCTTAAGCAGATAGTTGGGATATATGTTAGAGGAAATGTGAACGTTTGTTTTAAGTTGAAGGGTTAATCTTCCATTTAAATTATTGGTTGTTCTGTCTCTAAATAGAGCATTCTGGGATTTCCTTCCAGCTGTTTTACATCATGAAGATTTGTGTGTTAGGGAAATTCCATTGCACAGCTGCAACTCATCCAGTCCACATTCCCAAACCTCCAGCATTTCACAGGATACGCTGCATTCAGCTACAGCAGCATGAAATTGTTTTGTCCCTCCACTAAAAAAGAAGTACAAAGCACCTTTAGTTTGAATATTAGCAGTGCAAATCAGTTTTTGAGCTTCAGCAGTATTGTTACTAGTAAAAAAATCTGAAAAATAAACATACAATTCCATATTCA
>CM034702.1:12103687-12114436 GCA_020142125.1 Phrynosoma platyrhinos
GGTGCGTCTTATATGCCGGAGCGTCTTATATGCCGAAAAATACAGTATTTTATATCTTCTTATGATAAGGGAGCTCCTAATTCTTATTTTTCATGATCAACATGAAAAAATGTCATAAACCTGTGTCCATAAAAGAGCAATTTTAAAGGAAACTGTCAATTATTACAAACAGATATAGTAATTCAGTAGCATTGTAAGAACTGTAAAATGCCACTGTAGAACTTTTCAGCTGGGTGAATTTCTAGAGATCTTTATAGCAGTTTTTGTCTGTTTTCTCAAAACTTGTTTATTGTGTAAAGTATGAATCCTTAATGTGATGCCAAATTTTAGTTGTTATTGTATGTCTTTCATATCAAGGCTACTCTTAACGTTAGTACATTTGTGAGCAGTTAATTCCCAAGCCATAATGTCTATCTAACTGGAAGCTTTTGTCTGAATAGCTCTCATTTCAGCTCTCCCCTATCACCCCCTCAAACTTTACAGCTATCATCTGCTTGAATGTATTGATTGTATCCACAGCAGTTGCTAAACCATTTATAATTTAATTGGCTTTTGGTTAAAAAATAATTTTTAAAAAATCAGTTTTCCCAAGCATTTGTGTTGAGAGGGGTTTTTCCATGGTAGCCTATCCTGAAGTAATCTAATAAAATTTAGATCATAAATAAAATGAAGGTCTTTTGAAAAGAGTACCATTTGTGTCTTACTATGGAGGAAGATTATGAAATCTGAACATTCTGTCTTTAAGATGATGATGAGAATAAAGGGGGCTTGGTTTGCTCTAACAATGAAGATGGTGTTTTTGAAGACTTGTTCTAGAGGCATTCTTCTGGTTCCAAGCAGTCTAGAAGTTGGATCTCAGTCTTTGCAAGCCCACATTTATTGACATGAAATATAGCTTACAGCAGTGGTAAGCAGAACGACCTAAATATCCTAAAGGCACTAGACCCCATCTAATCTTGGAGCTAAGTAGGGTCAGCCCTGGTTATTGCTTGGATTCTGCCAAGGAATACCAGGTGCTGTAGGCTATATCTCAGAGAAAGGAACAGGCAAAACTATCTCTGATATTCTGTGCCTAAGAAAATCCTATGAAATTTGTGGGGGTTGCCGTAAGTCAGCAGACGACCTGAAGACACATACATAGTTGGTTCCCCCAGATGTTTTGGACAACTCCACAACCTCTGACCATGCTAGTGCTACTAATAGTCTTACAGTCCAAAGCATCTGAGGATGCCTGGTTGCCTTGGTTAAGGGACTTGAAAACCCATTTTTTCACCTTGATAAAAGCCAGGAGCATCTGGGAAATTATCTGTGCGACATGTTTTCCAGCATATTCCCAGTGATTTTGGTAGTGTAACCTACCGTTGTGTGAAGTGAATGGCTGTGGGGGCCACTTAAAATGTGTAGAATGTGAGTTGCCATGTTTTAACATTATGTCATAGCTGTGTCAGATAACTGAGGCATAGAAGAGGCCACCATCCTTTTTAGGGCCTTGTGATAGTATAGTATGTAGAATAGCATATACAGGTTGAATCTCCCTTGTCCAAAATGCTTGAGACCAGAAGTGTTTTGGATTTTAGAGTTTTCTGGATTATGGAATATTAGCATATTCATAATGAGAGATCTTGGAGATGGGGCCCAAGTCTAAACATGAAATTGATTTATGTTTTGTGTACAGCTTGTACACATAGCCTAAACTTAGTTTTATACACAATACTTTTAATAATTTTATGCGTGAAATAAAGTTGGTGTTCGTTGAGCCATCAAAAAAGCAAAGGTGTCACTATATTAGCCATCCATGTGGACAGTTTTGGATTTTGGAATATTTCAGATTTCTGAATTCCAGATAAGGGAGACCCAACCTCCCTTATAATATATACCGGTATTTATGTTTTGGGGGTAGAGAGAGGATATGGTGTTGAAAAAAGAAACCCTTTCAATTGGTGGGATCTGCCAGAAATTAGCCAGTCTCTTCCAGTTCCTTTTAAAAGAGTGGAGATTGTGTACAGATCCATAATGTACACATTTTCCTCCATAACTTGTGCAGATAGAGAGCCAGACAAGCCAAATAGTTTGTTAAGTAGGCTAGCAACCACCCTATGATAAGCTGCCATTCTACATCATATTAGCTGTTGAGGCATATTATGACCTTTCCTTTTCATGTTTCTGTTCTCTTCACTGGGATGGCATGGCTCTTGCTTTTGCTTACTTGCCAGGCTTGGGCATTGTCTGTGCCCACTCCTTCTAGAAGCCTATGTTGTAGAACTGAATTTCCCTTTCCATTAGTTTTGAATCCAGCTAACTTACAAGTGACATTCCTATATGTTACAGTTCACTGTTCCAGAGGAATTGGTTCTATTGAGCATGCTCTGAATCTGCACATATTAATTTCCAAGTAGTTATATGTTCAGGCTGCCCTTAATGGAAATATCCTGTGGCCTTTTATGGATTGTGGGCATTCTATATGCTATCTTTCCACACCTCTGCATTTTATGATTTTAACCTAGTAATACAGTCAGCCCTCCTAATTCATATATATTTTTTTATCCACGGATTCAAGCATCCACAGCTTGAAAACATTCAAAGATATATAAATTCCAAATAACCTTGATTTTCCATTTTATATAAGGGACAACATTTTCTTATGCCATTGTATTACTGTGACTCGAGCATCCACGGATTTTGTTATCCATGGGGGATCCTGAAATAAAACCCCAGTGGATAACAATGACCCACTGTATTGCATTCATGCACATGCATTATGTACTTTATATAACTAGGATAATAATATTTTATTTTAAAGAAAACAATGGTCAGATTTTTTCACAGCACTCATTTCTGAGCTGATTGTTAAGCAAACATTTTAGAGAAGTATTTTCTGTGATGAAAAAAGTTCAGTAGGTGACAGAAGTTTTCATTTTGGTTGTTACAGTTACTTGATACATTTCTCTTTGCTTCAAAAGTTAAGGATAGGGGGAATAAAAAGGCCTTTATTTGGCTTTGAATGGACATGGCTCCAAGCGAGCCAAATATAGGGTGGTACTACCCAAAAAGACCTCATCTCTGGTCACCAGTATCTTCTGAAGGTGAAGAAACCTGGTCATTTTGGATGGTGTCATCTTTTGGACAGGTTAGTGCATGAGAAGGTATATTTTTAAATCCTCAATAACTTGGAGCTTAAATTTAAGAACTAGTATTTGAATTGTGGACATAGGTAGCACAGTTAGAATCACAGAATCATAGAGTTGGAAGAGACCACAAGGGCCATCTAGTCCAACCCCCTGCCATGCAGGAACTCAAAATCAAAGCATCCCAGACAGAGGTTGTTCCATTCGGTTCCATTCAGGTAATTTTACCATGCGATAGTGATTAGAGAAGAAGAAAATCTTGAGCGTTCTTAATCAGCATATTTTGTTGGAAAGACTACAACTATAGCAAGGGCAGTTTGGGTGTATAAGAATGAATACTGAGTGATAGCAGGCATATGCCTTTTTCATTGTACAGATGACAGAGTGACATTGCCTGTTTCTTTCAGTTGGAAGGAGGCCATTTAAGTTAGAAAATCTTCCTAGCTTTATTTGTCTAGTTTGTTGTACTTCTTTCATGTAGCTGTTTCAAGTTTCAAGTTTTAATTTTGAATCCAGTTCCTATAATCTGCAAGAATGAGAGGACAATCTTTAGAGCAGATCTGGACAACTTTGAAAGATGCAGACAGGTCCAAGAGGATCCAAGAATGGTTAAGAAATAGAGTCCTTTTCAAAGTGGAAGTCTTGCTCAAATGAGAACATACAAGAGTACAAATTGTGGCAAAATAAATGTAAGTTGATAAACAAGTAGAAAAAAATTGAGATCTATATTGTTAACATGATCAAGCACAACGACAGTTTCTTCATAAATATATCAGTACCAGAAAAGCAGAAATGGAGTTGGAGATGATGACTAGATGACAGGAAAATTAAAAGATTGCTAAAAAGAGAGATTGTATAAAAACCCTGTATGATTCCTCTTCACTGTTCTTTGCAGGAAAAGAAGCAAATTGTCTTAACCACTCTTTTTGCAAAACTGAGTGAAATAGATGTGATAAATGGAGATGTTTGTTTTAGGGCTGATTGTCAAATTAATAAGTGACCAGGCCCACATAACTGAGTATTGTTTAGGAACTCAAATGTGAAATTGCTGATCTTTTGACAAAAACATGCAACACATCACTAAAATTAGAGAACTGATGTGTAGCCAATGTAACACCCATTTTTTAAAAAAACTAGTTTTAAAATATTTCCAAATATAACAGACCAGTAATAGCCTGTCTATTTCAGGTAAATTGGGGAAAATGTAGGAAGGGCTAAGATACATTGATGGGGAAGTATCTTTAGGGCTACTGCAAAGACCTCGTCTGTTGTTAAGATTACAATATTTAAATAGAGGTGATGTGAGATTTGGCAGATGTTATATCATTGAATGTCCAAAAGCTTTTGACAAGCTAATGAACTGTAACTGGCTAAACAGGAAACAGAGGACAAGAGTAAATTGATAGCTCTCACAATGGAGGGAAGTAAGTAATGGAGTATTTTTCAAATCTGTGGAGAGACTGCTGCGTATTTACCTTCTTCGTAAATAACCTCAAGTCAGGGATGAGCAATGAGAATGTTAGAGACCAAGTTTGGGTGGAGGTCCAGGCAGGTTGCAGAGAAAGAAACACTGGCCTTGCCTGTGTGATGTTTCTATTTGGCAATAAGGACAGTGACATCCTGATGTGAGTTGTTCCCTTTTCATCACTCCAACAGACAGGAAGTAGACTTTGAGGGATGTGCCCATAGAGGAATCAACCCCATTTGCCCCTCAGTCCATGTTTCCTAAAACACAAAATGCTTCCAACAAAGCAATAATGCAAGTTAAAAGGGAAAAAATGGGGGAAAGTTAAAGGTTAAAAATTAAAAAGGTAAGAGGTAATGGTACCCCTTTAGTTCAGTGTCTACCGATTTTAGGTCGCTACCCTTTCTGTGAAGAAAGTTATTCCTCAGTTTGGTGTAGGATAGATGTTTCTGCTCTTATCGCTGAAAAGTAACATTTTAATAATAATAATAATACGATTTATTTATATACCGCCTCTCTGGCAGGCCAATCGAGGCGGTGTACAACAATGTATTACAACAAATCAAGAACAATATATTACAACACAACAAAACAGGTAATATCAAAACAAATAAATAACATTAATCAAATCCCATCCATCCATTCCCACCCCCACCCACCCCCACCCCTCAAAGACAAATCAATTAAACAATATAAAACAAATCTTAAAAATAAGCAATATACAATATAAAATGCCCTACACAGATTAAATACATAAATGCGTTATTTCTGGGAGAAATATTGCTGGGGAAGGGTTTTAAACTCTTCCCAGTATCTCCAACCGCATTTCTAACCACCGGTGAGTAAATAGGGAAGGTGTAAGTCCCTAACAACCGCGGGGGCGAGGGCGGGGCCACTCAGCTGGTCTCTCCGGCTGCGCTCAGCTGGTCTTCCTGGCTGCGTGAGGGAACAGTCCTCCGCCGCGTGGAGCCGGGGAGGGTGTTGTCAGGCGGCGTTGTAAAGCCGCCGGTGCTCCTCTTGGCAGCCGCGGGGGCGGGGCCACTCAGCTGGTTTACAAGCCAATGTTCCTTTTTCGAGCTATGAGGGTGGAGACCTCTTGATGTGGGACATACCACAGCTCTGTCCCTGCAGGTGGGAGAACGGAGGTAGGTCTGATGTTACTGTAGTACCACCATTGCAGCACCCACCTGCCAAAGTCGTGAGAAGAAGTCGTGGGGTTGATACCTGAAGTTTATGATGTAGCCTTCTGTCACAAGGTCCTCCTGTCAATGCTTCGAGGCCAACTTTTTACCACAAAAACATCTGAAGACTCCTTGTGCATGACACTGGCCCAGCACCCACCCTTAATACACCTTCCATAAGAGTTAGGGTCCCCAGTGTCCTTCTCCCATAAATCTTAAATCTCTGGTAATGTGCTTCCTTTGAATTCATACAGTCAGAAGCTTGTCTTGAAACAAACTCACCTTTATTTACAAGCATGTAATAAGAATATTGGCTATTTAGTATAGTTTTGTAGATGGTATGTTACATTAGTAACAATAAATCAACAGTTGCGAGTACTTCTCTGTTCAGTTTCTTTTCACTCTTAACTGTTTCCTTCTGTCTCTAGACTAATCTCGTCTGCCTGTTAACTCCTTACTCCTTTAATGGAACTGAATTCTGCCAAGGGACTGCTCAAGTTCTGTTGTCCCCAATGGTGGTGTGTGCACACGGCCGCAGCACCATTAGGGACAACAGGATGGGTAGGTGGGCTGTGTGGAGGGGGCGTCAAGGCAGGACTCCCAGAGGATGAAGGGACAGGTATGCTGGGTGGGGGTTGGCTGGAAGATTCCCCTGGCAAAGACCAAAAGAAGGGCCTGGAAGCCCTTCATTCTTTCCTTTTCCACACAAGACCCCATGCTCCTGCCCTCTCCCCCTCTAATGGAAAGTGAGAATGCTTCATATGACCTCTTCAGGGCAGCATTGGCCCTTTTTTCTTCTGGTATTTTAAAGGCATCCTTGCCATCTCTGGCGTATATTGAGGACGAGACCAGCGCAGATATGGGAGTATCCACAAGTGGGACTTGTAGTTTTGCCAGGACCTGCTGTGGCAGGTTGTAGATGTTTTGGCTGCCATGGGTTGAGGCTTTGTTGATGCTGGTTTCACCCATTCCTCATTTACCACCTTCATAAAATCTGCTGTGAAGGGTATATCTAGGGATGATGGTCCCGATTTTGAGAATGACTCCCCTTTTCCTTGGGGGAAGTCATTATCCTCTGTCTTATTGTCATCTATGGGGCATGGTAATGCTAGGGTTTTTAATGCCTTATGTAGGAAGATAATAAAATGCTCACTATGAAAGAATCTTATGGAGGTGGATGTTTCTGGGCCCACCACCTCTCCTCATAGTTCCCCCTCCTCTAACTGAGGGCAAGGGTGAAGTGATTCCTCATCCAAAGAGTGAGTTTTGTGCCACTTAGCCATCTTTCCTGCCTTGCCCCCTACTACTGAGGCCAGCCTTGCTGTGGGGATGCTTGCCTTCTTTCTTCCTACTCCCTTTGGGTCTGCTGGTCGTAACAGCCATCATTTTTGTTTTTGTCCCCTTCCCTATGTGGTGCTGCCTCTAGACGCAATGGGGCGGAAGGTTGCTCTTTCTGAGAGGAGGCTTGCTACCTCTTTGTCCGGGGAGGATGAGGGTGAGGAGAATTATTTCCTCCTATTCCGGGGGCGTGGAGCCTCAGTCTGCTGGCTGGTGTGCTGCTGCAGCATTTTGCTTGAAGCTGGCAGGGAGGGGTGACATGATTGGCTGCAGGAAATCTTTAGGACATTCGCACCCTCTGACTTGTTGGTGATGAATGCCCTGAGCCAAACACAGAATCCCCCATAGTCAGCATGGCCCACCAAAATGTGGGCAAGGGGGTCTTGAATACTCACACCCTGCTCTGAATCCTTTGGGTTTGCCATTCGGGGTCCTGTTCTGTGACACTTGCTCCCATGGCTGCAGTGGGCGGAATCGCCCTCCTCCTCTCTGGCTGCTTTCCTTTTTGTGCTTCCTACAACATGGGACTTGGTCTCCCCCAGTCCCAGAGACCGGTATAGACACAATTTCCTCCCCTGACATGCCTGGGCTGTTGCCAATAGAGCCCCTTTGCTCCATCCTAACTAGCCTCTGGCCTCAGGAGAGCATGTAGCATAGGTGGGGCAAAAGATGAAAGAAGAGGATGAAAGTACAGAAAGATTTTCTTTATATGTTTGTTTTTAAAAAGCATAGGGAGGGTTATGGGATGGGGATGAAGAAGCAATGGAAGGAAGCAAGGAAGAAGATTGAGAAAAGATTGAGAACAAGATGTGAAGTAGAGGAGAGACCCTGAGACACCTATTTGGAGCAGAGGCAGGAACTAGACTGAGGGACAAAGGGATGGCTGCTCCTCCTATGTGGGCAGGTCCTTCAAAGTATGCTTCCTGCTTAGTGGAGTAATAAGGAGGGAGCAACCCACATTAGGATGTCTCCGTCCTCATCACTGGAAAACTCTAAAGTCTTCAGACTGCTTAATTTTGCCACTTAAGCAGTAGATTATTACTAATAAAAGCACCTTCTAAAACATTTATATCATAAGTAAATATGTAAAAATATTTTCAGTTAGAACTTTATCAGGCACTACTGTTTATGTGAGTTGCCTAAATAAGGCACCCAATCCCATCTTATCTTGGAAGCTAAGCAGTGTTGGTCCTGGTTAGTACTTGGATGGGAAGACCATCAATGAATACCAGTTTCTGTAGGTTATATTTCAGAGGAAGGAATTGCCAAAACCATCTCTGAGTATTCCTTGTCTAAGAAAACCCTATGAAATTCATAGGGTCGCCATGTCTGACAGGTGATTTGAAGGCACATAGACACACATTGTTTATGTGATGCTATCAGATTCTAATTGTTAATTTCAGACTTTTACTGTTGTAGCTATCTTTATCTTTGCTTTTATTATTTTATATTATATCTTGTGGTTTCAGATTTTGTTGTAGGTCTCGTCGGGAGGATTTATCTTTAAATACAAAGTGTAAAAGTCTGTGGCCTTTTTAATTGCACCCTCATGTCTTTGCTCAGACTAACCATCGACAACCTTTCTAAGAAACATTCTTGGATATAATTGCAGAAAGTTGGGAATAATTTCTCAAAACAAAACAGGGGTTATCAGTTGTTGTTTGTTTTTCCCCCAACCCTGAAATGAATTATACATTGAAATGCAAATAAACACTTGCTTTTGTCTTATAGTCAAATAAAGTTCCTGTGGTGCAACATGCACATCACATGCATCCACTGACACCACTCATCACGTACAGCAATGACCACTTCTCACCAGGTTCACCACCTTCCCATCTCTCCCCAGAGATTGACCCAAAGACAGGTGAGTTCTTATAAACTAACAACAGCTCTGTGCCACTCCCCAGAAAAATTCCACCCTGTGTATAGTGAATTGGCAGTAAATTATAACTAGTCTTCCCTCCCCATTTGCAGACTTGAAGTCTGCAGTCTTGGTCCTTCGTGGGAAGGGATAAAATGATGTGTGTCTACGCGGCACACATGACTGTGCGCAGGAGCACGCGCCCACTGAAAACATTGGCAGTATTTCCAATTCATGGGGCGTGTGTCTGGAATGGATCCCTCGCAAATCGGAAGGGACAACTGTAGTTAGATACATGCGCTGGGAGGGAATAAAGTTAAACAGATCATGGAGGCAGCTTTATGAAGAGGTGCCTTATGAAATTCTGGGTTGAGGGCATTCATATTTATTTGACTCAGGGGAAGATAGGATTCCAGTTAGCAACTGAAAGTTGGGTTACAGGTTCACTATGGTTGTTTTAACTATGACACTCTATGTGTTTTTCACCACCAGGGATTCCCCGACCACCTCATCCTTCAGAACTGTCTCCTTATTACCCATTGTCTCCTGGTGCCATTGGGCAAATTCCTCATCCATTGGGGTGGCTCGTACCACAGTAAGAATCACCACTATCTCTACCCTCCCTATTTTCCCCCTCTCTCTCAGTTGTTTCTCTCATGTGGAGATTTCTTCCATCTCTCTATAGGATCAGAGCAGAATTATTGATCTTAGCTTGTGTTACATGTGAAGCAAGTTTCTGTCTGAATTCCATGAAACCACTGTGCCGTACCTTTGGGGTGGTAAATTTTCACCTGATTAAGGAACCTCTTATCTGGAGTTTTTGTCGGGATGAAACAAATGTTGCTTTAAGATACAATGAAGTTTTATGTATAGAAGTGCTACATTATCTTTATTGCTTATTAAATTTTTATTCAATTTGTCCCATCATTTCCTTAAGACATTCAAAGCAATTTACCCAAAGGATTACCCAAAATTTTATCAGGGCTGTCTTACTATCCTGTGAAATGGACCAGTTTTAAGGCCACATCTAGCATGCTTCATGGGTGACAAAGATTTGACTCTTGAGGCAAGAAAAAGTCAAATTTACAATTGATTTGAGTTTAGGATGACCTTCAAACAAGCATAAGGCATATGCAGATTGGACTTTTATACAGATATATATCTCTGTGCTCCTATGATGAGTGTTTGCATTGTTTTGATTAAGCAGAAAAGAGAAGGAGAAATTGTAAGAGAGTTTTAAACATTTTTAAATAAATTAGCTGATGTAATAAAATGTATTGTTATATGTAAAGAAAACAATAAGTGAAAATACAGTGTTCCTGTTCAGTTATCATTTTTTAAAAAAATTATAAAATCACACAGAAGTTTAACATCTGGTTCCTGTGAATGTGACTAAAAACTTAAATCCAGTTCTGGACGAAGAAGTTCACTTGGGAAGATTTCAAAATCCCCTAGGGATTCAGAACAATGATCGTGGAAAGTCCAAGCAGGACCTTATTTGATAGTATTGTTATTTATGAAAAAAACAAACAAACCAAAAACTAAAAACTTTTCCATCAGATAAGGAGCTGAACATCCTATATTTTGGGTGTGCTCCTCCTGGCCACTCCATAAGCAAGGAAAACAAAAGACCTATTGGTGTCCTCATGTGGGAGAGCCAATCCCAGAAGTCCAGCCTTTTTCCTGCCTACCACTCTGATAGGACATGTTTTCTTCTGCTCCACTTCATCATTTGCAGCTCCAGTCATTACAGTATTTTCCGTCTTACCTATTCCTTCT
>CM034702.1:12119365-12131562 GCA_020142125.1 Phrynosoma platyrhinos
TGGATGGCACTCAGGACTTACTACAACTCCCAGCCCCCTACTTATTTGAATTCCTCTAGGAGGGCATTCACTCGAACTTTATACCAACACTTGGGCAGATCGCAGTCACTTCTTAACTGTTACCCCAAGTGCAAGGGATCAGGATAGCTTCCTAACCATACATGTGGAAACTCCTCAAGGGGCTGCCATTGCCTGTGCCACCTACAGTATACCACTTTCTCTCCTGGGACCTACATACAGTTCTGAAGGCAATGATGGTCCCAGCTTGTTGAGTCTCTACAGTAGGCCTCCTTGAAGCACCTGCCATCACCTCAGCTCACAGAGCATCATAACTAGGACCCCAGTCAGTAGATAAGGAAGTGTTATCAGACTTGATCCCAAGGTAAGCTTCACCTTCCACAGAGCCAGGAGATGGTCCCCTGTACATCACCTTCTAGCCTTAATCATGGTCAAGAGGATCTGAGCAAGTGAATCCAGCTCTCCATTGTGGCCTGCTAGCAGACTTTGGCGATATCACCCCTGGGAGACTTAAGTCATGCACCTCACCAGAAGTGCACCCATTAGAGCAACTTTGCCATCAACACTCTCCCAATCGGGCAGTCATCTGGCCATCACCTTCCCTATTCATCAACCATTGCAAGCTTGACAGCTTCAACTGCCAAAGCTATCTTTGGTAGGAGGGACATACAACAGGTGGTTAAAACCTAGGACATTGAGAGGCCAGCACCACAATTTTGGGTAATTCCCAAAATACAGGATGTTCAGCCTCTTATCTGCTGGAAAAAAAAGAATGTTGATTCTCACTTGTGAGATGTTCATTTTCAGCAGATAAGGATTGAACACCCTGACTCACCCTAAAGGATGCTGGTGTGAAAATATGTCAAAATGTGCATAGTTTTCTCATGGTGAGCAGGTTAGATCTCACACTGTGCTTCCTTTCTGGCTAGTTCTAGTAAAGGTTAATAAATTATCTGTATTTTCATTCTGGAGTGGTTGTGTCTTCGGCTGGGTTAGCAACTGGCCTTTTAGGGTTGGCTCTCCCATGTAGGGACACACCAGAAGGACTTTTGCTTTTCCTGCCTAGCTGGTGTGTGTGGGAGAAGCACAATCCAAACTACAGGATATTTGTCCCTTACTCACTGAAAATGAATGTCTCACAGGTAAGAACCGATATTCTGTTCTCTAATTATCAATAGTATTCCATGACAGAGACTTAATTTTTATATCTGCACATATTTGGGGATTCTTCTAGAACAGGTGTGGGGGATTTATGTCACACTCCTATGTTGGACTGCATCTTACATCATCACTCAGCATAGCCTTTGCTGGATAGGGGTCAAGAGAGTTGCAGTCTTAACATCATCTGAAAGGCTATGTGTTCCCCACTCCTACAAATAAGGTATCTGTAGAAGAATGTTGCAGTTTCTTTCTCATGAAGAATGTCAGTATTACTATTAATTGTTTAAAAAAACTATTCTCTAAATTCATTCTTTGCTTGAAGTTTTAATTAAAAAGGCATTCAGTCTGAGTCACTGCTGCAGATAACATAAAGTAAGAACAGACATTCTCCAGTTTAGTGATCATGTATTCCCTTGCACATGTGGAGTGACATCTGTTGGTATAAATGGGCTGGTTTTGTATATAATCTCTGTATTAGATTTTCCATATATTCAACTTGTTCTTTGCTGGCATGACAGTTTTAACAAATGCAGAGCTATCTGGTCTGTTAGGAAAACTGTGGAAGTATGTATCTTTGTATGTGTTTAGTCACTTAAGAGATGGATAATTTCGGAGGGGATGGGAGCCAATTTTCAGGTTGAACAGGGACTTTAGTGCTACACATGCCTCAGAGTGTAAATTAAAGGGAAGAGTCAGAACATAAAAGCTTCCTTTTCCCATTGCAGCTAAGCAGGGTCAGCCCTGGTTAGTACTTGGATAGGAGACCACCAACAAATACTGAGAATTGGCAAATCATGTCTAAGTATTCCTTGCCTAAGAAAATCCTATGAAAATCATGGGATCGCCATAAATTGACATGTAACTTGAATGCACAGTCCATTTAATTTATCATTTATTCAGGTGCATATGATGGGTGATCTGGCTTGACAACACTTTGCCTAAAAAGATTTTAGAGGTCTTAGTATACCAAAACATTAGCAGGAGTCAACACTTTGATGCAAGGACAAAATGCTAGTGTAGCTGCAGACAAGATCAACAAAAATACAGTGTCTAGATCATGGGATGTATTAGTACCATTCTATTTTGATGCCCAGAGGAGAGCTGTTAAGATAGTAAATGGTCTGGAATCTAAACCGTATGAGGAAAAGTTATGTTGTGTATGTTTGGCCTGGACAAGAGAAAACTTGGAGGTGATATGATAGCCATCTTCAAACATCTGAAAAAGGTGGAGCAAGCTGGTTTGCTGCTGCTCCAAATGACTGGTCTAGTGGATTCAAATGATCAGAAAGTAAACTGAGTAAATACAGAAATTTGGTGTAAAGAGCTCTTTTGATAGTGGGATGAATTATCTTGGAAAATGGTAAGCTTTCCTTCTCTGGATGTTTTTAAATATGCTGGGTAGTAATTTGTCAAGAATGCTTTAAATATGAATTCCTGGATTGATAAAGAGTTGGATGAGATGACCTTTGGAATCCCTTCAGATCTGCAGTTCTATGTTTTTTTTGATTCAGTATTTTGTGGCAAAATTTTGGCAGTGTACAGCATAGCCAGTTTAAAAAAAATCTGGAGAGTGTAAAAGAGGGCATAGGGCATGTGTGTAGCCCACTAGCCACACTTTGCTAACTTCCACTTTCTGTGTACAATAGGAAAAAATGAACTGTGTGGATCCATAAGGCCAAAAGAAAATACAGAGGTAGTACCTTTCTCAGGTCCAGTTACAATTGTACTATAAGCTATAAGACCTCATGGCTTAAAACATCTAGCAAAATGTGTGGACTTTTTCTCCTCCCATCTTAGTTTTTTCTTATCACCTGACATGATAAAGTATTCTGGGTCATTGAAAAAATTGTACACAACTACGAAATATATGCTGGTTTTTGGACTTTGTATTATCAGATTTCTTCCAAAAATCCAGGTTTCTTTTGGTTAATTGAGAATTCTCACTAAGCAGTATGGTATGGATGATGAATAGGGTTATAAAGAATATTTATCTCAGTACTGTGAACTATAACACCTTGCCTGATGAGAGGCTCTATTTCCCAAGTCAAAATACTGTGCAATAGTTGTGGGCTTTTCTATACATTTTTTAAAAAATGAATGTCTTATGACAGAAACCCATATATATGGATGTAGATTCCATGTGTGTTGAGTGGTCTCGTGGATGAATATAATCTGCCCCAATTTTAATTAATAGTGGAACTTAAGTATTCTCAATTGATATTTAAATTAATTGACCATCAAATAATAAATATTGTTATTTTGGATAAGAAATATGTTTGTGGAGTTGGGACTGGCAGTCAGATGGGCCTTTCTTATCCATTTCAGGCAAGGACAGCCAGTGTATTCCATTCCTCCAGGTGGGTTCAGACATCCATACCCTGCCTTGGCTATGAATGCTTCAATGTCCAGGTAGGTTCAAATGGGAGAGTGAGGATAGTTCTTACTGAGATGATATGCTCATGTCTAGCCTGTTCCATTTTAGACTGCAGGCATGTGGGTACATTCCCAACATGGGGGGAGGCAGGGGAAGCTTCATGCAGATCACTGTTCCAGGGAGATTTTTCTCCTAACATCCAGGTTTGTGAAAAGATTTTTCTTTTTTAAAAAAGGAGAATTCAACCATATGAGTCTCATATTCCAGCATTAATCCTGTTGTTAATCTCAACTAGAGAACAACCATTAAATCAGTGGCATTTACCTGTGTGTTGACTCACAATTCAGCAACTGATTCAATGGATCTACTGTAGTTGAGACTAACAAACAGGATTCCAGCTTCTGTTTGAAATCATATAGCCACAGAATTCCCCCCTCATTTAAAACTAGGCCCAAAGGGTTCAGATGAGATTAGAATTGTTACTGTAATAAACAATGCAGAGAAATAGAAGACAAAAACAAAAAAGGAAGAAGAGACCTCTTCCACAAGATCTGTGAACTGAAAAGGAAATTCAAACCAAGGGTGAGGGATGCTTTATGATCAGAAGAAAAACATATTAAACGACCATGATGAAGTATAAAGACAATCAAAGCAATACACATAAGAGCTATATAACAAAGAGGTGGGGGAAGCGAATGACACATGGAATGAAGAATCATATGAAGATGAACCCCAATTTTTGGAAAGCGAAGTGGAAGCGGCACTCAAAGTAATTAAAAATAATAAATCACCAGGAACATGATGATATCCCAATTAAAAAATCATTACCATGGAGGATTTACAAAAATTCAACCTTGATAACGAGGAAATCAAAATAGTTAAAGAGTTTCCATACCTTAGATCAAACATTGATTGGAGCAGAGATGGCAGTCAAGCAACCAGTAGTAGATTAGGAATGGGAAAGGCAGAAAAATCCTAAAGTGTAAAGATATACGCTTAAACATCTAGAGTTAAAATCGTCCAAACCATCGTATTCCCTCTTAACATGTATGGAAGTAAGAGCTGGACAGTGAAGAAAACAGATAGAAAGAAAATAAATTCATTTTGGATGTGGTGCTGGAGTAGAGTTCTGAGGAATAGCATGGATGGCCAGAAAGACAAGCGGTTGGGTCCTAGAACAAATCAAGCCTGAACTCCCCCTGGAAGCCAAGATGATGAATTTGTTGTGCTTTTGCCACATCATGAGAAGGTATGAGTCATTGGAAAAGATAATGATGCTGGGTAAGGTAAGGGGGGGAGTAGAAATCAAGGAAGACCACAGGCCAGATGGATAGACTCAGTAAGGAAGACCTGATCCTACAGGACCTGAGCAGAGGCGTAGAGGATAGGGGGGCTTGGAGATATCTCATTCACAGGTTTGCCATGAGTTGAGGTTGACTCAAAGGCAGCTAACAACAAAAAATAACACATAAACTGAAAACTGTTAGTTGATTTTTTTCCCTCTTGACTGACTGCACTTTGCCTGCCTAAATGACACTCCCAACCAGAGAAGTTTAAGAAAAACTTACTGTATATACTCATGTATAAGTCTAGAAATTTTAGTCAAAAATTGACCCCCAAAAAACTAACTCAACTTATACACAGGTCAATGTATGTACTATATTTGAACTGTTATTTAAAAGGGAATAATTTCCTGGTGAAAGTCAAGAGTGTGGTCTTTTCTGGAAGCACTGACCCCCTCTACTCTCAAATCAATCCATTTTAGGGTAAGCACAAACAGTCATGACTGCTGGGATTTTGTAAGCTTTTTGGCATTGTTTCCCTTTTCTTCATCCTTTTAGATCCTTTGTTACATGCCCCAAGGTTTTATCCTCAACCTATCCACAGGTCATATAAAAATCCATAATTTTGGCCCCCAAACCTGCCCTCAACTTATACATGAGGTTGACTTATAGTCAAGTATACACGGTAAACTTTTTTCTTGTGGCAGTTAGATTAATTCAGATTGAACAAGCTCCATTCAGAACTGTGGCTGGGATGGGTAGAGCTTTCAGATGGGTTTCTAAAATCTAGATATGGATATTAATATAAACTGGAAGATGTTTTAGTGAGCAAATAAATCAGGGTTAGGCAACCTTTCCCCTTTAAGGGCCGAGGGACTTCAGCTCCCAGAATCCCAGGAGCTATTGGCCGACATGGGACTATTGGCCAACATGGCTGAGGCTTCTGGGAGCTGAAGTCCCTCGGCCCTTAAAGGGGACAGGTTGCCTACCCCTGAAATAAATAGTGTGCAGGGGAATAAGAGAGGGAGGAGTTGGTCCAGCTGTCCATGTCTCTTGTCTTTCATGAAAGAGCTTTTAATTCTGCATCTAGTGTTGGAAGTTTGTAAATCTTCATTTTTCTTCAGTGGCCGCTGCTGTTCGATTGCAGGCTATTGTTAAGTCAGCAAAGGGACAGCATAGTGAAGTGAGAATAAAGTCCTGAGGAAAAGAGACTTGAAATGCTTTTTACAATTAATCTTGTATTCATGCTTATTGTTAATTTTGTTCTCATCATATGTTGACTATTAGTTGCATTTATGGAGACATTATCTAAAGTCAGCAAGGCCTGGAAAGAAAAATGAATGTGTGTTTGTAATAAATGAGCCAGAGTACATTACTCATAATATGTATCTGTAAGTTCAAGTTGTTGCAGTATAAAAAGAAGAACACAGAGTATGCAGCAAGGAATTGTTTTCCTCGTTGCCTGGGGTTAAGCGAGTCAGCAATACATGCAATTGTTCATGCGATTTATATTTGCCTCCTGTCACTGCCATTCATTGTCCTTGTTTTACTATTCTCTGCAGGTTTGAGCAAAAGTGCCAGAAAAAAGGAGGGAAAGGAAATACTTTTGAAAATAATGCATGATTTGTAGATTTTGAAATGATGATACATAGAGGCATTTATTTTCAGCACCTCACTTTTAATTGTGCTTCAGCTTGATGTCTAGCAGGTTTTCTCCTCACATGGTTCCTCCACCTGCTCATGGACTTCATCCCTCAGGAATTCCACACCCCACCATTGTGTCACCCATTATTAAGCAAGAACCCACACAGCCCAGCCTGAGTCCTGAAGGGAACTCGTAAGTATTTGGTTACCCAGGTGCTGCCTGGATAGTTTATTTTGTGGGGAAATGTAGTGAGGGAAAGGGTTGCTATCAATCTAATATTATTTCTACTCATTTATTAGCCACTTACTCAAAAACCACAAGCTTGTGAGTTCAATACCAGCTAGGGGCTCAGGGTCGACTCATTCCTGCATCCTTCCGAGCTCGCTAAAATGAGTACCCAGCTTGTTGGGGGCAATCATAAACTGCTTAGGGAGTGCTGAAGTGCACTGATAAGCAGTGTTGAAATGTACTTGCTATTGCTATTTCTAAAAACATTTTATTATTTATTTGATGTTATGCCTCATTTCAGGAGCTCGTTACAATACAAACTATTGGTACCAAGTCATTTCTGCTTTAAAAGTGCTGTAATAGATGCATTGGAGGCTTTAAAAAAACTCCCTTCTTTTCCTTTTATAGAAATATTGGAAACCTTAGCTATTTTTAAATTAGGTATAGCCCAGTGGTGTCACTACGGCTGGTGTCACCCAGTGCAGTAACTTGTGGTGTCACCCCCTCCCCCATTGACTTCCTCCCATACTACACCTATACAGAATCCTTAGTAATGTTTTTTTGTACTAATCTACTCATAAATTGTAATTCCCATATATCAATCACTGAATCAAAGGTAATCATTGTAACATAAACAACTGGCAAAATTAAAATTATCTTTAAATTACAGTATCATAGAATAAATGTGTTTACATGTACATAGTTTCATGTGAGTAAAGTGAAAAATTGGTAAAATGGGATGTTTTAAAAGAATTTTTTACTTTTTAAAAAATTAAATTTTGAAATTTTAATTTTTTTAATTTTAAAAAACAACAACCCTGTGGCCTCTCCTTTCTCTTCTCACTGACTCTCACCTCACTCACACCATTTCTTCAGCATTTTAAAGAGATACAGGAAAATGCCATAGCCTGTTTCTGCCAAAATACAGATGTTTGAGGAGCAACAGTGTCATCCTTCTTAGGGTGTTATCTGGTCAGTCCGCACCCCCTTAGTGATGCCAGTGGTATAGCCTATAGCAGTGATGGTGAACCTATGGCATGCATGCCTTCTCTGGCATGCAGAACTCTCTCTGTGGGCACATACGCCTCCATTATTTCAATAGGAGTGTGTGCCTGCTCCTCTTCTTCCCCCGCCCTCCCATCCCTTCAACTGTCTTTGGGGAGGCAGTTAAAGGGACAGGAAGGCGAGGGAAGAGGAAAAGCTGGCACACACCAGTTCCTCCTCTTCTCCCAACTTCTCGTCCCTTCAATTGCTAGCCTGAGGCTGAGAGAGTGTACATTGAGTTCCCCCCCCCCCCGGAACTCCCACCCCCAGAAGGTGGAAGTCCTGCAGCCCCTTCCGGCATTGAGTGAAACCCAGTGCAGGAACGCCACTGAGTTTGGGCACTTGGTCTCTAAAAGGTTTGCCATCACTGGCCTATAGGATAATATCAGCCAAGGTTTGATCACTGTATTTCACATGACATAGTATGTACAGGCTAGATATTTTCAAAAACTGCAACCATGTGACTAGTTCCACACAGATTGACATACTCCCTACTCTACCCAAGCTGTTAACATTTATGTACTCTTATTGTGTGACTTTAGCAATCACACAGTGTTACTGTTCCCCATCCAATAGCCCTCAAGGACAAGAAACACAACTTGATAGCTCCTTTTCACAGTAATAGCTGCAAATTTATAGTGGTGAGAGGGAAGATTTATCTCAAGGATGCTTTTCTCAGTATCATCCTTGTATTATGGTGTACTCCGATCAAACACATGGAGTGAAATAGAATATTACTGCAGTATTTATATGGACTAACCATTTAACAGATTTTAATCGTGATCTTTTGTCTGTTAGAAAAAATATTTCTTTACTCTGAGCATCTTGTTCTCTGCTGCCTGCACATTGCTGGTAGAAGAGAGCCTGTGCTTATGATCAGAACTATGGGACTGTAATGAAAGATATCACTATTCCAGAAAAACACCTGTTGTTGTCAAGAAGGAGGAGGAGAAGAAACCTCATATTAAAAAACCGCTGAATGCATTCATGTTGTACATGAAGGAGATGCGGGCCAAGGTGGTAGCAGAGTGTACACTGAAGGAGAGTGCAGCTATCAACCAGATCCTAGGAAGAAGGGTACAAAACAAATCTTGTGCTTCTTAATCCAATTTCTGTGACATTTAGGCTACCAGGCTAGATGCAGAGATGGCTTAAAACTAGATACATATTTGAGTGTGGTGAAATATCTTAGCATCCTGAGCCATTTGTATTGACTTGCTGAGCTCATGAACCTTTTTAATACTCGGGAAGCAAAGAAAAAGCAAAATATTTGAAGTCCAGTTTCTACATATGAGAGAAGATAGGCATTTTAGTTTGTCTGGAATTAAAAATTCACACAAATGCTAGGAACAAGAGCAGGTTTTTGAAGCAAGCCAAAGTTGGGAAGAAGTCTTAGGATTTAGGAAAACAGGGGCAGGGTGGAAGTACCTGGAGAAAGTACCTGAAGTCAGAAAGTCAGAGGTTCACTTCTCTGAGAGAAATACCTGGAGGAAATATAGGTAGAGAAAATGAAGGGGGAAAATGGCAGAAGAAATAGAGAACTGTTACAAGAGATTTTGAAGAAATACTAGTAATTCGGGATGTGGGAATTTTTTAGTGAGGTACCTGTGAGCTCAGGCCCATTAGTCACTCTTGGGAAGAAACCTCATGTACTGAAAACATGCAATAGATAGTGTTAGGGAGACTGGCAAAATACAAGATGGCTAAGTAAAGTGGGACAAATTAGATGGGGCATCTGGAGCAGGAACCTGAAGAAAATGTGTGATAAGACATAGGAAAGGTCAAAAGACAATGTAAGAGCGACACAGTTTTTCATGCAGAGCCCAGGAACTTGAACAGTTTTGCATTTATTAGTAAGAAAGATATGGATGGACTAGAAATTTTCGTGGGCCTCTACTACATTCCATAGGGTATAAGGCTGCTAAAAATTTCCTCTTCTTTTAACACTTGCAAAGACAAGTGATATCCCCAATTGTGGCTTTTACTGTTGCTGCAGCATTGTGATTTGCCAGACTTTTGGAGATGGGGAAGGATGGAGTGAAAGAGCAAGAATTATGTGTGGGCTGAATGTCACATATTCATCAAACAAAGCAGCCAGCTCTTTACCTGCTAGCCTCTAGTTAAAGATGGTTGCAAGTAAATATGCCTTGATTCATACTCTCAGTCTTGTATTGAAAAAAATAGCTTTAAGCCATGTAGAAAGCATAATAGGCCTTTTGTGTAAGAAGAAAACATGAGTTATGTTTTAGACAGGGTGATTGCATCTCAAACTTCACTAGACATTTCAATTTAAAATATCTTTTCCAATGCTTTAGTGGCATTCATTGTCCCGTGAAGAGCAAGCGAAGTACTATGAACTAGCCAGAAAGGAACGACAGCTTCATTCTCAGCTCTATCCTACCTGGTCTGCAAGAGATAACTATGTAAGTCATAAATTATGATATACATAATTTGTGTGGAGGAGTGATAGTCTACATTTGGCTCTGGAAACCCTTTCTCTAAAGTCACAGTACATTATACCGGTATATGTTTGGTAACTAAACAACCAAGAGTGAGATTTTATAGTTACATTAATGGGTAAGATGGGGGCATAGGGAAGAATGCAGTGCAGAGGGATGATGACAGTGATTATATGGAAAGCTGTGACTTGGTGGCTACTGGGTAGAAAACAATAGCAGAGGTAGAGGGAATTGGAATCTGTCATCTGACAAATTATGGCAAATCACTTCTGAGCATTTGTTGCCTGAAAAAACTATGTGAAATTCACAGAATTGCCATAACTTGACAAGCAGATTGTAGGCACATAAACAAGCTACATACCACCTGATTGTGGTATGTTCAGTAAAACTTTGCAATACATTTCCAAGACTTTGTTTACAAATGCTGAAAAACTACTGTAAAAGCAAATGACAGTAAAGAATCAGTTAACTGGAACTACAGTCGGCCTTCAATCTTTGTAGCTTTGACACTCATAAATTTGATTATTTGTGAATTTATTGCCACGTGTGCGCAAACTCCTCCTCCTCCTCCCTCCTGAGTTTTTCCCCTGTGGGGGAAAAGACCCAGGAGGGAGAAAGCAGTCAAGAAGGTCCCCCACTTATTTGTGTTTTTTCCACTTTCATATGGGTCTTGCACCCCTAACCCCCATAAAAGTGGGGGGCCGACTGTATTTACTAAATGCATCATAAATTAGTCATAAGCATTGGGCTGCTTGTAATCTTGTGAAGGTATACAAGATACTTATGAAGTTGTACAAGATGCTTCTGTCACCAGATGCCTTCTAAAATATTGATTTTGTTGGTTCAATTTTTTATTTGTGTTTTTCTTCTATTCATTTTTCTCTAAGAAAAATCTATAAGTGAAATTTCCAGGCACAATTATCATAACGCTAAACATCAAGTTACTAGCATGCAAACTTCCTAATTGTGTAGGATTTTTTTCTGCTGTTTTATGTACTGAAGAAGGAGTTGCTCTGCCCAGCTTTAAGCACCTTAACCATATTGTCAACAGCTTTCTGCAATTGCTAGGGCAGTCCTAACTGGAGCTTAAAAGGTTTGAGGTGAGAAAGGAACCATGTTATTATGCCAGATCAAAACTCCCTCCAGCCTAGGGACACTGCTGTAATGTCAGCACAAAGTTAGGCCAGGGCATGAGTGATCCTAAGTAATTTCTAGTACCCCTAAGCAGAGAAAAGCTTTCAGTACAGCTTTAGCTGGCCTAATGTAAACTCAGATGGCCTTTACTCACTTGGCCAGTTAGAATTGTGCTTTGAATCTGCAACTTATTTGTGGTAATCTTACACTGCTGGCTATCTTTCTGACAATTATTTTGTGAATTTTCCCCTTTCAGGGTAAGAAAAAGAAGAGAAAAAGAGAGAAACAACCTCAGCAACAAATCCAGGAAACGGGGAGTAAGTGCCATGCGGTGTCCTTCCAAAATCTCAGTCCACAATGGTGGACAGTACTAATATTTCCATCCTGTAATGCAGAGGTGGGCAACTGTAAGGAGTTGAGGGATCACATTGGCCTTCCATGGGGCTTGGGAGAGCCACACTATCACCTTCTCACTGTGATGTCCTTCTATTTGTAGGAGTCTCCCACAAAAGTAGATGCATTGTCAAATTGTTGTACAATATGATCCCCGTATCCACAGGTTTCACTTACCCCCATCTGAAAATACATGTTCTCTCTAGGCATTTCCTCCAACATGATTCTATGTATGCTCATAGTGGAGGTTTACTACAGATTTGCGCTGGAGGGCTTAGAAATAAATGTCTAGAGAGGTTCATCAGTAAAATGAAAATGATTTAAAAACACAGTCATTAGCCTCTGCCTAGAAAAGGATAATAAGGAGGGTGCCAGTCTAACCTCTCTCCTCTAAGAATCCTCATTTTTCAGCCTCTATTACAGTATGATTTTTCTTTTGTTATTCATAGATCCTGTGG
>CM034702.1:12141130-12158630 GCA_020142125.1 Phrynosoma platyrhinos
CTATTGATGCAGCCTAGAATCGCATTGGCCTTTTTAGCTGCTGCATCAGAATGTTGACTCAGGTTCAACTTGTGGTCTACTAGGACTCCTACATCCTTTCACACATAGTCTCATTAAGCCAGGTAACCCTCATCTTATATCTATGCATTTAATGCTTTTGCCCTAAGTGTAGTACTTTACATTTCTCCCTGTTGAAATCCATTTTTTAAAGCTTTGGCCCAGATTTCTAGTCGATTAAGATCAATATTGATCTGTCCTCTGGGGTATCAGCTATTCCTCCTACATAATTTAGTGTCATCTGAAAATTTGAGAAGCATGCCCTCTAGTTCTTCATCCAAATTGTTGATAAAGATATTCAAGAGCACTGGGCCCAGGACATAACCTTGTGACACCCCACTGGTCGCTTCTCTCCAGGATGAAGAGAAGCCATTGCTGAGAACCCTTTGGGTTTGGTCAGTCAACCAGTTACTAATCCACCTAACAGTCGTATTGTCTAGCCCACATTTTATTATCTTGTTTGCAAGAATATCATAGGGGACTTTGTCAAAAGCCTTACTGAAATCAAGATATGCTATGTCTACCGCATTCCCTTCATCTACCAAGCTGGTAATTTTATCAAAAAAAGAGATCAGATGAGTCTGGCATGACTAGTTTTTGAGAAACCCATGCTGACTTTTAGTGATTATGGCATTCCCTTCTAAATGTTCACAGACTCTCTGTTTCCCCCTTTTTTGAAGATGGGGACAATGTTTGTCCTCCGCCAGTCTACTCTCCAGGAGTTTTCAAAGATTATTGCCAGTGGCTCTGAGATTACATTTGCCAGTTCTTTTAATACCCTTGGATGTACAGTTGCCCCTCCATTCCTGTGGACTTGGGATCCGCGTCCCTCGCCTATCCATGGGTGGTGAATGGAGGGGCGCAAAATGGGGTGCACGCCCATGGTGTGCCCTTCCACTCAAACCTATGGGGCATGAATATATCTGATTTTCCATTCTTGTGGGGGGGGGGGAGGGTCTGGAACGGATCCCTCCTCAAGAACAGAGGGTCAACTGTAGTTCATCTGGTCCCAGAGATTTAAATTAATTTAGATTAACCAGGTATTCTTGCACTACTTTTTTTTTTTTTTTTACTTATTCTGTGCTTTACTTATTTTGTGTTGACTCACCATTTAGCAATTGGGATTAACCAACAGGATTCCAGTGGATTTCTGGCAAGTTCTCTATACTTCTTTTACCTTAAAAAAGAGAGAGAAGGGGGGGGGTTGATACCTTCCCCCTCTTCCTCCTAGAGCTATTAATTTGTCTACAGTTTCAGATATCCAGCCGTTGCTGAACATCGAGATTTATTGATGACTGACTTAATCATTCCGGTACCGTGCCTGTGCTTACAGTCCTCCAGGCACTTTCTCTGTTTGGGAACCTGTGTTTCGTTTCCAAGCCATACAGAATTCATTTCTCAGGTGAGATTCATCAGAGTACAACACTTCATTGTTTTTGCAAAAGGGAAAAAAAGGCTGAGCCAGGCTCTGATGTCAGAGCTCAGGAAGTAACTTCCTAGCCAGATCCAGCACACAGTAAGGAGCCTGTCTCAACAGCAGCGACAGGGAGAGAGAGATCTGCAGACCCCAGAAAACTAGTAGCAGCTGTAGCAGCCCCACGTTAAAATGTTCTCTTGAAAAGCCTCCTCTCTGAAGTTCTTGAATCTTCCAAAGACCACACTGTTTATATTTTGATGTCAACAGCACTTGTTTGGTACTTTGACTTTGAGGATTATTGTTCTACGGTTCTTTTGTTATCAAGACTTTTCTGTTTTAGTATACATTGTTGGTATTTTGTGCATCAGTTAACGGTGTAGAAGGATGTTACACTCGTCCCTCCACATTTGTGGATTTGACTTTTGTGAATTTGATTATTCACGGATTGTATCAATATGTTCTCTCTAGGAATATCTAGGTCCTCCAGGGCAACTCAGTGGTCAACTTTAACTACAAGTTGCATTGGAGGACCTAGAAATTCCTAGAGAGAACACTCCGCTAGGGATCTGTAGCTCATCCAGCGCAATTCTATGGTCAATGTCTGGCAGATGTTGACCACAGAGTTGCTCTGGAGGACCTAGAGATTCCTAAAGTGGTATTCTCTCAGCTAAAAACATAGTGTTTTTGTTATTTGTGTTTTTTCCACATTTACGGAGGTCCTGTGCCCCTAACCCCATTGGGAGGACAAGTGTACATTGTTGGTATTTTGTGTATCAGTTAACAAAATAGAAGGATTTGGCATGAGAGGTATAGTTATCATGGAAAAAGAACAGGGATAGATTTCTACGCCACAATAAAGAAGAGCACCCCAACATGCTTCAGCACACTTTTTATTCAAAACAAACAATATGCGTATGTAAAATGGAAAAAGCCAAAACAGGTCAGGTAAGCCTTTGTTTTGCCATTGTTGTTCTGTGGATTCAAGTCATTTTGGACTTATGGTAACCATAAGACAAACTTGTAATGGGGTTTTCTTGGCAAGATTTCTTTGGAGTGGGGGGCACTTGCCAATGCCTTCTTCTAAGGCTAAGGGTGTGTGTCTTGCCCATAGTCAGCTAGTGGATTTTCATGGCCAAGCAAGGATTCAAACCCTAGTTCTAGTCCATCACTCAAACCACTGCCCTGCACAGTGAAGAAAAACATTTTGAAGCTCCTCGAAACCACTTGAACCTTTCTTCCAAACTGCATACAGGAATGACTACCAGTACTTCATTCACAAGCCTCGCGTTTTCTTATGATTTCCATTTTGGTGACCAAACTTAGGCCGCGTTCCCACTATGATTTAAAGCGAATTGCTGATCGGGTTATATGACCGTCGTTCCCACTTGAAACCGGTTCCAATCCTATTGAGTTTGATTTTAATCGCTATGAAGCGAGGCAAACACAAACAACCCACTGTTTCCTGACACTAGTTTTTTGGTGGTTCTTTTGAAAAGAATTGATTCCGAAGTGTGTTCAATAAGTGGGAATGATGGATCTGAATCACATCATTCTGGAGGGGAAGGACTAATGGCAGAGGAGTGTTTACCATCCCAACTCAGTTTTTGGGAAATCAGCCATTTTTCCTCCCTCTGAGTGCTGCCTTTGTGCTTGTGGTGACCTATAGGCGCATTATATAATAAAAAATGACAGAATATGTGATCCATTGTATTTGCAACTACTTACAATTACGGGTGGGCTGCAGATCAGTGAGGCAAGTAGTTGCAAAACCAATGGATCCCATATCCTGTCAATTAAAAAAATATATTTCCCAAGCCGGGCGGCTCAAAGGGGAATGGTGTTCTTGAGCAGCCTGGGTTGCTGAAGGGCAGAGGAAGGCTCAGTTGCTAAAGTCGCCCCACTTGGCACCTGGAACGGCCCCGTCCTCACCGTGTTGCCGCTTGCATCACCAATGACACACAGATGATTGATATGCGCTTTAAATTGGCACAAACTAGTGGGAATGACAATCGTGCCAAAAAAAGAAGCGATTACAAGGGAATACATGAAAAGATCTGCTTTCATAGTGGGAATGGCGGAGCTTTTGGAATCGATTCACTGACACGGAGCAAAGGTGAATCACAAACCAGTTTAAATGTAAGTGGGTACAAGCCCAAGTTCTTCTTCATGCTTTCTGTGGTCCAAAACACACTGCAGAAATAATCCAGTTTAAGAACGCTTTCACTGCCCTGGCTCAATTCTGGGA
The DNA here is from genome assembly GCA_020142125.1 of Phrynosoma platyrhinos. Classification (NCBI taxonomy): domain Eukaryota; kingdom Metazoa; phylum Chordata; class Lepidosauria; order Squamata; family Phrynosomatidae; genus Phrynosoma; species Phrynosoma platyrhinos. The sequence goes on from CM034702.1 coordinate 12,144,850, forward strand.
ACTGTAGTTTTGTGAGACACGTAGCCTTCTCTATCAGAGAGCTCTGGCTCCTCCCCAAACTACGAATTCCAGAATTCCATAGCATGGAGTCATGACAATTAAAGTGGTGTCAAACTGGATTATTTCTGCAGTGTGTTTTGGACCTGTGACTCACACAAAATGGATTTTTTGCACAGTGTGATGTCCAGAACATCTATAGAAGTTTTGGCAGTAGCCTCTTCCCTTTAGGAATATAATCTGCTTATTTCTTTTTCATCTGCCACAGTGACAGCAAACACAGAAGAAAAAGTGGAAGATGTTGATTAAAGATATGAAAAATAAGGGAAGCCCTGTTAGGTTTTTAGGCTTTTAGGTGTCGTGATTCTAAAAAAGTAGAGGATTTGTGTGTTTTTAAAAATGTTTTATAGCTTTATTGAGTCCTGGGTAAGGACTCTTGTTGGTAGTAAGATAATATACTTTTAAGACTTTTTTTTTAAATTACTATATCGACGTTTGAATAAACTAAGGGGCGTTACATAAGTAAAGTGAGAGAACCATGGTCAGGTGTTATTATTTTAATTGTGTTTTAAACTGTTAACTGTTTCATAGTATTTTAAGGGGGGTGGTGGGATTGTGGGATATGGAATGTATATTTTAATGTTGTAAGCTGTCCCGGTTGCGTTTCGCAGAGGGGCGGGATAAAAATAAATTATTATTATTATTATCATCATCATCATCATCATCATCATCATCAGGAATGCTGGATGTCATATTTCCCTGGTTTTTAATTTTTTTTGTTATTCCATAGAAAATGAATTTAAAAATGAATTCTAGTTGTTTGTGTTTGTTTAATAAATATATAAATATTTAAATTTACCGCACAGCCAGTCAGTCACCAAATGCCAGTTCAGACAGAAAACTCTGTAGCTGCCCATGGAAGAGAGAGCCACAGCCTAGAAGTAGCTTCCAAGAAGACTCTGTCCCAGGTCCTCTCCAAGCGTATCTGTGTAGGACCAAGAGAAAAGCCTCCCCTAGGATCCTAAGATTCAGGAAGATTCATATAGCCCTGCTTATAAACAGGCTCATGGACTTTCAGATAGTACAGATGTAAGTAGAACGACTGCTCTACTTATCTTTTAGCCTACTATTCCAAGTAGATGAATAAGAGCTTCAAATGTGTCACACAAATGGGCTGCAGTAAATGACCCCTACTTTGATAGCTGAAGTTATTATAAATATGTCCCTATTTTGGATGAAAGAATAGGGAGCATGCTTCTCAAATTTGCAGATGACACCAAATTAGGGAGAATAGCTAATACCCCAGAAGACAGAATGAAAATTCAAAACGATCCTAATAGATTAGAAAGCTGGGTCAAAGCTAACAAAATGAATTTCAACAAAGAAATGTTAGGTATTGTACTTAGCGAAAAAAATAATGAAATGCATAGATGTAAGATGGGGGGCACCTCGCTTAATGAGACCTAGATGCATGAAAGGGATCTAGGAGTTCTAGTAACCACAAGTTGAACATGTGTCAACAGTGTGATGCTGCAGCTAAAAAGGCCAATGCAATTTTAGGCTGCATAAGTAGAAGTATAGTATCTAGATCAAGGGAAGTAATAGCACCACTGTATTCTGCTTTGGTCAGGCTCTACCTGGAATACTGTGTCCAGTTCTGGGCATCACAATCCAAAAAAGATGTTGAAAAACTGGAGCGTGTCCAAAGAAGGGCAACTAAAATGGTGGAGGGTCTGGAAACCATGCCTCATGAGGAAACACTTAGGGAACTGGGTATGTTTAGCCTGGAGAAGAGATGGTTATGATAGCCCTCTTTAAATATTTGAAGGGATGTCATATTGAGGAGGGCGCTAGCTTGTTTTCTGCTGTTCCAGAGAACAGGACCCAGAACAATGGATGCAAGCTCCAGGAAAAGAGATTCCACCTCAACATTAGGAGGAACTTCCTGAAGTAAGGGCAGTTCGACAGTGGAACACACTCCCTCGGAGAGTAGTGGAGTCTCCTTCCCTGGAGGTCTTTAAGCAGAGGCTGGATGGCCATCTGTCAGGGATGCTTTGATTGGGAGTTCCTGCATGACAGGGGGGTTGGACTGGATGGCCCTTGTGGTCTCTTCCAACTCTATGATTCTATGATTTTAATCTATGAAGTTTTGGAAGGTGTGCATATAACTCACTGTGCATATCTACCCCTTTTGGGTGGGGTGGATCCTAAGCGGCTTTTCCCAGCTCAGTAACCTCCAAAATGTTTCCAATAGCAATTCTTGCCAGGCCCAGCCATTGGCCTTCTTGGTGGTGGAGTTGGGTGTGTGTGTGTGTGATAAGATTTTGTAGGTGCCCCAAAAGCAGCAGTCAACCCACTGTCTTCTTGCATCAGTTAGTCACAGTTCTTGGAATGTGGTTTTAAAAATGTAATTAGCTACAGTTATAGTTCCAGGGCTTTTTAAAATAAGTTAAGTCAACTATTACAATCAACAAGCTTCCCCCCCCCTTTTAAAAAGCAACTCTTTACATTTCTATTTCTCAAAGATAACTAAGGGTGCATCTTTTTTGTTTGCGGTGTGCCTGCGAGTCGTTTCCGACTTATGGCAACCCTAAGGTGAAGCTCCCATGGGGTTTTCTTGGCAAGGCTAGTTCAGAGAAGGTTTGCCATAGCCTTACCCTGAGGCTGAGAGAGTGTGATTTATTCAGGGTCACCCAGTGGGTTTACATGGCCAAGCTAGGAATCAAACCCTGGTCTCCAGAGTCACAGTCCAACACTCAAACCAAAACATCATGCTGGTTCTCACTGTATCTATACTGTAGAACCTATGCAGTTTGACACCACTTTAACTTCCATGACTCCATCCTACAGAATCCTGGGATTTTTCCTTTTGTAAGGCATCAGCACTCTTTGGCAGAGAAGACTAAAGACCTTGTAAAACTACAAATCCTAGGATTCCATAGGATGGCCCTACAGCACTTAGGGGTGTCAGACTGCATTATTCCTTCAGTGTAGATGCACCCTAAGACATTTTTTTAAAAGGTGTTTTAAAATATCTAATTCTACAGGCCAGTAACCTGTGGTACAAAACATTCTCCTGCCATCAACTTTGTTGCTGCCTCAACATGCAGAACAGCATGAAGTGGAAGCATAGACAACACACAATGAAGCACATGAAGCATGCGATATTCCTCGACCATTGTTTAGTGAGTCCTAATCCCAGGAAATCAAACTTAACAAAAAGGTTCCTCTGTGGAAGGAGCAAACTGATTTCTTCCCCAGTAATTATGGTATAAACCTAGAGTCACCTTTATACCATAATTACTGGGGAAGGAATTAATTCCAATTAAACAGTGGTGTAACTAGTTGTGTCTAGGCCCTGGGATTGTGCATACCACTGGTGCTGTTGCGCTGCAGACTTCCACCATCAGCATGCGAGTCCAAGCCAAACCCACCTGTCAAGTCAACCAAAGAGAAATTTCATTAGACCTCTCTCCTAACCATATGTCCCATCGGTGGTTGTGGGGCTCCTTATGTCCCAGAGGAGCACAAAGAGGTTCAAAAGGAGGAAATCATGCTTTCACTTTCATGCTTAGCATCAGGCGTTGGGAGTGATCAAGAGCCAAACTCTGTTGTATATCATAACCCACCAAGCAAAGCAGACTGAAGACAGCTGGCTCAGTTGACTACCACCTTGTATGACCTGTCAGGGCCATCTTCCAGATGGAGTGATACGCCATCGAGAGTCCCCCCACCCCAAATCTCACACAAACAGTGGCTGTTTGGCAGTGGCACATGGCAGTCATCCAGTGCTGCCAATGCGTCTCATTCAGAACAGATAATGAAGTCTTCACCTGGAGGCTTCAAAGCTGCCTCTCCCGCGCACACACACAAAGACACACTGGGTTTCCTTCCCCTGAGGGTTAATTTGGTTGGAATAGAAGATCAAAAGGAGAAACAATTAGCAAATGGAAGAGTTTAATGATGCTAATTAAAATGTATTAACTGTAGCCTCTGCCTCTCCGCCAGCTGCTTGGGCAGGCAAACCAAAGGCTGGGGAAGGAGGGCATCTGGCGTTCCTCCCCATAGTCTGTTCCAAAAGGTGGGTTCAAGGAAGCCATCATTTCTTCCTGCGCCGCTGTTCCATGGGTTTGTGTCAAGTCCCCAATTAGTTCTTTCTGGGAAATCTCTCTTGGGCCCTCATTAGGCATTTCGATTAGTTGAGAAAAAAGTCTGATTTGAAGAGACACACAGGAGAGGAGGAGGAGGAGGTGGTGGTGGGAGGATGCTTCTCTGGCATTGACCATGATTAGTTATGCAAGGGAAGGTGGCAGAAGTAACCCCTCCGTTCCAAAAGATGCATAAAGCGAAGAGCAGGGACCCAGATGTTACCTTCACTCCAGAGGGCTTTATAACAAGCTCTTGGAGAGAGGCAGGGAAAAAGTTCACCCACCACCACCCCCGGCTCTTAATGAGATGTCCAGTAGATCCCCAAAGAGAAACAGTAATAGCTTTAGGATCTGACTACATAAGCTCATTATTGCAGAGATTGGAGAGTGGGGAAAAGCAGAAGACAACAAACCCTGAGGTTTGGCAGGAGTAAACTTGGGCTTGTGTGCCTGTTGACAGCCCAGCCAAAGGTCTCTTGATCTCCCAGGAGATGGCCAAAGGGTTGCAAAGCAAGGGGGAAAGGTTACTGAAAATCTACTGCTCATTTCAGTTATGTCTACACAACTACTGGAGGTAAGTTACTTATTATCTCCCCTATACATCCAGGCCCTTAGGAGCCTATTCTCATGCACTCTTGTTTTGCTGGCATCCCAATCCTGATTCCTGGCTTGTACTGGTGCTGTTTAGGGATACCAGTATCAGACAAAACCACAAAGATTTGGACAGGAAACCAACCCAAGAACAGAAACGTTGGCAGTGTCAGTGGAAAGGGGTGTACAAGGGTGACGACAACGGGTGCGCCTGAGACCAACAAACAAGAAATGAGTGGAATACATGGTATGCTTAAATTTTTAGAGAGACTTGCAAACTAGCAAGCACTAAGTATGCTAAGGTTACAGCCTCTACTATATTCCCCAGCAGGATAAGGCTTAGTTCCATCAGTTAACTTCCATTTTCTCTTCAGGCGCCCACCCCACAAGTAATATACAGTTAACTTGCACACACTGAATTTGTGAGGGGGGTTGGATGGGACTAAATTGACAGAAAGGGAAAGGCTGATGGATAGTTCTGCTTAGCCACCAGCCCTTCAGATTCCTTGGAAAGTTTGTTGTTGGTGGTGGTGGTGTGTCTTCAAGTCATTTCTGACTTAGTGACCCTATAATGGGGTTTTGTGAGGCTGAGAGTGTGTGACTTGCCCAAGGTTACCCACTGGGTTTCCATGGCCAAGCAGGGATTCAAACCCTGGTTCTAAAGTCATAGTCCAACACTCAAACTTTTACACCACACTGGCTGAACAGTTATACTTCCATGTTAAATGGCTGTTGTGAAAATACTAGCTGTTTCCTGTGTGACTTATTTTCTGTCTTTGCCAGGAGACCTGAGGAGGCTCAAAGAACCTGAGTCCAGCTTTATATAGGTATGCCTCATGTGCTCCAGCCAGATTTGACTCTCTCTTATTGCCACTCTGAATACCAGCAACTCTAGGAAGGGTATACAGATGGATTGAGTCTATCGAGGAAGCCACAGCCCTGAGGATACAGGACTTGAGCAAGTCGGCTGATGATTGAGACTCTTGGTGGTCCCTCATTCATAGGGTCACCATAGGCCAAAGTCAACTTGGTGTCAAATCACAATAAACCCTAGTAGTAGGGAGAGTAGTGGGAAAAGGGGGTCCATCTCCTTTTCTTGGATCCCACATACCTGAAAAACCCTTCTCCTGGCGCCAAACCATCATCCTGGGCCAAAGGCATTGTAATGGAGTCACTGGGCAGACCTTCAGGCTGACTGTAAGGGAGTGGCTGCAGGGGAAAGAGTAGGTATAAAAGGCAGGAGTGAGTGCCTGTAAGTTCAGGTGAGGGGAAGTTTAAGAGACTTGAAAGGCGTTGAAGGGAAATGAGTTGAGGGAAGGTTCAAATTCAGGGGAGGTTCTTGAGTGAGAGTCCTAGGGACAGGGTCAGATAGGGAATCTGACTAGGCCTAAAGAAACCAGAGAGGTATTCTGACAAGACAGTAGAGTAACTGGAGAAAGAGACAAAGGGTCTCAGTGTGGTCAGAAAAGGACATTGACTGGGAGAGAAAGTGTATTTGGAGACTCTAAAGAGGAAACTGTGAAATGCCTGCAACTGTTCTCTCAATGTAGCCATACCACGTTTGAACAATGCTATCTAAACTACTTTCTTGCTAAATGTTATTCAATAAAGTTCATGTTTATTTGTGACAACAGAAGCTTCTGCCAGAGTAAATTCTAAACCGTATATGCAGAGACAAATACGCTACCTAAGATCCGTAGTGTCACTGGGGGTTGCGGACCACATCGGGTGACACTCCAGAAGGGAGGTGACACCAGGCTGGCTCTCCGCCCCCCACAGGGCCTTTTTGGGCCACCTAGGCCCCACTTGGAGGCACCCCAGGCGTGGTGGCTTCTGTCTGTGGGCATATGGGGCCAAAAGCCTGCTCCCTGGGGGCGCAAGGGGCATTTCTGGCCACATGTGCTCACTCCCGTGTGTGCTGGAAGCCCCTTCCCCATTAGTCCCACACTCCCCATAAGTGACCATACTGTGTGACACCAACCCTAGGGATGCCACTGCCTAAGACATTAAACTTCTAAGGGGAAGACACTTGGGCCCTAGCCCTGATACATTTAGGGAAAGTGTATACAGGGTAGATGCTGGGCCTTCTATAAGCAAGAGGTAAAAGGTAACCTCAAGTCATAGAAAGGAGGTTGCGTCACAGGCATTTACCAGACTGGTTGGCTCATGCCATGGTCACCCACTGGTGGCCCTGCCCATTACACTGGTCTGCTGCTGGTAAACAGTTGCAAAGCCTGCCTCAAACAAAAAAATTCACCTGGGCCCAGACCCATTCTTGGTGGCCCTTGCTGTGGGCACTAAATACCTTGACTCTGAGGAGTCAAGGGTAAAGAGATTTACTTTTCTACCTCAAGCAGAAAACTATCTTGGGCTGACTCTGATCTTCAAATTGCAAAGAGCTGAAACCTGGGTATTGCAGAAAGCATCAGCATCTTATTTTTAGACACCCCTCACCCATACGGGATAAGAATGGTATGCAAAGATTTCACTCAAGCTGCATTTGCACAGAGCTCTGTCTCAATTCCTGCTGTCTCAAAGTCATTTCAACCAGTGCATGAACTTTTCTGCAGTTGTCGCCTCCCAGACTTCTTTGGTACTAGAAGGCTGGTACAAAGGGGCTCGGCAGGAAGAATGAATTAATTCAGCTCCCCAGGGCAGAAATGTATAGCTTAGACAGCATCCAATTGTAGTCACATGATGCGGGGGGGGGGGAAGACCTCTGCAAAAGGAGATTGGATTTAGTTTCCTAGTCTTCAGCCCAGTAACTCGGAGCATAAAGCAAAGGGGAAGGAAGATGAGTCGCCTTGATAAGGAATGCATGCAAACTTAACTCCAAAGTTTTGTGCAGACGGAAGAGTGTTTGAATCAGCAACTATTAATTCAACAATGAATAGAAAATATGAGAATGCACCCATGAAGTTCTTGCATTTATTTCCCATGTGGCTGAAGAGAATGGCAACAAACTTCTCCCATGCAAACAATTGCACAGCAAATAAAATCCAAGTGGTTGTACATGTCCACAACACTGGTTACACAGGCCTGTAAGTATGTCCAAACAGATCATAGCTGCCAGAGAACACCAGTCCTCCTAATAAAGAGGGATAAAGATAGCATGATATAATGGTTTCAGTGTTGGACTTAGTAGAGTGCAAAATTCTCTTGCACTTTGAACTCATTTTACAGCAGCTGAAGTAAGCTGAGGAGGAAGGGCAACCATGGAAAGGGTGGGAAACTGGGACATTTTTAAAAGCAGCTGAAAAAGTGGGAGAACAAAGGATTGAGAGTGCCCTGCCAAACTGGGAATGTTGGAGGGTATGGAATCCTCCCCATCCAGGCCAGTCACACACTTTCAACCTTAGAGGAAGGCAAGAGGAAGCTTCCTCTGAAGAAATCGTACCGAGATATCCCTAGGAGAGGGTTGCCATAAGTCAGAGTTGTCTTGAAGGCATATAACAACAAGAAAAAGGGGGTCTGCCAGACTGATTTGTGTGCTGTGTGGAAAAGAAGTTGTTTGCCATAACTGTAGTACTGTTTCTTGGGAGGTCACCTTTGCTGTGGTGGCATTAGTGTGACCAAGCTGCTAGCTCTGATAATTATTAGCATATATAGAATCAAAGAATCATAGAGCTGGAAGAGACCCCAAGGGCCATCCAGTCCAACCCCCTGCTATGCAGGAACTCAAAATCAAAGCATCCCTGACAGATGGCCTCTGTTTAAAGACCTCCAAAGAAGGAGACTCCACCAAAAGAGTGTGTTTCATTGCTGAACAGCTCTTCCATCATAACATTCTTCCTCATGTTGAGGTAGAATCCCTCTCCCTGTAGTTTGAATCCATTACACCATGTCTTAGACCAGGGGTAGGCAACCTAAGGCCCGGGGGCCGGATGCGGCCCCCCGAGGCCTTTGGACCAGCCCCAGGCTGGTCCTGCCACCACCACTGCTGCCTGCCATGATGATATTGATTATTGTTGTTATTACTTGTTCTTGGGGTTTTCTTGGCAAAATCTCCACAGGGGTTTTGCCATGGCTTCTCTGGGGCTGAGAGAGTGTGCATGCATATTTTTTGGGGGGTATTTATTTATTTATTTATTTATATTTGGTGCTTCGGCCCTCCAATTGTCTGAGGGACAGCAACTCGGCCCCCGGCTCAAAAAGGTTGCCTACCCCGTCTTAGACTCTGGAGCATCAAAAAAAAAAAAAAATCTTGCTTCATCTTCAATATGACAGCCCTTGAACATGGCTATCATATAGGGTTGCCATATTCCAGTCCCTCATATCTGGGCATCTAATTGCATATTATGAAAATTATTATAATTATGCATACTATTAATTTGCAGTCTGATTATGCAAATTCAGCACATTAATCATTGCACTTGTTCTACCATTATGTTTCAACCTCACTACTCATACCAAGCTAAGAAGCGAAGTTCCATCATGCTGCCTCGCCTTAGGCTCAAGCTGCTGACACAATCACAACACAACACAAGTCCATCTCTGCTCACTTTCCTTGCTTTCCTGCCTTCTGGGCCTGTCAGGGAAAGTAGGGAGGGAATGGAAGAATAAGGTGGCAATACTACAGCTGTACAGTAGCAACTGGAACCTGCAGGGCAGGATGAGACACCTGCCAGTGCCATGCATGGTTTCTTGCTTCATTGTCACTGTCATGTTTTAACCTACCCATTGGCCTGTAATGAAGGAAAAATCCAGGATTTACTGCTTCAAATGGCCCAGCTGCCCAGGACATATTTTAGTCCCTTCAGTCCACAATTTTTCTTAGGACAAATGGCAACCCTACTATCATGTCACCTCTTTTCTTTCCCAGGGTAAACATACCCAGCTCCCTAAGTGGCATGGTTTCCAGGCCTTTCATCATTTTGGTTGCTCTCCTCTGGACACACATGTGTTTTCACTTTTTGCAAAGAGTTTTTAAAAACAGCGTATGACTGCTCTGAAAAGCCAGCCTTCTCAGTTTACAGAGCTGTAACAGTTGCAAAAGCTTTACATTTCTAATTCTGTTAACAGTTATGACATACAAAGATGTATAATCAACAGAAAACAAACACAAGATAGTCCTGGATTTCTGACATGCTTTTCTGGGGCATGCAAGCATTATTTGCAAGTTGTTGTTGCCATTCTCCTTTACAGCAGTGTTCCCCCCCCCCCCCCAGACCTTTAGACCTCCAAATATACTGCACTTCAACACTGTAAATCCCTCACTATTGGCCATGCTGGCTGAGGCTTCTAGAAGCCCCATGAGTCCAAAACAGCCTGAGGACCAAATATTGATAACCCTGCTTTCAAGAATTCAGCAAGAATTCATCATTGAAAGTCTTAGACTTATTGATATTTAATGGATCGTGCACATAAATTCACAACACAACATATCTGTGACTGGTTAAAGACACTTAGGCAAAGGACAAAGGACAACTCCCCCATTTCTTGTGTAGAAGCTGAATGGACTAGCAGATGAGCTTTTTGAATACTGATGGCAGGGCATGGTACTCTACTGCACCTGAAGGCAGCAACCTATGATGTGTGTGGGTGTGTGAAGGCATGGGTGGCACACAGCTTATCCTCCAACATCAGTTTATAGCATTTCATCTCTCAGCACCTCATCACTCATCTCTCAGCTTGTGCCACCTGAAGCAACGGTCTCACTCTACCTTATGACAGGACCATGAAAATATAGGTTAGTAGAAATGCTTGGAGAGCCATCATAGTGTAGTGCTTTGGGCTTTGGGCTATGGCTCTGGAGACCAGGGTTTGAATCCCCTCTTGGAATTCCTCATGGAAACCTTAAGCAAATCTCAGCCTCAGACAGAGAGATCAAGGGGATCCCTCCTCTAAACTCAAGAAAACCCCTGTGATAGGTTTGCCATAGGGTCTCTATAAGCCAGAAATAACTTGTAGGCACACACCACCACCACAAATTACTGCTTGTTATTCCATCTCTTGGAATACCAAGAGATGAAATATGAAGCTTAAATTGTTGTTGCTGCTGTGTTCCTTCAAATTTTAGTTGTTATTCTGTACCTTGAGGGCTAGCATGGTGTAGTTATTTGAGCTTTTAATGACGACTCTAGAAACCAGAATTCAAACACCTAGTTGGTCATGGAAATCCACTAGGTGATCTTGGACAAGTCACACTCTCTCAGCCTCAGAGGAAAGCAAAGGTAAACCCTCAAACAAATCTTGCTAAGAAAACCATATGATACTTCACCTTAGGGTCATCATAAGCTGGAAATGACTTGAAGGCACACAACAACAATAAAATCCTATCCTTCAGGGCCTAAATACCCTAAAGACACCAGATTCTATCTTATATTGGAACCTAAGCAGGGTCAGCCCTCATTAGTACTTAGATGGGAGATTCCGTAGGCTATATTTCAGAAGAAGGAACTGGCAAAACCATCTCTGAATATATCTTCCCTAAGAAAAACCTATGAAAGTCATGGGATCACTATAAGTCAACAGGCAACTTGAAGGCATACACATGCATTCCGCCTCTTATATGATGTAAGTAGTGTTGCTAGGTTTTCAAAATAGCTGTAAGAGACAGTTGAAAATATGACATGCAGGACTGACACTCAAGAAGGAGCTATTAACATGTTTGTGTTCTACTTAAATACCAAATGAATGGATTGATTTCAGTTAACCCATCCATGTGTTTCTTTAAAATTAACATATTGTCTGCATTCATAAATTTCATAATACACACATTTCTGTCTTTATGAAGGGTCCACCCTGAAAAATATAGGAAACCCATGTGGTAATGGCACTACTTCTCAGAAATGGGCAAAGAGGATCTTGCAGCTCATCCCACGAGATTCAACCAATCAATCACATTTATTGTACACGACCACAGGTATAGGTATGATATAAAAAAGTATAGGTATAATATAAAAATAATAAATAAATGACACATTAAAACATCACACTAGATATTACTTTAAAACCAGATTTAATATTAAAACCTCCTTGAGTTTGTTAATTATGGCATTATGACAATACATAGTTTATTCAATATTATTCTTTCTTTTTGTTTGGTTGACAGTGACTGGCCTATGTCTTAGCAATAGGCAATAGAAAAATTGTGACTCTTCTAAGTATAATAGGATCATTATTATAAAGTAAGAATTTAATCTTTCAATTTGCTGGTCAGAAATCTTTAACTTCTAGGGGTTCTGAAATGGATTTATTCCTAATTTCAGATGACAAGGGACAGCTGAATAAATAGTGGGGAAGATCTTTAATCTCATTTCGACCACAGTGACAGAGACACAACTGGTATGGTATTTTGGCAAATTTGTTCTCTGCTACTGCTGAAGGCAGTAATTGAAATCTGGCTAGTGTAAATTCCTTCCTTAAAGAGTATTTAATAGTATTTGTCAATTTTAAGTAAATAGTTCTCTGGGCCATGATGGGTTTTAAATAAACTGAACCATGGTGCAATCTTGATAGTGTCCAGTGCCGCATAATCATCTTGCAGACAGGTGTCAAACACCTGGAGTTTGAATTCCTTCTTTGCCTTTACTTTTTCTTTTAAGTGAAATTTGCTGAAAAAGTGGGGTATGTTATACAACCATATCTTGTCTCTTAAAGGGGGACTGGTCAGTTGTTCATTGTAACAAAGTTTAACAAGTCATTTTTCAAAGAGATTGTTCAGTCTTGACCAAAGGTTAAACTCCGAAGAACAAATGGCTGAGGATCAAGTTTGAGAATCTATCTCCATCCTCAGGAACTGCATTGGAGTAGACCTTGGGACCCCCAGGATAGTTCTTAAAATTTTGTTGTGTAACAATTCTAGATCATAAGAGTTCTAGAATTCCTGTATCTCTACTCCAAAAAGTACCTGTGGTTGTACTTTCTTCTTAATGAGTTGCAAAACAGGCAGAACTTGTCTTCCAGTTGTGGTGTACCAAAATTTAAGAATGGCTCCAATAAGCTGCTCCTCCATCTGAGAGCATCTATGGAGATAAATGTATAAATAAATTTCGGGAAAATACAGGATCTTTTGATCTCTTGTTCAGTCTATGTAAAAGGAAAAACTTTCAAGCTCTTAAATAGAGGACATCCATTGTAATAAGAGACAACTGTCTGTCCTACAAGGACAAGCTTCCCAAATCTCAAATAAGGGACATCTGTTAGCCATAGATGTAAAGCATGCAATGTGAGCTCTTACACAGACAATCCTTACAAATAGCTCATGTATTGTTCAGTGGGATTTATTCTCCAGAAAAGTATGCTAGACTGCACCTGTACCTTTCTTTAAACATAAGAGTGCTCTTAGTAAAGAAAACAATTTGATTTATATATCATGAATCTAATTAATTATTATATTTTATTGTTATTATTTATTATAAATAGAATCAACTATTGCAACATTTTGGGCCTTTGCAAATTGAGTCCACTTTAACTGCCCTGACTCAGTGCTAGGGAATCATAGGAACTGTAGTTTATTGTGGCACCAGAGCTCTCTGACCGAGAAGGCTCAATGTCTCAGAAAAAAATACAATTCCCATGATTCCCTAGCACTGAGCCAGGACAGTTAAAGTAGACTTAATTTGCACTATTTCTGGCAATCTGCAAAGGCCCTTTGTTAGTTAGTTAAAGTTTACTGATTAGTTAATTGACCATATCAAACAGTTAACAACAAACATGGTAAAATGCAAGAAAATACAATGCATAAAATACAATGCATAAATTATAATGGGATAAGGTAAATGAGACAAAGTAAGATAACATATATATTAATTTAAACTGATAGTAATAAATGGTTATCTTATAATAAACTGGAAGATAATAAAATGCAAAAAACTAAAATATGTTTAGATAAGTTCATCGCCTTTACAGGCAAACATTGCAACATTTATAAGAGAAACAAATGCTTTTCAGAAGAAGGTGCATTGTTTTCCACAGTATTTACTTCCTGGCATGTATGGACAAGATAGGAGCCTTATGGTATGTCTCTGTTACTGTCTTGGTGGATTTAAATGGGAATGGGGGAAGACTCCACTCCGGTAGTTTGGCATAAACACATAGGGG
>CM034702.1:12168237-12182613 GCA_020142125.1 Phrynosoma platyrhinos
AGCAAAGAAGGTGTTGAGTAATTCTGCCTTTTCTCTGTCCCCTGCCATTACAGATAGGTTCCCTTCTCAAGGATCATATTCTTTTTTAGAGAGGTACCCTTGTTGCCTGAGATCCTCATTCTCCATAATTCATAGCAACTACATAGTATCACTGCTGCATCCCCAAAGATCTTCTCCATCAGTCTCACTGCTTCTCTAAGCCAGCAACCTTGACTAAAGGAATAAGCTTGTTCTCAGAGTCACAAGTTTATTTTGCTGAGCATACACCCACATTATCTTTCCAAGAAGCAGGTAGACATACTTGTGACAATGAATGAAATAAAGTGAATCCCACACCCCTGCTCAGTTTTTACCCGTATAGCTGTTTTTTATTAGCTTTTTGAAAAATCTATTCAGTTTACCAGCAAGGGACAAGAAAAGGGCGAGTTCTGTGCTCATTTGCTGAACTCACATAGGTGCTTAAGTCATGAGTGTTTTTCACTTCCTTTTGCCTGATGCTTTATCACTGGAACGCCTCTGGTTGGAAGTAAAAAAGGGAGAGGGCAATTTTGGTAGCTGCTCCCAGACTTTGGAACTCTCTCCCTAGAGAGGCCAGAATGACCTCAACCTTGCTGTCCTTCTTTTGGCAGGTCAGAACATTTTTGTGAAATTGAGCTTTTACAAACTGACAGAGGATGGGCTTTTAACGTTGTGCGATGCTGTTTTTAAGATTTGCATATAGTTTTTTTTTAATGAATTTTAATATTTTTAATGTTTAATATTTTAACTTTATAAGCTGTTTTCTTGTTTTTAAAAATCTTACATTTATACTTTTATTAATGCTTTTGTATTGTTTTTAATGTATATTCTTCTAAATATGTCATTAGCCACCTTGAGTCCCATTATTGGGAGAAAGGTATATAAATGAATACAATAAATAAAAATAAATAGAAATCCATCATGGAAATGCATGGTAAGACACTACACTACACCCATACACTAATGTACCTCTACTGCCATTTGCTAGCATGTCCCTTTCAGAGTGCTTGAGGGAGTTCAACAGTGAATCAGACTGGACACTGAAAAAACAATTCAAAGTCCAAACCCTGAGGACCCATTGGCATAGTGCATTGGACCTGAGCCATCTTGTCTTAAATATGGGCTAAACATCTCCAAAATGGTGATTGAGCGTGTCCCATTTGCAAAACCCTAACCAAATGGCCTCCTCATTAGTTTGTTATGAGTTTAATTTTATTGTGCATGTCAGTCAGAGACATTGTAGTGAAAGCAAGCTTTCCTACTCAAGCTGCTCTTCAACTGGATTGGTGGTGATGGGGAGGTTGGCCCTACAACCTTTACTCTGTTGTGGAAATGCCAGAGAGGACTTTCTTTCTTTCAGTCTCTGAAAACTCCCTCCTAGGGAAGTTCAGCTGACTAGGTTCCTGCCTGCTGTCATTTCTGCAGGTGAAGACCTTTTTATCCCAGCAGGCTTTTAGAGGTTGATTGCTTTACACACACACACACACACACACCCCAAAGATTTTTAACATGTGCACTATAATATGTATAATAGGTAGGGGGGAAATCAAGCCATTAGTGTAACATTTATCAGTTCATAGTGAAGGCAGCTTTTTTTCAAAAGCTATGACATGTAAGCCTTATTCCACAATAAAGTAAAAGTGAGTGCAAGATCTGTTACTTGTGTTTATATTTCTAACATTAATATGAACAATACTTGCCATCTTTTCTAAAGTCATGAACATGTAATAGTTTGTAGAGCCAAAATTTTTTTTAAATAGATTTTAGTTCTGGACTAGCAGGAAGAATGCTGTCAGCTACCAATTATTATTCTTTCTGTCAGTTCTCAATGTTAACTCAAAAGCCATTTTTAGTTTAAATCCCCTCCCTGTATTCTGTGTATAACTCCTTTTCAGCTACCCAGTAAAAACTTTGTTTTTTAGGGCATTGCCAATAAATGTATGAGAACTCTGCTATCATTATATCTCCAGACTTGCCTAAGATCAAGGTTTTTCTTTTTTTGTTTGTGTGTTTGTTTTTGGTCTTCTTAACTCTGATGTGAAGTGGTAGCTGTACACTTGTAATTAATTTAAATTTCCTTCTTTTTTCCTGTTCAGATCTAAGGTAAACTCAGAAATTCCAGCCTAATGGTTGGGTTCAATATGGACTCTTCCTGAAAATGAGCCTGCAGAAACATGAGCTGCCCTTCATCAATACAATCCCTGAAGTGTGTTGGCTATGCTGCTGTGTCCAGGGGGTGAAAAGAACAGAAGTGCTTTTAATTGTACACATGCACTTTGGTAAAGTCTTCAGCTATTTGTACCCCTTTGAGTTACTTGGAACTTGCACTGTTTTCTCCCATATTGTGACATAAGAGCCAACAAGGGACAGTACTGTATGTCTGTCACCCGTTCAGTGATGTGATGCTTAACCTGCTGTATTGATTTAAGAGCTATATTTAGGAGACGCCTTGTCTGCCGAACAAGCAGATTGGCTTTACTTCCTAAGTCCCCTGTACTGTTTTCATAGTTGATGCATGCAGTGTGTGAACTGACATGAGAAAGGCTGTTGATTGTTGTCCATGGTATTGAAACCAGCGACTTCCTTGTTGATCCATTGCACTAGTTGAAATGTGGTTTTGCTGGCCAGACCTATTGGATGCCTTCTGTCTGTAGGTGGCAGTACTGAGAAATGAATGCTCAGCATTGCAGCTCTCTCTCGAGATGTCGGGGCATATGAAAAGGAGGAGTCATCACACTCTGTAGCTTCTTAATTCTTCTTTTATTCAGTTTATGGCCCCTTTAATTATATTTGGACCAAAGGTAAAATGATTTGAAGTCTGCTGGTGTGAAAGGATTTGGGCTAAGGAATGTTTTAATCTGCTTTCTCCCATTCCACTCTGTGCCAGGCTTCTTTGGAAAGAATCTTAACAAATTTTTCATTCAGTAGTACAGTACCTGTTAAAGATGTCCCAAGAATATGGTGGTGGAGCTGGTGCTTTTCTTATCTACCTAAGATCACAATGATATAACAGAAATATGTCTTCTCACATCTTTTTCAAAGAGTGAACTATTTCTAAGCACTTGTCTTTTTGTATTGTCAAGTTGCCATTCTACCACTAAATAGACCCTCACTTTTCAATCCAAGAATATGATTACTGTTGCAGACATCTAAACTTGTTGATTTGCTTCAGAGTCCTGATTTGGGACATCACTTTGAGTGTGAAGGGCACTTGAGTAGACTTAGGTAGCATTATTCACAAATGCACTGTAGAAAATGACAGTTCAGGAGTGTGTGTGTTGATGTGTTTGTGTATGTGTTGCATTTGCATAGTAACACTTTAATCTTTGTCTGAAATCTGATTTGGGGACAAAGGTTCCCAAAAGTTCCTATAATTCCAGTGGAGCAGGATTCAGTGCAGACCAGACTGTCCAGTGTGTGGTGGTCTCTTGGACGCTGCAGAAGTTCTGTTGGCCTTGTTTTGCTTCTGTTGGGATGAGAGAGTATGGAAATTGGGAACAGAAATTGTAGTGTCTTGTTTGAGGCCTTTGATTCTGTATACATTTCCAATCAAATTCTTAATTAATTAATGCACTTAGGAGCTGACCCTTGCTCTCATTATTGAGCTTTTCTGCAGTGTCTTTCGATTCTGCCTGCAGAAGTGAGGAATGATTTGTGGCTTGGACTCAAGTGCAGCAGAATGAGGCAGAAAAGTTGACCATTTAACTTCAGGTGAGCCAGTTTTCCCATTTTTAAAAAAGATTAATAATGCCTGTGGATAGAAAACTAGCATGTATGGTGGCTGATTGGTGTGTATAATGAATGTAGCCTAGCCTTTCCTTGCTGAACAGGGTTTAATGTGTAGAAACTTAAAAATATATATTGTGAGGGTATGTAAATGAATCCTCTCCCATCACCACCCTGGCAGCCTAAGGGGGAGAAATTGGTTATACTACTTATTTTATCACATGTTCAAGGAACTTATCTACAAGTGACTAATAGCTCTCATGTAACTGAGGGAGAGATCTTGCTATCTCTGGAATTTTACATGCTAATGATATAACCACTGGCATATGTTAGTCCTGCACATTAGCAAATGGCAGAGCATCAATATTGTATAACATTCTGAGGCCATGAAATGGCTTCTTGGTTGGCAATGAGGAAAGGATTGTCCCTTTTGATACAAAATCTAGATTTCTGGAGTGCAATTTGTGCACCAAGCCCTTAGTAAAAACACTGGGTGGGTAAATTTGGTTATTATGCTTGACTTGAAAACCTTTGTGCTGTTTCCTTAATTAAAAATAAAGTTAACTTTGGAAATGTCTTCATTCTCTTTAATACATTTTGTGTTATTTTGACTTTGAGTTCAAGGCTAACATTTTAAATTCAGTGTTCTCTGCATTTTACACTGCTATTATTTTTACCTCAACTTGAAATGAATTGTGTTCTGTTGCCAGATAGCTTTCTTGCCAAATGTGTCTTATTTTCTCTTTAGGTCACCTCCCTTCCCTGTTTGAATCCACAAGTGTGTGTTTCTGGTTCTGTCAGCTTTAAAAGAATAAGACACTTTAAAGTTTAGACTTGTTTTTAATCTTTGTAATTTTTTTTCTTGTGAAGTGAATTTAAATAAATTGATATGCCAAACTCTCTTTTGCCTCTGAAAATGTATTTAATTACCATCTCCTAAACCAGGGGTCGGCAACCTTTTTGGGGGTGGGGCCGGTCCCCCTGTCCCCTGGGCCGCGGTGGTGCACGCGCGCACTACCACTGCCGTGGTGCACTCCCAGGAGGGCTCCCTCAACTGCGCCGGGCCTCCGGGATGCTATTTTGTGTTCGAAAATGGTGCCCAGAGTCTCACGCAACCTTTCCCGTCACGGGGCAGGACAGGAAAGGTCACACGAGACTCTGGGCGCCATTTTTGAACACAAAATGGCGCCCTGGAGGACCCCCGCCTCCATGAGCGGCGGTGGCAGCAGGACCAGGCAGGGGCCGGTCAGCAGGCCTCGGCGGGCCGGGTGCGGCCCGTCGAGGCCATAGGTTGCCGATCCCTGTCCTAAACAGTCATATCTGGGAAGGGGATGTAGCAGAATGTTATTTCAGGCACCTTCATGATTTTCCAACTGTTTTATTTCTATTGCATTTTAATTCCAACTTTTATTTCTTTTGTGTTTTAATTGCTTACCTTTCTGTGATAAAATCCAACTCAAGGTGACTTACAAATAAGAATGCGTAAAGAAAAGCATATAAATAGGAATAACATATATTTTACCGTGCCTTTGCATCAGAGAGTTCACGTTTATGTGCAAGGTCTCTCTTTTCCCTATCCCCTTTTAACCTCACAATAACCTTTTTATTGTGGTCAGGCTGAGAGGAAGGTTAGGCTGCCAGTGAATGACTGGCCCTGACTCACCCAGTAAGCTTCATGAATGTTCAAGGATTTCAGTCTGGGTCTTTCTAGCAGATTACTCTAACTACCCATGCATCCCTCCCTTTCTGGAACATAATTTTTCCTTGACTCTCACACTTGACTCTCCCTCAGAGTGTGATGGAGTCTCCTTCTTCAGAGGTTTTTAAACAGAGGCTGGATGGCTGTCTGTTGGAAGTGCTTTGATTGTGTTTCCTGCATGGCAGAGGGTTGGACTAGATGGCCCTTGTGGTCTATCAACTTTATGATTTTATAATTCTACTTGCTATCTAAATTGCCACCTTTATGATGGATTGAGGGAGGCTATATATTTCATTCTCTGCTTCATTCCTTGGAGCCATGAAAGGGTGTGTGTAGCTGGCTTTGAGGGAAGGGGTTCTGTGAATCTATCACAGCATTTTTGTCATTTTTATTTGGGTCTTAAAACTGCTATCGTTGTACAAACAATAACGTACATTTACTGACAAGGAGTTAGAAGCACTATGAAGAGCACATAACCCTACTCTTGATCTGGGAATGCTGTAGGTTCAGGAACAGTGTCTCTATTTGTTTCTGTGAACTATGTTACATATGGGTATTTGAAGTATGAAGCATAAATAAGAAAGGCTCATGTGACATCACAGCATGATTTTTTCTGGAGGAAAAGCCCTCTATATTGCTCCCACCTATAGCTAGAAGCTGTTTACAGACAAGGAATACACATCACCTTCCAATAATACAGAAGCGTAGAAACTTAGAAGCATAGAGTTGGAAGAGAACCCGGGCCATCCAGTCCAACCCCCCTACCATGCAGAAAATCACAATCAAAACATCCCCGACAGATGGCCATCCAATCTCTGTTTAAAGACCTCCAAAAGAAGAAGACTCCAGCACACTCCATGGGGGGGGGGGGGGGGGGGGGGGGGGTTCCTCTGTTCAGCAGCCCTCACTGTCAGGAAGTTCCTCCTAATGTTGAGCTGAAATCTCTTTTCCTGTAGCTTGCATCCATTGTTCCAGGTCATTCTCTGGAGCAGCAGAAAACAAGCTTACTCCATCCTCAATATGACATCCTTTCAGATAGTCAAATAGGGCTATCATATCACCTTT
Organism: Phrynosoma platyrhinos; assembly: GCA_020142125.1. Classification (NCBI taxonomy): domain Eukaryota; kingdom Metazoa; phylum Chordata; class Lepidosauria; order Squamata; family Phrynosomatidae; genus Phrynosoma; species Phrynosoma platyrhinos. The sequence continues at coordinate 12,174,746 of CM034702.1, forward strand.
TAACCGTCTCTTCTCCAGGCTAAACATACCCAGCTCCCTAAATTTCTCCTCATACAGCATGGTATCCAGACCCTTTACCATTTTGTCGCCCTCCTTTGGACACTCTCCAGCCTCTCAACATCATTTTTGAATTGTTATGCCCAAAACTGGACACAGTATTCCAGGTGAGGCCTGACCAAAGTATTCCTCTGGGATGTACTTCTTGCTGCTTGCCTAGTCGTGAAATCAGACTGTTAACTTTATAGGAGAGAAAAGATTTTGGCTGGGATCCTTTTGCAGCTCATTAGCGAAACTGCAAGGCAAAGAAAAGTTATGGTCTTTCTTGTGCTATTCGTGTATATGTGATCATGGTAGTTATTGGGTACCTAGCAGTTTGGAAGGAAATCTAGTGCACAATTGTATCCCATGGGAGGAGTCATGTACCCCTCAAGATGTTGGGCTGCAGTCCCAAGTGTCTCTCAAATTTGTTTTTGTTGGCCAAGGCTGCTGGTATTTGCAGTCACAACGTTGGGAAAGTGATAAGTTGCTCTTTCCACCAGATTTCCTCCACTGCAGTATGTATTGTTTGGTGGAATGATTGGTGTTAGTCTTCTGAATCTGAAGAGTGGAATAAAACAGTCACAAGGTCTGGTCAGCTGCTTGTGTCCGCCATTGCTAAAATGACTTGTTCATAGATTGCATTGATCAATCAGAGATGAAGCATCTAAGGATGGCCCAGTATTCCCCAGTATAATGTGTGAATCCTCATTGGGATCAGGTGGGTGAGCTGAACCCCAAGGCTAAGAATTCTTAGTTCCCAATGTAATCTTACTGGAGCAACTGTGATCTTAGTCTTGATTGTGGGCATAGAGAAAACCTGTTTGTGTCTCAAAAGAAATTTGGGACTCAACATATCTAGCTGCAGAGGTGACAAGCAAATTTGGGTCCATCATGGATGCTGGATGTGTACTTACACAGGGCTTCAAGTAGCCTGTAGACCTATTGTCCCCCATGCATTTTGTAGGGTTCTCTTAGGTCAGAAACACTCAGAGGTGGTTCGCCACTGCCCTCTGAAATACAGCCTACAGCTTCTGGGATGCCTTGGTGATCCCCATCCAGGCACTAGCCAGTCCTGGACAGAAACTTTGTCCATCTTGTTGAGTATTTTTCCCTTGACTGCCAGCAATTCTTTAGGTTCTGAAGTGGAGGACTTTCCTAGTATTTGCCCCTTACAAACTCTCAAGTGGAGACATTGCATCTAGACCTCCTGCAATAGAATATCTGCTCAACTACAGAGCCTGCACTTTCTCCGGAAAGTTTCCCAGATCTGGCATGGAGGCCGTAGTTTATTTGGCAGTAGACCATGGGAACAACATGATGGCACAGAACTGCATGAACAGGTAGTCTAGGAAAAGAAACCTCATAAGGCCATAATAAAAGAAGTTATGTTATCTGCAATTGGGACCAAGTTAGGGCACAGTAATTGTCTTCCTAGAGAACCTTTGACTCTTGAAAGTGGTGTTGGACTGCAGCTTCCACCAATGTTGTTGTCCAGTAAGTAGAGATTATGAGAACTGTAGGTCAAAATGTCTGAAAAGGACAAAGGTTCTGTACTGTGCAGGATATGAAAGACATTCAAGTGTACAATATTATTGTATTAAATGTTTGAAACAATAAAGCTTTTTATCTGGCCCTTAATCAGCCATCACTTTGAACAAAAAACAGTGCAAAGGACTAGAATGTCTAGCCTTCAGACTTGGTTGGTAATGATGGAAGATCATAGGTATTTGCCTGAAATTATGGTTAAGGCTTCTCAAGGTGCAACCTTCCGCAAATTTGGGTTGGTTTCCCAGATGTTTGTGGTTGCAAACCCCCATCAACCCTCAACACTGGCTGGGACTGAGGGGAGTTACAGGTGAAATCTGCAGAGCCCAGATTGGAGTAGGCGGCATTTGGGAGTAGATGGGATGAGGAAGGAACGAAGAAGACCAATGAACCAATATATCTTATGTGTTTCCTGAAGTACGTCCATTGATAAATTGTGTTTTTGTTAAGGTTATGCCCAACATTTTCCTTTCTTCCTTAGTTGCCTGTATTATAGTGGCCTTTTCACTTCTTTTAAAAAGACACATTTCTGTTTAAATGATGTTGTTGTGCTTTTTATCAGTTTGCTTAGAGCATGACAAAGGAGGCCACCTGCTGCTTGATCTGATTAGCAGGAGCTGATTAGCAAAGCTCAGACAGATTTTGTTAAGTATACTGCGGTCAGGATGTAAAGTGCAGGGCAGTAAAAAGCCGAATGACACGGCCTTCGCCTCCTCTTCTTAGTGGCCCTGTCACCAAGACCGCACTTCAAGGTGGAGCAGGATATGATGCTTTGTGCCTGACAGCTGTTTTATGTTCACGATAAGCACTGGAGAAAGAACAGGAATTAGGAGACTTGCTCCAGTAACTTTATGGTGAGCAAAGAAAATGAAGCCTAGGAATCCAGAGTTTAGGCCTCATATAAATCATAGGTGCTTCCAGCCCAGGTAGAACTAGTGAACTTGAACAATTTGGACATACATTCTTCTTATCTTTATTAGCATAGTCTTAATGAGTATTTAGATAGCTGCAGCTCACACACTTATTGCTCCATAAAGGCCCTGTGCAAACGACTACTAGTGGGAGTACTGCAAAGAGAGAGAGTGTGTGATAGCAAGGGCTGAGCTCTTGTGTGTAGAGTTTTCTTGTGTGCCTAGCCCAAGGTGTGGATATGCAAGAGGGACTTCGATGTAGCCTCTGGATAAGGATATCAGTTTTTCTGTCTCCCACATTTAACTTTCTTTTTAAAAAAAACAACACCCATGTTCCTTTTTGTTAAATCTATGGATTTGGGTATGTTTACCCCACCAGAGCCAAACTAAATTCTCAACCACTTTACTTGTCAAACTCGGTTGTTTTAATGTACTAATGGCAACCCTGTTTATTCCAAGGAGGTTTGCCATTGCCTTCCTTTATGGCTGAGAGAGTATGACTTGCCCAAGGTCACCTAGTGGGCTTTTGTGTCCAAGTGGGGATTTGAACCCTGGTCTACCAACATCCTAGCACAACACTCAGACCTTTGTAACATGCTGGCTCACTAACTATTCTTGGTGTGGAGCAGACTGTGCTATAACTGCCTGCCAGCACAAGTAAGCTGGCAATGTTCATTTAGTACACAAACCTGTACTGACTATATGGCAACTGAAAAGTAAGAGTGGAGCACCCCAAGCCTGGATGGACAAAACAGCCAATCTATTTTGATAATTTATATTAAAAATGTTGGTGAGGCATCCTCCCTCTATTCCAGCTCCCACTGCTGTAGCCTCTCAGGTAGAGAGGAGCCATCAAGGGAGAGACTGAGGACCACAAAGACCATCAGAGGGCTATAGGAAGGAAGAGGCAGCTGTATTTGCTACTGCTCGACTCAGGCCTGCATCCTTCCGAGGTCGCTAAAATGAGTACCCAGCTTGTTGGGGGGCAATCAGCTCACAGTTGTAAACCGCTTAGACATCCCATAGCGTGATATGAAGCGGTATATAAATGAAGCTGCTTTGCTTTTTGCTTTGCCTTGGACCTCTGGTTCCTTCAGAGATCTTGCTCTTTGCAGGACTGAAGCCCTCAGCAGGCACTGAGCACCCAGCACAGCTGGCTGAACTATAAAAACAGGACTTTGAGGGAGGTCTTACCAAATAACACCCAGCAGAGAGACTAAGGACCATCAGGGGCTGTAGGAAGGGAGGCTTCTGATTTAATATTGTTTTAAGGGGAGGGAGGGAATGGGGTTTGGATATATATTTTAAAACTGTAAACTGCCCCGATTAGTCTCAGAGGGGCGGGATATAAATGAACTATTATTATTATTATTATTATTATTATTATTATTATTATTATTATTATTATTATTATTATTATTATGTGTTTGCTACTGTCTTGGACTCTGCTTCCCTCAGTGGTCTAGCTCTTTGCAGGACTAAGGCCTGATTCAGCAGGCACTGCTCTTTACACTTGTACTTTATTCTTGCACTGGGTATAGAGGGCAAAGGCTTGTCCTTTTGATGGGCAGAGACAAGGGTTTGCTATCTGCATTACCGCCTCGGCCTCAAAGGGAGAGAGGCAGGCAAACTCCATCAGGCCTAGCCTAGATTAAGAAGGAGAGCCCTCCCTTCAGTCCATCTGCCATGGTCCAGGCCTCAGAGGGAGAGAAGAGCTGCTGGACCCAATCCCCTTCCCACTGCCATTCCCTTCTTCTGTGTCATGTCTTTTGAGATTGTAAGCCAAGGGCAGGGAACCATCTAATTAACCATTTGTAAACTGCTCTGAGAGCCTTTGTGACCGAAGAGCAGGGTATAAATAATCCAAATAAAATAAAATAAAATAAAATTTTAAATACTTTCTTTTAAATCACAAGTTGAATTTAAGAATAAATTGGTGGGTTTTAAAAATTTTAAAAAATAAAGGGATGTGGTGGCTTGGTAAAAGGATGTGGTGGTTTAATGATTAAGATACCAGTTCTGACAATCGGAAAGTTGGCAGTTCAAGGCCCAGGTGCCACATGAAAGGGTGAACTCCTGTCACTAGTCCCAGCTTCTGCCAACCTAAGCAGTTCGAAAGCATGCAAATGCAAGTAGAAAAATAGGTACCACTTTGGTGGAAACGTAACAGCGTCATCTTCCGCCAAGACTGGCTCTTTGGCTTAGTAACGGAAATGAGCACTGTCTCCTATAGTCAGTTACGCCTAGAAATTCATGTCAAGGAGTACCTTTACCTTTTTAAAAAAATTCTCATCCAGACATTTTAGTAAATGAAATTCTCACCCATTCCTTGGCCCTGACATACTGCAGAATGAAGAATTCCTAGTTATATATGGGCTGGAATCCTGTTGGTGACATATGCAAACATAACTTTCCATATTGTTTGCATACAAAATGTGCAAGAAGGTATCCAGTAACTTTTGCAACAAATCCCCTCCCAGCACATTTATTATTAACTTTATATATAGCCTGTCATTTCCCCAGTACTGGGACTCAAGGGGAACACATCTTGACTTATCCATGCTGGAGCATAGCTGCATGGGCAGCAAAGGCTGAGGACTCTGGAACAGTGTCTGGCTGTGCTTATATAGCTAGGAAAAGGGAGATGGCATGACTCTCTAGCAACAACACAAGCAACCAGGAGGATGATATCTTCTGTCTCCTCCCAGCTACAGATAAGCCTAGCCATCTCTGTGTCGAAAGTTGTGCATGCATGCACATACACACAACCCTCATTGCTTTGTAGGTGTGCTCTGATGTAGAAAAGACTGGTTGGAAAAGCAAAATGTACTGGCAGAGCATCATCCTCCACCAAGCTTATGCAAGATCTCAGGTATGCTGGATTGCACCATTATGTAGCCAAGCACTCAATGGCCCCACAGCCAAGCATTTTGTCTTTGTGCACAAGTTACTCCAGCTCCTCAGCTCTTAGGACCTGGATCCTCTTTTTTGGTGAGAACACTGCCTTGAAATGTATGTGTACATATATTTTCCTCATTTTTTTTTAAAGACCCGGGAGTTTTAAAAACATTTTTGATGGAATACTTTGTGGTACTGCAGTTAATGTTTCGTGCATCATATTTAATGACACCCCCAGCAGCTGTCCTTTATACCATTATCAAGTCCTGAATAAGATGTATCCTTGAATAATCTCTGAAAAAGTCAAACCACTTAATGGCATTTACCCCAGCATAAAACCACAACAAAATTTCACAGAAGAAAGGTCTGTATGTATACCATTTTTTTTCATGGACAGGCTTTGCTTGTACAGAACTGTATTGTGGTAAGCTGCCACAATACTGCTCCCCATCTTGAATTCTGGGCACCCTGGCTATAGTCATCTGCAAAAGACTCAAGGTTAATGTAACACAAGCTAGGAAATTGCTTGTGTTCCCCTGTATAAATTCTGGATTTTGTCTTTGGTAGCAAAAGGAGCATTGAATCTGAAAAACGCTGCTTATGCACCTTCCCATGTCTTACAAGGGAGTCCGACCTACAGTCTATTATTTCACTCTTTATGTGTCAGGCAAAGCCTTTTTTCCTTTCCACAAACCTTTCAGTTACTCTCAATCGGGTGGATAGATGATATATTTCGTTCTACGAGTTGTGCTGTGATCGACTTTCCAGCTCTGAAGGCATTTGGCTATATGAACCATACACACACACAAAAAAGTCCACATTCTTCACTTGCCCTAATTTTTTTCTGATGAATGAAGAGAGGCTGGAGTAATCTTTCTTTGTGGAAGGACTGTAAGATCTATTTAGTTCAGGAAAGCAAAATAAATCCCTAGGGTCAGAATTCCTGAATTCTTTAGTGTATTTTATATCAGCCTCTTGGGATCGGAGGTGCTGGCTTTCTGTGTTCTTTTTTCAAAGTACAGCCCTGCAAGCCTGATGCCTGCCCACTTCTACTCCTCATCTTTTTTTGAATTTAATAAAATAATTTATTAAACTTTGTACCATTAAAAAAGTACAAACAAAACACAGAGAGAAACACAAGATGCATAAAATCCACATAGCAAGGAACACAACAAGCACATATTTCAAATGTCCCCAATTAGTTACAGTACTTAGCAATTAGTAAGTAAATCTTGCCATCTGTTACTGTGTGAAAGAGGTGGACAATACTGACTGCTATTAGAGTTGGAGCCTTAGAATGAGTTGCACGGTTGCTCCTTCCTTTTTCATGCATACCATTTTTTCTTCTTAAATTTGGAGTGGATTCGCATGTTTTACCTCTACACCTACCAAATTATTCCTGATGCAAAAACATGGAGGCTCCTTGAGAAATCCACTGTTCTCTGTCTTCAAAGAGGCCTGTGGCTTCACAGACATGGAGACCGACTGGACTGCAAGAGAGGAGTCCTTGCTGAAATGCAAATGGACTTTAAATTTCCTGGACTTTGAAAATCTTCTAATTGCCACATGGCCAGAAGGAGGAGGAGCCAGCCTGCAAGAGATGTCCTCCCCATACCATCTTAACTCAGGGCAGAAACATCAAAATGCAGGCATCTGACTAACTTCTCCAATTTTTCCCCTGTTTGATTTGTAACATCTTGCTTGATGAAGAAGCCAGTGAAGCTTCGAAAGCTTGCAACAAGTATATTGTGCATTTTGCTTGGCCAATAAAGGTATCACTGTTTGGTTGCTGCCATGTACACAGTTGTGTGACTAGAGTTGGCATCACTCCCTATTGACCACCTCTCATGCCATGCCCTGCAGAATCCTTAGTACCGTAATGTTTTTGTATAATGTTTTTGTACTAATGTGACAGATATATCATAATTCCTATATAGCATTCAGTGTCAGAGCAATAGTTGTGACATAAATGACTAGCAAAATTAAAATTATACCTTTAAATTACAATATACACACAGCCTAAATGTATTTACATGTTCATGTGTATTTACATGTTCATGTGTATTTACATGTACATGTAGATCTAGTTAAGGTGGAAATTTGGTACGATGGGATGTTTTTAAAGAAAAGGTAAACACAAAAAACAATTGGAAATTATTTTTTTAAAAATTGAAATTTAAAATTTATTTTTAAAAAACCTGGGGCTTCTATGTTTCCACTGAGCCTCACCCCTCTCTTCAGTGTTTTGAAGGGACATAGGTGAACGCTGCAGCCTGTTTCTTTTTGTTAACTGCCCTCAAGTTGCTCTCAACTCATGGCAACCCTATGGATGAGACATCTCCAAGAAGACCCTCTGTCCTCCACTGCTCTGCTTAATCCTGCAACCCCTTAATACTCGTGTCCTCCTTCATAGAGTCCATCTATCTGGCATCTGGCCTTCCTCTCTTCCTCCTTCCCTCCACCTTTCCTAACATT
>CM034702.1:12202324-12229812 GCA_020142125.1 Phrynosoma platyrhinos
TCTTACAATAGTAACAGGTATCATGATGACCTAATGTGAAGTAATGAACAATAACAATATGAATGATAAGAAACGAAAATAATTTATGTAATTAACATATATCCTATATGTCCTTTTGTGTCTCTGTGCTTTTTTCCATTAGTGTTATATTTATATAATTGATATCTGTTTATTATGCAACTGTAAAATGAATGATGGATTATATGTGATGATGTTTTTTTTAACCAATAAATTCAATTTAAAAAAATTCCCACCAAAATGACAGAAAGCAGTTTTATGGGCATCCCTTCAAGAGTTTTTCCATACCTACCATCTGCTTTCAGAGTCTTTAGATTTATTATTAAGTCTATCTTTTCTCAATTAAATGGAAATCAATATAGACTGAATTTCCAGGTGGTCTCCCATCAAAGTAAAGGCCTGTTCAGCTTGGCTAAGATTGCTCTCTTTTATGTGTTTCTGGTACATAAAAATCTGTAACCACCACAAATATTTAAGATGCCATCCCTTGGCTTCCTTCCAATAACAGCTCAACTGCAATCCAGTTCTGCAAAATGCCACATGTTAAGATTCCCCAGTTATGATACAAGCCTATGGTAGGGTGATTCTTGTATACATTTTGAATTAAGCGGTATTGAAACCAATCCATGAATGCTTCTGAGAAACATACATTTACGGAAGCAGAAAAAGTTTTTGAAAGTACGAGAACAAAGTGCAAACTCTTGTAGGTGCCACAAGTTCATTTACTCATTTCTATGTAGATACGTATTGTGCTTAGCTTAATTGAAGATGCTATTTTAAACCAATTTAGGGCCTTTGCAGACTGCCAGAAATAGTGTACATTAAATTGAGGCACTGCCCTGGTTCAGTGCTAGGGAACCATGGGAATCATATTTTTTTTCTGAGACATTGAGCTTTCTCTGTCAGAGAGCTCTGGTGCCACAATAAATTACAGTTCCCATGATTCCCTAATACTGAGCCAGTGCAGTGCCTCAATTTAATGTGCACTATTTCTGGCAGTCTGCTAAGGCTGTTACTTAAGCTATTCATCTGCAAACACAGAACCTTTGTTAGGCATATGAAGCCTTTCTGTGCTTCAGCACGCCTTTGAGCGCTGGCTGCTAAGGGGGAAAGGGCCTTGCATAACATGCTGTATTGTCTATTTGTTTTCTTTTGAATAGTAATGTTTTTAGCTGGTTTTGATTTTACTGATAGTTTGGTTATACTTTTTAACTTCCACATGTTCTAAATTTTTAGTTGTATTTGTTTTTAACGTTTGTAAGCTGCCTTGTGGTGTAATGGTTTGAGCACTGGACTAGGGAGATTATCACATGAGGAAAGGATGTCCTTTTCCCGTCCTTATCACGAGATTGCGTGAAAGATGGCATCGTGCTTATCCCGTCATTATCCCATCAGTGAAGTGGAATTGTCCTGTCATTTTTCATTAATGGAAGTTTCCATTATTCAAAAGTGACAGGACAATTTCATTTCATTGACAGGATAATGACCGGATAAGTGTGACATGTGTGATAGTCTTTTGCACAATCTTGCGATAAGGATGGGAGAGATCCACTTTACTCCCATCCTCCCTCCATCTGATAATCTTCTATGACTCTGGAGACCAGGGTTTGAATCCTGGCTCAGCCATGTAAACTCATTGGGTGACTTTAGGCAAGTTACAATCTCTCAGCCTCAGAGGATGGCAATGGCAATCCCCCACTGGAGAAACTTGCCCATGATAGGAACACCATAGGGTCTCCATAAGTCGGAAATGACTTGAAGGCACACAACAACAAGGTGCCTTGAGACCTTAATTGAAAAAACACCAGTTGTGATGATGATTGATGATGATATTAAGAGTAAAAATGCACTTGCAGAATGATAAAAGTAAAGTCTCATTAAATGTCCCTTCTGGAACAGGAATTATAAGTCAACTCCTGCCTAAATAAAAAGATCTTTGACTCCTGGGGAAGGAGGAGGCCAACTCAGCTTGAAGGTCACACTGTCAAAAATACCAGAAATACCACACACACACACCTGGAAGTAGCTGGAAATCCATTTTTTCTTTTGGAAAATGATGTTTTAAAAATGTTAAATAATATATATGGTGAGGCTGCAACCCAGGTGAACTGTCGCTGAGGGAGGCTTCTGTAGGAAACAGTGCACGCCTTTTTCTCTTTTTGGACTAGAGAAAGTGAAGTTTGAGGGGTTAGGAGGGGCATAAAAACAACCTTGATGGCTGCATGGGGTGCCAGAACCTCACTTTTCCTGCCCCTGCTCTAAAGAGAGTTCTCAAATTGTATCCTTTTTTGGACAAAAGGCATTTTCTGCAAGTGGGAGAACATCTTTCGATCGAAGTACTTTATTGCAAGTCGTTTTAAAATGACTCAAGCCTCCCGGGCTGCAGCCGGCCACCATCACCTGGGTCCCAGCTGGGCTCAGCTGGAAATTTTTGGAAGCCAGAAAGCATTCTGTTTTCTAAAAAGCGCTGGCTGAGGCCAGTTGGCTGGCACCCAGGCTGATGGTGGCTGGCGATTCGGCGGCGATTTAGCTTGTCATAATCCCCACCTCCATCCCGTCTCCCGGCTGCAGCCCGAGAGGCTTGAGTCATTTTAAAATGACATGCAATAAAGTCCTAAATCATGATTTTTAAATTAAGCCCTTGTTTTTGGAGAAATAAGAATTTAAATACTCTGGTTCATCTTTTCCTAAATCTTAAAATACAGTTCATTTCTGTAGATTCATTTTGCACATTGCTACAAGACATCAAGTTCCTGGTATAATGAAGAGCATCATAGGGGACCATTCTTCTGTGTAATGTCTACTATACAGTTGCCTCTCCCAATTCATGGGGATCCATTCCAGATCCTCCCCCCACAAAAATAGTGGCTTGCTAATACCGGAGCCCCATTTAAACTAATGGCACACGTAACTATTTTAAATATAGGTACTTGTCCCTCCGCACAAAGAGCGAGACCACAGACTCGAAGTCCGTAAAAGGGAGGGACAGCTGTATTTTCTTTTCATCCTGTCACGTGCATTGATCTTCAAATGCAGGAAGAAAAATGAGCAACAGTTGAAACACAGAGACTGCTGCTGCAGTTTCTATTAAACATGGTAGATGGAAAAGTGCAGCTGAGAATGTGGAAGTGTTTATGTATTTTCTATATGTACTGTCCATTTTGTGCTAAGATTTTCAATATATTAGCGAAAAGGTGTGGCAAGCTAGTCTATACTGCTCCTGTAATAAGATTGGAACATCATAATGATATTGCATGAGTAGAGTAAACCCCCTCTGAACAAATCTTGCCAAGAAAACCCCATGATAGGTTTGCTTTAGAGTCACCATAAGTTGGAAATGATTTGAAGGTACACAATAACAAAAAAGTGAACTGATCTGTATAAAAAGCTTCTTTATATACTGAACCATCTGGCCCATAGAATATAAGATTATCCATTATATAGTTAAGATGGCTATATGCTTCCTCCAGTGGCAGAGACAGAATGTTTATATATGTTGGGTAAGTATGAATGGGAGGGTGCTATTGCACTCATATCCTACCTGTGAGCTTGCCATAGTCAGGTAGTTGGTCACTGTGTAAAAATATATACAAATGAATCTGGAATATGCTTTGGTCTGCTCCAACATAGTTCTTGTCCTTCTGATCCACTACTCAGCTACAGAAAGCATCTAAATTAAGAAGAGAGTTCAAAGTACATTCCAAGATGGATTTGGCCACAGTGATCCTTGCTATAATTACCTCTCAATTAGACTACTGTAACACACTCTACAATGGCCTAAATGGCTTGGAGCCAAGATATCTGAATCACCACTTTCTCCTATATGAGCTTGCCTAGAATTTGAGATCTTCAGCAGAAGCCCTTTTACATGTCTCATGACCCTGAGATACCAGCTTGATGAGTACACAAAACAAGGCTTTCTCTGCAGCAGCACCTTCATTGTGGAACTCCTTAAGGAAGTCAAATTGGCTTCATCCTCGTGGTACTTCCAATGAATAGCTGAAACTGTACCTTTTCTGTCTGGCAAACCAGGTGTTTAAAAAGCTGTTAATTTTTTTTTTAAAAAAAATGCTTAATGTATGTTATTGTCCAATGCTTTAGGGTCCTGGTGGGTAGAAAAGTGATTAATAAATACTTTAAATAAATAAATAAATAAATACAATTACAGGGACTTCAGAAGAAGTTTTACCACCACCCCCATCAGTTAATACCTGAGATTCTGTAACTGGAAATGCCAGTGATTGTACCCGAGACTTTCTGCATTGCACGTATATTTCCTAGCATTGAACTATTGGACTGAGCACTGGGACAACAGCCACAGATTGCTAGGTGGAAACCAGTTTAACTAAGTGGAAAGGTGATGGAATAATAGTAGTTATAGTAGCACCTGAATCAATATTTAGCACAGAAGCAGCTATAGCTGCCACTGTCACACCACTTGTAGTGGCCCAGTAACAGTAAGATGCTGAAGGAAAATCCATGTGTGCTCTAATAGTGGATTCGACCTTTATGTCACAACTGCTCAGCATGTCTACATGCGACAGTTGCACCACGCATCTCGCACAGCAGTGTCAGGGAGTTGGAATTGCCCATAGTAGCAAACCAAGGTATAGAGCTTCAGAACCAGTTAGCGTTCCCTGCTGAATGCAGAACACAGAAAGCAAGCAGCTCTAGAAATGTTTTCTATAGGGGTGAGGGGAGAGGATCAAGGTATTTTCGCAAGGTGTAAGCTGAATGCTCAGTTCTTCTTCTTGTTGTTCGTGGCTTTCATTTTTCTCCGTAGCCATACCAGGTCAACATAGATATTGCGCTGGAGGACAGCAGAAGCACAGACGAGGGCTCCATGAAGTGCGCCTGGAAAGCCACCTAGAAAAACATCCTGACCTGGAAAATGGGAAAATGAAGTGATTTCAGGAGTGCTTTAGTTGTGTATTGCTGCAGGGCAGGGGGTTGGAATAGATGGCCCTTGTGGCCCCTTCCAAGATTCCAGGAAAGACATTATTTCTCTTCCTTCTTGGCTTCTACGTTCTTTCTGACCCACATCCCTTTCTCAGTAGCTGGGGCAATTTCTGTTTTTAGTAGAGATTTTAGATTTTTAGAACCAGTGTGGTGTAGCGGTCAGAGTGCTGGTCTATGAATTTATGAGACCAGGATTCAGATACCTGCTCACCCATGAAAACTCATTGGATGACCTTAGGCAAGTCACATTCTCTCAACCTCATAGAAAGGCAATGGCAAACCTCCTCCAAATAAATCTGGCCAAACACCTATGGCAGGGTTGCCATAAGTTGGAGTTGACATGAAGACAAATAACAACAACAGAGATATTTAGTTCTGCCATTCAAGTAAAGAAACCTTTAGGAGCAGCCAGTGAACATACTAACACAGGAGCTGCAAATCCACTGTGGATTTTACTACTGCTTTTCCTTCAGGCACTCCAAATTGAATGAGAACTCTGCCATTGCTGGATCCTAATTTTGGCAGTGGCAGAGCTCCTTTTCTGGTTGTCTCTGGAAACCTGATGGGATTCAGTCACCTTTTAGGTGAAAGTCTCTACACTGCTTCCATTACAAGCAAAACAAATAGATTCTAGCATTTGAAGGTGCTCGACAATAGAAAGTTGGTTCTATTTGGACTGAAAGGAAACTATCACACTCTTGGATAGAGGGCTCTCCTGTCAATGGCTAACGCTTCAATGGAGATGCCTGGGATTGTTCCTGGATCCCTCTATATCAGGGGTAGGCAACCTTTCCCCTTTAAGGGCCGAGGGACTTCAGCTCCCAGAAGTCTCAGCCATGTTGGCCAATAGTCCCATGTTGGCCAATAGCTCCTGGGATTCTGGGAGCTGAAGTCCCTCGGCCCTTAAAGGGGAAAGGTTGCCTACCCCTGTCAGATGCTGGGCAAATACAGTTTGTTATTGTGTTCCTTCAAGTCGTTTCTAATTTATGGTGTCCCTAAAGCAAACATATCATGCAAATACAGTAATCCACAAACAATCAAATTGTGAAGCTAAACTTGTAAATGTGGAGAGATGACTGTATTTATTTATTTAGTAGTATTTCTGCGTCATTTCCCAGCCCACAAGGGCTTCCAGGATGAAGAACAAATAAAAACCAATTGAAACAATACAATGAAAGAAATTTTAAAAGCGCAGTAAAATACTCGTTAAAAACTCCTAAAAGCAGGCTAAAACCCAGGCTTAGAATCAAGTTTTGAAACAGTTAAGAAACAGTTCAAACAGCAATTTTAAATACTGAACGCCGTGTAGAATAGCACTCAGTGTTTGAAATTACTGTTTTAACTGTTTTTATTTAGGCAGGCTTAGTGTTGTGTAAGTGATGTGCTGTCTTAATCTTTTTATCTTTTATTAAAATTATGCTTTAAATATATTTTAAGTGTTTTAACTGCTTTCAGCATATTTTTAAATAAAACTGATGTTAACATCTATTTTAACTTTTAAAATTAATGTTTTAGCTGCATTTTTATTGGATTATTTTATTCCATCTTTGGGAGACAGAATGATAGAATCATAGAATTCTATGATTCTGTCCCCTCAAAATGGGATACAATAATCCAACAAAAATGCTGGTAAAACATTAATTTTAAAAGTTAAAATAGAATTTAACATCACTATTATAGGAGGGATATAAATTCAATAAATACCGGTAAATAAAACAACTAAATACTTTCAAAATTGGATTCTAGCATTGGTTTAGACTGCTTTAAGGACTTTTAAAAGGGTATTTTAATTTGCTTAATGCGTTCTTATCTTTGCATTGTTTTAATTGGTTTTTATTTGATTATTGCCTTGGGAGCCCTTGTGGAGTGGGAGGCGATATAGATATACTTTAAACAAACAAATTCTTTCCATCACAATTTTTCAAAATCAAAGTTATTGTATTTTTAAAAGTCTCTATTTTTTAAAAAAAGAAAGAAAGGTATGCTGCCCAATTAGTTCAAAAGGCTTTTCATTGAAATCTGATTTTCAGTGCAATTGTACACATCTCCTCTTTTTTACTGATCTTACTTTGCATTGCCCCTTGCAGTCCTCATTTATGACCTCTGCCTTGTCTCTTATTATCATGGATCCTGGAAGGGTTCTTAACAGTTCTGTTTAGACCATTTCTATTTTTCTGCTTGGTTTTTCTGTTGGCCAATACTGATTAGGAAAGGGGTGGTATCTCAGAAAAATTAAGAGAAAAGCTGTAAAATATAATTGGTGCATCTGTTGATGGACAATTCAAGTTTATCACAGAGGGTTTCCCCCCCTTACATCCAAAATTTGTTATACATTTTGAATTTTTTTGTATGAAGTCTCATTTGTGATTTTTCTTCATTTGTTTTAAATTGTCCTTTTTCAGCCTTTAGTTTCTGGAATCTAAGTGTCAACTATGGCTCTTGGAGGTCCTTCATTCATAGACTCACTGTAAGTCAAAATCAATTTGACATCAAATAGGTGTCAGCCAACCTCTGACTTGTATTCCTCTCACACCCTAAATGAGTAGAATAATTTTATTTTTCGGATTAAAATGTATTGATTTTACTTGCCATGAGAGCCCATGAGATAGGGCAGGGATAGGAATGAATTAATACTTACTCAGCAATTCAGCATGAATATAATCAGAAATGTTATAACATCAAAGTAAGATTGTAAAGAACATATCAAAAGGAATTTATTTCCTTGCTACAAAGGAATTTATTTCCTTCTTAAAGGAAGCAATGAGTAATTTTAGCAATGTTCTTGTTGCGAGAGTCTTCAAAACTGCAATTTTTGAAGAATTTTTGCATTTCACATCTTATTCTGCACAAAAATTATATGTAACTTTTTGTGCTGAAAACAGACTTTTTGTACAGGAAATTCTGTACAAATATAGTCTGTGGAGAAAATTATTATCAGAAATATTATTTAAAATTATTTTATTATGTTGTTAATATTTTATAATATATTTCTTCTTCTTCTTCTTCTTATTATTATTATTATTATTACTATTACCATCACCATTACTATTATTATTATTAAAATGCAGTTACCTGCAAAATGCTGTTTTGTGTGCAAAAAGCCACACACAAAGAGCAGGAGGCATTTACCTGTCAGATAGAGGTTTGGGACAGGGGTCTGCGGTCTGATTGTTGTTGTGACTTCTACCTGGAGACGGGAAATGCTGTGTTCTGCACCATACATTTCTCCATGGGGAGAAGCTATGTAGTGGCAGTTGGTGACAGGTGTCCCTGCAGAGATATGGTCAATCTGTTCAAAGGAAGACAGAAGTAAAGTGATCAGAAAATATTGGATACCACTGGCATCTGAAGAAACCATAAATGGCCTGAGGTGCTACATTTTTATCCCTGTCTGGGTTGAGGATTCTGTCCTTTTCCAGATGTTGTCAGGGAACAATTCCCATCAGCCTCAGTTACTGGTGAAAGTGATGGAAATTGCAATGCAAGGGAACTCATTGGACCTTATCCCACGCTGCTCTCAAAAGTGGCAAGAAAGCGATATGAGCATCATTGCAGTACTATAGCGCTAGTATAAATATGGCGCTAGCGCTATAATAGCGCTATGGATAAGCTAGCGCTATTGCAATGCCTGCTGAAACCGACATTCAAAAGAACCCGAATGATGCTGCATTCCGAGCGGTTTCTTGTTGGATTCTGAGCGACGTCGTGTAATCACCCGGAAAACTATAGCGCTATAGCGCCTGATTCTTAGCGGATTCTGAGCGACGTCGTGTGATCACCCGGAAAACTATAGCGCTATAGCGCCTGATTCTTAGCTGATTCTGAGCGACGTCGTGTGATCACCAGGGAATGTATAGCGCTATAGCGCCTGATTCTTAGTGGATTCTTGCTGCTTTTGGCCCTGTGGGATAAGGTCCATTGTCTGACTGTGGATGTGTATGGACCAGTAGGACCATCCATATACAAAATGCAAATATCAAGTTTTGAAAAGTACAAAATACCTCTTGGCATGGGGTTGGTGGGTTGAGAGAATTATACTAAGTCTATGGCTGATTTTTTGTTCCTGGGACCTGTTCCTATGGACTGCCAAAAAAGCCAAAACTTACGAGAAGAAATTCTCCCATTCTTTGGCCAAACAAAGGACAGCCTGGGGAGTCTGAAGGTGCTGAGGACCACAGAAACAGCCTTTGTGTACCAATGTGCTGGGAACCCCAAAGCTAACTAATGAGTGCAGAACACACTCATACTCTAGTGTCTCCTCAGTTGACCTCAGGAGGAAAGGATTTGAAAGAGATAAGTATGCATTATTCCTAAGGTATGCCAAACCAAGGACTTAATGGTCTCCATCCTGTTAGTGATATATGCAGGCGTAAGTTGTGTCACGCATGCAAAGTGGTTTTATTGGACACTGTCCATTGGCCATATCCAGCTGATCAGGATGGAAGCCTTACAATGGAGCATGCAAAAGCCCAATGTGGAAGACATATCAATGCACATTGTAACATGTGTTGTAATTTCACAGTGGGGTGTCAGCCAAGTGATTTTACCAGTGATCCACCTAAGTTGTACTACACTGATAGGCAATGCATACAAAACAGTTATTTACACTACGCTGTAGTGATGCAGGATCTCTGCCACTGTAAATTGTTCCCATCCTGGAAGTTATCTAGAGAAGAGCTGAAGAGTTTCTACCTGGCTGCACACATTTATACAGTACACTAGGGATGTTCTTACCTTATTCTTTATATGAGGGTAAACCTTAAAAACTATTTCCATGATACTGTCCACAAAACTGTTTTTGACACTCTCATACGCCAGTCCTCTCTTTGTGACCTTTTCTTCCTTCCACTCCTCAAACCATTCATATTTTGCAACTGCCAGAATAATGAGAGTGGACTTGCCTAAAATAACCAAGACACAAAACAACAATGTAATTGTCCCAATATAAACATTTTACAAACTATTATATAGGAAAGGTTTACAAGGCACTGCATGGGTAGTATAATCCCAAGCCAGAACCTTTTAAAAATTAGAGCTGCCCCAAGACATTTTGATACTTGAGTCAAAGAACAAGATGCCCCCATCCCCATTCCCTGTAGAGAAGTCAGCTGGGCTGGAAGCTGAACCTCACTTCAGCACAACCAATAGGACAGGGTTCTCCCTGACACCTTAGGTCAAGTGGGCTAGTTTAGGATGTAACAGCTGGGCTTTGTAGCACACATAACTCTGTCACGAGAGGAAAATAGCCAGAAGACTCAGGAGAATGGCTGAGGATCTGCCATAGCAGCTATCCAACATTTGCTACCTAAAGCATTTGCCTCATATCAACTAATGCTTTAACCACATTTGTTACTTTACCTCTTGTACCAGAAGTGCTCTGAGCATTTGCTACTCAGATCAAGTTGTATAAGAAAGGGCACAGTATTGGCTTGTGTGCTGTCGAGACCTATATGCCCCAGGTGAGTGCTGGATTCATGCAAGCAAGGTTCCAGGACTGACATGATTTGGAAAACCCAGGCCCACCTTCCTTCAGATTACACCAGGGGTAGGCAATCTTTCCCCTTTAAGGGCCGAGAGACTTCAGCTCCCAGAATCCCAAGAGCTATTGGCCAACATTGGACTATTGGCCAAAATGGCTGGGGCTTCTGGGAGCTGAAGTCCCTTGGCCCTTAAAGGGGAAAGGTTTCCTACCCCTGGATTACACCATGCATTTGCACCCAGGATTCTATAGGCTACACAGCCCCCAAAATGGCTCCCCTCCATTTCCCCCTTCCTTTATCACTTCTTATATAAATAATGTTGTATTTCTAGTTCAATGGAGCACCCATACCTGGGTGTCTCTTCTCCCATAGTGGGTCCCTAGCTGATGAAGATCCAATGTACAGCAAAGGGATATTCTTTGGAGCAGTTTCCCGTGTACAGTTGAGGTAAGAAATGAACCTGGAAAGAAATAAGACTTTTACACTTTTTAATGTGTACGCTGCTTTGAGTTGGGAAGTCTTTGGGAAAAAAGTCTTTGGAAAAAAGGATATAAAGATGATGATCATGATCATCAACTGTGATCTGAGAAAAACTAAAGGGTCATTTTCTTATTATATGGTATAATGAACAATAGCTCCAGGCAGTTGATTCCCCTCCCTTTTTTTTTGGTGGAGTAACAACCATATTCCTTGTATCCTCCCCCTGCTCTGTAGTTATACATAAAAGGGTTTTGGTTTGTTGGTTTGTTTGTTTGTTTGTTTTGCAATAGTAGCAGGTTTATCATCATTGCCAATTTGATACTACAGACAAGTTACTTGTAATCAATTCCTTCATGCAATTATTACAGCAATACCTAAGAGTCTGTCCACATTAACAAAAGTAAAATTGCAGTCACATTGACTGTGTGTAACTATAAACATATCTAAAACTTACAATTACACTGTAAAAGGAAAGACCTACTTCATTACATAATACTTTAATGTACAGTGAGCCCTTAATATCTGCTGGTTCAATATAGTGAAAAAGTTGTCATAATTGACAAGAATTACTGGGAACTATACTGAGACAAGAGAAATGTTTGGAACCCATAAAGAGAAGCAGTAAATACAGCACTGAAAACTGCCTCAGAAGTTTTAGCTGATCTAGATGAGTCTTTATATAGATCCACTTTATGAAGGAGGAGGTTGGAGACACTTGCAAATTATTCCATTATTTTGTGTATTCCTGAGGAGGTTCCTGAAAGTCAGATCTCAAAAGTAAAAGCATTCTGGATTTCTGTAGAAATGCTTACGCTTCATTGAGGTCATTGTGTTGATAGATGTAGTAATTTTTTGCTTCCAATCCCAATTCTTCTTTGGAACCATTGAGGCCTATGAAGACACAGAATCCTGATATGCCATGATCCATCATGGAAAGCTGGTTCTGAATTTCTGAGAATGTAGGAACAATGGAATGAAAGAAAGAAAAGAAAGAAGGAGATAGATTGGTTATAGAAGTAAAAGTTTTAGGAGTAAAACTATAAATCCAAAGAGTGTAATCTTGATCGTTAATCTTGGTTACTGGAGCAAAGCAAAGTTCCAAGTCAGATAGGTAAATTGTGGCCCTCCAGAAATTGTTGGATTGCGCCTCCCATCATCCTTTATCATCAGCAATGTTGGCTAGGGTTAATGGGAGTTGCAGTACCACATCTGGAGAGCTTTAAATTGTCTGCTTCTGCTGCGTGTCAAGCAGACCATTTTTGGGCAAAGTTCTGGAGCATGTGGTGGCCTTCCAGCTTCAGGGTTTCTGGACAAGATGGATTATCTAAACCATAGTGTCCTTCTGGGCTTACTCTCTGGGATAAGACTTGGGAACACTGTTATGTAGTGACTCTTTCTTGAAGGGGCAACTCAGAAGAGGGTGCTGAGGGACTCCTGTTCAGATGACTTGTGGGGTCCCTCAGGGTTTCATTTTGTTCCATATGCAGTTTAACATCTACATGAAACTGGTCATCTGGAGTTGTGGAGTGTGGTCTTACCAATATGCTGATGACACCCAACTCTATCTTTCCTTTTCATCTATTTCCAAGGAAGCTATCTCAGTACTGAACCTATGTCTGTTGTCAGTAATGGACTGGATGAGGGCAAACAAACTGAAGCTCAACCCATACAAGACAGAGGTGCTCCTGATCAGTTGAAAGGCAGATCAGGGAACAAGGACTCCACCTGGGCTAGATGGGGTTACACTTTCCCTGAAATCTTGGACTTGCAGCTTGGGTGTTCTTCTGAACTTAGCTCTGAACCTGGATGCCCAGGTTTCCCTGGTGGCCAGGAATGCATTTGCACAGCCAAAACTAGTGCACCAACTGCATCTGTTCCATGAGATGTCAGATCCGGCTACAGTGACACATGCCTTGATTACACCCCATTTGAACTGCTGTAATGCACTCTATGTGGGGATGTCTTTGGAAACTGCTTAGAAACTTCAGTGTGGCTCCAGAATACTGCAAACAGAACTGACTGGAGCCAGTTATAGGGAGCATATAACTCCCTTGTTAAAACAGCTTCACTGGCTACTGGTTCATTTTTGGGCACAATTCAAAGTGCTGGTCATGACCTATAAAGACCTATACAGCTTAGGTCCAGATTATCTCAAAGATCATATCTCCCTATACAAACCTGCCAAATTCTTAAGATCTACAGGAGGCTCTCTCTCAGTTCTGCAACCATCATAGGCTCGCTTGGTGAGGACATGAGAGAGAACCTTCTCAGTGACTGCTGCCACCCTCAGGAAGTTCTTTCCATGAAAGGCTAGGCTGGGCCATTCCCTGCTTTCCTTTCTGGCTGGCAAATACTTTTTTGTTTAAGCAGGCTTTTAACGTATAAGCAGGGGAGCTTCTGTTTTATTTATTTTTTAAACATTTGTATGTTTTGAAATTATTTTATATTTTTAATGTGTGGATTTGTAATTTTTTTTTAAATTAAGATTTTAAAAAGTATACATTTTTTGGGGATCAGCCTTGTGTTTCACACTGGGAAAAAGACAGCATGCTAATAAAATAAATAAACAAGCTAAATGTTAAAAATGGCAAGAATCCTGTTGTTGACACACCTGTGCATAACATAACATAGAGTTATGGAGAGGAACTGTCCAAGAGCTTCTTGTGTAATGCCTCCTCACCTCACAAACATGTTCTTAGTTTCCATGGCAGAGAAACTATGAATAGTCAGCATCCTACTGCAGCAGAGAGAAAAGAACAGAAGTGCAGTAGGATGCTGGCAGGGCACCTATATGATGCGGGAGTGTGTGCCTGTCTTTTCAAGCACTCTTATGCACTTAGATAGCAGTATCCAAGGTGGAACCTCACATGTGAATTATGCTCCATCCAATACAATACAGGATTTCAGAGCATGGCATACGGCAGCAAGAAAAGGTTCACAACCTGTGCTTTTCACTTCATGTGTTTCAGGAAACTGTTATTTTTGCATTTAAAATTATGGCTTCTTGAAACAAGCCAAGACTAAACCATCACTTCCAATCATCTCTCGTTCCAATATGCCAGCTTTCTACAACTTGGTGCCCTCCACTTCTTTTCAGCTTCAGCTTCTATCAACCCCGGCCAGCATAACCAATGGCCAAGAACACTGAGAGCTGTTGCCCAGCAGCACTTTCTGGGTAGGGAGCAGACATACGAGGCAGTGGGATGGAGGGGGGAGCAACCCTTCCTGTTTGTCCACACCAGGTGCCACCAACCCTAGTGATGTGATTATCCAGAAATTTTCAGATACAGGTGGTTAATATAGGGAAATATTCATTTAATTAATTTCATTTGTATGCTGCCTTTCTCCAAGAATGGGAACCAAAGCAGCTCACAAAATATACAGACCTTCAGATAACCTGGATATGTGCTGTAAAGGGCTTTGTAGGTCACACCAGCACTTTGAACTGTGCCTGGAAACAAACCTGAAGCCAAAGAAGCTATTGCAACAAGAGAGTTGCATGCTCCCTGTAGCCAACCTCAGTTAACAATCTGGCTGCAGCTCTCTAGGCTAACTGATGTTTCTGAGCACTCTTCAAAGGTAGATGCATGCAGAGGGTGTGTTACAGTAATCAAAACTACATGACAAATTACAATATACATTACAAATGGATGCATCCAATCCCCTTGAAAAAATGTGAGAGCAATGCACTGTCTTGGATGGAAGCAAAATTGCAGAAACAGAAAAAGACAGAATTGTCACTTTATACCATTTTTTCCAAACCTGTAGAAAATTCTGTGAAGTTGGTGGGACAGTTTTATTTTAAACATTTAACAGGACAAAATTTATAATTGTATTTTTATGGAAACCTGTTCTCTTCTCAGTGCTATGAAAATGCAGCATTAGATTAAAAATGTACATACATGGACAAGAAAGAGTCATGCACAAAAATGGCAAACAATCAGTTAAGACAGAGTGAGCTCTGTAGTGCAATCTGGATTCCTGCAGACTTAGGTGGACTTAAGCTAGTTGCACAGGCGTTTTAGTATGCTCAAGCTCTTAAGTCTTTGAAGAAAAGAATTCAGGCTAGAAGTATATAGGACACAAGGGCCTCTATAGATAATGCAGTGACACAGAAAAGGAACTTGTGTCATAGCAGATTGTCCCAGAAGTTCTTATGACAATCTTTTAGCTAAGAAGGCTAATGTGAGCCCAGGGTGTGTAAGTAAGGGAAATATCAAGTGGGATTAGGAGCTAGTGGCATGGCCTCCAGTTTAACTATAGTATGTTAGAAGATCTAGAGAGCAATATTTAAGCACTGAGAAGGACAGCCCTGAAATTAGGTAGAATGAGGCACTTGTCTCAAGTCACACATTTTAGTTATTTAATATATTATGACTGTATTTTACTGCCAGAAAAGCAGAGCTTCACTTGTGAGATTTTCTGGCCTCAGGTGGCAAAATAACCTGATTGATCTAGGATGCTATACACCTTGATTTGAAGGGAGGGCATTTCCTGCTTTGTCTGAAGCAGCATAATGTCCTAGGCTGACCTGGACATAAAGATGTGCCTTGGAGGATTTGTGATACTCTCTCCTGGCATTTTGCCTCATGTTGGGCAGGTGGGGTGTATATGTGTGACAGAATTTGGTTGGGACCATGCTTCTGGGAGAGTATACTTTTAACTGTACCCCTGTCCTTTGTGTCTACCACACCAAGTATTATTTTCATAGAAGCATAAATAAATAAATAAATAAATAAATATGTAGTGGTGCAACAAACAATGTTATATTGCATTTTTTCAATCTAAGTGGCCTGGGATGTAAGGTTAATTTCAACAGGAAAAACGGCACATTGTAATTAATTTATTATAATACCCACCCTGAGGCCACTGCTGTAACTCAAACTGGAGTTCCTGTGTTTTTTTAAAAGTAAATGAAAAAGTTGGGGTGGGTGAGAACATATGGTCCTCTGGGTGTTGATGGGCTCACATTATCCTTCAGCACTGGCCAATGTTGGCTAGGACTGATGGAAGATGGAGGCTAACAACACCTGGAGAGTCACCTACCTCTTACTTAGGGGTCAGTTAATAGATCTCCTACATCACACATCATCTTGCAGTGTGATCATTATTTTAAAAAAAATCAGTATCCATATTTTCCAAAGGCTGATGTGACATGAAAGATGGAGTAGTCTGTCTGTTTTGGTTTTTACAGCTTTCCAACTTTTTGTATCACAGTTATATCCTTTAACTGTGATACAAAAACATTTTTTATCAATTTTTTAAAAAGCATTCGCGTGAAAACTCACAGCATTTTAGTACACATTTCTCTGAATATATATATTAGGGAAAAGTCTATAGAAGCATGCACATCTTGGCACATGTTTCTCTCCTAATGTTTTCCTCAAAGCACAATTTCCCACAGAAGTGTGCATTTCTGAAAATTGGAAAACTGCACTGTGAAATTTGGAGAAGTGTAAAAACAGACATGTGAAGTCGTAGGCTTTCATGGCCAGCATCCATAGTTTTTTGTGGGGTTTTCGGGCTTTGTGGCCATGTTCTAGTAGAGTTTCTTTCTGACGTTTCGCCAGCATCTGTGGCTGGCATTCTCTGAAGATACCAGCCACAGTTGCTGGTGAAACGTCAGAAAGAAACTCTTCTAGAAAAACCCACAAAAAACTATGTAAAAACAGATATTTGCATTCTGGTTCACATATTCATTTATGAAGTACGGAACTAAGTTGGTGCATATTTGTCAGAATCATGCCTATGTGCATGAGTTCTGTCAGATGTTTGGTTTGGGGTGTAATAGTTGTAGTTGTTTGGGGGGATGATTATCCATGTACATGATTATCTATGTACTATCCATGTACTAACTACATGGAAAATGTAGTTAGTTTTTGTGAAAGGTAGGCTGCATGGGGTGGGGGCTGGGAGTAGTGCTAGGTGTAGGATAGTTTTGAGAAAGTCAGGCCTTTGGAATGCATGAACTGCGGAGGAGGTTGGTTGGTGTCAGGAAGCATCTGGCCGAAGAGGAGTGATAGGTGGAGTGTTTCGGCTGGAGAAGAACATCTCTGAGAACATTGGGAAAGGGGGGCTGACTTGGTGGGGGAAGAAGAGCTGTGGGAATTGGAGATGGGTGCTAGTTTTGGCGCCAAGAGGTGTGGGGTGGAGCCCAGTAATTTTGGGGATTTTAATATTGCATTTTGCTGTGGGGGGGCAGTTCTGGCTTAAACTCTGACTGGTGAATTACTGGCTGTGTGTTCTCAATAAACTTCTAATTGATTCAACTGGCTGGACTTATTGCTACACAGTGTCACTGGATTTAGCAATATACAAATACAAAACAAGTGAATTTCTGTCCCATTCACCAAGCTGGATAACCAATGGTTCATTTGGTGCAATTGTTCCAGGCTTTTGCCTCCTTCCTCTTCTTTACCAGTCACTTCTTGAATCTCCCAGTATTTCTGTTATCATCAACATTATGACCTGAATCCAACATCCCCTCAGTATAGTGTAAACATCCACATGAGGACCTACATTATGCTGAGCTATATACCCTCCCTACTTTACTGTGGGCTTTTGCAGACTGCCAGAAATAGTGCCAATTGAGACCACTTTAACTGTCCTGGCTCAGTGCTAGGGAATCATGGAATTGTAGTTTTTTCTGAGACATTTAGCCTTCTCTGCCAGAGAGCTCTGGTGCCACAATAAACTACAGTTCCCATGATTCCTTAGCACTGAGCCAGGAC
This sequence comes from Phrynosoma platyrhinos, assembly GCA_020142125.1. Classification (NCBI taxonomy): domain Eukaryota; kingdom Metazoa; phylum Chordata; class Lepidosauria; order Squamata; family Phrynosomatidae; genus Phrynosoma; species Phrynosoma platyrhinos. The sequence continues at coordinate 12,219,993 of CM034702.1, forward strand.
AGTTAAAGTGGCCTCAATTTGCACTATTCCTGGCAGTCTGCAAAGGCCCTGTAATTCCCCTGAAACCACTCTGCACAGCCATGCCATGCCATGCCATGCCATGCCATGCTTTATGGAAAGGAGACGGAATTGGAGAAGTGTCTCGCTGCCTCCCCATAGCCAGATGTACGATTATGACATTAGTGCTGAGTTTCACTACGGTCCTCTGGGTTCTCAGTGCTAGTGTAATCATTGTGTGCTTGGCCATGTGGAGGTAAACAGAGGTTTCTCCGATCCTGACTGCTGGCCATGAAGCATGGAATGGCCATGTGGGGTGGCTCAGGGGATTTAGAGTGAAGGGGGGCTTCGCACTTTGCAAAGAGAGGAAAAGAATGCCAACCTCAGCAGAGGCTGAAAGAGGACATCTATGAGCACAAGGGACATTTGCACATGTGGATGTCCCAAACAGAATTTTAACTCTTTTGTGCTACTTGAGTAATTGTGTAATGCATGGGTTTTAATTCCTAATCTCATTGAAGTTGTTGGGGTGAAAATGGATTCACATAGGAGATGTATACTTCTCTCTATTGTACTTTGTATTTTATACATGGTTTCTTCATTTATTCATCTCACTCTTATGCCTGTATTCCTAGAATAATTCACACACATGTGCTAAGTTAGGGAGGGGCTGTTTCTGTAAAAATACCCCAGATCACCAATCACCTTAATCCGGCTTTGCCAATCCCCTCAAGGCAGACTAGAACTCAGATACAAAGATTTTTATTGCTTCAGACAGGGATGAAGAGCCTCAGCCCCTGGGGCCAAATCTGGCAGAATCTTTGGGTTCCAGTCTGTTCCTTCAGACTTTCCTATGACAACATTCCTTGTAGTTTCCTAGTTTCTGTATGGTTTACACCATTCTAAGAGACTGAAATGCCTCTCCTAAGGCTTAGAACTGTCAGTAAGTGCTTTAAGATAAAATCTGCTGGTATTTTTAACCCTATTTTTTGCCTTCATTTCTGCCCACCACCAAAATGTGTCCCCTGAAAACTTCTCCCTGATGGAATCCATCCTCATACAGAAAGGGGTTCTTCACCTCTCTCTTTAGAAAAAAGAAAGTCAATTGTATTATACAGTCTAGTGTTTCTTATTTGGGGGGAGAGGAGGGAGATAGGAACATTGGATCTTATGTGAGACATTCATTTCCAGTAGATAAGGATCAAACATCCTGAAACATTAGTCTTTTCTTGCCTACTAGGAATGAATAGGGAAGAGCAATCCAAGTTCCAGGATGTTCCATCCTTACCTATTGGGAAACATTATGCCTACAAATCCTCCATAATTGTACATAACAGAGGCACAAATTATTTTGTGTTCTTTTACCTGGCAAAACTCTTAGTTCCTTTGGCAACAGCTTCTCATAGGTGTTAAAGATGCCAGCATCAGAAATCACCACAGGCGCATAGATGTTAACAGTATCCTGACCTTTCTTTACATTTACACCTGGAAAGAGGAAAAAACCTCACTTAAATGGATGAAAACTCCATAGAACAATCTTTTTAGGGTACTCTAAAACCTTTCTTTGGGATTTATACAGAATATTGAGATGGCAAAATTCATACTTCAAAGCTGGTGAGCAGCTAGATTTTTTTTAAAAAATCTTTTGCAAGAGGCAGGAAGGACAACATTTCATATTGCTATGATCTCTGTAATCTTTACAACAACCTTATGTTAGGTCAGTATCATCACCCCCATTCTGCAGATGGAGATGGTGTATGTGTGTGGCACCAGAGTGTGTAGTGATCAATATTACAGACAATCCTTCCATCAGCAACAAGAGGCTCAGTGTAATTAAAGGGAGGGTTTAGCAGATAAGCCTCTTAAACACCTTCAAGTGAGTTTCATGTGGTGGGTTAATGTTGTGCTTTGGCAGGATTGTTTATTTCTTTAGATCACAGAAAGTTACAGCCTTTTGTTTTCCTCTCCTTCAAGAGACCCACTAATGTACCCAAATGCTATGTAAAGAAAAAAGCATGAAGCTGTATTAAAAATCCTTTTCACATATATGCATCTTAGGAAACAGAAGAGTCAATTGAAAGCAAGAAAATAGGGACACTCATGTTCTAAAATCACACAGGAATCTCTTGATGTACCCAAGTGATGCTAGGGAACAATAAAGACATATTTCCATTTCAACTTTGCATACATGTGAAAAGCAACCTGGAAGAAATAATGGTGAAGTCTCTTGTTAGCATCTAAGGCTGCAATGCTTAACTGGAGCACACAGCATTTAGCTAGGGATGATAGGAATTGCAGTCCAGTATATTTGGAGGACAGACATCAAAACACATTTAACAGTCTAAAAAGAGGGGAGGGTTTTTTGTTTTCTTAAATATTACACCTCATGGTTTCACAGGGAAAAAGAGGCATCTAACCCAATTTAACTCACCACAAGCTTTTCCTTCCGAATTCACTAAAATGCTCTGTACAGGTGCCTTGGTAAGGACAGTTCCTCCAGCTCGTTCAATGATAAGGATGGACTGAAACACAATTTCACTGGAACCTCCTTGAGGATACCATGCACCTTCCAAAAAATGCTCAAGAAGGATTGCATGTAAAGAAAAGCTGGCTTTGGCAGGAATCACTCCTAGAACAGAGAGGGATATGACAGAGATGAGTTCTCAAAACAAGAAACCAAAATGACTGTGGCTGCATCCGCACTGCAGAAATAATCAAGTTTGACACCACTTTAACTACCATAGCTCAGTGCTATGAAATTCTGGGAACTGAAGCTTGTTGTGGCACCAGAGCAGAACATGGTGTCAAATTGTATTATTTCTGCAGTGCAGATGCAGTCTGTAGTTTAGCAGAGGAGTCTTTTTTACTCTTACCAAACAGGACTGCATAGTGACCAAGGATCATACCAAAATTGTATTAGCAGGCACCTCTTTATTCCAATAGTGTACCCTATGTTAGTTATATATAGCCTTACTAGTGGGGTGGAAATTGTATAAGAGTTGTTTCTCTTTTTATCATCAACTAGACTAGAGGCTTTTTTCTTTTTTTCCTCTGCTCTGCCCTGAGGCACTGTTGTGCAATGCACACCTCACTTGAAATTTGACAAACCAGCATCTGAAGAGAAAACCTTTTCAGTTGTGATCCCTTGCTTTTGGAATGTTCATCCTACCAAATCACCCCTGACACCAACAGCGGTGCCACTGTCCAGGAATTCTTTGAATTATAGTTGAAAACATCTGGAAGGCATTAAGTCAAGGAAGGTCAAAAGAGACAATACTGATGGACCAATAGACTGATGCAATAGAAAACAGCTTCCCATACTCATTAATACATGGCTACCTTGAACATAACCCCTATGCTAAAATCTCTTCACTGGCTGCCTATCAGTTTCCGGGCCCAGTATAAGGTGTTGGTTATGACCTTTAAAGCCCTAAATGGCTTGGGTCCAACTTATCTTCTGGACACATCTTCCCATGTAACCCTCCCCCTGCACACTCTGATCTTCTGGGAGGAATTTGTTACAGCCAATGAAAACTAGGCTGTCGACAACCTCCCAGACAACCTTCCTTTTCAGCCACCGCTCCCAAATTATGGAATGGCCTACCGGATGAGATCTGTCACTTGACAATTTTAAGCAGCTTTAAAAAGGCTGTTAAGACGGATCTCTTCTGGCAAGCCTTCCCGATTAGATTCCTCAGCCTCAGGTGTCCCCTTAGCCCTTCTTTATTTTGGCTACAATTACTGCCCCATCTACTATTTGTTTGTTTGTCTATGGATTGTTTTTTAATTGAGTGTCTTAACTATCTTGTTTTAACGTTAAAACTGTTTAATTCTCTTTTAAGTGGTGGGAGAGTTGTGGGATTTTGGATTGTATTTTAATATTATATGAAGTTTTAAACTGTTGAAAGAGGGGCAGGATATAAATAAAACTTCTTCTTCTTCTTCTTCTTCTTCTTCTTCTTATTATTATTATTAAAAGCAGCAGCCCTATCTTTCTTCCCCCTTTCTCATTTTGTAACATGCATGATGATGTGGTTGTGTTGACTTTCTCCACTTCTGCTGCAATTCATTACTTTCTAGTTACATGCACAGGGAAATTCAGTTCAATGACATGTTATAATTAATTTTATGGGATGGTACAACAGGAAGGACAAAATGTGGAACTTCTGCTATCAATGGTAACCGTGGCGTTATTTTGCACATTGCCCAACACTTGGCCATCAACATGATGATCATGGATGGCTTAGTGCCTCTGAAAACTCTTTTACTGGCTGCTGGAGTCTTTATTTTCAGCTTCCTGCATCTCCTCATTTAATGGCCTTTCCATCCCAGTTTTTTGTCTGTTAACCTTTTATGGCTAGAAAGCAGCAGAGATCTAGCATTTCAGTGTCTCACCCTTCTACTTTTTGTTGTTTAGAATGAATGGCCCCATCTTCCTTTTCATCACTCAGAATCCTTTGGGTCACAGAACATTCTTATGGTTACAGCCACATTTAGAAAAGTTCTCTTTAAGTCCTCTTAAGAATAGAGAAACAGTTTGTCTTTGAAAACATATGCTTCACTCGCTTGTCATTCAGAGTTAGCACCACCTACCATAGGTAGGAAAGACATAAGAGAAAACTGCTCTCAGGTCTGCATTTGCAGTGAACTCAGCCACCACGCTTGAAACATTTTTGGACAACATCCTGAAGAAAGGACTGATCAGTGCCAGAAAGCCACTCCAGTGTAGAAACATGACCAAGGGGATTGGAAGCATTTTCAGTATCGCCATGAGGGCACATCCTTTGGCAACTTTCTGCAAGGGACAGGGACAGATTGAGAAAGAAAGAGAGAGAATGTGTTAAACAAACAGCTCAGTGATAGAGCAAGAAATCTCACCATAGAAGCACATAAACTGCTTATTTTGGCATTTACATCCTTGATCCTCTTACTAGAGGAAACACAGGAATACTGAATTTGTCACCCATTGTGTAGTTGTGCTGCAACTCTCAGCATTATTGCCCATTGGCCCTGCTGGATGGGACCAACAGGATCTGAAGTCCAGTAATATTTGGAAAGGTTGTCTGTCATGTTGAAGAGCAGTTAGTACTATTGGACTGAAGCCATAACTCTGTTGCAAAACACATGGTGTGTATTTAGGAGGCAATTGACCATGTTGGCTATGAAGAATGGGAGTTACAGTTTAACAAATCTGGAAGGCACCAGGCTGGTATATACACTTATATTTTTAAACAGATACTTTAAAAAATATAATTTTGACTATAGACTTAGATCTGATGGACTTTTAAAATTTAATTCAAGGTTTAAAAACCAATTAATACAATAAATATTTGACTGAAAGACTCTTCTATCCTAATACAATTAAGTTCAAACACAACTTTAGAAAGGATCACCTTTACAAGTCTCATAAATCCATCAATAGCGGCTTCTTCACCAGGGAACTGTTTCTTTAGTTCTTGGATGTACTTTTTCTCCCCACTATGCATGTAATACCGCTTGCCACCATCAGGGTCTCCCAGAATCAGTGTATCGAAGGGAGAGTCCATCTTGGCCCACTGGAGCTGCCCATCTGTGAGCTGGTCAATCATCATGCGAAGGATAGAGCCTTCCTGCATCTGCCCCACATAATGGATTCCTGGAAATCAACCCAGAAAGTGTTATGAGGGAAAAATGATATCACAGGTGTTCTTCCAGACAGGCAACATGTGTAACCAGACAAAAGGCAACATGTATTTCTGTCCCCTAAATGAATCATTTGAATTTGGGCTGCGAGGTCATGTTCTAGAAGAATTTCTTCCTGACCTTTCACCTGCATCTGTGGCTGGCATCTTCAGAGAATGGTGGCATGGAGGTATGTGGGGTATATATACTGTGTGACCCTTGGTTGAGAGGATGTGATTTGCATGTTAATCTGTGTATTGTTCAGTTGTTGAATGGCAAGGCCTCAAGGTGGGAGGATATGCAATATATCCCACTCACTTCCATGCCACCATTCTCTGAAGATGCCAGCCACAGATACAGGTGAAACGTCAGGAAGAAATTCTTCTAGAACATGGCCTCACAGCCCTAAAAAGCCACACAAAATACAACATTTTAAAGATTAGGGCTTGCATCTTGTTCAGCAGTTACAAGATCATAACATGGGCTTACAATCATGTATCTTTTTGGGATTTATTTTTCTGGTCATTAATGACCAAAGGTGAACCCAGAAACCTACTATTGTACCCCAATCAAAGTGCTGAACATCAGGGCACTGTGAGATGACATCTGTAGCACTCTAATAGTTGCAAAGAAAAGTAGCTGTGGCAAGACCCTGAGGAGACCTCTCTAGTGTCAGAATTCATAGAATCATAGAGTTGAAAAGATCACAAGAGCCATCCAGTCCAACCCCATTCTGCCATGCAGGAACTGTCAATCAAAGCATACCCAACAGATAGCCATCCATCTTCTGTTTAAAAACCTCCAAAGAAGGAGAGTGTTCCACTGTTGAACAGCCCTTACTGTCAGGAAGTTCCTCCTAATGTTGAGCTGGAATCTCTTTCCTGTAGCTTGTATCCATTGCTCTGGGTCCTATTCTTTGGAGCAGCAGAAAACAAGCTATCTCCCTCCTCAATATGACATCCCTTCAAATATTTAAATAGGGCTATCATATCACCTCTTAATTGTCTCTTCTCCAGGCTAAACACACCCAATTCCCTAAGTCGTTCCTCATAGGGCATGGTTTCCAGACCCTTCATCATTTTAGTCATCCTCCTCTGTACACCCTCCAGTTTCTCCACATTCTTTTTGAATTGTGGTGCCCAGAACTGAACACAGTATTCCAAGTGGGGCCTGACCAAAGCAGAATAGAGTGGCACTATTATTTCCCTTGATCTAAACCCTATACTTCTATTGATGCAGCCTAAAATCTCATTGGCCTTTTTAGCTGCCACATCACACTGTTGACTCATGTTCAACTTGAGGTCTACTAGGACTCCTAGATCCCTTTCAGTTGCATTAAGCCAAGTTTTCCCCATCCTATATCTATGTATTTCATTTTTCCACCCTAAGTGCAGTATCTTCCATTTCTCCATTTTGAAATGCATTTTGTTAGCTTTGGCCCTTCTTTCTAATCTATTAAGGTCATTTTGAATGTTCATCCTGTTCTATGGAGTATCAGCTAATCCTCCTAATTTGGTGTCATCTGCAAATTTGATAAGTATGCCCCGTATTCTTTCACCCAAGTAATTGATAAAGATGTTAAATAGCCTTGGGCCTAGGACAGAACCCTGTGGCACCCCACTGGCCACTTCTCTCCAGGATGAAAAGGAGCCATTGTTGAGCACCCTTTGGGTTCGGTCAATCAACCAATTACAAATCTATGTTACATCTACCTTGTCTAGCCCACATTTACTAGCTTGTTTGCCAGAATGCCATCGGAAACCTTGTCAAAGTCCTTTGCTATATCCATAGCATTCCCTTCATCTACTAAGCTGGTAATTCTATCAAAAAAACATATCAGATTTTTCTGGCATGACTTGTTTCTCTGAAATGCATGTTGATTTTTTGTGATTATGGCATTCCCTTCTAAATGTTCACAGACTCTCTGTTTAATTATCTGCTCTAGAATCTTTCCTGGTATTGATGTCAGACTAACTGGATGATAATTGTTGGGATCCTTTCTCCCCTTTTTTCGAAGATGGGGACAATGTTTGCCTTCCTCCAATCTGCTAGGACTTCTCCAGTTCTCAAAGATTATTGCCAATGGCTCCAATGATTGCCAATTCTTTTAATACCCTTGGATGCAGTTCATCTGGTCCTGGTTCATTTAGGTTAACCAGGTATTCTTGTACTTCTTCTTTACTTTTTCTGTGCTGCATTTCCCTTATTGTGTCCTCTGCTCCATTTTCTTCAGGTTGAGCACCCTTTTCCTTTTGTGAGAAGACTGAGGCAAAGAAGGTGTTGAGTAGTTCTGCCTTTTCTGTCCCCTGTTAGAATTTCTCCATCTTCTCTGCGCAGTGGCCCTACCATTTCCTTCTTCTGCAACCGATGTACCCCAAAAGCCCTTTTTGCTGTTGTTAACCTCTCTAGCAAGCCTGAGTTCATCCTGCGCTTTAGCTTTTTTGACTTTATCCCTACAATGTGCTCGCTATTTATTTGAATTCCTCTTTGGTGATTTCCCTTTTTTTCCATTTCTTATACATGTTCCATTTAAAACTTAGCTCAGTTGTAACTTAGTCATCCATCCTGGTTTCTTGAGACACCTCCCATTCTTCCTCCTCATTGGAACTGTTTTAAATTGTGCCTTCAGTATCATCCTTTTGAGAAACTCCCATCTGTCCTGAACTCCCTTCTCTTTTAGTATTCCTGACCATGGGACCACCCCCAGTATTTCCCTAAGTTTACTGAAATCAGCTCTCCTAAAGTCTAGAATGAGTGTCTGACTATGCCTGGCTTCTCCTTTCCACTGTATAACAAACTCTAGGAGAAAGGTGAAGCCTGGTATAGTTGTGTTCTACATGTTAGTTCTGCCAGGTATGGGTCTTGGTTTTCATGTTTTATGTGGGGATGCAACTTATGTTTCTCTCATTGGGGAAAAGTCCCTGTGCAGCGGCTGTGCTAATGGGGCAATTCTGGGGTGTTACCTTTTCTAGATAGTGGTAAAAATCACAAGTATCTTGTCCTGCTTCCAGCTCATTCAGGTAGCCTTACCTACATCAAACTCAAAACCCTTCTCGTTGAAGGTATGGCAGCAGCCACCAGCCTTCCCATGCTGCTCCAGGACCAGAACCCGCTTCCCAGCTTTGGAGAGTATCACAGCTAAAGCCAGGCCCCCATATCCACTTCCTATGACAATTGCATCCAGATGGTCAGGAACTTTGTCCTTGGAAAAGCCTGGAACAGAGGAACAAAATGATTAAGGAGTAACTTCAGCCTCCTGCTGAAATACCATACCCAGACTTGCTATGACCCTATAGAAGATCTGAAGAGACACATTATCTAGCAGGTGTTATCCCTTCCCTTTCCCACCAAGTGTGCCTAACCCCTGACCTTTCAACATAATCCTGTTGCTGTAATCCCTGACTCTCCTCTTCCAATCTCTTCTTCCTGTTGGTTATCCTAATCTGCCCCATTACATCCAAAATTAGATTGTGTGTAAAAACAAGATATACCATAATACATTGTACATTTAACTTCTCTCTCAGTCTCCCTCCCTCTTTGTCCCAACACATTTTTAAAAATTTGTTGGAAAGTGACATCTAATAAGATTTATTACTTTCACATATCAACACTAACTGATCATTGTAAACAACTGAAAGACCTATAGCACCTTATGCAGCCCTTTGACAATTTGCAACTTTCTTATTACATTCTACCCCACTCCCACAAATGTATAAATATGCTTTATAGTTTGAGGTCTAGATATCACTTTGTACTACATCTAAAGACGTGGGTTGATGTGCTCATGCTAAAATAAAAAGCCATTAGTCTTAAAGGTGCTGCTATATTCCCCCTTTTCCTCTTGCTCCCTTCCTCCTTCTAATGCAAGTCTAATACAGCTACTTCTCTGAAAATAAAGAAGCTTCATTTTGTCAATTTTCAAAGAGATAACCTTATTAGTTTGTTTCATTATAAAAAGAGGGAAGGAAAAAAGGAGTATTGTGACACTTTTATGACTAACCAATTTATTTCAGTCCACTTCTTCAGATTCAGAGAGGGGAGTTTCAGTAGATAAACATTTATATGGTGAGATGGAGGTGGGAAGTGATATGTAATAGAAATGCAAAATGTGCTAGCATGATGATGGATGACAAATACAGATCTTAAGCGTAGATGTTAAGGG
>CM034702.1:12229912-12243269 GCA_020142125.1 Phrynosoma platyrhinos
TGGTCTAGCAGTTTGGCAGATGTATTATTTTACAGAGGCCAGATTGTTACAGTAAACTAGGCTTTTCAAGGTTATTGATGTTGTTGCAGTAATCCTCCCCTGCCCAATTAACACCACTACTGCATGTTTTACAACACTCTTTGGACAAATTTTTCTAACTGCAATTTTTTGCTTCCACTACCAGTTTCTTAGATCTATAAATTAACTTTCCACTGAGCTTAGAGAAAGATCTTTCTCTACCATACATAACTTTATTTGCTTATTTATATTTAGATATACTTGGTACCTACCTATGTCCTTTTTACAACTCTTTAACATTTTAATTTCTATTGCATTTCACATCCCCAGCCTGACCTCCACTGTTTAGTCACTCAATGTTTCTGAAAAACTGGGCTGTACTCCACAAAAGCTTATACTGAAATAAAAAGGTTAGTATTAAAAGCACCACAAGATTTCTATTTCTTTTTATACTTCAGTTTATTGCAGGGGTCAGCAAGATTTTCAGACCTGGGCCCAGTCCGGAGTCCTGCGCATGTGCGAGCGAGTTGCGGCTGCCATTTTGGCAAACAAAATGGCGGCTACAACTCGTTTGCGCATGCACACTACTCGGCGCATGTGCAAACGAGTCATGGCCGCCATTTTGAAAAACAAAATGGTAGGCGTGATGCGCGTGCGGCGCCGGCATCAATGGCAGCACGTGCGGTGGCGGCGGGGGGGCAGCGGCGGCGGTGGAAGGGGCCTCAGGGGACCACACCCGGCCCCCGGGCCGTAGGTTGCCGACCCCTGGTTTATTGGATCCCTTTTGGGAAAATCAGAAGCTTCTGACAGCTATTTTTGGAAGGCACAACTCACTGGCAATTTGTTCTACACAACCACTAGCATGAACACTTTCTAGAAGACATTTAAACAATGCACAATAAAACCTTAATAGATTAATAGATTAGAAAGCTGGGCCAAAGCTAACAAAATTAATTTGAACACAAAGAAATGCACTTAGGGCAATTTTTTTTTAAATGAAATGCATAGATATAAGATGGGGGATACGTGGCTTAATAAGACTATGTGTGAAAGGGATGTAGGAATCCTAGTAGACCACAACTGAACATGAGAAAATAGTGTGATGCGGCAGCTAAAAAGGGCAATGTGATTTTAGGGTGCATCAATAGAAGTATAGTGTCTAGATTGGGGTTGGCAATCTACGGCCCACAGGCCGAGTGCGGCCCGTGGAGGCCTTGGGACCGGCCCGGTGCTGGTGCCGCCGCCTCACACGCGAGCGCAGGCGCCATTTTGGAAGGCCGCAGCACGCGTGTGCCGGACAAATTCACCTGGAACAGGCACGCTGGGGCCTTCCCTGGCCCCTGGCAAGGTTGCAGCGTGCGTGCACCAGGTGAATTCGCCCGGAGCAGGAGCGCTGTGGCCCAGAGCAGGCACGCTGCTGCCTTCCCTGGGCCCTGGCAAGGCCCCAGCACACCTGCTTCGGGCAAATTTGCCTGGCGCACACACACAGTGGCCTTCCAAAATGGCGCCAAGCTCATGCGCATGCCAAATGGTGCCGTGCCTGGAAATGGTGAAGGGTCTGGAAACCGTGCCCTATGAGGAACGACTTAGGGAACTGGGTATGTTTCACCTGGAGAAGAGATGGTTAAGAGGCGATATGATAGCCCTGTTTAAGTATTTGAAGGGATGTCATATTGAGGAGGGAGCTAGCTAGAGAACAGGACCCGGAACAATGGATGCAAGCTACAGGAAAAGAGGTTCCAGCTCAACATTAGGAGGCACTTCCTGACATTGAGAGCTGTTTGACAGTGGAATGCATTCACTCAGAGAGTGCTGCAGTCTCCTTCTTTGGAAGGTTTTAAACAGAGGCTGGACAGCTATCTGTCAGGATGCTTTGACTGTGAGTTCCTGCATGGCAGGGGCCTGGACCGACTGGCCCTTGGGATCTCTTCCAACTCTATGATTCTATGAAAATGGGGGAGAGGTAAATAAAGGAATAAAACAACACCATTTAGATGAATTGATTTATTGTAGCATTAACTTTTGTAGATATCAATCCACTTCTGCAGATGAACTGAAGGAGTTGGAAGTACAGCCGCAGTATATTAGAATTGTAGGGTTGTGTAGAGTTAACAATGCACAATGTCTACCTTAATAATGCAGAAGAGACAGTAGGTAGAATCCTAGAATCATAGAGTTGGAAGAGACCACAAGGGCCATCCAGTCCAACCCCCCTGTCATGCAGGAACTCTCAATCAAAGGATCCTGGACAGATAGCCATCCAGCCTCTCTTCAAAGACCTCCAAAGAAGGGGACTCCATCACCCTCCGAGGGAGTGTGTTCCACTGTCGAACAGCTCTCACTGTCAGGAAGTTCCTCCTAATATTGAGCTGGAATCTCTTTTTCTATAGCCTGCATCCATTGCTTCCTGTCCTATTCTCTGGAGCAGCAGAAAATAAGCTAGTGCCCTCCTCAATATGATATCCCTTCAAATATTTAAAGAGGGCTATCATTTCCCCTCTTAACCATCTCTTCTCCAGACTAAACATACCCAGTTCCCTAAGTCGTTCCTCGTAGGGCTTGGTTTCCAGACCCTTCACCATTTTAGTCATCCTCCTCTGGACACGCTTCACTTTTTCAACATCCTTTTTGAATTGTGGTGCCCTGAACTGGACGCAGTATTCCAGGTGAGGTCTGACCAAAGCAGATACAAACTAGGGAGGTCATAATTTGTCACAGGTTTTGATTTGACTAATAGACTTTCTTAAGCCCTTAGGCATCACCTGCCACACAGTGAGAACTGCCAACTCCGGTTAATATAGTTTTGGATTTCAGATTTTAAATAGAAATCATTGATGTGTATGCACATGAATGCATTCCATACGCCTTCCCCACTGGCTCTATTTCCAATTAATTTGGAAGAATAACTGAAAGGAACTGAGGTGCAAAAGCATCTCTGGTATAACATGTCTCTTATATAAGGTAATTTAAAATATTGTTAATTCTACCATGTAATCAGAGGAAGGGTTCCCCCCACTTCCACATTCTTTCAGACAGTTGCTCAGGAATGATGGGCAGTTCCTGCTGTTTTAAAGGTGAGTTTGCAGAGATTCAGATCTAGTCTGCCAAGAGTCCATCCAACTATTCCTAGGACCCATTCATGCTACACAATTAAAGCACTATGATTCCATTTTAATTGCCATGGATACTCCTCTAGAATCCTGGGTTCTGTAGTTTGGTGAGATACTTCAGTTCTCTGGCAGAGAATTCTAGACATTTTATTTTATTTTATTTATACCCTGCTCTTTAGAAAAGGCCTCGGAGTGGCTTAGAAATTGGTAGACAGTTCCATGCCTTCAGTCTTAAATCTAAACACACAACATACAAGGAAAGGGGATGGTAGTGGGAGAGATTATGTCCAGGAGACACTGCCTCTTCTTCTCTTCCTCTGAGGCCATGGCGATTGCAGTTGAGGGCCTTTCTTCTGCCTCTGGGTTAGCCATGGTGGAGCTGTGCCTGCTTCTTATTCTACAAAATGCCCATTGAAAGTAGTTTGCTCCTCCACACAAGGAAAGGGACAAAAGAGTTTTGGATTTCAACCAAGCTGGGGCATCCAGGAGTGTGGCCTGAAAGTCCTCTACTCCTTTGCCCCCTCTCCTACGCTCCATGGTATTAAGAAGTCTGTCGTACTTTGGACACATCATGAGAAGAGAGGACTCTTTGGAAAAATCAATAATGCTGGGGAAGGTGGAGGGAAGTAGGAAGAGAGGAAGACCACATGCCAAATGGATGGACTCTATTAAGGAAGTCACAATGGGTATTAAGGGGTTGTAGGAATGAATTAAGCAGAGCAGTGGAGGACAGAGGGTCTTGGAGATGTCTCATCCATAGAGCCATCATGAATCGAGATCAACTCAAGGTTAACAACAAAATCAAGAAGTACATGGAAAGCTGTGTTGGAGTTTGCAGAGTCCAGTCGCCACCCTAAACAGTTCTCCCTCCTTGAGTTAAATCCCACTTGTAAAGAGGAAGGAGCAAAGGGATAATCCCCTTGGGGTGGTGGTGGGGAATACTAGAGTGACCTTCTGTCGTTGGCTAAAGCTCTAATATAGCCATTTGGGCTCCATTGCCCTTTCAGCAGCCCTGAGAGCTAGGTCACTATTGCTCCCATTTTTGTACTGAGGGGACAGAGGCTGAGCTGGAAATTGTGCAAGGCCATTTAAGCAGATGGATTACAAACCAAGAATTAGAATCCAAGTTGGGTTAAATCAATCTCCTGCCATGTGAATAGTACATTATTAGCGTTTTAAAGTACAGAAAAGATGAGAATTCACCCCAGCCTTACACCCACAGATATGAGAGGCTATTCATGACTCCTTTTTGCATGAGGGAGGCCATTTTCAGCCCCTGCCTCTAGTCTCTCTAGTCTATTTCTTCTTGTTGTGTGCCTTCAACTTATGGCAAACCTATCATGGGGTTTTCTTGGCAAGATTTTTTCAGAAGAGGTTTGCCATTGTCATCCTCTGAATCTCACTATACTCTCACTATAATTCTCAGTCATCCCCATTACTAGTTGCACATTTGCAAAATGTGAGAAGAGGCTCTATATGCATAGCAATATGCACATTGAGAGTTCTTCTACATAAAAACAGTGGGCAAATAATTTCTATATGTTACATCTATATCCTGAGGTGTTATATGTAGCTCCCTTTCCCATTTTATCCTCACAACCTTGTAAAGGATCACCCAGCAAATTTTATACCTCATTGGGGGAATAGAACCTGAATCTAGCAAGTCTTAGTCCAATGTACTAACCACTATATCACACAGTTTCTTGCATGTGACTCAATGTGGATATATCAGTACACATGTAAGGCTATGCTCAACAAATGCACACTAGGAAGAAGGGCATGGCTTGCAAGCTGGTTAGGTTCATAGAATCATAGAATCATAGAGTTGGAAGAGACCACAAGGGCCATCCAGTCCAACCCCCTGCCATGCAGGAAGTCCATGGTTGGTGGTAGCACTTGCTGGCATAAGCCCCCATCATGCGGTCAGTGAATGTACAATAAAGTGAAGGCATCTGATCCCCTTTTTGATTTACTATTTTAACATGACGTCTTGGCCAGAGGAAGCGGAGCTGACACTATCTGTAAGGGATGTATCCCATTGCAATTAGGTTGGGTGACAGGATATTATCAAACGCCCAAAGAAATAATGAGCTCAAATCACTTCTAGCTCCTCTAAAGCCTTTGCTTAATAGTAATTGTACTGGACCCAATGAAGCATCAAGGTAACTCTTAAACCTCTTACAGCAGTAAATCTTGCTGTAGCAAAAAAATGAAGTGTAGAAGGCTCTCCAGTCAAAATCAAATAATTCTTTATATTCCTTGAAGTCACAAGAACAGTGAAGTTAATAGATTTTCAAATGCTTGCTCAAAAGCAGAGGAAAATTGATTTCAGTTGGAAAGAAAGTTTCATGACCATAGCAATGCAGTCCTCCGCATACCTACTGAAGGACAGGGGCAGTAGATGGCTTTTATGTCAATAAGGCAATGGTGCTGGTATATGTTGTGGTCTAAACTTTAATGGAGCTATCCCAGATGCTGAACCTGTTGGGGATAGGTTTCAGCATCTTTGCTAAATCCTTTAAAGTTCAGATAAAAGCCCATAAGAGTTTCATTGCCCCACTGACATGGACACTATCTATAACCAACGCAGAGAGATAAGCCGCACCGTATTCAGTGTATTTAGGATTGCAGCTTAAATCTTTCTCACTAAAAGTCTATTACAATTAAGTTAAACTGAAAATAGGTCATGATAACCAGTTACCTGAGAACTAACATGGTGTAGTGCAGGGGTAGGCAACCTTTCCCCTTTAAGGGCCGAGGGACTTCAGCTCCCAGAAGCCTCAGCCATGTTGGCCAATAGTCCCATGTTGGCCAATAGCTCCTGGGATTCTGGGAGCTGAAGTCCCTTGGCCCTTAAAGGGGAAAGGTTGCCTACCCCTGGTGTAGTGGTTTGGGTGTTGGACTATGATTCTGGAGATCAGAGTTCGATTCCTGCTCAAGCATAAAAACTCACAGGGACCATGGGCAAGTCACACTTTCTCACAGCCTCACATGATGACACCCCTTTTGATGTAACTTGCCAAGAAAACCCTATGATAGGGTTGCTGTAACTAAAAAATGACTTGGAGGCACACAACAACAACCAGTCACATCTATGTACGTTTATCCATTAATGACTCAAATGGAAACATATAAATATTCTACAGGTTTTGATACTGGTATGACTTGACTACTAGTCAAGAGGACCCCTTGTTTTCTGCACGTGTGGATTGTTCCAGCAATGGTGGCACAGAAATAAAAGAAGAGTAAATAAAATACAAAATGTAATAGCAACACAGAAATCTTCATGTGTGAACCCATTTTCAGCCCAGCAACTTCAGCGAGAGTAACAGCCTAATCCCATGCGTTCATTATTCAGTTCTTCAGATACTGCATAAATATACTGATAGTAACAGAAATGTTGGATAATTCAGGAAATAACTGGGGATGACTCCTGTGGGGGCTCAGGAACAAATTCACCAACTATTGGTCCTTTGGATTTGTCTTTTATGTATTTTTAATTGTTGTTAGCCTCCCCGATTTTGCACAGAGGGGCAGGGTATAAATAAAATTTATTATTACTATTATTATTATTATTATTATTATTATTATTATTATTATTATTGATATTCTGACCTTGTTGCTAACACAGAATACAGTAACCATTTCTTTCAATGAGAGGGAACCTACTGCAAAATATTACTGAACTAGAATTTATATGCAAGTTTATTTAGGACTCAAGCAAGACCAAAAGTTTCCATCTTCCTACAAGGGTTAAATTGGCTGAGCAAAACTAAAAAAATAAAATAAATGTCTTTCTCAATTACTGTTGCTGTGAGGCAAAAGTGGGCAAAGTACAGACCTCTAGGTATTGTTGGACTGCACTTCCCAGCATTCCTCACATTGCTACACTGGAAAATAATGGTGCAAGATGTAATTTAACAACATCTAGGGCCAGTGCTGCACAGAGTAGTTTGTGACTACTTTGTGAAAACCTGAGCTTTATATATAAGCAGTTTCAAAGAATAAACCTCTTAGATTTCATGGCTTAATGGTGGCCAGGTGCAAAATAGAACAGGCCTCTTACACTTTGAACAGAAATGTAGAAGGCAACATTTATGAAGGTGTTTCACTGTCATATCTTCTTTCCAATCCCGTCCAGCATGTCTTGCCTCTGCAGTGGTCTGTAGCTGTAGCCTCCTTTGATTTCATGCACTCCAGATTATTTTGGGGACAACAACAACGGCCATAATTCCACACCTTTGGCTACCCTGACTGGAACTTCTGGAAGTCTAAAATGTCTGGAGAATATCAGGTTGGGGAATGCTGATCTATTCCATATGGATGTTCTCTTTTCCTTACTGTTGCTGTTTCAGTTTCAATTTTGTTTTAATCTTTGAATTTGTTTATTTATAATCTTTGAATTTGTTTAGTTTTACTTGTACATTTTGTTCATCTTCTTAGCTGGCTTGACTTTCAGTTTTGAGAGAAAGGCAGAATATAAATAAATATACATAAATAAGGAGATGTATCAACCAGCTAAGTATAGTGCTTCCTACACATGATTAAGTGCGGGCTCAAGGGTTTCTACTACATATAAACTAGCTAGCCTTTCAAGTGCTACAAAAACAACAAGCTGCCTTGTGATACCTTAAAAACTAAGCATAGCAGGAGTCTTCATGGACTGCGTGAAATTTGGAAGATATGTGAACTGTTATCTGGAATTTCAAATAAAATCTCAGGCAGTCGACATGAGCAATAGCAATGACAATTATTAACACTGGTTATTCACCTCAACTAATCAAATAATTAATTAAATTATTATTAATAATTAATTAAGTTAATTACTTACAATTAATTCAGTTAAAGATAACTCCAACTGGTCAATGACCACATGCAGTGTGATGGGAAACCATTATCCTTGATTCAAACCTCTGATGATAAACTGGAATTTTAACTCACCATTCTCTCTCCAAGCTCCATTTGAAAGTTTATTTGCTGTAGACTGGGTACTTTACAATTTTACTTTAAGGTGCCTTAAGACACTGCTCCCTGATCAAGCGTTTCCCAAACTGTGTGTTTGTATTACTGCCTTCCACTTGTAACCTCCCGTGTTTTCTCTCCCAGTGTCCTTCTACACAGAATCACAGAGTTGGAAGAGACCCCAAAGGTCATCCAGTTGAACCCACTGCCATGCAGGAAATCACAGTCAAATCACAGTCAAAGCCTGACAGATGGCCATCCTGTCTCTGTTTAAAAACCTTCAAAGAAGGAGACTCCAGCTCTTACTGCCAGGAAGTATTTCCTAATGTTGAGATGGAATAGCTTTTTCTGTTGTCTGAATCCACTGCTCTGTGTCCTAGTTTCTGGGGCAGCAGAAAACAAGCTTGCTCCATCCTTAATATGACATCCCTTCAAATATTTAAACATGAATTTCTGAAAGTTTTTTTCTTACTAAGAAAAAAATCTGTTATGGAGGATAAGATGCCTTTTGATTGGTGGCACCAAGACTCCTCTACCTAGAAGCACCCTAAATTGTTAAACTGTACATAATCCACTATATATTATGGCAAAATAACAACGACAGGCAACTTAAGCCTTAACAAATTTTATTCGGCATAAGGATTCCCGCATGGCAGCACACATGGAGTGGATGGAGCAGGCTGCTCTCCATGAAAACTTGAGCCACACAAAATCTGACAAGACTCTTCGTTGTTTTTGACCCAACAGACCTAGCATGGATTGTTGTTGTAATGTGCCTTCAAGGTGACTCTGACTTATGGTGGTCCTATAATGGAGTTTTCTTGGCAAGATTTATCCAGAGCAGGCATGCTATTGCCTTGCTCTAAAGAGCTGTGTGTGACTTGCCCAAGATGACCCAGTAGTTTTCCATGGTTGAGCAGGGATCTGAATCCTGGCCTTCCAGAATCCTAGTCCAACATGCAAACAATTACACCATGCTGGGTCCTGTGTTATATTTCCCTAGGATTCATTCAAGTATACTGCAGTGAAGTGATCCCTAGGAAATCAGCCTGACAGTTTGCATACATGCCTTCACTTCAGGTGCTTTCCTGGAGTCTCCGTCTATCACTAAACCATGCTGGCTCAGCAACATAGCTACAGAGGCTAGATGGCCATCTGTCGGGAATGCTTTGATCATGATTTCCTGCATGGCAGGGGGTTGGACTGGATGGCCCTTGTGGTTTCTTCCAACTATGATTCTACCCCCCGGAAATATCAATGAATTCTTTTTTGCGTGGCGACAGCATGGTGTAGTGGTTTGAGTGTTAGACTATGACTCTGTAGACCAGGGTTTGATTCCCTGCTCAGCCATGAAATCCACTGGGTGACCTTGGGCGTCACACACTCTCAGCCTCAGGGGAAGGCAATAGCAAATCTTCTCTGGATAAATCTTGCCAAACGAACCCCATGATAGGTTTGCCTTAGGGTGGCCATAATTTGGAAATGTCTCGAAGGCACACAACCACCACAACAGGTACATAGCAAACTGTATTCTATGGCATCAAACAACCTACTATTTACTCCACAATCAGCAGCTCCTTGTGGTTTCTTACAAAGGGAGATCATTACCACTATGTACCTGTCTACTAAATCGTTTTAAACTCGAGCTGCCAGAGACCGAAGAAGGGACCAGTCTCCTTGTGTTGCAAGTGAGTACCAGTCCCTCCTTGCAACAGTGCCATGCACAGCCAGAGATGAAAATCCCAGGCACACTTACCCGAGAGTAAGTCCCGCTGAACAACTTGCTTGTTCAGAAGCAAATCAACTGCACTGGATGGGATTTTGTTGTTGTATGCCTGCAAGTCATATCCGACTTATGGCAACCCTAAGAAGAGCTTATCATGATCTAAGGAGAACCTATCACATGGTTTTCTTGGCAAGATTCATTCAGAGGTTTGACACTGCTTTCTCCTGAGACCGAGAGAGTGTGACTTGCCAAAGGTCACCCAGTGGATTTCATGGCTGAGCTGGGAATTGAATTCTGGTCTCCAGAGTCACAGTCCAACACTCAAACTACTATGCCACATACTGGCTCCCATGGGTAGGATTTACTCAATAGTAAACTTTGGAGACTCAGTTTTGAATCCTGGCTTGGCCATAGAAACCCACTGGGTGACCCAGGGCAAGTCATACTCTCTCAGCCTCAGAGGACGGCAATGGCAACCCCCTCCCTCTGGAGAAATCTGCCAAGAATACTCCATAATAGGTTTGACTTTGTTGTTGTCTATCATGGGGCAGGGTGACTAGATGTCCCAACCACAAAATAAGACGAATCACTGCAAAATGTAGGACAAGAATAATTTAGGACATTGCAAACTAAAAGCCGAAAGCACTCATATAAAAGTAAATTAATATTTCTTAGTTTTACTCAAAATGGAAGACATTTCTGAAATTCTTCCTGAACAGAATATTGAAATGTAGGACATCTCCTGGAAAAGGAGGACCTCAGGTCACCTGACATGGGGGTTTCTTGGCAAGTCTCTCCAAAGGAGGCTTGCCATTGCCACAGGATAACCAGACATCCTCCTTTTCCAGGACATGTCCTCCATTTCAACCTCTGTCCAGGAGGAATTCCAAAACATCCTCCATTGTGAGACTAGTGTCTAAAAAACACTGAAGCAATAATCCAGTTTGAGACCACAGGGTGTTTAAAGTGGTCTCAAACTGGGGATTATTTCTTCAGTGTGGATACAGTCTAAGAAGCATAAATTTACATTCATACGACACATTTATATTTACCTTTGACTTGAGGATATCCCACATTTCTCTCCAATGCCCTCCATTTTTAACAGTGAAGATATCTGGCCACCGTGCCTTGCCACCCTCTGAGGCTGAGAGAATGTGACTTGCCCCGAGGGTGGTTGGAAACTACTTGAAGGCACACAACGGGATGTACTAAAACAAAAGATAGTACTATTTGCCCATAGAGAAACCATACTTGCCCATAGGGATACATTGGGGAATACTTGCTCATAGGGAAATATATGTTTCTCTATAGCAGTGCTTCTCCATTATTTTCTGTCACGCCCCCCCTAGGAAAGAAGAAAACATTTCGCGTGCCCCCGCACGACTGTAAA
Source organism: Phrynosoma platyrhinos (assembly GCA_020142125.1). Lineage (NCBI taxonomy): Eukaryota > Metazoa > Chordata > Lepidosauria > Squamata > Phrynosomatidae > Phrynosoma > Phrynosoma platyrhinos. The sequence continues at coordinate 12,241,119 of CM034702.1, forward strand.
TAGTCACATGGGTGGGTTTGACCAATCAGGATAGAGCATGTCGGGCTGCTACTGGGGTTGCGCTGGGACAATTTCCCTCTCTCCAGCCGTAACAGGCCCCCCTTTACGGAGCCTCACGCCCCCCCGGGGGGCCTGCCCCACTATTTGAGAACCGCTGCTCTATAGACAGGTGTTTGCCTATATTTCCCTATGGGCAAGTATTCCCCAATGTATCCCTATGGGCAAATACTATCATTTGCAAAGTTGGAGGCTTTCATGGCTGTAGTTTTCTATGGGTTTTTCGGGATATGTTCTAGAAGAGTTTATTTCTAATAATTTTCAAAATGAAAGGATAAATATTTTGAGGACCCAATGGTACAGATGAATCTTTTTTAATATATGCATTACCAAGTTTGTACCCATTTATGTTTGTATGTACTTACTGAAGTAATTTTATCCCATCCTATATCTATCTATCTATCTATCTATCTATCTATCTATCTATCTATCTATCTATCTATAAACCTCAGGCCAGAATACAGACTAGAAAGCAATTTAAAACCAGTTTAATTGCCCACAGCAGATGGGAAGGGGTTGCCATCATGATTCTGCAGAACTGAGAGAGGCAAGACTTCCCTTGCTTTACTACCTAATCTCATAAAAGCTCTTAATAGCCTCATTCCCACTACAAAATAAATCGGGATTTTTTAATCGAATCGATGAAGCGATTTAACACCGAATAGATGTTCATACTATTTGAGCCATGATCAGATCTACCCTTCAATTTTATCTGCTTCACGTTCATATTTAGCAATGGATCAATTCAACATGGAGTTGCCTCACAGGGGTGACCGCGCCATAGGGAACTGATTTAGATCTGTAGCCCATTCACACTTGTGCTGAATCGCTTTGTTGCAAAAGACACAGGGAATGAATGCCAAGGATCTGGAAGAACCGGGTTTAGCACTGAGCCCCCCTTGACAAACGGCACTAGGAATTCGGCACAAATGCGAAAAAGGGCCAATTAAACCGGTTCAGATTGGTTTGCAAACCAGTTTATTATGTAGTGGGAATGAGGGCACTACTATTCGAGCTGTGTTTGAACCTACCTGTTTTGATTTAATCCACTTCACATTCACATTCACCAATGGACCAATTCAACATGGAGTCGCCTCACAGGGGTGACTGCACCACAGGAACCGAATCAAATAGACAGCATGTTCACACTGCCACTGAATTGGTAAAGGGTCTGGAAACCATTAAGCCCTATGAGGAACGACTTAGGGAACTAGGTATGTTTAGCCTGGAGAAGAGACGGTTAAGAGGGGATATGGTAGCTCTGTTTAAATATTTGAAGGGGTGTCATATTGAGGATGGAGGAAGCTTGTTTTCTGCTGCTCCAGAGAACAGGACTCAAAACAATGGATGCAAGCTCCAGGAAAAGAGATTCCACTCAACATTAGAAGAAGGTTCCTGACAGTGAGAGCTGTTTGAAAGTGGAACACACTCCCTCGGAGAATGATGGAGTCTCCATCTCTGAAACTCTTTAAAGCGAGACCAGATGGCCATCTATTGGGGGTTCTTTGATTATAAGTTCCTACATGGCAGGGGGTTTGACTGGATGGTCCTTGTGGTCTTTTCCAACTCTATGATTCTATGAATTGATTCATTTCAAAAGAAGCGGGGAATGCTGCAGATATGGACGAACTGGTTCAAATGGATCTAGCGCTGCACCCCGTTGGCAAACCTTGCCGGAAATCCAATGCGAGTGCGAACAAAGGGCATTTAAACTGATTCAGATTGGTTTGGAAACCCGATTTATTACATAGTGGATATGAATCCCACTTCACCCAAATGGGACATCCACATCAGACTACATATGATTCACCCGGTCTCAGAGAATCAGAGAGTTGGAAGAGACCACAAGGGCCATCCAGTCCAACCCCATTCTGCCATGCAGGAACTCTCAATCAAAGGATCCCCGACAGATGGCCCTCCAGCCTCTGTTTAAAGACCTCCAAAGAAGGAGACTCCACCAAAATCTCCGAGGGAGATGTGTTCCACTGTTGAACAGCTCTCTGTTCAAGTGGCACACTTTTCCAGGAGTGTTTGTTTAAAAAAAAAATCTATACCATTGGGTCCTCAAAATGTTTATCCTTTCATTTTGAAAAA
>CM034702.1:12249870-12268497 GCA_020142125.1 Phrynosoma platyrhinos
TCTCTGCTCAGTGTTTATCTTTCTACAACATGTAAAATTATTAATTAATTAACTTCTCCACTGCACTTTACCTTATGAAACCTGTGCAGAATACAAAAAATCCTAATGTGACATGCAGTAAAAATTTTATAGGCTAATAAAATAATAATAATAATAATAATAAAAATTATTTATATGCCGCCCAATGGTTGCCCAATCAGGGTGTTTTACAACATAAAACACAATTACAATAAAAAACACAATTCTCCCCCCCCTTAAAACATTATTAAACAAATAACATGATTAAAATCCATTAACAATTAAAACAGAAAAAAATTATAGTAATTAAATTAATTAAATGATTTTAGATGCTCCTAAGTTTTACCCTCGACATATACATGGGTTTTATCAAAATCCATAATTTTTATCCTCAAACCTGTTATTGACTTATACTTGACGTCAATTTAAAGTCGAGTATATATGGTAACTAGTTTTCTTTGAGCAATAAGTATTTTGATGTTCCATAAGATTTTAAGATCTGAAGAAACAGGATCACCAAAGCAAAAACACTGATGCCAGATAAACTGGGAAAAGACATAGCAAAATAAAAATGGTGATTGACAAATAATTTTAAAATATCAATAGAAATTAGTAAACATGAATTCTCTGTGATTTATCTTTTTAATTTCAACATACTTGTCACTTTACACAGAAGATCAGGTGTTTGCTCTTACATGATTGAAACAATAAATTTTAAGGTAAGTTACTTTAAACTTCTTCCAGGTAGAAAAAATCCTTTTGAGGGCCTTAATCTGGTATATTTTCTCACCACCATATACGCCAATGAGTTGATGGGTATACAAATGCCACATATCCGCCCAAGTGTTGTGGATGCTGAATCAAGGGCCTTCTGTAATACCCAAACACTGAGGTGGGATATGTGTATTGTGTAGCTGTCAGCCTTCTTTGTTTGCAAAAAAATGCAATTGTCATGTATGCAATAGAGTAGTTGGGACAATTTTTATGGCAAGCATTTTCTGTATGTTTTAATAAAAACAACCTACAACTCTACATGGTGAAACTTTTCCGGAGTTGTGTAAAATGTCTCCCTTTACAGGTCTGAGTCAATTCTGCAGATAAAAATGACTCAGGGGGTTAAACATGTCCTGTTTGCCTGGATGAGATTTAAATTCCTGGGCAAGCAAGTAGTTTTTGACCTTGCAATGAAAATAATATAATGTAAGCATCAGACGTGTCTTGGTGGGGAGGGTATTGTAAAATAAAGCCAACATAACAGAGGAGGCTCACTTCTTTTTTGTGACATGGGCTTATTGCATTGCAAAATAAAGCTACTTACCCCTGCCGAATTACAGTTGATTCTGCGATGCACTCGGGAATTATCACATTAAAAATGCCGCCGATGCTGCTGCGCGATGGCCTCGTTTTTGAAAATCGGACAGCTGAGTGCAGCTTTGAGCCGGGACTTAGCTGGGATGCAGTTGTCTGGAGGCATTGACGACATTTTTAATGTGATAATTCCCGAGTGCATACCGAAATCGACTGTAATTCAGCAGGGGTAAGTAGCTTTATTTTGCAATGCAATAAGTCCCATAGTGTAGTAAAAGTACTTGGAGCATAGCCTTTGCTTAGTCTTAAAGGCAGGCAGGTAGGCAGGCAGGCAGGCTATTGCTGGAGAAGGCACAGTTTCACATTGTGGTCTCAAACTGGCTAAAAATTTAAAGGTAAGTGCCTGTGCCTTGAGGTAGATTTAGAAGTGTATTGGAAGCCAGTGTAATTCTTTGGGAATTGCTGCAATATGATTCCACCTGGATGTACTAGTTACAGTTCTGGCCTCCATGTTCTATGCTTACTGGTGCATTTGAGTCATCTTCAAGAATAGCCCAATTTACAATGTGTTATAGTTATCCACTCTTAACATTATTAGCATCTGAGCCCTTGCAGCCAAAACAGGCACTGTTGAACCAGCTAAAGTGGTGTAAAAGCCACTTTTAGCCACCAAAATAGGATGAAAGAGTACTCCCAGTTCTTTAACATGATGGATGCAGTTCCATCTGCACTCACTTCCCAGGCATGACAATCATCTACCCACAGGCTCTCTTCCTTATTGGGATTCACCATTATGATTTGTTTCTTTCAATAATTTTTAAGACATCCTAGTTGTATTGGCTAGTATTGTTCTTACCAGAAAAGAGAACGGCAACAAAATTTGGCCTCTGTAGACAGTAGCTTATCAGACTTTGTGGTGTAGAAAAAAAGATACTGTTCCTGCCCATAAGCATTCTCTGACTGCTGTATAATGCTAGAAGACTCACGTGGGTGGGGATAGTTGCCAGACTTGAGGGTTTTTTGCTATATAGCAGGAGAGGAACTGAGAGCCAGCTTGGTGTAGTTGTCGGAACATTGGACTAGGACTCTGGTGCAGTGGTTAAATGCCTTTACTGCAGCCACTCACTCATAGACCATAAGGTTGCAAGTTCAATACTAGCCAGGGCTCAGGCTTGACTCAGGCCTGCATCCTTCCGAGGTTGCTAAAATGAGTACCCAACTGTTGGGGGGCAATGAGCTTACAGTTGCAAACCGCTTAGACATCCCATAGCGTGATATGAAGCAGTATATAAATGAAGCTGCTTTGCTTTTGCTTTGCTCTGGAGACCAGGATTGGAATTCCAGCTCAGCCATGGAAACCCACTAGGTGACCTTGGGCATTTCACAAACACTCAGAGGATGACAGTGGCAAACCTCTTCGGAAGAAACTTGTCAAGAAAGCCCATGACAGGTTCACCAGCTTAGGGTTGCCATAAGTCGGAAATGACTTGAAGGCACATAACAATCATGACAAGGAGAGGACCTGGAAACACTGGAGAAAGGTAACAATTCTCCTCTTATACCTCTTCTTCTTAAAATTCCCCATTATAGTGAATGGAGGGGGATTTTATAATTTCATGGTATACATCCCCCCCCCATTCTTCTGCTATACTTTAAATTGTTAAGACCATAGGGGTTCCCGTTTCTCCTCAGATGTGTCCCCAGCTGCTTTCTCCTCCTTTTCTATCTGGTATCACAGCATTCCATATACCATAGGTTCTCCAAGATCATTGTGATGTTGGGTTTGGTTTGGAGGGGGAAATCCTCTTTGTTTCACAAAACTGCACATATTTTGAAAGCTTTCCATATGGTGGGTGACCCTCTTTATTTCTGAAGATGATAAAATACTAGGGGTTGTGGACAAAATTGTTAATTTCAGAGCTAAGGCTCTCATTCTTTGCCACTCTGCTACTCAGACCATTATACTACTGTTGTCACCATGCTGCCTCGAGGAAAGATGTCTATGGTCAACACACTTGGATCCGCACTGTCCCAATATTCATAACTTATTTTGTTTGTATGGTATGTAGGGATTTCTCATTGCACTAGTATATCCCTTTGCATGTTTGTTTGTGAATATGCAAATATAGCATTATAAATCAGGGCAGCCTTTGTAGATTTTGGAGATCTAACCCTAGATTGTTAAATGATACAAAGGAGAAAGAAGAAATGAGGAGAAAAGAGAAGAGCGTAGTAGAAACAGAGAGAGAAAGGGAGTAGGCTTGCCATTTTTTTTACTCTGGGCCTATCATTCTGCCATGTGATCCCTGACAGATTGCACCCAGGAGGATGCAGACCTTAATAGAAAAAGGGTTGTCCATCCTTTCTTTAAATCAAATTTTGTGGTAGCACTTTGTCCAGACAGCCCAAGTCCCATTTTGGATTGCTTCAGAACACATTAGCTTAATGAAACTTTACAGAAGGGCTGCCAATAGGTTTATGCACCCTTTTGTATTCTGACAGTTTCTCCCTCTTTTAGATATCTGCCTTGAAGCAGAATGGACTCCTGCAGTCTCTGTCAGCAACACCTAATGGATGCAGAGAAGCAGGTAGGATTCCAGCTAACTTAATGCAACACCTTGAATCCTATTGTTTTTCTTATGAGCTAGGAGGCTGAGGAGTTGTAGCCATTACTCTCAGTGACAGGGTCATATTCTTTTGAGCCCACTGAGAAGATTGTTCATTAGAACAATGAGAGATGGCAGTTGAGAAAGAGAAGGAGCTAAATAGAACTGGCTTCTCAGCTGAGTTAGTGGAGTTACACTTGCTTCCTATATTTCCCTTTACTACAGCTAGGTGGACAGAAGCAGATATCCAACATGAAACATCTTTCACTGCACAAAGTGGTTCATATCTATTTCCATTGAAGGCAATGATATTTGGGGCATTTATTTTTTGGCTCTTGACCCAACCAGCCCCATTAATATACATTAATGAAAAGAGTAATCCCAAACTATGAACCTGATGTCTCAGACAGAGTACAATCCCATCCAGAACAGGCTATGATCCCAGTCCTAGATTACCTTTCTTGTTGATGTCACTGAATTCCAGTTTATTCACCCACATGCAGTCAATCCTTTACTTCATGCAACAGTGATTCAGGATTTCCATAGCCACCTTGGCATCAGTGGTAAAAGAGAGAGAGAGCTGGTAATACCTAACCCTAGATCTCTATATGAAGCCCTTAGTGGCTTCATGAAGATGTTAAAAAGCTTAGGGGACAGTACTGAGACCTAAAGAATCCTGCAGTTTAATGGCCAGGAGATTGAACAACAGTCTCCCTGCCCCACCTTTTGGGAACATTCAGCCAAGAATAACTGGAACCACTGCAGCACAGTGCCTTCAGGTTCCATATCAGCCAAATGGGCCAAAAGGATATTCTGACTGATGGTATTGAATACTGCTGAGAGGTCCAGCAGAAGCAACAGGGACACATTCTTTTGTACAGTTCCCTGTGTAGGTCATGAATCAAGAAAACTTGCTGATTCTATCATATAACCAGGCAGGACCCAGACTGGAATTCACCTAGGTAATCCATCTGATCCAAGGAGGCCTGGAGTTGTGTTGCGACTACTCATTCTAAAACTGAGAAAAAGGGAAATTAGAAGCTGGCCAATATCACAGACTTACAGTGAACCCCCCTCCCCTCCAGTATTGTAGCTGTTTTTAATGTATTTTGGTTGCTGAATTTGAAAAATAAAATGTCATACCACACACGGTTCTTTCACAAATTTGATATTTTTGCCAATTCTGTTGTTATTCAGAATTGATTAAATGTGGACACTGATGTTCCAGTATGATTTCTTTTAGTGCCTTTTAATGTTTTTTTTTGTATTTATTATCAGCAAATTAAAGTGTTTGCTAGAAGACTGTAACCCCTTTCTTATTCTTTTCAGGATTATTTAATTTCCCAGTAGGTAAAGGTGGAACATTCTGTACCTTGGATTGCTTCTCCCACTTGCTCCAGTAGGCAGGAAAATGAAAGACCTTCTGGTGTTCCCATGTGAAGGAGCAACCTGCTAGAAGGTAGTCCTTTTCCTGCCTACCACTCTGATAGGACATGTTTTCTTGTGCTCTACCATCACTGCCCCCACTCCAGTACTCTCACATATTTTTTAACATCTCCTCAACATTTCTTCAACTTTTCTTGACTTCATCCTCTTTAAACTTTTAGCTTTAACTTTCAGTCCTTAAATCTTAGATTCTTTTTCATCTTTAGCCTTCTGCTCCTTCCCTGCCCCCTTCTTTCCTCCATCTTTGGGAGCACTAAACATTGGGTTGGCAGGGCTACAGAGAGCAGGAGACTCCAGCCTAGCCAATGACTCTCCCCTGTGCTCCAAATCTGCTCCCCCTGCCTATGGTGGGAGGTGGGAAAGTGTGAAAGCAGATGAGCGAGGAAAATTCCCTCCATGCTTTTGCATCCATGTGCCACCACTGACCAGCTCGAGGTGGGCCAGGGGTTGAGGAGGAGGTGAACAGTACTGAAGATGATGGCAACAGCATCACTGCTACCCAGCCCAAAATGGGCCAGGGGTCAAGGAGGTCACAGCCTGGGGAGCACATGACATAAATCATGAAGGAACACACTAACCAGATTTCAGTCCCCTGCAGGGACATGTGGGGGAGGGCCGCCATCTTGTCCATGTGGGGAAAAAAGAGTGCTAAGTGAAGACTAGCTGAAGTAGAGGCTTTGGCCTCTGACTCCAAGGCAGCCTACCAGGTTCAGCCAGACCACCAGGAGAGGAATGAAAATAGTCCTGCCATGCCTCCATGATGGCAAGCATGGCATATGCCACACATTCTTCAGAGGAGGGGTATGGTGATGCTGATTTCTCAATCATGTCTTTCGAAGGGGAGGAGGGAGAGCTATTGTCAGAGAGGAAGAGGTAGCTTCAGCAGTCCTCACCTCCATGTGGATTTTCCAGTGTTGCTGTGAAGGGCAGTCAGATCACTGGACCCCAGCCCCCCATCAGAGGCTTCCCAACCCCGGGAATCAGATCTCCGCCAGGAAAGTGGAGAGGGGGATGCTTCCTAAAGCTGTCCTTCCCTCCTGGAAGTACAGTACCTGTCTGAGTTTATAGATGTAATAAGGGAGGAAGGGATCATCAAGATGCCTCCAACAGGTGTAATTAGGATAGGTTAAAAAGCTTCATGGAGTATTCTTTTAGTTGCCTGGCAGAAGTTACTGCACAAGCAGCGCTCCAGGCATAGGAGGAGAGAAGCACATACATCCCTAGCAGCAGGAGTAAGAGGAATCAGGCTATTTCCAGCACATGTTTAAATAATTATTTATTTTGGGTTCTACACTTCAATTCTTCCTTCTCATGGATGCCCTGTTTCTGCTTGCTTCATTTCTGGTTCATGTCAAGATAATAATAATAATAATAATAATAATAATAATAATAATAATAATAATACATTTTATTTATAGCCTGTGGATTGAGGTGGGTTACAACAAATACAAGGTAGAGGAGATGCTTGGAAACTAACTCAACAAAGGAAGAGTCCAGCCCTAAAAGACACAGGAAGCCTCTTCTTTCTCTATGGGCTTCCATTGCTGTCTCCATTATAGTCAGGGCCTTTTTCTCTGGGCATAGTAGTTGCTAAAGGAGATTCTAAGCAGCGGTGCCTGTCTGAGGCACAGGATCAACACAATGTTGCACATCTCCCTTCTTATGACTGATACAAGTCCTAATACCTCTCAGTTTCAATACTAGAGGTTGGGCCACAACAGTACAATCTAATAAGCGAGGAAACTCGAGTCTGACCCAAGGAAGGAGAGAAATATCCCCCCTCTTTGTGACTTATTTTGATCTTCAGTACTTACACATATTTGGGGATCCCAGAAAATCATCTCAAACTTGGCAATAGATTTACATCATTGCATAATGAGGTCATAGTACCAGCCCAGTCCTTCTTCAGGGCTAGAAAGGGCAGCCAGTTTCCTGGTATGACATAATGAGAGTCGCAGTAGACTACTTTTCAGAAGGAGAGCTGCCTTTGGGGAGGAGAGTAAGAAATATAGGAAAGGTTCTCTTCAGAAATCAAAGTGGTTTTGAATTTTCTCATCAGAAACAAAAGAGTTCCCTCCAACCAGGAGAACACATTACCCCTTTCCCTCTTCTGAAATCACTAAAACAGCAAGAAGTTTATTTTGCATAGGAGGTGCTTTTCATACAAACCACCCCCCTTGGCAGGAGAAGCCTTGAGAGGGCTTGCCAAAGAGAAGAGCAAAAGTGCCTGTTAACTAATCTAAATAGCTGTGTTTTAAATAAAAATTGGCTTGGTAGTCCCAGAACCCTGGGTAAATCCAGCCCTAGTCTAAGGGGGCTTGATCATTCAGGCTTTCTGAAGGTGTTAGTAAAGTATGTGTCCAAGAATCTCTAGCACAGTGGATTTCTCTACAAATGTCAGGCACAACAGCAAAACCTTTGTTCCTATTGTTTTAAGATTAGTCTCTGCCTCCCTCCTCTCTGTTTATGCCTTGGGAAACTTCAGGGTCTCAGAATGCTGTGGCTAAAATGTTGACCGGGGCTAGTTATAGGAAGCATGTAACTCCCTTGTTGAAATAGCTTTTCTGGCTACCAGTTTGTTTCCAGGCACAATTCAAAGTGCTTCTTATGGCCTATAAAGCCCTATATGGTTTAGGTCTAGACAATTTGAAAGACCATATCTCCCCATATAAACCTGCCAAAACTCAAAGATCTTCAAGGGAAGCCTTCTTCTCTGACCCACTTGTTGAAGACATGTGTGAAAGGCTTCTCCGTTCCTCTGGAACTCACTCCCATAGAAAGCTAGGCTGCCCCCCTTCCCTGCTCTCCTTTTGCTGGCAAGCAAAAACTTTTATCTTCAAGCAGGCTTTTAATATATTACTGCGAACAGGTAGGCTTCTTATTGGGGTGTTTGCTTTTTATGTTTTTAACAGTGCTATAGTTTTAACTGTTGACATGCCATTAGAGGGTTTTTAAGTGGCTGATCAAGTTCTTCCTCAGAGGAAATAAAATATGATTCTGGAAACAGTTCATCTTAACACAAGGTTAATACCTGACTACTGTAATATAGGAATACTTGGCTCCCCTAAATAAATTCAAGTCTCCAGGGCCAGATGAACTACATCCAAGGGTGTTAAAAGAACTGACAGAAGTAATCCCAGAACTACTGGCAATAATCTTTGAGAATTCCTGGAGAACAGGAGAAGTTCCAGCAGATTGAAGGAGGGCAAATGTCACCATCTTCAAAAAAGGAAAAAAAGAGGACCCAAATAATTTCCCTAAGGTGAACTCTGCTTTCCTTCTGTCCTTTACCATCCAAGAAATTGGAGAAGATGTGTTATTCCTTGCATGTTTGCAGGGCCATCCGCGTAAACCTGAAAAGGACAACTAGGTTCAGCTCCCATGATGCCCTGTTCATCTTCCAGTCGTGCTCCAAGAGCAAGAAGGTGTCCACCTCCATCCTGAGTAGATGCATCCAGGTTCTTCATTACAACCTATGAGTCCCTGGGGGTTTTATTCACCAGGAAATCTATTCACACACTCCCCAAGGAGCGCAACCACAACAGCAGCATTGTCCACCAACACCTCTCTAGTAGAGATCTGCAGGCCGGCAACATGGAAGTCACCCTCCATGTTCATTAAACATTATAGGCTTTACAGTTTGCATACACTTCAAGCTGCCCTTGGGAGAACCTAGATTCTTGGGATGCCAGCACAGCTCACCCTAATGAGGAAAGCCCTGTTGAATACCAAGTCAAGGATGTTCTGCCCTTATCTAATAGGAAAAGGAACGTTGGGTCTTACCTGTAATATTCCAGTTTCCAGTAGATAAGGGCTGAACATTCTCCCCATCTTGGTGGGTGCTAGTGTGGGAATATATGTGACATTGTACATAGTTCTTCCCAGTGGGGAGCAGGCTATACCTTAATCTGTAACATCTGTGTTCATCTCTGACCAGTTGTATGTTTCTGCAAACAATAAATGGTTGGCCACTTTCTTTCCTTTCTGGAGCATTTGTCTCTCTGCTGTTTTAGTGACTGACCATTTAGGGGGTTGCTACCCTGCGTGGGGGTACTAGTATGTCTTTTTTCCTGGCTATTGGAGCAAGTGGTAGCAGCAACCCAAGTTAAAAGATGTTTAGTCCTTATATACTGGAAATGGATGTATCACAGGTAAGAACCAATGTTCCTTTCCACCACATATTACAACATAGAAGCATCAAGGCAAGTGGTGAAAAAAACTACCTGGTGGAGCAAATCTGAGGCCATTTCTGGATTTAGAATGCCAAATTCCTATGAAACCAGCACATATGTTTAAACAGTTTTTATGATTCTCAGTTTTTCAGGCCTGTGTACGTTAGAGGGTCCAGTGATGGACTCTTCAACAAAGATCTTACATTTGCTTCTTTTAAGGCATTGGAATGCAGATCTCTTTCCACAACCCCTTTAGCCAACCCTCTTCTAGCAGTTTTAATAATCCATGTTGGAATTAGGTCTAATAGAAAAGTAGTTGGTCTTACTTCTCTAAGCACCTTTTTCACATCATGATGTTGAAAAAAACCCAAACTCATCACTCAAACCTGGACATGTGTGTCTCAATTGTGTCCCCAGAGTCCAAGCAATTTACTCTGCTAAATAAACTAATCACACCACATAGTTTGAGCCTTTATTTAGTATCTCACTACAAACATGAGCTCTTTTGTTGAGAGATAGTATACCAGTCTGATTCTAGTTGAAGTCAACCAACAGTTTCTTTATTGTTTTATGTTATTGAATCAAATTAATCACAAAAGTATATTTCTCCTTCTCATACTGGAATAGTCAGAATGATGGAATAGTCTTAAGCTGCTCCTGTTAGGTGTAGTGGCTAAGTTGACATCTCTGGTAGCTGTTCCTGTGTGTGAAATGTCAGTCTTTCAAGGAACTTCTCATTTAGCATGCACAGTCAATTCATTTTGGCAACCATCTAGATTAGTTACCATCCTGTGCATATATACAGTCTTTCCTGGTTGATAATTACCAAGATAACTTGGTGGAAGAGAGCTGGATTGTCTTGTCTTAGTTTGAATTCTTCTCCAAGGTTGTCTCATGTTTTTAATCAGGTGAAGTGTATGTTTGGATGGGGAATCGTGCAGTCCAGATGTTGTTGGAATGCAACTGCCATCAAACTTAGCCAGCATAGACAATGGTGAAGGGGATGGGGAATTCTCCAAGAGCATCTAGAGGGTTTCATGTTCCTCCTACCCCTGCTTTTACTGCTTTTGCCTGTGGCTTAAATGGCATATATCCTGCTTTTGCTAATGCTACAAGATGGTTCCCCACACTAATAAGTCATTTTCTACTTAATATTTTATTTTTTGTTCATTTGCTCTTTTTTCCTTTTTTTGTGTGTGGAGCATGAAGACATGTAGGAAATGTAGATGTTGCTCTGAGCAGTTCCATATCAGCGTTGACTTTTAAATCTGACTTGATTTCCCAGAATATTTATGTGTATGTGTGCGCATGCACTTGTATCTCAGGACGTAACTAAACAAGAGTTTGCCGTCTTTAACCAATCCAGTTGGAATACATAGCTTGCTTGCCAAGGCTGATCAAGTTTCCCCTCAAAACATTTTTCAGGTGAAATATTGGAGAGGTTTGTTTGTTTACTACAAGGATGGCCAGCCTGTGAAATCTGGATGTTGTTGGACTGAAACACCCTCCTGCCCTAATGAATATCATGAGGGATGATTACAGTTGTCATCCAACAACAGTTGAATGGCTGTAAATGACCCATCCCTCACTTAATATATTTTGTATTCTACTCTTTGACTTGAGTCCTCAAGGTGCACCAAAGCATTTACAAAATACAAGAGAGAGAGAGCAAGAACTACATGTGCCAAAGCCCAAAATGAACAACATGAGCAGCTCCACTAGTACATGAGTCAGTATCTGATGTTCTTTCCAACAGGGCAGTTAGGTGCATGGGGGCAGGTGAAGGAGTGGCAGAACTGGAGCAGCCTGCATTTGCTCCCCTCCCTCAAACCTCCCTCAAACACATTCTTTTAGGAAACAGTTAAACTGATGGGGTGGTGGTGGGGAACACAAGCTAAAAGCTAAGTAACTGGAGTTAATGCTTTCACTATCACTAATGTCTTTGATTCTGCATCTCCTGTCTATTATTTTAATGTGAAGAATATAATATGCATCTAGTAACTGCTCTGCAGTGCACAATTAGTGACAGGCAGCAGGCATTGTGTAAGAGAATTTTTTTTTTTTAAAAAAATGGGAACTACTCTCAGGAATAATAAATCTGCTGTTTCAGAAGTGGTTATAACTTTGCCTCAGTGGTGTTTCATTTCCAATAATTCTATTTCTTTCTCCTGTTAGATGTTAGTGCACAGGTCCTGCAAGCCAGGGAAGAGTGGGATGCTGTGGCAAATGTCCATCCTGGAGGTATGGAAACAACTACAATAACATTTCCTTCATGATTGGGACTAATTAAACATTACAGTAGATTAGTTTGAATGATAATCAAGAAAAAGGACCACAGAAACATTGTCTAAAAATTTCAGTTGAAGGTTTTGCATGTCATGAAGTCTAAAATTTCTAATGTTAAACCCAGTGTATGTTGTTAATGTTTCAGTTTTTCTTTTCAATGAGTTAGAAAGCTCGTTATAATAATATAAATAATAATAATAATAATTTTTTATTTATACCCTTTCTCTCTGCCAAGCAATCAGGGCGGCTTACAGCATTTAATGCTTACAGCATTAAAATCCAAAAAGTGTAATTACAATATTACATAAAAACCTAAGAATCCCAAAACCCACCCACCCCTTAAAAAACTATTAAACAAGTTGTAAATTAAAACATAATAGATAGCAGCGGCAACTCTTAAGCGAAGATGGAGGAGGAAAAGATGGGGGAAAGATTATTGGGCATGTTGTTTAGCACCATGGGGAGAATGTAGTAAAAGCTAATCATAGAACCTAAAAAGGCAGACACTATGTTGTATAGTCATGCACTGACTTTACTCTGTGTATGTGCATGTGTGCGTGTATACATGCATCTGTGTGGACTACGTGCTTCATATTCCGAGAGCCATGAAATGTCTCGGCAGGAGGAACTCTACTAAGAGGATAAACCCTAAGAGTTGTGTTGAAATTAATGCTGCCTCAAATCTTTTCTTCCTCCTTCAAGTGAAAAGTTTACTCTGAGTGCTACTGAATAGAAGCCATGCAATGGCTCTGCTCACCCTATTCTTTTGATTTACAATGAGGTTATGCTGCCTCATAGGATTTGTAATGTTCATAATGTAGATAAAAAATGTATGCTACTGAGATACGAAAGACTATGTTCTGATTTCAAATGGAACAAGGGTGAATTATCACACTGAAGTTAATTGACTTTAAATGGACTTTGCCATTAAAAATGATATAAAGGGGCTTTGAAACATTACAGAAGACTAATTAGCAAAAAGGTTTATGATACAGTAAAAAAAACCAAACATTTCTTGGTTCAGGCTGGAAAAATGTGATTGATTTGCTGGAAGGAAGGCAGAATTTTTGTATTTTACTATGTATGTCAGAATTTCAGAGCAAGATTCCAACAGCTTTAGTATTCAGCTGGAATTCTGCTTTTCGTGAGTAAAGGATTGAAGAGTTAAATATGCTTTACTCTTTAACTGCAGAATTAAAGATTAAGATGAAAGATTAAGGACTGCAGCATTAATGAGATTGAGGCAAGGCTTTCTGCATAAGGTACTATGGTGTACATTAAAAGGTCAGCATCTAAAACAGGGGCAGGCAACCTTTCCCCTTTAAGGGCTGAGGGACTTCAGCTCCCAGAATCCAAGGAGCTATTGGCCAACATGGGACTATTGGCCAACATGGCTGAGGCTTCTGGGAGCTGAAGTCCCTCGGCCCTTAAAGGGGAAAGGTTGCCTACCCCTGATCTAAAATCTCCCTCTGGCCATATTGTAGGGGACTGTTGTTTTTTACTGGCACTTCTAGGCAGGGACTCTTAGAGGTAGCAAATTACTTAACAGGCATAACAAATAGGTTGTCTGAGAGCAAGGCAATCTAGCATTCTTTCTTTCCCTTTGTGTGTGGCTTCTTTTAACCTTACCCTATCCAAGCTTCTCTGTGTTTATTCAGAGGTTAGAATAGAAGAATCTTGTTGGATAAAACCAAATGCCTATTTAGTTTAGAATCCTGCTTTGTAGGGAAAAGGTGCTGAAAAGTTCGTGGCCTGATCAAGAAGGGAAATACCTATAGTCCTGAAACATACATGCTATTTCATATATTGACCCTGATGTTTGACACACTTGGCACATCATTTCTCAAGTTTCTTTAAACCCCTGCCCTCTTCTGATATCTGGTCCCTGAAATCATGCTGTGCTGCTGCCATCACCACTGAATCATTCAATTATTGCTTTCCTTCCAAACTCTTTCTAAAGATTGGAAACAGGAAATAGACAAGATCTGATGAGGAGGGTGGGTGGTCTATGCACTCAAAACCCAAATTCTTCAAAACATCCATAGTCTTGCCAGCCCTGTGTGCAAGTGCATTATCCTGCAAAAGAGAACACCTTTCCATAGCTTCCCTCACCATTTTTCCTTCAGTGCCCCCTTTAATTGACACAAGTTAAATTAGTATTCTGCATTAACTATTTGGCTCTTCTGAAGCTAATCAGTTATCTTCCTTATTTCAACTGTGGCTATGACCATTCCTGCTGATCCTTGAGTCTTGAATTTCTTCAGCCATTGAGAAGCTGGATGCTGCCACTTCAAGGACATCAACAGTGATGAGTTTTTTTAAAAAACATCATTAGATTGATTTTGCAAAGGGTTGCAAAATCAACTTGGAAGTATCTACTCAATTTAGTTTCTGATCAGCATTCAAAAATTTCAACATCCACTTGGCAGACAGCTTCTGCATAGCCAACTGCTATAAACTCAATGCATTCCTGGGATATCTCTAGGATCTCAGAAATTATTTTAGCTGAGATTTGCCAATCTGTCAAAATCAGATCATGAACATGCTCAACAATTTCAGGAGCTGACACTTGAAGGGCTCCCACATCTTGCCACGTCTTCAGTCTCAAAATATCCATGCTGAAAGTTGGCACACCACTTCTTCACAGTTGAATATGACAAGCACTTGTCACACAATGTTTGACTCATACACTCCTTTGGAGTTTTCTTCTTCAGGAACAGGAGCTTCATGATTTTAAGCTACATTGACAAAATTTTGCTCAGATCTTGGGAAGTGGGTTAAGCATCCCCTTATATTGTGATCACAAGACATTTCTTGAGATCTGATTAGCAGGATGTAAAGACAAAAGCCTTCTCCAGCAATTTTTCAGCACTTAAAGATAGCAGTAGCACTTAGAGATAGTAGTGAAAGGTCTGCTATCTTTTTCTGGAGATAGCATATAGCCATTGTGATGAGTAGCCACTTAATGCTTTATTGTCCATTAATTGGCCTGGCCTTCATCAAGTCCAACCTCCTGCCATGCAGGAATACACAATCAAAGCACTCCCGACAGATGGACATCCAGCCTCTGTTTAAAATCTCCAAAGAAGGAGACTCCACCACACTTAAAGGGAGTGTGCTCCACTGTTGGAACAGCTCTTATTGTCAGGACATTCTTCCTAATACAATGGGACCTCAGTATCTGTGGGGTATCCATTCCAGATCCCACCCCCCGGCGGATACCAAAATCTATGGATGCTCAATTCCTGTTGTCCCCAGTGGTGACACATGTACATGGCTGTGCTGCCATTAGGGACAAGGGGACTTCATAAAGTAGGCGCTAGGGGACTTCATGGGATGTGGAGCCAAAGCCTTCCTCCTTCCAGGAATGACCCTCTTCTTCCCCTGGGAGCCTGGGGGTGGTGGCTGCAAGGGTCGCAGCTCTATCGCTACCCCCTTGGGTGGTTGAGGGGATCCCGCAGGGTTGAGATACAGCTGTCTGAAATCGGGGAGTCCACTTCCTAGAAAGCCAAGTCCTACCTGCTGTTGTTGCACCTGCCACCACTGCCGCCTTCTTCCTCCTCTTCCTGGCAGTCTTCTTTCTCTTCCTCCTCCTTGCAATTACTTCACCACCTGAGAAGAGCAGCTTCTGCCAGATTAGGGCAGCTGCCCGTGGGGCTGTGAAGGCCGACATTGCTGCTGGCAGAAACTGCTCTTCTCTGGCAGTGGGAGTGATGGCAAGGAGGAGAAGGAAGAGGATGACCTTCCTTTTTTGCCAAAAATGTAACCAATAAAAATGCAATAGATTTTTGTCTGTAGGGAAATAGGACAATTTTCGTCCCAGATGTATTTTGTCGGAAAACAGGAAAACTGTGCATAGCAGAACACAGGGATATTGTTCACACATTTTCAGGTGACAATGTTGTGAAATGCCTGCATTGTCGTTCTATATTAACTGTCAAAAAAAGGTGGCTCTGGGAGATATAACTGTGCCTGGATGAGGTTCAATGTTTCTTCCCCAAAAAGAACAACTGGGGGTGGCGGTTTTCCACCCATGTATACCCCCTTTAACCCACACTAGTGTGTTGCTAGTGAACTGGAACTGACACCATGCCGCTTCTGTTTCCTATTTGGACAGATTTTCATTCCTTTTGTTATTTGGGCAGACAATGGATCTTCTTGTTTAATTGTTCCCTGCTTTTACCTATTGCTTTTGTATTTTTAGATTGCACGCCTTTGGCAGGTTTTTATTATTTTAATACTTTTATTATCTCTTTGTACAGTGCTGTGTACATTGACAGCGCTTTAGAAATAAACTATAATAATAATAATAATAATAATAATAATAATAATAATAATTGTTGTCTGGAGGAGCTGGAGGGGTAGAAGAAACAAACCTCCATGCTGCCTGGTTTTAAGGTGTTTGGAGTAAATTTCAGATAAAAATTTACCTCCCCAAATTTACTTTTAAAATATTTAAATGTGAGGTGGCTGGGGACGTTGAGGTGTCCTGGGGTTAAGAAATGACAGTGAAGCTGTACATCAGGGGTTGGCAACCTTTGTTGCCGGGGGGCTGGGTGGGCATGTGTGCGCATGCGCGCGCGCCATTTTGGAACGCCCCCTCCGTACGTGCACCGTGCGAATTCACCCAGAGCACAGGTGGGGGGCCTTCCCTGGGCCTTGGGAACACCCCCTGCATGTGCACCATGCGAATTCGCCTGGCGCACAGGCAGGGGGGCCTTGGGAAGGTCCCCACCGTGTGTGCGCCAACCAAATTCGCCCGGCACATGGGCTGGGGGGCATTCCCAAGGCCCAGGGAAGGCCCCACGGCGGTTGCGCCATATGAATTCACATGGCGCAGCCACCATAGGGCCTTCCAAAATGGCGCCTGCGAGCACAAGCACCATTTTTGCATCAAAAATGTCACCCGCGCATGCGTGCGCAAGTGCGGGTGCTATTTTGGATGCAAAAATGGCGTCCGCGCAGTGTGCGGGTGCGCGTGGTGTGGTGGCGGCAGTGGGACCGGCCACGGGCTGGGCCCAAGGCCTCCATGGGCCGCACCCGGCCCACGGGCTGTAGGTTGCCAACCCCTGCTGTACATAGCCCATGGGCAAAAGCATTTCTCCCAGTAGTTGCATGCTTGCTATACAAGGTGTGAGTCCAACTTTGGCTGATTTACTTTTAGTATCCCTGCCAAGAGCAGAAAAATGAGGCATTTAAGAGTTGCGTGAGTGAGACAGGGAGACTTAGCATGTGAGAAAGTCTGAGAATGTGTGGGAATCAGTAGCTGTGAGGGAGGGAGAAAGACAGTGACTTGAGAGAGTGTGTGTAAGAATTAATTGGCTAAGAAGATATGAGGGAGAAAGCAAGCAGGACAAGCATGCAGCTGAGCATGTGTGAGTGTGTGAAGCTTGTGTGTGTCACAACAAGATAAAGGAATCCTGTGTAGAACCCCTGGAGACTGAAAGAAATCCCTCTCAGAGAAATGGGCCAGCAGGTCAGAGAATTAGTGCAAATGAACCCCTGCGAGAGTGAGTGTGTGAAAGAAAAAGTGCGAAACAGTGTGACTGAGTGTTTGTGAGAGAATGAGTGTACCTGTGAGTATGCTGGGGGGGGGGCAGAGAAATGGGGTATATTGGGAGCTGTTTCCACTGGGCCCCCAAATCTTCTGCCACCCCCAATGCCTCCGGTAGCTGCCCAGATGCCCTGTTGCTTATCCCTTTTTTCCTTGGGCCTTATCCTGCCTCACCCCACCTAACTGGAACTATAACCTCTGCCTATGAATGGGAATCCCCAGCTGGCTGGCCAAGCAGGTGGAGGTGGCAGTGTAGGGCAGCAATGAACTGAGGCCTATGCTCTGCTCCAGTGTCTTGCAGAAAGTGGGGTGCTTGCACCACTCCTCTTCAGCCAGCCAGTCTGATGTGCCATTCATTCAGGAGTACAGCCACCAAGGCCATTTCTCCACCTCCGAAGCAGCCCAGCCAGAGCTAGATGACAACAGCAGCCCTAAGCAAGAGGCGCCACTGACCTCCTCTGTCACCAGGGGCCCTGGCTCTTGTTCAGCTGCCTAGTGCCCAGACTGAGCAAATGCGCTGGCTGAGGCTCCAACAGCATCTCATCCTGAGAACAAGGGCAGTGATGGGATAGGTGAGGGAAGCAGCAGCAGCAGTAGTAATGGTGGCTTGGCATGGGCCCTGCAAGAGTCTATGATCCCTTTTGTTCTCCTGCTCCAAGCTCCCTCTTCACCTCTCTGTTCCCATTAGGAACAGAGAGAAAAAGTTTGGGAAGGAGAAAAAGTTTGGGAAGTGGAGGAGGAGGGATCAGGGCCTCCAAGTGTTGTGCCCCCCCTTGAGCAACTCTCATCCCTCCAGGGGGGTCCTGTCCCCAGTTTAAGAACTGCTGACCTACGCAGCTCCTGACAATTATTTCCCGTGAAAGATAGGAAACCCTGAGTTGTTTCAGACTGTAGCCTTGTTTCTTGCAGGACTCTTGAGTCCTCTCTATGCAAGTTGGAACTCTCCACTCCTTCCCAAGGGAGAAGATACAGTCTGCAGCTTCTCCAGTGAAGAAAGGGGGCCATCCAGCCGACAATCACTGCCATACAGTGCTTATTATTATGCATGTATTAGTATATTTCTTTCCTTTCCTTCAGTGAGCTCCACCTCCCCAATTTATCCTCACAGCAACCCCGTGATGTAGGTCAGGCTGAGAGAGGGTGACTGGCCCAAGATCAATCAGTGAATTTCATGGCTCAGTGGAAGATCTAGATCATAGAATCATAGAGTCATAGAATCATAGAGTTGGAAGAGACC
>CM034702.1:12306220-12324527 GCA_020142125.1 Phrynosoma platyrhinos
AGGCTCTTTGGTGTTTTCTTAGTTTTCAAACTAATAATATTGCTGAGACAATGCAGTCAGGTTATGGCTCTGCTCCCTCCCTGCAGTCTCCAATGATATGGTTCTCTCTATAAGAATGGGGCAGTTTTTAAAGAGTAGCACTGAAATTTTCTTTTTGGGCCTTTCCAAAGTAACTCTATGATTCTATGATTCTATGGTTGGTAGTACTGGTGGCACACACCCAGTATGCATGCATGGATTGACTGTGTTAGACTGTATGGGCTCATTGATGGTCTTTGTAATTCCAGAAGTCATCCTTCTTCTACCAGCCAACCCAAGATGGAGGCCCCTCTGGTCAGCCTGGATGAAGAGTTTGAAGACCTGAGGCCATGCTACATAGAAGAGAGGGAAGAGAAATCACGTTATTTTTATGGGTCCTCTCCTCAGCATTTGGAGGACCCCTCCCTTTCTGAGCTTGAGAATTTCTCCTCCGAAATCATCAGCTTCAAGTCCATGGAAGACTTGGTGAATGAATTTGATGAGAAGCTCAATGTCTGCTTTCGGAATTACAATGCCAAAACTGAGAACTTGGCCCCTGTGAAAAACCATCTCCAGATCCAAGAAGAGGAGGAAAATCTGCAAGATGAGGAGTGAGTAACAGTAGTTATCAAATTTGCAGACGACACCAAATTCTGTTCTGACAGTGGCCTCTTGTCCTTGGTACAGATTCCTCATCAGGACTATCAGATGTAGTGGTATCCCCATGTCTTTGAGTGCATTCCATAGTTTTTCGTGATCTATACAATCAAATGCTTTGCTGTAGTCTATGAAACACATGCTGATTCTTTTTTGGAATTCTTTGGTGCACTCCATTAGCCATATTAAGTTTGCAATGTGATCCCTAGTGCCTTTCCCTTTTCTGAATCCTGCTTGCACCTCTAGAATTTCTTTCTCCATGTATGGTTGGAGTCTATGCTGCAGAATTTTGAGCATTATTTTGCTTGTGTGGGAGATTAGTGCTATTGTCCTACTGATTTTTAAATCTCCTTTCTTGTGGATTGGTATGTATATCGAGTGTTTCCAGTCCAGACTGCTTTGTTTTCCATATTTGCTGGCATATTTCAGTTAGCACTAAAGTGCATCTGTCTGTAGGCACTGTAGCAAGTCAATTGGGATATCATCTGTTCTCAGTGATTTCCCCCCCTCCCATTTCTTTTATTGAAGATTCCACTACACTTCTTAGAATTTGTGGTTCATCCTCATATGGCTCCTCATTCCAAATATCATTAATTCCAGCACCTTTTGTATTGCCTAGTTATTCCCTGGTTATTCCTGGGATAATGACTCTTTAATTGCGCTGTGTGTGAAAATCTTAATCGTGATAATCACTGTTTAAACTCCCAGTCCCCCCTCCCCCAAGTGATAAACTCCTAGGAAATAAATAAATAAATAAATAAATAAATAAAGGACCACAAATTTAGTGCCAGTCCCTGGAATATTGGAAGAAATAATCTGAAAACTAGTGCTTTGAAATTTACACACAAGTCCAACAAAAAGCAGGAAAAAGCAAACAACAACATTATTAGAAACCACTATTATCACCTGTCAGCTTATTTGGTCTTATTCTTTTAAATTTTGGAAGTGCTCGCTATAACGAAAAGTTTATTGGGTGTGGGTCACAAATTGTTCTTCCCAATGTTTAGGTGAAACTCTAATATTTTCTTATAATTTGAATCTATTGGTTCATGCCTGCTTCATCTACTACATGACATCCCTTAAGGGTGGATATATGGATAGTATGTCATCTCTCAATGTTCTCTTTTCCAGGAGGAACACATTCAGCTCCCTCAGCCACTCCTCAGAGAGTTTGGCTTCTGTACCTTTTACCAGCTTGGTCCCCCCCCCCTCTGGAAACATTCCAGCTTGACAATACCAAAGAGGCAGTTTGTTTTAGAATGCATGCTTGCAAGATTCTTGCTGAAGGGTTGCAATTTGTGACTTGTGTGTAAATTGTGTGTCATGTAGTAGATGAAGCAGGCATGAACCAATAGATTAAAATTATAAGAAAATATTAGAGTTTCACCTAAACATTGGGAAGAATTTCCTGGCAGAGCTGTTGCCTTGGAGGCTGGTGAACCCTTCTTTATTGGAAGTTTTTTAAACAGAGGTTCAGTGGCCATCTCTTGGGAGTGCTTTAGCTGTATATTCCTACATGACAGAGGTTTGACTAGATGTCTATTCAATTCTTTTCAACTCTATAATTCTGTGATTCTATAATTCTGTGATATACAGCTAATTTGACAATCTGCATTCATATGGAAGCCCAATACAGTTGTCCTTTGATGAGTGAAGGTGGAGAAAGAAGCTTCCTGTACACCTTCCCCTCTGTCATCAGCTGCTCTCTTAGGACGTTATCACACATGGGCCAGAAAGCGATAATAAAGTGGAAATTAGGCATTCCGAAAATAAACAGAAAATAAACCTTGATTTCGCAAATGGCCTTCACACGTAATTACCTTAATTGTGAATTTACAGTAAGCGCATTTAACGTTCACACACAAGTGAGAAAATCCTGTAAATGTACTAGAAATGAGCTTTTTGCACATGCACAGATAGAGGAATGCTCACTGGAACAATGGGAAAAGCAGGGAAATGCTCCCAAATTCGCATATGCTTTTCACATTACAGTAAATGCGAAATTACCTTAATTTCGCATTAGCATTTCCCCCAAACAACTGAATTTCAAAAGATCTCGGATAACACCAGTTTCTGTCCACTTTCTGTCCAGTTTCTGTGTGACGTCATGTGAAAACACGGGGCAGAAATCCAGTTTTTGTTTGGGATTTGTGTGGATTAACCAGCAGATTTGCCCCCTTGTGATAACGTCCTTAGAGTGCTGTTGTCCATTCCTTAGCCTTCATTAAAAAAAATATCCAAAAATCCACACAATCAAAACATAGTCATGCTGATTCATGAGTAAGCCAACCAATCCACAATTGGGCAACACCTTGATTAGAACCAACCAAGATGCCACAAAAATACAAGGTATCAGTTCTGCATCTCTTCATCATACTAGATGGTACTCTCTCTCTCTCTGGGGATGGGGGAAGAAACAAAAAAAGCCAACGAGTCTAAAAATATTGTGCCCACGAGAAGATCTCCAATCAGTCATCATGTGGAGGTTGCAGAATGAATGAGTCACTGGTGGATGTGTTGATACCACTTTACACTCAGTAGTTCATATAAGGATACAAAATCAATGGCTGTTCTCACTTTTTGAAAGTATTAGGCTGGCTGTATCTCAGGGGTAAACACATGGGCCATTTCAAACCACTTTGAAGGCAGGGCGCTTAGGTGCCTCCAAAGCGGGCAGAAACCAGATTGAAGCCACACTCTGGGGCTACAAACCAGAGCAAAAAGAAGCCTGAATATTCTGACTTGGACCGGAAAATGTGCACCTTTAACCTTGCATATAAACCCTCTGATGTGAGAGCAGTTCTGAAGGAGTGATCCATCCTAACCCTAACCCTGAAGCTGCATATAAATGCATGGTGCAGGTGCACATTTAAAAAGGACAGAGCTGGCGTTCCCAAGTGATAGAGGCAGCAATGCAAAAAAGTGAAAGAATAATACTTCCAATGGATGTAATTACAACATATACAAACCAGACAGTCCAAGAGGGGGCAAGGGGTGAAGGGGGGAGGAAGGGAACATGTGGGGTGGGGTCTTCATGACTGTATTTTACTAGCGTTTTACTGGGCACACTGATACCCTGTCCCGGTGGAAGATCACAGGTGCAACTGTCTGGCCGATCAAAGTGCTGGCCATCCAGTGTGATAGCATCTAAGCAGCAGGTGGCAGCTGGCAGTGTGTTTGGCTTGGTACCATGCCATGCAGTTGAGCTGTGCATATTCGGGCTGCCATGGGAGCAGCCCATGTGGTCAGTGGGGTTTTGAACCATTTTTGGAAAAAGCAAGTTCAAGCTGATTTTTCCTGCTCATCTGTTGTGCCCCTCAGATATCTTTCCATTGCCTTGTGTAAAATACTTACGTTTCCTTAGCGTATGAATACACATGGGTTTTATTAAGCCATTTTCTTTCAGTCCTTTCATTGAGAACAGTTTCTTGAATGGTGATCTCACAGTGTGTCAATGCTATGTTAGATAATTCCCCAAACTAGTTGCCTTCATGGCTATGGAAGGGAAATGTTCCATTACTGTATCAAAATGGTCACAGGAATTGCCCCATATTGAAAGGTTGCTAGTTAGCAGCTAGCACCTTGAAACTTCTGTTTTGTTTGGCTCTTAATTTTCAAGCTATCCAATAAAGATCAGCCCTACCATTAGTCAGAGTGATGTCTCAAGGGGGAGATGTTGAGGGTGGAGGCCAGCAATTTGGTGCTGGAGGCAAAATTATTTGTGCTTCATGATCTGCCAGGTGCCCCTTAAGCTATCCTGCCATCAGATAAAGTGGAAAATGGGGACACGTTAATAGCAAATGCAATCAGATTTTGTACAGTATATGGAGACAAGGACAATCATTTTGTCCTTTGCCTTAGGCAGCCAAGGGTTTTGGGCCAGTCCTGTACCAAACAGTGTTTAAGGCTAATGGACCCGGGATGAAACTGGGAAGCAGATCTGGTGACAAAATCCCTGTGATAATATCAGGGTGCCACCCGAATTAAAATTTAAGTTGGAAGAGGTAAGCCAGTTTAAAAAGTGGTGCGATAAGCTGCTCAGATAGTGCAGTTTACATAGGAGGGCCTATGGTATCAGGCAGGGTCATGTTGGAGTGATGGCCATATAAATGTCTTTCTCTGCTAGGGTCAATGGTAGACAGTAATATCAAGTACATCTCTATCTCTACATTTCAGTAGAGAGGATTAATTTTGGTACATTTAAGGATTTCAGATTTTCAGATGGGTCTCATGGCACATGACACCAATGGATCTCCCGACTGATGCTGTGTGCCAGCAAAATCTGGTGGCGCAGCAGTAACCAAAGTGTGTGTGCATATGTGCACATGTACCTTCAAGTTGCTTGTCAACATATGGCAAAAACATGAATTTTATAGGACTCTTAGGCAAGTAGTACTTGGAGGTGGTTTTGCCAGTTCTTTCCTCAGAAATATAGCCTCCAGCACCTGGAATTCATTGGTGATCTCCCATCCAATTATTAACCAGGATCGATCCTGCTTAGCTTCCAATATCAGACATGGTTTGATGCCTTTAGAATATTTATTCCCTTCCAATGGTAGGGGACTATTTCTGTTTTCCACAAATTGCATTTTTTCACAGAAACAAACTGCAAATGGAATTGCCCATCAATAATTAATCTTAGGACAGTGGACTAAGCAATCACACTCTATGGTGTGCCACATTGTGTTTTGTTTAAAATCATAGTAATTAGTTCTAACTTTGCATCCATGTCCTTTATGTTAGCTTTTACAAATGTTACAGAAGTTGTGTCTTATTTCTGAAGATGTGTTTTCTTCTTATTTGCCCATGTTTAAGTGACAACCCTAGGAGTGCAATCAACTTAGGTATTTCTTTATTATTTCACTATGATATGTGAATAATATTTCTGCAAAGTTGTATGAAAAGCTGTGGTTGGGAGCAAATATCAGTGGACTCATCATTGTTGACAGGCAAAAAAAATCCAGCATCTTTTTCATGGACAGAAGAATAATTTCTCTTTGTTTTACATTACAAGGATTAGATTTTTCCAGTATCTTTATTCTTTTTGGTGCTGAATCTGTTGCTCCCCTGTTTAGCGCCCTGCAGCTGGTAGAGTCCCCCCCCTTTTCTTGGCTTGATCCCAGAAATGTGGCTTGTTTATTTCCCTGAATAGAGACATTGTTTACTATTCTAAATATGTTGCCACCTTTTGCAAAAGTCAGTTATGCCAAAAACCTTGTTTTGCTATTTCATGATAGCACTGATTCCACTCTAGTAGAAAACAATCACAAGAATCAAGTTAATCTGAATGAGGAAACAGGAGTGGAGCTGAAATCGAGATACTTGGGACTTGCTCTCAAACATCCAAATCATGCTGCTTGTTCTCAGGGCCCCCGCTTGCTCTTCCCACTTCAGCTTGTCAAACCTGTGCTGCCCCATACATTGTGTGCACTGATGCACATTCAGGTGCATATTACATGACTGAATAATTAGACTGAAATAATTAGACTGAAAAATAATTATGTCTGAATTGGGCTGTAGGAGATTACAATATAGTTTTATGGAATTTATCATGGATGTCAATCTGCAGGTCTCAAGCAGAGGTCTTTCCAATCATTTGTTACCAAGGGCCCATTCATACTACCGAATTATAGTGCCAATATTCCACTTCAATTGTCATGGTTCCATCCTGTGAAATCCTGGGATTTGTAGTTTGGGGAGGCACTAGAGGGCTCTGACTGACAATTTTAAATGCCTTCCTTAATTTAAAATCCCAGGATTCCATAGGATGGATCCATGGCAGTTAAAGAGGAATCATTGCACTTTGATTCTGTAATGTGAATGGGCCCTTGATCCTTTGGTCTATTCACACTAGTGACTGAATCCGGATTGGATCTGGTACATGGAAAGTTAATGTTCTTATGTTATGGTGGTTCATCTAGTTTCCATGTACTGTTCGGCATTTAATTGAGGGAGGGTATGAGGTGACTGGTATCAAAACTCTGTTGTTGTCGTTGTTGTTGTTAACTGTTCTTGAGTCAACTTTGATTCTTGGTGACCCAATGGATGAGCCATCTCCAACATTCCCTGTCCTCAGTCTCTCTGTTCATGTCCTGAAGGCCTCCTGGATTGAGTTTAACCACCTGGCATGTGGTCTTCCTCTATTTCTCCTGCCTTCGACTTTTCCTAGTATCATTGTCTTTTCCAATGATTTGTGCTTTCTCAAGATATGGCCAAAGTACAACAGTGTCAATTTGGTCATCTTGGCTTCCAGAGAGAGTTGGAGTTTGATCTGTAATAGAATCCATTTGTTTGTCTTTTTGGCCATCCATGATATCTTCAACTCTCTTCCCCAGCACCACATCTCAAATGAGTTGATTTTCTTTCTATTGGCTTTTTTCACTATCCAGTTTCTCACATCTATACATAGCTTGGACAATCATCACTTTTGTGTTCAGAGTTATATCTTCAGTCTTTAGGATCTTGTACAGTGATTTCATAGCTGTCCTTCCCATTCCTAGTCTTCTTCTGATTTCTTTACTGCAGTCTTTATTCTGATTAACCCAAGATATGGGAACTCTTTGACTAATTCAATTTTCTTGCCGCCTAGGATGAATTCTTGTAAGTCTTCCATGATCATTTTTTCTGTTTTCTTAATATTAATATTATATTTCTTAATATTAAGCCTACCTTGTCACTTTCTTCTTTAACTTTCACCAGTAATTGTTCCAGGCCCTTGCTGTTTTCTGCTAGTAATATTGTGTCATCTGCATATCTTAGGTTGTTGATGTTCCTTTCTCTGATCTTTGCTCCTTCTGTTCCTGACTTTAGCCCAGCTTTTTGTACTATATTTTCTGCATACAGGCTGAATAAATAGGGTGATAAAATGCAGCCTTTCCTGATCCCTTTGCCAATTGGGAATCATTCCGTTTTTCCGTATTCACTTCTGACAGCAATCTCTTGTCCTGAGTATAGGTTACACTTCAGGACTATAAAAGGTAGTGGCACTCCCATTTCTTTGAGAACATTCCATAGTTTTCCATGATGCAGTCAAAGGCTTTTCTGTAGTCAGTAAAGCACATGCAGGTTTTCTTTTAGAATTCTCTTGTCTGCTCCATTATCCATTGTATGTTTGCAATGTGATTCCTAGTTCCTCTTCCTTTCCAAAACTGCATACCCTTCAACATTTCATAGATGAAAACTGAGACACATCTGCCCAAGGAATACCAGAGTGTGGTCTGAATGGCAAAAGCTGTTAATGAAGAAGACCACACAAGCTAGCAGAGGCTACAGCAGTTTGATTTTGTCTGAGTCTACTGAGAAAGAAAAGACTCTGCCCCTCCTCTCCCCATCCTTGCACTGCAGAGCTAACTGTACAAACTGTTTTTGCCCTTTGAATTTGGTTTGCAGCAAATGAAGTAAGTTGAGGGTAAAGTGGGAGGAGGAGAGAGAAGCTGGGGCATATTAAAAGCAACTGAAAAGTGGGGTGACAGAGGATTAATCAGGACTGGTTCTGCTAAATTGAGATAGTTGGAGGGTATGATGATTTTGACTAGCACTTTAGCAGACCCTAAAAGTTTCACTATGGCTTGAGCTCCCATATATGTTGTGAATTTGATATGACTTTTACTGCCATAATGCTGTCCTACATAATGCTGTTCTTTGTACTTTGTTGAGGCACTTACTAGAGAGCTCTAGTTCCCACCGCTGTATCAGCTCTCTAGCAGAGAATTCTCAGTATTTTACTATACTACATATTTCTGGATTCTTTAGGATAGGGCTATGACAGTGAAAGCGTTATCACTATTTCTGTGTTGTGTACATTCAGAGGCAACCCAACTGTAAACTAGACCAATCGATTCAGCCCCTCATTGACCTCATGGGATTTACGGTACTTCACAGAGAGCCTGAGACACTGGGTCTAATAGGTCAGCTGGAAACTGCATTTGTCCCTGTGGCTGTATTTGTGTTGTGTTTATTCCACAAATAAAATAATTTCATGATAATGAAATGCTTTGTTGATTTGTTATGACAATTGGCTGTAACATGACTGCTTCATAAGAACCCAAAATATTAGACTGAAACTGATGAGATCGCCGATACGCATGAAATTCATACAAAACAACCCCACAGAGTAACAAGAGCCCGCTATCCAGCAACATTCAGTGGCCTGCACTTGGTTTACAACCCACACTCAAACTGTTTTTGCTTTCCTTTGCAGTTGGAAAAGTAGACACTGCACCATAAAATACTAGTAGTGGCAACAGTACTAAATAATTAAAATAGAACAATAAATAATTGAATTTAATTCAATTAGAAATAGTGCAAACCATTCCCCTCTGGAGGCCTGCAGGTTAGAAAGTTGTTACACCAGGGCTTACTCCTGAGCACATATGCAGAGAATTAAGCTGTGCTTGGTATTCTTGATGGAAAAATGTCCAAATTAATAAAACTTGTATCACCCAATTTGCCTTGACCTCATCCGCTTCCTTCCTTCCTTCCTTCCTTCCTTCCTTCCTTCCTTTATTAAATATCTGGCCTTTCTCCTAGTATGGGACTCAAGGCAGCACCAAAAAAGCCATAATGATAAAAAAAGTTTTAAACAATTAAATAAACTACCATATTTAAATATCCATAGTTTAAAATAATGTAAACTCAAAGCATGTCAATAAAATGAAAGTACAGCACAGGCACTCCATTAAAAGATCTTACTGCATAACTGTAGGGTAATTTAAGTTTCCCGAGGCTTCAGCCTTTAGCAAGGCAACAAACATATTGAAATATCAAAAATGTCAAAGCCAAGCCTGTTAGAGTCTAGCTTTAAATCATCAGAGTAGCAGAAATGGGACTTTGTCTAACTATGCTTCCCTAAGAACTGAGACCGACTCAAAAACAACAAACACATAGCTTGTAGTTTAAAACAAAATTTTATTAATGGCTTTAATCTATATAGACATAAAGGCTATATCTTAATCTAGCCAGTGAATAATTCAGGTAAAAGGAAATCTTTATCTTACCATCTTTCCAAAGAAAGTTGAGACAGGAGGAAGATGGAAAAGCAACAGTTCAGTTGAAAATCTTGAGAGATTATGTCTGCTAGTCCCAAAGGGGGAGTGACCTAAATGACATGGTTAGTTTAAATGAGAGAGAGAGAGAGAGAGAGAGAGAGAGAGAGAGAGAGAGAGAGAGAGAAAGAGTTTGCATGCAGGAAATCCCTATCTATCTAAGGAGGGGGAAAGAGAATGCAAAAATCTTCCAACAGTATCCAATTAATCACCACTTACTTGTTCAGATAGCAAGATACCTACCTACCTGCAAAAGATTGCAGGGAAGGGGCCAACCTAATCTCCTTCGGGAGAGAATTCCATATCCTGGGAGCAGCCAAGAAGGTGTTCTCACCTATTTCCACTTGTTTATACTCTGATAGTCACCTTGCCTGACTTATAAAAGTAACCATACTCTGTTACTGACTTCACTTTGTCTATCTCAAGTTGGATAAAGCTCAAGCAAGCCCTAAAGGAATATTTTAGGGGAACATAAGTAGATCAGCTAGAATTAGCTAATTCTATATATGTTCTGACTTTGGAGATACTGGCTGTAAATCTAAAATTAGCCATGAATTTACTCAGTATATCACCATAGTTTCCTGAATGTACTTGATCTCATCTGATTTTTAAAAATATTTCTTTATTCATATGCACCTCTCCATACATAAACATCTCATCTGATTTTAGAATTAGCTATGTTCAGACTTTGGAAATACTAGATTTAAATCTAAATTTATGCCACCATAGTTTCCTGAACATACTTGATCTCATCTGCTTTTAGAATTAGCTAATTCTATATATTCAGACTTTGGAAATATTGGATTTAAATCTAAATTAAGCCACATACCACCATAGTTTTCTGAATGTATTTGATCTTATCTAATTTTGAAAGCTAAGCAGGGTTGGGGCTGGTTAGTACTTGGATAGGAGATCACTAGGAATACTAGAAACCTCCTGGTAGGATTAATCCAAAGTCTTACCTGAAACTCTGGTAAATTAATGCCAGTCAGAATACAAGTGCTTCAATCCAGTTCCCCAGCAGTTGAAACAAATATGAGTGATAAACCTTGTAACATTGTTATAAAAATGAAGGAAATGTTATTGTTTAATCTCCAGGACTAAGGAGGTAAACTGAAACACAGGAGATTATCACATGCCTTAAATAATACTCCTTACCTCTCCCAAATTTAACTCTAATTCACACTGCAGCCGTGTTTTATTGCGCAGCTTTTGCAGCGGAATCTGACTTCAGAGTAGATCCCTGCTCCAATGTGCATTCGAAAATGCGCTTCGGCGGCCATTTTTCCAAGTCGGAAGGTTCTAACTTGTAAAAATAGCCACTGGAGCACATTTCCCAATTTGCATTGGAGCAGGGATCTACCCTGAAGTGAATTCCGCTCCAAAAGCCATGACCCCATAAATTCATAGGCTTTTCTTGGTAAGGAATACTCAGAAGTGGCTTGTAGCTGCCTTCCTCTGAAATATAGCTTTATTGTTGTGTGTCTTCAAGTCATTTCTGACTTATGGCAGCCCTAAGGCCATGGGGTTTTCTGGGCAAAATCTGCTCTGAAAGGGGTTGCCTTTTCCCTGCCTCTGAGGCTGAGAGTGTGTGACTTGCCCAAGGTCACCATGATAGGGTT
Source organism: Phrynosoma platyrhinos (assembly GCA_020142125.1). Taxonomy (NCBI): domain Eukaryota; kingdom Metazoa; phylum Chordata; class Lepidosauria; order Squamata; family Phrynosomatidae; genus Phrynosoma; species Phrynosoma platyrhinos. The sequence continues at coordinate 12,317,562 of CM034702.1, forward strand.
TCCATGATAGAGTGGGGGATTCAAACCTTGGTCTCCCACTGTCCTAGTCCAGCACTGAAACCACTACACCCTCCTGGTTCTTGAAATATAGTTTACCATAGTATTCCTTGCTAATACAGATCGAAGTACTTATCAGGCTGGGGGCCTGCTTCCAAGTTCGCAGAGGATCTGATGCCTTCGGGGTTTTTAGACCTTTATTTGGATCTTACTGGCCTTTTTAAAAAGACCGAATAATGTTTGGTCATGGAAAGCTATGAATTAAAAGAGAACAATAACTCTCCTGACCTTTTGTTTTTTGGGGGCTGGATCTGAACAAGGTGTACCTAGATTTCCGTTTAGATCAACTGTGGAACCACATTCATCTTAGGCATTGTAGATTGTTCTGTTGTTATTTTTGATGGGGTCATTCAGCAAAAGAGGATGAGGCAGCTTTGTCATTCCTGATTTGCTTCACATGCTCTTTTTAATTCTGCCTGCTGAGAAAAGTGTCCTGAGAGAAGCACCCCTGTTGTCAAGGCAGCTTCCCTCTATTAACATTCTCTTGTTTTCTTTCCCCCGCAGGGTTTGGGATGCTCTTACGGACAATTACATCCCATCCATCTCCGAGGACTGGAGAGATCCTAACATTGAGGTGCTAAATGGCAACGTCTCTGACACAGAGGTACTTATCTGGATTTCTCTGTCCCGACTCCCCTCCATTAATAATAAGATAAAATATTTGGCAAGCTTATGCAGAAGCGTTGCTTGAAAACATGGTTGAATGGGAAGATCAAATAATTAAGCAGCTCCATTAATGCATGCAAAATGACGGCCGCCTTGAACACATGGTTGAATCCGAAGACAATAATTAAGCAGCTCCATTAATGCATGCAAAATGACAGCTGTCTGCCATTCCACAGAGCAGGACTAATAGCAATGTGAGAAAGAAGCTCATGTCAAATGGTGGAACAGATTTCCCAGCACTCCTGAATTGGTACGGGAGAGGGCTGTATAAAGCGAGAGGCAGTGAATGAAGCAGCCTGATGTGTGTGCATGCAAAGGGAGGCATTGTCCTCTAGGCCCTTGTTGGCTCTGAGACTGACATTGAGGAGGTTTGTACCGCCTTCCACCCTGACACGTTTGGAACAATGGTGTGGCTGCTGGACTTCGGAACAATGGTGGCTCTGATGGCCAAAGGAGACATATCACAGAGCACTGCCGAGAATCAACCAGGCCCTTACCCTTTTTGCCACATTTGTTAATCTTGTTGAAAGACTAGGGGCCTTTTCAACCTACACAATTATTGTACTATGAGTCCACTTTAACAGCCATGGGTGCATCCTCTGAAATCCTGGGATTTGTAGTTTGGTGAGGCACTAGAGCTTTCTGGCAATGAATACAGTCGGGTCTTCCGTTCCATGGGTTTGCCATCTGTAGATTGGGGTACCTGTGGATGCACCCCCCATTCTTCTCAATGGTGGCACATAGAATCATAGAATCATAGAATCATAGAATCGGAAGAGACCACTAGGGCCATTCAGTCCAACCCCCTGCCATGCAGGAACTCAAAATCAAACCATCCCCAACAGCCTCTGTTTAAAGATCTCCAAAGAAGGAGACTCCGCCACTCTCCGAGGGAGTGTGTTCCACTGTCGAACAGCTCTCACTGTCAGGAAGTTCCTCCTAATGTTGAGGTGGAATCTCTTTTCCTGCAGCTTGCATCCATTGTTCCAGGTCCTGTTCTCTGGAGCAGCAGAAAACAAGCTAGCACCCTCCTCAATACGACATCCCTTCAAATACTTAAATAGGGCTATCATATCCCCTCTTAACCATCTCTTCTCCGGGCTAAACATACCCAGTTCTCTAAGTCGTTCCTCATAGGGCATGGTTTCCAGACCCTTCACCATTTTAGTCATCCTCCTCTGGAAATGCTCCAGTTTTTCAACATCCTTTTTGAATTGTGGTGCCAGAACCGGACACAGTATTCCAGGTGGGGCCTGACCAATGAAGAATACATGCATGCTCCACACCAACACAGTCACAACCATTAAGGAGAATAGGACTTGAAGTCCTGTGAAATTTGCCATCTATGAAGGCATCCTAAAGAGAACCTCGGTGGATACGAAGGGCTGACTGTATACCTCCCTAAACTGCAATTCCCAGGACTCCATAGGATGTCAGTTAAAGTGGAATCGCATTATAATTGTGTAGTGTGAAAGGGCTGTAGATGTGGGATGCTGTCTCAGATTAGACCAGTGCTGAAATTGGGAAATGTAATTTCAGGCACCCCATAAAGACTTTTGAACTGAAGTTTGGTGGTGTACTAGACGCAAGATATTAGGATCATATTACCAGGACCTCTCGATTATCAGGGATGATATTGTTCTCAGCCTTCATGCTAGAGTTAATAGGAGCTAAAGCCCAAACCATCTAGTAGGTGCAGGGTTTTCTGCCTCCTTTAGTGTTGGATCCCAGAATACATTATTCTGGCTTCAAAATACAGAAGTATCCTTTTCTCTTTGGATCTTCCAGGATACAAAATCTGAATCTGAAGACTTTCGTTTGACATAAAATCCCTTAAAATGCTGTAGTCCAATTGAAAAGAGGAGCAGTTTCACCTTCCCTATCCTTCTTCCTTCTACATACCCAAACCCTGTAATAATGTACATATGTGTCGCCTTTGCAGGCTAACTAATGGAAAATTGCAATGTCCACTACTGGCTTCATATCCTGCTCAGTCAACAATAACTTATTAGGTATTAAATTAGTAATGGGTTTACTGGAGTGAATAGCTAATTTAATCAGGCCAGGAAGCATGAACAACAGATGGCCAAAGAGATGTTATTTTCAGTGGGCAATGGAAACCTTCAGAAGGTCCAGAAACCCTCAATGGAATATTACAATTGTGAGAAGCATACAGTATGATTTTGAATAGGATCTTGACAGCCATTATTCTGTCCCTTGTGTAGACAACAGCTTGGCCATTGTGTGTCTAGAATGCAGAACTAGGTACATCTTTGGTCTGATCCAGCACAGCCTAAGAAAACTCTGTGAAATTCCTTGCCTGAGAAAACTGTGAAATTCATGGGGTTGCCATAAGTTGCAGGAGGCCTGAAGGCATGCGTGCGCGCGCACGCGCGCACGCGCGCACACACACAGAGGAGTGGATGGTAAAAATCCAAGTGCCCTAACAGCTAAAGCTTGGAAAAGCAAATTGTTGAACTACACATTTCAGAATCCTCTAGTTGGTATGGCCACTGGCTATGCTAGTTAGGAAATTCTGAGAGCTTTAGTTCAGACAAGTAACTTTTACAGGCTTTGATATGGAGCCTCAAGACTGTCTAACAGATTCTGGGAATGAAAATAAAAAATGAACTTTTCCAAGCTTTTTCTAGGACCTGGCTAGCCTATGTCAGCCAGAATAAACACATCTAGGTTTGATGGACAAATAGTCTGACCTTGTATAAGGCAATGTTCTCTGTGGATTTTTTTTCTTTGCATTCCTCAAACCTACAAATAATGTTGCAGAACAGAAGCTTAAAGGGTTCCTGAACACTCATGGATTTTATCTTTTGTTATTTTAAATTCTTCTATTTAAATTCTTTAAATTCTTCTTAAATTCTTCCTAGAAATGTGTGTGTTAGAAACAATATTAAAGTTACAGGAAGCTTGTTGTTGTTAACTGCCCTTGAGTCATCCCTGACCATGTGGATGAGACATCTCCAAGATCCCTAGTCCTCCACTGCTCTGCATAGGTCTTGCAAATTCAGGCCCATGACCACCCTGATTGAGTCTATCCATCTGGTGTGTAGTCGTCTGCTCTTTCTGTTTCCCTCTACCTTTCCTAGCATTATTATCTTTTCTGAGTCATGTCTTCTCATGATGTGGCCAAAGTGCAACAGCCTCAATTTGATCATCTTGAGAGTTTATCACACGGGGGAAAATTGGAGGTTTAAAATGATAAGAACCCGTTATTAACTCACAATTGCGCAAATGGTTTTCACACGGAAAGTACTGTTATTCTGTGCAGAATCTGAGATTAATCCGCACTTGTGCACAAATGTGCAAATGGTTTTCATATGACGGAATGAAATGTACCACCATCCCGATAATGATTAAAGCATGTGCATCCAGCAAAAGTGAGCAAATGCGCAAATGATTTCCACACATAGATTGCAACAAATCTTTCTCTCTCTCTTTGTGTGTGTATGTGTCCCTGCCTTCCCTCAGCAGCTGTTCCTTTAAGAGGCTTGGCTTTGGGGAAAGGCTGAAGCTGGAGACAGACAGACATGGAATTCAGCCTTTTCTCTGTCTCGCTTGTTCTGTCCCTGCCTTTGCCTCAGTTGCTGTTTCTTTAAAAGCTCTGGCTAGGAGGGAAGGCTGAAGTGATCCTCATACTGTACCCTTTAAGGGATTTTGGACTTCAGCTCCCAGAACAGATTTTGGACTTCAGCTCCCTTGGAGGTCTTTAAGCAGAGGCTGGATGGCCATCTGTTGGGGATGCTTTGATTGGGAGTTCCTGCATGGCAGGGGGTTGGACTGGATGGCCCTTGTGGTCTCTTCCAACTCTATGATTCTATGATTCTAAGCTTCAGCTGTGTTGGTCTGGGATTCTGGGAGCTGAAGTCCAAAATCCCTTAAAGGGGACAGTTTGGAGATAACTATCTGGCTAGAAGGGAGGGCTGAAGCAGGAGACAAACGCACAGAGAGAGACTCAGACAAACATTCATTCATTCTCCTCTCTCTCTCTCTCTGTTTCTCCCCCCTTGCATCAGCTGTTTGTTTTAAGAGCTCTGTCTACAAAGAAGGGTGGGTACTTATTTTTGGAGCTTTATAACCAGTATTACGGTATTACCCCGTCTTGCCCCACCACACTGAAGTAAACTTGCCCCAAAGAACCATGGGAAATCTGACAACAAACACAAAAACAGGGAGAATCCTGTGAATAAACTGCAAGTAGCTTTCACACTACAGCAATTGCATAAAAAAGCGAATTCATGAATGAAACGGAAATGAATTCACAATATTTTCCTGAAAATGTCTATTTGCTAGTTCCTGTCACTTTCTTGTCAAATTCTATGCAGTTTGCACACAACATCATGTGAAAATCATTTGTGCATTTGCACCTAGTACTCTGGATAATCACGGGTTCTTATCCATTTAAACTTCCAATTTTCCCTGCATGATAAACTCCTTGGCTTCCAAGGAGATTTCAGCCTTGATCTGTTCAAGAACCCATTTGTTTGTCTTATTGGCTGTCTCAGTACTCTTCTTCAGTACCACATCTCACATGAGTTCATTTTCTTCTTATCTGTTTTCTTTGCTGTCCAGTTCTCACATCCATACATGGTGATGGGGAAGAAAGCTACCAGCATATTTGTACAGATAGATTATTATAAGTTTAAACACTTTATTTTGACTATTGTTTAATCTACAGTATTTTATTCTTCAAGTCTTGAGAAAATATGAAACAAACAAAAACTAAACGGAACCTTCAACCAATGATTGCCATTGGCCGCAACGGTTTGGGCTAATGGGAGTTGTAGTCCAAAAATCTGGAGGATAGTAACTTGAAGATGGTGACCATATAAAGTTCAACTGCTTTGTTGTTACATGCCTTCAAGTTAGCTCTGATTTATGGTGACCCTATCCTAGGGTTTTCTTTGCCAGATTTATTCTGATAAGGATTGACATTACTTCCTCTTAGACTGTGTGTGATGCAAGGGCACCCAGTGGGTTTTCATGACTGAGCAGGGATTTGAACCCTGGTCTCACAGTCTTGGCCAATAGTCATACCATTCCACTGTTGTTGCTGTTGTACTGTGTGTCTTCAAGTCATTCTGACTTATGACGACCCTAAGGTGAACCAATCACAGGTTTTCTTGGTAGGGTTTGTTCAGAGAAGGCTTGCCTTTGCCATCCTCTGACTCTGAGACAATGTAACTTGGCCAAGGTCACCCAGTGGGCTTCCATGGCCAAGCTTTGGACCCTGGCCTCCACCAGAGTCATAGTCCAAGACTTAAACCACTATATACTATGCTGGTTCTCAATTGCTTACTAGTTGTTTAAAGGCAAAAAGGTGATTGAAGATTGCCATCTTCACCCAACACTTCTCTGCCCATAACATGAAGAAATTCAACACCAAACTTCATGCCATCATTGTGGTGTCATGTTCAGGGAGGTTCTGCCTGTTTCATGCCTGCCTGCCCTGAGGTGATGATGATGATGATGATGATGATAGTATTGCTTTATAATAATAGTATTATGATAGATTGTTTTTTAAAGGTGGAAAATTGTTTGTGGTATTGACAAAGAAGGAGAAGAATAAACTGAGCCAAGATATTCCAACAGTGTTTGAATAATGTGAAGGGGGAAGGAGATCTATGAATAGTCCATCCCCAGAATTGTTACAAAATGATAGCCACCATTCTACACTTTTTGGTTGGTCTCACTGGCCAAGCCAAAAATTGTAGTTGCCAAATTATCCTATCAAGTTCTCCCCTACACCAGATGGTATTTCTTGACATAAATACCAGATATATGCAGGTGGAAGGCCTTGAGAAAGGCTGAGTGGGAACTACACAGATCATCCAGTGATCTAATGCACTGGGTCTTCCTTGAAGAGTGTCTACTATTGAACACTGTGACTGGAAAGACATGAGTTGCTTTCTGAAAGCAACATCCAACACTTCCTTCAGCTCAGATTTCTTGCTCTGAGGCAGCCAAGTCCAGAAGGTGGAGACCCAAAGCAACCTCCATGCTTGCCAGAGGACAACATAGTGAACATATTTATGGAAGTGTGCTCTTGGTCAACCTTGCATCAGTATAAAATGGTGTTTAGGGAGCCATCCCTAAAGTTAAGGGGTCTGGGCCCCTCTGGTTGCTTGTATTTCAGGCACTGAATCCAAGAAAGTTAATTTGTTTAGTGAACTCTTTTTATTTTTCGTATCTCAGCACCAGGATATGTGAGATGCTAGGCAACATGGG
>CM034702.1:12339366-12361418 GCA_020142125.1 Phrynosoma platyrhinos
GATTCTATGATTCTATGATTCTAGGACTTCTTGTTAACCATAAGGTGGCTGGAATGCCAAAATAGGAAATGGAGCAGAAGGCAAAGTTTGTAGGAAAATTTGGACTAGGATCAAGAAATAAGGCAGGAGACTGATTTAATTTAATGAGGACAACAGTTTGTTCATTGCATGCACATGCTTAAACCTAAGAAAATGCTACATTTGATTATAGAATTGGAAGCAAAAAATGAAGAGGCTCCATACTATCTACAAAAACAAAATTGGGAACAGGTTGTGGCACAGACCATGAACTACTAACAGCAAAAGTTAAAGTAAAACTAAGGAAGAACACTAAACCAACCATAACTCCAAAATACAATGTGGAGGACACTCCCAAAGAATTTAAAGACAATGTGAAAAATAGTTTTGTTTTTTGTTTTACTAAGACCAGTAAACTGAGAACCAGATGAACTCTGGACTGAAGCCAGAGGCATTGTCAGAGGGGAATGCAGAAGATAGTATCTGTAACCAAAAAGAAAGTGAAGCTTCAATGGATGACAGAAGAAACTTTTTAAGCAGTTGAGGACAGAAGATAAGTAAAAGCAAAAGTTGATAGAGAGAGAATTAATGACTAGTGTGCAGAGGAAAGGAGAACTACTGTAATAATCAATGCAAAGAAATAGAAGGCAACAACAAAAAATGAAGAACATGAGACCTCTTTGACAAGATCTGAGAAATCAAAGGAAAATTTAAACCAAGAGTGGGGATGCACTACTACCAGTAGGGAAACACATTACATGACCAAGAAGAAATAAAAAGAAGATGGAAATAAGGCATGGAAGAACTATATAGAAGAAATTAAAGAATGACAGATTTGTTCAAGAAAGAGCCATATGAAGACAACCCCCCAGTTTTAGAAAGTGAAGTGGAAGCTGCACTTAGAGATCTTGAGAGACATAAATTGCCAGGAATAAATGGCATATCAATAGAGCTGCTTCTACTACTCTAGTTTTCACCAAAATCTGTCAAAAAATAATGGCCCACAGATTTGAAATGCTCATTATACATCTTAATCCCCAAGAAAGGGGGCACTAGTAATTGCAGTAACCACAGGACCATTGTATGAATTTTCTATGTAATCAAAGTGTTCATCAAAATTCTACAAACCTCCTGCCTGTGCTTTATAGATTATAAAACCTGTCTGTGCTTTTTGGATTATAGTTCCTGGTGTTCAATAATTTTCTTCTTTTACTCCCTCCCCTTCTACCAAAACAGCAGCCCAATCAGGCATGAGAGCTAACTGGAGGCAGAGGTTTCTGATAGGGTGAAAATACATTAGAGAATGCCCCATTCAAAGCCAGACCTATGCACATGTAAAGTATGGGCATGTTACTAATAGGATTCTAGCCATTGTCCTCCTTTCCACTTTATATGTCACCTCAGCACCCCTAAGGAAGACAACACTTGAATGGCCATGTGAAACTTCTCCTCCACTGAGGCCACATCGCTTATTATACATGCAACTATGAATTACTTTTTGCAATTATCCCTCTTTAAATTACAGTCATAATGTAAAACAATATTATATATACGGTATCCTATTGCAAAAAGACATCAATGACAAGTAACTCACTCTGTGAAAGAAGGTAGGAAGATGACAAGGAAAAGCTGGAGAGGTAGTCAAAATAAGCAAAGGATGACAAAGGGGCCATACAGATGGTCCCTAAGGGATGGCTCCGTGCCACCCCTGGAAGCACCAGATTGGGGCTGTGGCAACCGCATGCTGCGGCTCTGATCTGGCAGTTTGTCACTCCAAAAAGATCTGGCAAATTTTGCTCCTTTTTGGAATGGCAAAAAGCCATCCTTACTGCTGCTGCCATGGCTCTTTTGTGCTCCTTTGGAACAGTGTATCTAAACACTGCGCCAAGAGAGTGCCCTGACATTGTGTGCTGTGCGGTGGAGTGCGTGGCATATGGCGACATTGGGGTCTCCCCACCCCAAAACCACCCCCAGGCTGACCTGTTTGGCTGGTTTGTACAGGCCCAAAGTAAGTTTAACACAGGATAGTTAATACTGTGGGATCCCCCAGGATCCAGGATCCCTTTTCCTGCTCTGGGCCATTCAGACAAGATTGCAATGCATGGAGCACAAAAAGAGGAACAGTCTATTTGGGTTTACAAATGAGCAGGGCTTAATGCAATCATCTCAGGTGGCAGATGTCAGGAGAAAGCAGCAAGATGCTGGTAAGGATTGACACACTCTGCTCTGCACATCCAAAGCATGTATCACCCTGTTTTCATCTCAGGTAGCAAAATGTCTTTAACCAGTCCTGTACATAGGGAGTGCTATACAATCCTGCTTGTAAAGGTCCTACAAATTCCTCATTTGCCTTGCAGACAGTTTCATTGTCCAGAAGGTGGAAGAGACAACTAGGGGATCACCTATTTTAGATCTGATCCTAACCAACAGTGATGATTTGGTTAATGGTGTGGAAGTGGCAGGATCTTTAAGGGAGTGACCATATTCTCCTGGATTTTGTTATACAGGGGAAAGGGGAAACCAAAAATAATCAGACATACATTGTAGACTTTTTAAAAGCTGATTTCAGGAAACTTACAGGGGTTGCAGACTGCTAGAAATAGTGCAAATTGAGTCCACTTTTAGGGTTAGGGTTAGTGCTAGGGAATCATGGGAATTGTTTTTTTTCTGGGACATTCAGCCTTCTCTGTCAGAGAGCTCTGGTGCCACAATAAACTCCAGTCCCCATGATTCCCTAATCCTAACCCTAAACCTAAAAGTGGACTGAATTTGCACTATTTCTGGCAGTCTGCAACCCCCCTTAGGGAAATACTATAGGAAATACAGTTGCCCCTCCGTTCTTGTGGGGGATCAGCTCCAGATCCCCCCCCAAAACAGAAAATCATGGATATTCAAGCCCCATTGGCTTGAATGGAGGCACACACCTGTGGGGGCATGTGGGGGGCGTACTGCAGGCACATGCCCCATTTTGTCCCCCTCTGTTCACTGCCTGCGAACAGGCAAGGGACATGGACTTGAAGTCTGCAAAAACAGAGGGGCAACTATACTTCATACTATGTATAACTTTATATAGCCCCTCCATTATCTCCCTGCTTTCCCAAATTGAGTAGTCTTTCTCCATAGAGAAGCTTACATTTAGTACCTTCCATCTCTCTCTGCTGAAAATCATTTTGTTGGTTTTGATCCAGCTCTCTAATCTGTTATGGCCATTTGAATTCTGATCCTGGGATATTTGCAACTCCTCCTAATTGGATATCATCTTCAGATTTCATAGGCATACCCTCTATTCCTTCATCCAAGTCATTGATGAAGATGTTGAAGGGCACCTGTAGCACCCTACTAGTCTCTTCTCTCCAGGATGAAGAGGAGCCACTGCTGAGCATCGTTGAGTTCAGTCTGTCAGCTAACTACAGATCCACCTTACAGTTGCATTGTCTAGCCCCCATTTTACTAAAATGTTTTGCAAGATTCTGGAGTGACTCCAGAGTCTGGAAAATTTATTTTGTTTGGGCTCCAGCCTACAGTATCCTCCAGCTAGCATCACCTTTGACCATTGTGGCTGGTGTATTCTAAATAATGGACTTTCCCAACCTTTGGCCTCTCTCTGTTCATGTAGACAATGCTGGACTAGGTGGACAAAGCATGTGAACTGGCATAAGGTCAAGTCTTCCTGTCTTCTTAAACCTCTGAATATATATATATATATATATATATATATATATATTGTAGAGCAGTTGGGGGAGGAGGATGCTGCCTAGTGAGTCCCGATAGATTTTTAGACAGAAATAACAGGCTGTAGAATGTCATATCATTTTTCTCATGCATAATTCCTGGCCTCCGGTTCTGTGGGATTGTCTCTTTTTGCTCTCAGGTTTTGGAGTGAGTCAGATGTTAATATTGTAAGCCTATTCCATACTGTGCAGCTCTTTGCTGCACCTGTTAATTCCTCTTAGTTTCCATGGCAATGGTATCCAGTTCACTGAGTGGCTGCTGTGCTCCGCTCTTCCAAGCGGTCAGATTTATTGCGTTATTTTGAAAATGGTAGCCGTGTAGAACAGTCAGATTGCTGAGGACATCTTTGCCTCCTTTCACAGTCAAGGGTCCTAACATGGGTGCTTACATGAAAAGAAGAAGAAGACAGGGATCCTGTTATGTAGAAGTGGGAGATTCAGGGGATATAGCATGTCCTGCAAGCATCAGCTGATGAAATTTTCTTTGCCACGTAACCCTTTATTCTTCTTTATGGGAGCATTTTAATATTAAGCCAGCTTGGTATAGTGGTTTGAATGTTGAACTACAACTCTGGAGACCAGGGTTTGATTCCTAGCTTGGCCATGAAACCCACTGGCCATATAGCAAAGTACAATAACAACCAAAATCCACAGAACAGTGATACCTTTATTGGCCCAATAAAGATATTATTGTTTTGTGGATTTTGGATGTTATTGTACTTTTCTAAAGGTCCAACAAGTCTACCCCTGAATATATTTCCTAGGTGTGAGGATACTGCATTTTAGCTGCTACAGGGGGATACTAAAGAGGGAGCCAGTGGATTGGGATGTTACTATTTGAGGTTTGTACCTCCAATAAAAGTAAAACTGTTTTTTTTTAAATCTTGGGACTGCATTTGGCATGGTTTACCTAACAGCACCTAATTTTTTTCCTAATGCAAAAGTGTGGAGTCTTCTTCAGAAATTCAATATTCTCTGCCCATCAAAGGGGCTTGCAGTGTCACAAAGGTTGCAGGCATCTTGTATCACAAAGGAAGTACATATGCAGGCATGCCATACATGGCTTTAACCTTACGCGGAAGGCAAGCCATGGCAGGAACAATGGCACATGTGCCTGCAGCATGCACACCCCCATTATTTTCAATGGGGCTTAAGGATACACAATTTTTGCCTTAAGGAAGGGGATCTAGAATGGATCCCCTGCGCATGGGAAGGGCTCACTGTGCCTTTTTGTGTTCTTAATGGCATTTAAATTTTATTTCCTGGGCTTTTAAATGCTTTGTCTCCCACTACTACATGGCCAGGAGGAGGAGAGATATCCCTCCTTTCCATCTTGATTCAGAACAACACCAGCAACATCTTGACAAAATGCAGGCCTGTGCCTAACATCAACAAGCTGCTGCAGTGGTGACAAAGGTGCCCTTTCTGTGGTGCAAAAAAGGGCTGCCTTTTCCACCTTCTTTTTGTGCTGCAGAACTGCCAGGTTGGGAGTGTGGTGTGCAGTTGCTGTGTCCCAACCCAGCATTTCTAGGGGAAGTACGGAGCCTATTAGAGGCAGTCTGTCGAGCCTTTAAGTCACGATTGTGACACTAGTGCCACAATCTCATCTCCCCACCAACTTACTTTACTAGGCATTAGCTGCATGGGGAGAATGAGATCCATTCTGATGGGCTAGGAGAAGTTACTTTGTTAACTAACTTAACTTAGGTAAGTATGCTTAACGAAATTAAGTATAGTTAATTGAGTAGCTGATACAGTATACTGGCAAAAATAATAAATAATAATGAAAAAATACACTAACACTAATAATTTTCTGTCCTTGAATGACATCCATCATTTGCTGCTTGGGGCCCAGAGACTCCTAATGCTGGTTATTTCAAATCTCCATTTTGACATTCATCTTTAGTTTCTGAGGCTGAATAACACAGCTGTAATGACATTCCTGAATATTTTACTACCTAGTCATTTCTGAAACATAAAAAATGAACATCTCGGCATCTTTAGGGATGATACACCACACAATTGTGCATGAGTGCTCTTGCAACATTGAGTTTCCATAGTAACATGTTTTAAAAGTTTTTAAAGCACCATACCCAGATGCTACCAAGTAATTTTGATGCTACTGTTTTTTTCTCAGGTGATTGAAGAAATTGAAGAGATGATGCAAAATTCGCCAGATCCAGAAGAGGAAGAAGAGATTTTAGATGAAGATGATGGAGGAGAAACCAGCAGTCAGGCTGATTCAGTCCTTCTTCAAGAGATGCAGGCTTTCTCACAAACCCTCAACAACAATTGGTCCTATGAAGGTGAGGTTGTCTAGGGAGGGCGGGAAGGGCCTGTATCTCTTGTGTGGAATATGTGGCTGTCTTATGATTAGAGTCAATACCTGGTTGTCCAATCCATTGCTGATCTTTCCTGAAGTGTATCATTTCAGACTGCAGGTGGTGGGAGGACTCAGTATCAATGCTCTCCATTAATGACCTTGTGTATAACCCCACCACCACCAATATTTCAAGGAAAAGTGGTCAGCCTAGTCTTGTGTGTATGTGTAAGAAACCAGTATTTTTGTGTGTCTCCATCCTGAGTTACATATACAACTCTGTCTCCTGCTTAAAATTGTGCAGTCCAGGAAAACCTTCACTGTTTAAGTCTACTGAATGTATCTTGACTTCTGAGTTATTCCTGATTTCTTTCCTTTCCATTTAATAAAGCAGTGGAGCTAAGAGTCTTTCGCAATACAGTACCAAACTAAAGAGGGGCATAAGCCTTAGGATGGAAGTCTATTAGATAGGATGAATATCAAACAGCATTTAAATACAAGGAAGTACAAAAATGCCCATATTGTACAAACAGTTCCACTTCACTGCCTTTTTATTGCAAATATCCTGGTTCTGGTGAAGATGGCAACTTTGGGCAAGATGGCCCTTTGTACAGTGAGATGGGTCTGTAAACATGGCCCCAAAGTAAAAAAGTAGGAAGGATATTGGCCGGAGAGAGAAACAAAAAATAGAGAGATCTGCAAGTGTATATATATATATATATATATATATATATATATATGCATAGATGTAAATTTAAAAATAATCACTATAATTTAAATAACAATGCAATACAACTCTCCATTGTGGGGAAGCTCTGTCCTGTTGGCCTGTGCACCTGCTCAGACTCTGCTGAATAGGAGCTAAATACTAGTAGAAAGTTTTGAACTCCCACTTTCCCTTCCTATGATTCTATTTGTTTAAGTATGACACATGGTCGCCCTGGATAACAAGGAACTGTTTGCCGTCATACTACATAGCTGTAGCATTATGATTCCACTTTAATTGACATGGATGTATCCTATGGAATCCCAGAGTTTGTAGTCTGGTAATGCACTAGAGCTTTCTGGGTGAGAATTCGTAATATCCTTCCCCAAACTGCAGATCTCACGTTTCCATAGGATGTTCTCACCCCAGTTAAAATGGAATGTCACACCATAATTAAACTTGTAGTGTCAAAGGGCCTCTGCACAGCAAGTGACTTGCATCTATTTTCAGATCTCCTCTATTTCTTTTTTGGGACACACAGGGGATGGTAGGCATGGGTTGGAGGTGTTTGCAGTTGGAACAGAATTTTCTCCCCCTCTTATTATTATCACCTTTTTATTACACCTGTCACCTCATGTTGAAATAGTAGATGTTTGTTTGTATGGGATATAAAGCCCTAAAAAGATATGATGCAGTAGTTTCATAAGTGTAGTTTCAATGTGTTTGTCAGGTTTAGGTGTGTGAATTAAACTGGGACTCTGGAGGAGTTTAACCCTTTACTCTGCACCTTTTTAAAAAGTGCCTATAAAAGTTAATTTTTAAGCCACTAACCATGCTGGCTGGGGCATTCTGGGAGTGGTAATATCAAAGCGAACATTTACAAGCTCTGCTTTTAACTTGTGGGAATATCATCCCCCACCCAAGTTTCTGTTAGTCCAGTAGGAACAGGGGCTAAGGAAGAAGGCAGGCCTCCATATTGTGCCTGTAAGCCCTTCTTTAATATTTTCATTCATGAAGTAAACTATTTTTTAAAACAATTTCCCCCCCTGTAAGAAAGTCTTCAAAAGCTGAAGTTTTCAAAGACTATTTGCAGTTCAGGACTTATCATATGAAAAATTCACAAATGGCATTTTTGCATGGAAAACAGCATTTTATGTACAGGGAAGTGTTTTTTTCTGAGCAGAAAAATAATTTTTCTGAGCAGAAACATTACTATTTGAGCAGAATGCTGTTTCCTGTGAAAGAATTAGTTTAATTGGGGCCTTATTGTGCAAAAAATTGTGAATGGTTATTCTGCACAAAAACAAACAAACAAACCCACAACAGAATTTTCTGCATAGCAAATGTGGTTTCTGTGAAAAAACAGTGCAATTTTGTGTTGCATCAGTCCCAAACTGATTCTCATCAATTCAAATTTCTCCTCCTCTGAGTTTTCTGATGCATAAAAAAACATGCTTTTCAACAATTTTCTGAATATTTTTGAATATTCTTTCCATCTCTATTGTCTGCTTCAACTTTCTCATGCAAGAAGATTAACAGAGCAGAGAGACCAGTTTTGAACCTGGAAATGCTGTGCAAGAAAGGGATAAAATCTCCACCATTGGTACTCCCCTCCACACACATAATGGTTTGAAATGAATTGTGGGAGACCTGATCATGGATCTCTGGCATTTCATCTTGCTCAGCGTTGAAATCATATTGAAGTCTCTATGCTGATGACTTAAGGCAATTTAACCCTGATCAGCTGCCACTCAGTAATTGATGTTGGGGTGGAAAACTGTCTCCTTCCAGATATTGCTGAACCATAACTCTTGGCAGGCCTAGCCAATGCAAGGGATACTGGGAATTGCTGTCCAACAACTGGAGGAATACAGTTGTCCACCCTGATATCAGTCACTGAGTAGAATGTGACTCTGTTATTATGCTCTGAAATGTTGTGAGATGTTCTTGGGGCAGTTGCATTGTGGAATCTCAAATGTGTACAGAAATTATGATGGATATTAGCGTAAACTCAAAAGTTTGGTTAATGCTGTACTTTAACACTGATTTATTTATTTATAGGCTGCCCCATCCCTAGAGCCTGGGGTGAGTTACTGTTCCTAAAACTAACAAATATAGTCTGCCCAGGTGAAAAAACACAAGTCAATAAAACCACATATCATTGCTTTGAGCACAGTCACAGGGCATTTAGGTGTGAAATGCTAAACTGGTGCAAAAGGTCTTTCATTCTAAAAAGAACTATGAGCCATAGGCTCACCCAGGACTGTTTCAATGGCTAAAAGAAGATGCCTCCAGACTGGCAAAAGTTACAAAACAGGCTGGAGACAAATTGTACCAGGTCATCACTGATAGTTGCCGAAGATGCTGCCTCTGCACCCAGACAGAGGGCCTTTCTCACTAAACAATTATCGTGTTACGATAATTACATGTGAAAATAACCTTTGGATTATTGTTGATCATAAATTGAACATGAACTGGTAATGTGATGTTGCAACAAGGCAAATGCTATTTTAGCCTGCATTAATAGAAGCATTAAGTTGAGGGAAACAATAGTTCCACTATATTCTGGGGTGGTCAAACCTCATCTAGATTACTGTGTTTAAGAAGGATATAGACAACAAAGGTGTTCAGAGAAGAGCATCAAGAATGATAAGAGGTATGGTAAGCAAAACATATGAGAAAAGGTTGAAGGAGATGGGCAGGTTCAGCTTGATGAAGAGAATACCGAGCGATTACATGATTCCAGTCTTTAAATAACTCAAAGGCTATCACAGAGAGGAGAGGGCAGGCCAAGATCTCAGCTGCCCTAGATGTAGGACTAGGTCTAATGGTTTTAAGGTACAGGAGAGTAGATTGTGAATATTAGAAGGAACCTCTTGACAGTAAAAGTGGTTTGGCCAGGAACCAATTGCCTTGAGAGGTGGTGAGGTCTCTTTCTCTAGATATCTTCAGAAAGAGGCTGGACAGGCATCTGCTGGGGACTTTAGCTAAAGATCTTGCATTGAGCAGTGGGTTAACTCAATGGCCCATAAGGTCCTTTCCAACTCTACGATTCTCTGATTCTACCTTAATAGCCATGGCTCTGGCTTATGGAATCGTGGGCAATTTAGGGAGTTGAACTCTTCCCCCAGACACAGTAAATAAGGCTTCTGTAGATGATCATTAAGCTGTTTATTTCTGCAGTCATAAAGGAATAGAAGTACCCAGTAAGGTATCTTTGGACAGAACTAAAGAACAAGGGCACATATATCAAATAAAAGCATTTGAAAGGCCTTAGCCCCGCCACAGAAAATTGGTGGGCTTAAACATTTCACAGTTCTCAAACCAGTTGGTTTTCCTTCAATTGTTTTTCCTTATTTTCCAGAAAAACTTCCTCTAGTAATTTCAACAGCCCACAGCAGTTGATAACGGAGGCCTTCAAAAGCCTTTAGCAGCCACAAAGGAAGAACACTCCCACACATTCCTTTACCAGGCATACAGATCCAATTAATACAAATCCTCTCTCTGAAGCTATCTCAGACTACACAAGTAACATTTTTGAACATATAAAAGCATCACACATTTTGCTATCTATATAACTATTTTTATATTTCCCCCAAAATGTCACAACTCAGTTCTACATACCATACTAACTAGTACGAATAACTAGTACGAATAATGTCTCACATCCTAATAAATCTCTAGCTATGTATAACACTATATCCAGGCATACACAGGTCAGTCAACCCAGCAGCCATTCTATACACAGGATCAAACTATCAGGACTGGATCGCATGCATCTCAGTTAACACTAACTAAAAGAAAGAAGTTGGCAAATGCATTTGAGGAAGTAGACTTAAGACTACAAAAACTCATGCTGCCAACTTCTTTCTTTCAATTAGTCTCAAACATACTACATGATCTCACTATGTACTGATTCTACAGATTAACACAGCTATATCTTTGAATTCTTCCAGTTGAAACCATACATATGATAATATCATACATCACAGTTGGATCAAACATATGATACAAAACAGAATTCCCCAACACAATATAATGGCAGAATTAGCCCAACCCTGACAGGTACTTAGAATTCTCCGCCAGAGTATTTTAGTGTCCATTCAAACTACAAACTCCACCCCAACATCAATTACCAGCCATGACAGTGGAATCATAGAGCTATAATTGTATAATGTGGAAGGGCTCAGGGACCCTTGTCTCCTACTCCTTTCCAATACTGGTCAGAGCAGAGCTGGGTAGGGTTTATCCTGATATCTTCCAAGTAAGATTGCAAGGTGAAATAAAGAAAAGGGTTCTTGTCCATTTAATGGTTGTGTATAGGAGGAAATTACATGTTGCAAGAATGACACGCATGAAACTTTCAGCAGCATTTGCCCCATCTAGATCCTGATGGAAACAAAGGCATGCTTTTAATAGATGTGTATCTGTCATGGGGACCCACCAACTTAGCCATTTGATTCCTGGGACATGCAAAATCTTTTACCACAGCATCCATACTTTTCAAAACATACTCTTGCTTGTCCTTATATGTGAATGGTTTAAATGTGTGTATGGTGCAAGACAGCCTAGATACCCTAAAGGCACCAGATCCCAAATGATCTTGGAAGCTAAGCAGAGTCAGGCTTGGTTAGTACTTGGATGTCAGACTGCCAACAAATACCAGGCGCTGTAGGCTATATTTCAGAGGAGGAAACTGGCAAAACCACCTCTGAATATTCCTTGTCTAAGAAAACCTTATAAAATTCATGGGGTTGCCATAAGTCAACAGGCAATTTGAAGGCATAAACACACAGTGCATGCATGCATGCTAAAAAGAACATCCATGAAGTGATTTCGGATTGAGCCTTGATTGAGGCAGATCTGCTTCAACAGAAATCCCATCACACTCTTCTCTCTGTATGCTTTTGCTGGAGTGTATTCTTGGTATCAGAACTTGGAAAAAATTACATGGGGGGGAGGGAGAGGATTATAAGTATCCAGAATTGCCTAGATGCTCTGGCCGCTGTACAGAAAGTCTAAAGATCTTTAGAAAAAAAAATGAAGGATGAGAATCTTCAAAGATTGTCCAATATGAAACAAGCATGCCACTGACCATGATATGCTGAAAATTAATGGGTGGAGAAAACAGAAAATGGGGTGGGTGTGGGTGCAAAGGGAAGGGCATAGGGTTTCTTGGAAGAGAACATGGTTGCTGTCCTTTTCCCAGTCATGTCAAACTTGCCATTACTCTAATCAGAGCAAAACCAGAATGCCTCACTACTAAATAGGGTTTCAACTTTAATAAATTAATTGGTTTAATTAATCTATTTTAAAGGCCTTTAATGGACCAAAAAGAAGCCTTTGGTTAATTGGACTGAAGGATTAAAAAAAGATTATATTATTTTTATACAAGAACTTCTAAAAACTCCAGATGGCAAGAAGTGTCTTAAAAGAGACACCCCTCCCTTTCCTATCAGATGTGGAATGCCTCTACTGCAATAATATTGGCTTCAACAGACATATACAATCCCTAAAAATAAAGAAAAGCTGCTTCTTGCTTCATAAATATTGCTTATGCAATTTTTAAATCAATTGAATAATTTTTTTGAGTTTCAGACCTACTGTTGAAGCCTTGATTTGATGCCAGAAAATCATATTTTTATAATGACAAAATAATTTTGCCTGTAGTGTTTAGTGTTTTAATTATTAGACTGATTAATTTTGATTGTCTGATTTATTGGAGAGTCAATTACATTGGTTTTAAGAGTATTTTTCTAAATACAACTATTTTTCAAGATTTCAGATGGTGTGCCATCTTGGGAGAGGTCTCCTGTCTGGGAATAAACAGGGAATGCTTCTTTTAGGATCTTTCATGCTGGGTCATGCACATAAATGCTTTTTTTTTTTTTGTCTGAAAGGATTCTCCCACCTGCAACTGTATGCACATTCAATCAATTGTACTAAAATTTAAAAAGTCATCTAAGATGTCTCTAAACAACACCTTTAACAAAAATAACTCTTAGTATTTTTAATATGTAGCATCTATCTAATGTTTTGTAAGTATCCATACTGCTTTGTATAGTTTTCAATCCATACAGGGCTGGCCGTACCTTCAGCAAGGCAAGACAGCTTCCTCAGAGTTGAATTTTCATGAAAGGGCAACAAACCTTTAGGTGCTTCATTTGCTGTTATTGCATTTTTACTGCTTAGTGGTGGGGAGAGATGCTTGTGAGAATTTCTTCCTCATGTGCCCAAATAATCTAATTTTTAGTACTGTGTTCATTCACTTGGGTGGGCACTGGGCAGAGAGTGCCATTTGCCTCTGTGTTTCAGGAGGCAAAGTGTCTTGGGTCAGCCCAGTCTTACTAAATCCATTCACTCGTCTTTAACCATATTGTTCAACTGAGAGGCTAACATCTGTGTCTCTGTCTCTTCCCATTCTCCAAAGGCTTGGGGCACATGTCCACCGCAGAGCTTTCAGAGCTACTGGATCGAGTAGAAGGTGCTATCCGGGACTACTCAGAAGAGCTGGTACAGCAGTTGGCTCGGCGGGATGAGCTGGAATTTGAGAAGGAGGTGAAGAACTCCTTCATCACAGTGTTGATTGAAGTCCAGAACAAGCAGAAAGAGCACAGAGAGCTGATGAAAAGGAGACGGAAAGAGAAAGGGCTGAGTCTACAGAGCAGCCGAATAGAAAGGGCAACCCAAATGCCTCTCAAGGTGGGGAAAACATTGCAGAAGATGTTTTCTTGATTCTGGGCTTGATTCTGATGCAAAAACTTAAGATTTCTCCTCCCTCCCTCCCTCCCTCCCTCCCTCCCTCCCTCCCTCATGGTTGGAATAAGTGGGTGGCTCTATTATGGCAATTTTGTATTGTGTTTGTGCTGCAAAAGCAACAGAGAGACTGTAGGCAGGTATGAATGAATCATTGCCACCCGCTGTCTGATTGTCATTTGTTTACAGCATTCAGATACAGAATGGTGTTGGTACTACCTCCAGAACAACATAATTTTTACATAATTACCCTAAGACAAATTCTTATCTGTGCATTAAAAACAAACAACCTGTCTGCAAAGGTAGCCAAATGCTATGCTTGTGCTTGTGCCTGAGAAAAATCAATCAATCGATCCAAAATCCACAATTGGGAAATACTTTATCAGGGCCAGACAGAATGCTATAAAAGAGTGTGTTTAATTTTGGGGCTTTCTAGAACACAAAAGACTGCAGCAACTATAAGATCATAAAATTAATGAGCAAAATTATGCACGCGTTGGGTGAGCACCCCATTTGGTCCCTCCCCACTTGCCTCTGCAAAGGACTGAGACTGCTGACGCCAAGTATGTGAACAGGGAGGGACAAGTGTAGTTAAAGATTTCTTGTACCATGCATCAAACATTGATCAGGATGGAGACATCAGCGAAGAGATAAAAAGAAGACTAGAATGTCTTGGATGCTTACAAAACATTAGAAGACTAGGGATGGGAAGGGCAGTGATGGAAGAACTAGACAAGATCTTAAAAGAGTAAAGACATGCAACTGAGCACCAAAGTTAGAATTGTCCAAGCCATTGTATTCCCCATCACCATGTCCAAGAGCTGGACAGTGAAGAAAGCGGATAAAAAGAAAATCAAATCATTTGAAATGTGGTGCTGGAGAAGAGTACTGAAGATACCATGGATAGCCAAAAAGACAAACAAATGGGTTCTTGAACAATTCAAGCCTGAAATCTCCCTGGAAGCCAAGATGATCAAATTGAGTCTATCATACTTTGGCCACATCATGAGAAGGCATGACTCATTAGAAAAGACAACAATGCTGGGAAAGGTTGAGGATAGTAGAAAGAGAGGAAGACCCACACCGGATGACTAGAGTCAATTAGGGAGGTCACAGGAATGAATCCACAAGACATAAGTAGAGCAGTGGAAGACAGGGGACTTTGGAGGTGACCATAGGATCATCATGAGTCAAGGTCGACTGAAGGGGCAGTTAGCAACAAAGAACTTTTAACTGGGCTAGGTGGTAGAAAAAGAAGGAAGTGAAGCTGGCAAAAGAAACAGGAAAATCCCCCCAAATGAGCCAATGTTTTGGCTACAAAGTCTGCAGTTTGCAATTCATTCTTAAAGAAGAAATTTCAGAATGAATGAATTACTGTAGTACGTGTGCATTTTTGTCACCTGAATGGCTATCTTATGCTCACTTTAGTTCCTTTGTGGTTATGTCAGGAGTAGGGTGATTTCAGTTTTGTGTGTTCTATTATAATGTTGAAAAAATATTGCAGTATTTGCACTCCAGTTATGACTACCATATTTTTTCAGCACTTGCAACAGTTTAGGGACTGTACCCACTTACCAGAGAGTAAGACTCACTAAAATCAGTACAATCTGCTCCTGTGTGGATGAACAGGATTGTGCTGTAAGACACAAACCGATCAGTATAAAGTAACCTTCCATGTAGTCTTGCTTATGAAAATAAGAGGTTCATTTACTGCATGGACGGTAATTTTGACCTGCTAGAAGTTCTGCATTACAACTCCCATAATCCTTGACCACTGCCATGTTGGCTGGATTTTCTGGGAACTGAAGTCCAAAACATCTAGGCTAGTGGTCCCTTCTCCCCAATTAACAGGATTTGACCTTAACTATTCAGTATCCAGCAATTTGAGGGAAAACTCAAAGGTGTTCTGTTTCTATTTCCATGTAGCGGTTCAGTATGGAAGGGATCTCAAATATTCTACAGACTGGTATCCGGCAGACATTTGGTAACTCAGCAACAGATAAACAGGTGAATAGAATTATTACTGGGATGTCTTTATCTGCAGAATTGTACATTATTATTGCCTTTGCTCCAGAAGTTTTGGTCTGGAAGTGTCCTTGTTGATGTAGACAAAATGGTATGCACTATCAAAACATGGGACTTCATACTGTTCTAGGTTTTAGGAGTACAACTCTCTGAATCCACCAGTCATGCTGGGGCATTCTGGGTGTTGTAGTTCAAAATGTAACTCTTCCAAGCCCTAGATATTTGCAGAGTCAGGGTAAGCCCAAGCCACCCCCTCTATTGGGGAGACCCTCCAAAACAAGAAGTGAACATGCATTTTCTGATACACTGTTTGTTGAGAAGAGGAGATGTAAAACTAGGGAACAAAGCATGAGTATGAAATGGTGCACCTGGAATCTTGAACAGCACCACTTCTCAATAAGTAGTTTGTTTTAGACCCTACTTTTATCATTAAAAATAACTTTTTGCTAATTATGCATCCTGATTAATATGAATGCAGGATGCAGGAGCATTTTGTGGGAAGACTGTAGGAAGCTGCAGGGGTTTTATTGTTGTTTTATTATTGTATATTTTAAACTTGCTGGAATTGGTTTTAATTAAATCTGGTTTAATAGTTTTTGAAGGGGTGGGAAATACATTGGTTTTAGGCTATATTATTTTAATGTTGTGAACCGCCTGGATTGGGTCACCAATGGACAGTATATAAATAAAATTAATAATAATAATAATAATAATAATAATAATAATAATAATAATAATAATAATAATAATAATAGGAAAGATGTTTAATCCTTTCCAGTTCCTGTATCAGGTGATTGTCCCCTGTAAATGGAACTAAATGTTTGGCCTTCCACACAGTTGCATGTTTGGGGTTTGCAGGCTTGCTTGTAAGAGAAGACAGTTAAATATGCTGATCAAGGCAGGGAAAACATGGGCTATACAGGGAAGAATAAGTATGTAGGAGAAAAGTTATCTTCATACTCCTGCCTGAAGATCACTCCTTGCTGATTACCTCCCTCATTAGAAATACAAGCAACACAGAGATGGGAACCCTGTATATCCCTTCTGTTGTGCAATTCTTGCCTGGGTTGACATTTGTCATTTGGCTTAACATAAATCCACAAATATATGTCAGAATATTTTCCGTAATACTTCAACTTGTCACATTAACTGAGGATGGCAACTTTTGACACCAGCATGTTAAAAAGAGCCAAACCCCAAACCCAAAGGCATGATTCTTTAGCTGAGGGTATGGAGATTATTAGATGGTGAAAAAGGACAGGACAGAAGCAGGATACTCCCATCCTTATCACTTGATTGCCGGAAGATTATCAGATGAAGTCCTGTGGCATCGCTCTCATCCCAGCCTTCTCCCATCAATGAAGTGGAATGGCCCCGTAACTTTTTATTGATAGGAAACTCCCATCAATAAAAAGTTACAGGGTCATTACATTTCACTGACAGAAGGATGGGATAAGACTGATGCCATGGGATGTTATCTGATAATCTTTTGGCAATTGCATGATAAAGACGGGAGCATCCTGCTTCTCTCCCATCCTTTTTCACCATCTGATAATCTCCTACATTGCATCACTTTATGATGATGGAGTTACAACATTGACACAATTCACAACCATGTTAGTAGGTTGAGATGATGCACAATGGGTCATGAAGCAAGATGTCCAGTTGCACAATGGACATTCCCATTGTGCAATGGGACATGTGCTCAGAATACATTGTGCATCTGAACATGTGCATTGGAACACATTGTGCAATGGGACATTGCACAAGGACCACACGGCTGGCTCTGTTTGTGCAGTGGCTCTGGTGGTGTAGCGACATTGTTGCTCCCCTCTCAAGAATACAAGTTCTTGAATATGGCACAATTCAACTTTGCATGATCATAAGTCAGCTTACAATAAGATAATCATGCCACCGAAAGAGACCAAAAATTGATTGCTTGAACTGTTTTCAGACTTAACTTTGGGGGACAAAAGTGGTAGTAGTGGTTGCTTTTAAATGGTATGGATTAATACCATTTAATGGTGGTGATGTTCTTTTGCAGTATTTGAATACAGTTATTCCATATGAGAAGAAAGGAGCACCTCCTTCAGTTGAAGACTTACAAATGCTTACAAATAGTAAGTGCATAGTCTTGACATGTGTGTGTTACAATCCAGTGTTTCTAAAATGCATTACAAGAGTTTCTGTTTTGGATGCTAATTCCAACAAGGTAACTTTTCAAATACAGGATAATTCTATAAGTGAGCCCCACTGAATTGAGTTGAGCTTACTCCTAGGTACAAAGTTAAAAGACTAAAACTATTGTTACAATGATTTCTTATGATACTCTCTCACTGGCAAAATAAAAAGAATGAACTGTTTTTTCCCCATATATATATATATATATATATATATATATATATATGGAAAAAACAGTTTTTGTTTTTATAGAAGAAATTCTGGATGTACACTTTAAATTAAATAGATAAACAAAGCAAGCATGTGGTAGTTTAGCTCTGTATCTACAATGTCCTCAATATGTCTGTCTAAAAATGTGCTTTAAAAGGAAGAGGACAATCTCTGTCATCTCCCCCCCCCAAAAAAAAAGATAAGAGAACTTTGTTATACTTTGAAATGATAAAATATAGGATAACCTTCATCTGCATGTGGCAAAAATAGGGTTATATGCAAGAACTGGAAGGTTCAGAAAACCAGGGGGTAAAAGACTCCAGGCAGATCATCAAAAGAGTGCTAATAGGACAGTAAATAATAATGTGAAAAACAGAGGTTACAAAACAACAGAAGTCATAAATTTCTTTTATAACACAATATAAAGTTTATAACAGTATAATGAAACGTAACAGCTAAGTCCATCAAGAAAGAAATGACAACTATAACATATGACATTTGGAAGACTATATGCAGCTAGGTAACAATGATAAAACAAAAGTAGATTCAATACTGATGTGTGTGTGTACACGCACCTTCAAGTCACCTGTCAACTTATGTTAACCCTATGAATTTCATAGTGTTTTTTAAGGCAAGGAATACTCAGAGCTGGGTTTGCCAGTTCCTTCACCTGAAATATAGCTTACAACAATTGGTATTCGTTGGCTTCATTCCCACTATGTTTTAAACTGGTTTGCAAACCAGTTTGAAACAGTTTAAATGACCCTGGTTCGCACTTGAATCGAATAGCTGAAACGGTCTGGAGAGGGGGGCCATGCGCTGGACCCATATAATGCGCATCTTTTTGATACTGATTTTTTTCTGCGTCTTTTTTGATAAATTGATTCCTCACAAGTGTGAACCAGATGTAAATCTGAATTTATTTAAATTTGCCCTTCAGTCAGCTGAAGCGGGTCCATTTTGAATAGATTCATTCATCAATGTGAACCACAACGGGGTTATTTTACAGCAAGAAAATGTGATCATGGCAAATGTAGTGTGAACCATGCTCTGCTGTCGAACTGGTCCATCAGTTCAGATCGCAAACCAATTCATTTATAAGTGGGAATGAGGACAGCAGCACTCTCTTATCCAAGTAGTAACCAGGGCCAACCCTGCTTAGCTTCCAAGATCAGATAGGATCTGATGCCTTCAGAGCATTTAGGTCCTCAATTCTGATACATGGTCTACAACCATATATGGAGGTCCGTAATGAAAGCTGGATCCATGTAAATATCCAATTCTATTCCATATCTGGTTTTAAGACTGGATGTCAGTCCCAATATGGTTTTCCAGATTCTGCCTCCACCGCACCACATCTGCCCTCTTCAAAATGCCCCTCTACCACAGTCAGGCTTCAAAGTAGTTGGCACCAAGGGAAACTTTTAATAAGCTTGACTGAAGCAGGGGAGGAACAAATTTTCTGAAAGGTGGCTTTTGAAGAAAAAAAAGAAGGATTAGTATCAGAATGTTTTTTTTAAAAATCTTTCCTAAAACAGTCTTTGCTACAACTCAAGTTTTAAAAAAAATAAGGGAGAAGAGAGAAAGAGAGAGATTGCTCAGTTTCCTTGAATTGCTTTTACACTTGTCCCTCCACATTTGACTTTTGTGGATTTGATTATTCACTGATTTTATTAATATGTTCTCTCTAGGAATCTCTAGGTCCTCCACACAATTCTAAGGTCAACTTTAACCAAAGGTTGCACTGACGGACCTAGAGATTCCTAGAGAGAACACTCTACTTGGCATTTATAGCTCCTCTAGTACAATTCTATGGTCAATGTCTGGCAGATGTTGACCACGGAATTGCTCTGGAAGACCTAGAGATTCCTAGAGAGGTGTTCTCTTAGGTAAAAACATAGTGTTTTTGTTATTTGCAGGTTTTCCACATTCACAGGGGTCCTGTGCCCAAAAACCCGGTGAATGTGGAGGGACAAGTGTACTATTAATATACAATAATACCTTCAGTTAATAAACTAGATATGTTCCTGGGCTTTACATAACAGAAACATTGGTACCAGAGGTAGAAATAACATCTAAAGAATAGGGATAGGTTCCTACAGCACAAAAAAGAGAGGACTACAACATGTTTTATTAAAAACTGCCATTATGCACATGTGGAATGAAACAGCAGGATTAGGTAAAAGTAAGTAAACAATTCTAAAAAATATTCTAGAGATTACTTGAAAGCTTATTCCAAGATGCATTTTGGAGTGATTTTCTTTCTTTGAACAGCTTCCATTTTCCCTGTGATTTCTATTTTGGTGGAAAAACCTATATATCTATGTTTCCCTCCCAATATGCCAGAGTGGTTTATCAGGCTTTATCTGCTTTCCCCTTTTCTTTCTGTGTTGCTTTTCACACATGCTCAGGACTCGATTCTGGAGGCAATTGTTTATCTTGTCTGTTGTGGGGAAGCGCACACTGCTGCAGAAAGATTTGTCTAGAGTCAAATCCCATTCTTTCCAAGCTCAAGCATTGTTTACTGCAGTCACACTGCTGCAATCCAACATTGACTATTTGTCTTTCTCCAGCCCTCCTTCACCATCTTCCCAATGTCAATGATGCAAAAAAACCCACCCCAAACCAACCCAAAAACCTTTCAGCTAGACAGAAGACAAGAAAAGGGGGTGGGTGGGCTCTGTAAAAGGAGCCTTTGTCAGAGGCTTTGTTAAGTAATGTTATGTTTGCAAAATCTGAAACCTTTTCCTAAGGGTTTGGGAATGTGCAGCCCTCTGGAAGTTCTTGGATTGCAACTGCCATCAGCCCTAACTAAAACGGCCAAATGGTGATGGATGACGGGAGATACAACAATGTTTGGAGGGGCCCCCATTTCCCGTTTCTGCTCTCTGCCATGTATTTCATGTAGTTCCTGGCACTTGCAATGGGACGTTTCCTCTCAGGGTGAACAGCACCACTTGTACTGGGACTGCGGTGGGGACAAAGAATGAAATTTAACTCCTGACATTCAAATTTCTGCCTTTAAAAAGTCCCCAGTGTGTTCTAGAATGCTTCATAGTCTCAGACGCCATCTCATAAACATCCACTTTTGTCATCTAGAAGATTTTTTTCCTCCAACTCTCTGACTAAACAATTTGTGGAACCGAAATGGAAAGGTTGAGATGTTGTGACAGGCCTTTGTGCATTCTGGGAGAATCATCTGTCTCCCTTTGAGTCTCCATGGAAACGGTGTTTTGAACTGACTGGAACAAACGGCGTCTTAGTTCTCTTGAAGAAGAGTGAAAGGCCATGAATGGCTGTTTTTGTGCACCGAGCGGGTTTTATGCAAGTGACAATTTGTGTCTAGAGGCAAAGACTCGGCAAAGAGGTTACCAGGGATAAATTTGGGTTGGGGCTTTTTATTTTATTTCTTGGCCTAATTAACTGGTGTGCAAAGCTGCATCCAACTGTGATGCAAACAGAACAGATATTGAGATGAGATCAGTTACTGAGCTGGAAGAAATGCCCTTGAATAAGATTCAAAGACCAACCAATGCTTCAAAACACTAAACCCCTTGAATCGTTGGTATTCATGTTGTTACCAACACAGCATGAAATCATGGGACTTAACATCTGACTTCAACTGCATCCGCATTGCAGAAATAATCTGGTTTGACATCACTTTAACTGCCATGGCTCAATGCTATGAAATTCTGGGAAGTGTAGTTTGTTACGGCACCTTGACTTCCCAGAATTGCATAGCATTGAACCATGACAGTTAAAGTGTTGTCAAAACAGATTATTTCTGCAGTGCAGATGCCACCTTAAATGTTTTATTTTCCCACATTCTGGTTAGGGATAAGCCAATTTATTTCTACTCCATGATACTTGTATACGGTTTTACTCCGAGGTCTCTTTGATTTCCATATTTTTTCGAGGTGGGGTATCAAAACATTTTCTCAATTTTTCAAAACTGTCACCATGTTTAAATATGTGGTGACATGCACATTGTTTTTCAACATACCTATTTAAATGTGTATTTTGATATGTTCAATGTCACAGCATCAGGGAAACTGCGAAATCTGTTGGACATCTTTGCATGTTATTAGATCTGCACATGAGTCCA
>CM034702.1:12361518-12372999 GCA_020142125.1 Phrynosoma platyrhinos
AATGTAGAGTGCTGAAGGGCATTGCTGACACAGTATAGCATAGATCACCAGTTTCTTATATCTTTGTGTGCTAACGACCATCATTAAGACTGGGCCTGGCACTTCATTTCCATACACAAAGGATTTGCACTTTGAATTGACATCCTCACATATATATGTCTGTCTTGGCCTCCACTCCACCAAATGCATCTGAGGAAGTAGACTGAAGCCTATGAAAGCTCATATTGCCAATTTCTTTCTTTCAGTTAGTCTCAAAGGTGCTCCAAGATCTCTCTATGTATTAATTTTAATTAGATTTTTCATCCAGTTGGTCTTGTTGTTAAGGGCTGGTCCATGTTATGATAAAAAGTGATCTCACTATTTAGACAGGATGGAACTTAACTACAGTTCATAGTAAGCCAAGAAGAGGACTGCCAGGTTTCAAGATTTCACTGATCCTCTCTGCCTTCAATACAGAGAATTAATTGAAATCTGGCAAGTGTACATTTTTTTTTCTTAATAACAGCTACACTGGACTCTTCCAAGTCAATTGCTTGTTTTGGTAGCGCACACAACTGTGCACGGACTACAGACTACAGACATAAAGGACTCTTCCTAACCAATTGCTGACGTAGTCTCTAGTCTACCCTGCTGTCATGCCTCCTGCTGCAAGCAACACAACTGCTGAAATTTGGAGGCATCTGAGGGTCTTTCCAACTTTGGAGTTGTTGCCAAATCCACCAACAACTGCAGTGCCTCTCTATGCCAGTATGCCAGAGTAAGAAAATCTTCCCTTCTGGAAAGGAAGGTGGAAAAGTACCATTCTCTAGTGCTTTGCTACTGCGGATTTTTACCAACTTGGTTGTAGTAGCAGCACAGGATTACCTTATAAAAGATATTTAAGAAGTTGCAAAGCAGCCATGTATAGGGAGTTAGTTTCCTCTTATGAGAGCTACTCAGATAACCTCAGAAGGTGAGGCCCTCTAGTAGGACCTCAACTGATGATCTCAATGCATGGTCAGACTGATAGTGGACAAGATGGTCCTGAAGAATAGCAGACTAATTCATTTCTTTCAACTTCTTTCCTCAGTTCTTTTTGCAATGAAGGAAGATAACGAAAAGGTCCCTACTTTGCTAACTGACTACATATTAAAAGGTAACTATCAATAGGAACAAGGGAAGATGCCATCTGTTGAGTCAGATCATTGGTGCATACAGCCCAGCACTCTGACTAGCAGGAGCTCTCAAGAGTCATGGGCAAAAGTTTTTCCCATCACTAGCTACCTGATTTGTTTAATTGGAGATGCCAGGGATTGAAACTGGGACCTTATGCATGCAAATCACATTGAGCAAATATCCTTCAGTAAAGATTAGAAACCTAGGATGCTGTCTATACAGGAGCATCAGCTTCAGAGCCTGAGTTTTAAATTGGAAGGCTATGTGTCTATGTTTGTGTTACTGTGTGAAAAAAATACCCACCAAAGATGCTGTAATTGTACAACATCTCTTTGTATAGGCTATATCAGTGCTATTCAGAGTAGTGGTCCCTGGACTGGCGCTGGTGTGTGAGACATCGGCTATTGGTCCATGGAGAGTGTCCATGAAAGAAAGAAACAATTGTAGTCAATAGGGGCAAATCCAGTACTGGTACTTGGCATACTGGGGGTGGGGGGGGTGGTGGAGGAGAGATTATCCATCACCAACATCAGATATCTTGAGAAGCAGTGGGCTATATAACCTGTACCTCTTCCAGGCCTGTTGTAGATTTGTTTGCAAACAAACATACACATTACAATGTACTGAAGTTTTTTTAAAAAAACTTTTGTTCTAGCATTTCACAACTCATTGGAGAGGCATATGCACCAACAAATCAAACATTGGCTTCCTGGCAAGTTGTCAATTATTTGTAGAATCACAGAATTAGAGAATCTTAGAGTTGAAAGGGACTGCAAGGGCCAACTAGTCCAATCCCTTGCCATGCAAGAATACACAACAAAAGCTTTCCTGAAAGATGTGCATCCAACCTCTGTTTAAAGATTTCCAAAGATGGAGAGTCCATCATCCTCCAAGACAGTCTATTCTACTCTTGAACAGCTCCTCATATCAAGATGTTCTTCCTAATGCTTAGGTGGAATCTCTTTTCTTGCAGTTTGAAACCATTGGTCCTTGTTCTAGTCCCTGGAGCAGCAGAAAACAATCTCGCTCCATCTGCCACATGACATCCCTCAGATATGTAAAGATAGCTATTATGTCACCTTTTTATGTTATTTGTTGTCATATAACCTATTTATGTTATTTGCAAAGTGCTACAGATACATCCATTCAAGCAAATCTGCAATTATCACTTCAACTTCTTTTGATTCTGTCATTTTTTTCATTTATTTTCTAACTAACTGAATCTGCTTTTCATAGAAGGGACTAATGGTTTCACCAGTCTCCACTGACTCGTAGCATGTTCAGTGGCTTCTGCTAAAAAACAGGAAGAATAGTTTCCCCTGAGTTCAGCTTAAGGACTCTGATTAAAAATCATATCAGATAATGAAGATTTGGAAAAGTTACTTTTTGTATTAACAGAATCAAGAATAGATCCCAGAATCTGTTAATTAGCATCACCGTGTTGACTGTGGGATTCTGGGATTTAGAGGTACAAAAAGGTAACTTTCCCAAACTCTGAGACAGTGTACTTCCACAGTGGTTTCACTGCTCAAATTAGAATGCCTGGATGTGTGTATTCTGGAGGAAAAAGTAGAAGAAGCAAAGTAAAGATTAGCAGAGTTGCTGCATGGATTACAGAAATGTTGTGCAGCAAATTACTTGAGACCTTGACCAGGGATGGTCCAACCATTATCAGAGTGAGGCGACTGCCTCTGTTGTCAGTGGCTGGGCTACTCCCACTTTTTACTACCATTCTTTCTGAGCTGCCTGGACATTTTTCTTTCTCGAAGGACAGCAGTGTGTACTACACAGACTGTAACCACCTCTTAATTGTCCAGTATGGTGCAGGAAACTATCAGCTTCTAGTTAAAATAAGATTCAACTGCTGCTTGTGTTGGCATCTGCTAGTGGAAGGAAAGGACATGTGCCATTTTGTCCTTTGTTTCAGGCAGATTCTGGTGTTGGGAATGGAATTTCACTTTTAGGCATCTGGTCCTCTTGCGTTGTTTAGTCAAGAGATGCACCATGGATATGTAGAGGCCATAGCAGAGCAATACATATTGAGTCCACTTTAACTGCCCTGACTCAGTGCTAGGGAATTATGGCAACTGTATTTTATTGTGGCACCAGAGCTCTCTGACAGAGAAGGCTCAATGTCTCAGAAAAAAATACAATTTCCATGAATCCCTAGCACCGAGCCACGGCAGTTAAAGTGGATTCAATTTGCACTATTTCTAGCAGTCTGCAAAGGCCCTTACTCAAGATGGTGCTTTCCAGATGTTTTTAGAAGTCAGCTCCCATGATCTGTTACTGTTGGCCATATTACGTGGAGTTTGATAAATTGCAGTGCAAAACATGTGAAAGGCACTAGGCTAATATATATCAGGAAAAAAGTCACCTGTCCAATTTCAGTTCAGTGGAAAGGTAGCCATTCCAACAAAGAAAGGTTTTCAGGGTTACTAAGTAGCAATCATCATCCTTCACTAAAGTTTTGCTCTTAACAATTAATAAAAAACTTTCAGTTTACCATAAACATCCATGTATTGAACTGTCTTGCTTCCCCTCCTCCTTCTCCTTCCAGTTCTCTGTCCTACCTAAGATCCCTGCTCTGAGCATCATGAAACCAACAGGAGACAACAAGGCCAGTGTGTCATTCCATCACAGGGATTGCATGACAAAATGTATACTTTTGAATTGTGTATTTAAAGATGTATAGCATTAACCTGGATTAAACATGAGCAGAACTCTTTCCTTCATGATCGGTTTCTAGTCATTGTAAACAGTTGAATGCATGAGTGGAGGCAAGGGCTGCTTGTTTCTCTTTCTCTTGACCACCTTCATCTAAGAGGAAGCAGTATGTCACCATACATCATGTATTTGCAGCCCATCCTTCCCTCAAGCAGTTATGAAACTAATTTGAATACTGAAATAAACTTTCATTTAATTAAAAAGTTGTCACACTTTTTGACAAGGTGGTTTATTATTGGAAAATAATCAGTCCAGTCATCTCTGTAATGATCATGGGATTAATAGATTGGTTAGTTTTGTTTCCCCCCATATTTGATTAAAACAAAACCTGTCCCAGTAGTTTGAATGACCAGTCATTTGACAGCAGTCATGACATGTCACTGCTAGTTGGTTTATTGAGAATTGGCAGTGATTTTAAACCTAATTCATCATCATTCCCCAGGAAGAAAATTCCTTATTTTATTGAGCAGGGATGGACAAACCAATCATTTGGTTTTGTAAGGAGAGCTTGAACCTGGGGAATTGCTAAAAGTTCAAGTCTTCTAATGGGATCTTTTATCCTGTGTATATGGAGATGGCTAGGGAATAGACTGATAGAGACAAAGATTCTCAATGAGTCTGTGATTTATTTGGAGATTCAAACATACAAAGACACTCTAACATTCACTCAAGCACACAAGAACTCAAGAATAAAGTGGTTAGCCTGGATAGGAAACAGAAGGCTTTTTAATGGTGATCATTACCTGATGGAGGTTGCTCCAACAATGAAAGAAGATGGATAGACTCAACCATTTATGAAAGAGAAAGGACAATTGGAAGAGCTGGGACCCAAGTCAGAGTTCACAGTGGTGCAGTGTCACTATGAAATCTAACCAGACCCAATGTGCCTGAGATTTTGGGGGTCTTAAACCTAGCCTGAGGTGAAGATTTGCCATTGTATATCAAAGGATCCTGGATTGATGCTCTTTGAAGTAGACAATGTCCAAAGAGGGGAGATGGGGTGTTGATGTTATCTCATCCTCAGCTGGACACATTATGACTGGTATTCATAAATCTCCTAGGTGTGAATGTCCTGCTTTGCAGTTTCTAACCCTGGCCTTTTGATCTGCTAATTTGCTGTAGAGGCAGATGTGACCTTTCAGGTGCCTACATGAGGTCCTTGCCTTGGATCCATGGTGGTTGGGCTTTTCCGGTTTAGGGCCATGACAGGAGACCTACAAAGGTTTAAAAAAAGAAAGAAAGATTAAAACAATGTTTATAACAGTTTTCTCCCACATTCATAATGTTAAAATCTTGCCATCAAATTGATGAAGAAATTGGGACATTTTTATATGTTTTTTAAATTACAAACCAGATGAATTAAACTCTTAATTTACCATTAAGCTGACTGCCCTAGCATCTGCCCTAGCAAGTTTCAAACCATCTGAACCTTGGTTTCACCTGCCCTAGCACTTTAACCATCTGTGAAGTCAAAGGCTTTCATAGCCAGCATCCATAGTTTTTGTGGATTTTTTGGGCTGTGTGGCAATGTTCTAGAAGAGTTTCTTTCTGACGTTTCGCCAGTATCTGTGGCTGGCAAGGTTCAAAAGACACAGTTCTTAGTGTGGAGTAGAGTTGACAGTTCAGGACCTTTCCAGGCCCTGAGGCTTCCAGGCCAAAACCTGAGACCTAGCAATGGCTCCTGCTGATGGCACTGTGCATTCAGTGCCAATTATAGTTGCTTACAGTTTGTTATTCAAACACATATACACAAAATATATTTTTCTATTTGGAAATTAAAATAGAATCTTAGCTAAAGGGGCTGTTCCCAGATCAAAAAATGAGACAATTATTTTTTTCTTGCCCAATTAGTAAGATGGGATAAGGAACATTAATCTAGCCTACTAGCTACTAGTCAGAAGGCGGATGCAGAGAATCCTTTGGTGAGCCCTTGTACCACAATAACTGGAAAGGAAGGAGAAAGTTGACTGACTAAATAATGTATTTAGATCCCCCTTCCTGCCCCCAAGAGTCTTTGCAAATTGCATAAACAAATGAGTTAAGCCTTACAAATTGTAGCAAGCTGCTACTTTACTAGCTGAACTGGAGAAATGCACACAACCTTTTCCCTTGCCTGAGGCTGAGCCCCCAGATCTGGAAAATTTGTATCCTAGGAGATTATCACAACCCCCCCACTCCGATCTGGGCACTAGCTGAGACCCTGTATAAATGGATATTATCACACAGCTTCATGCCCAGATTGGAGGCATCCTGTAAACAATTGGTACTTCTCCCATACTGAGCAATGAATGGAAAAGAACTGGGTTTTGCTCAGGAGAAGTCCCAATCAGGTACGGGATGCCTCTGATCTGGGCATGAAGCTGTGTGATAACATCCACTTTTACATGGTCTCAGCCCATGCCGATCTGGAGTAAACAGCCAGTGCGACAACCCACAAAAACTGAAGACTGAGGGCTGGGCTGTGAGATCTGGCAATCCCAATGTGGAGTGTGCTATGTTGTATCTTCCTGCCATGTTGAAGATGAGAAGCCTGTCAGAAAGTGAGGTGAACAAGTCTCATTTGCTACTACAAATATATCCAAATACAGAGAGATTCAAAGGCAAATTATGAAGAACTAAGCACTCCAAGCCATACTGGTTTGAAGTACTCCCCCAAATGTGCAAATCTGTGAGTTTTGCTTTCTTCCATATGCAAAATGCTTTAGTCTCAATTGTTTCCAATTGTATATGTGAAGACTTTTTCAAATTTTGGAAATTTCCTGGAAAAGAATGAACAAAAATGAATTCATCACTAGAAATAAAATAAAATAAAATAAAATAAAATAATTGTTGGGTGGGAAATTGCTTCACTGGCTGATCCTGGAAGACACATTGCTTTGTCCACTCGAGCAAAGAGGATAGATATTAGAACCATCACTACAAAAAGGGAATCCAAATAAATATCTGCTTGGTAGAAAAGCCAGAATGGGAGAGGTAATGGGAAATGCTTTGTGGCTGAAATCTGCTGGTTGTTTGAACAATTCATCTCCATCTTCTGGGCATTCAAAAGAAGAAGTGGAACATGCAGCAAAAGGTTTCAATGTGGAGTCTGCCTCTTCAGCCTCACCCTCTGGGCATTCAAAAATCGGCTGCCAGGAATGGCTGGGGAATGCCTTGGGGACTCCTGGTGACATAGGTGGCATTCTCCCATGCAGTAAAATGCATTTTTGCTCCATTCCGTTCCCTTTCGTTCCGTTCTGTTCCCATTCTTGTAAGTGCCGTGAGATAAGCTTATTTATTTGAAGGCATATGACAATAACAAACCATTCTACATAGGCAATCTGATGAAGCTGGGTTTTGTTGGCAAGATTTATTCAGAGGAAGTTTGCCATTGCTTTCCTCTTAGGCAGAGAGAATGTCACTTCCTCAAGGTTATCCTCTGAATTTCTATGGTTGGTGTCCTGGATCCTTAGCCCAATACTCAAAGCACTACACTGTACTGGCTCACCATTTGGGGTTAGTAGTAGGTGACATTTGCAGCTGTACCTCAATGCTGCAGCAGTCAATTGGCTTACAGTGGAAGTTGGAGAAAGAATTGAGGATAGGGTATAAGATCACAGACAATTTGCACAAAAGGAGAAAATAGACGAATCTTCAAAGGCTAGCAGACTAGATGTAAAGTCTCTTTCCAGTGAGTAGAAGAGAAACTTCAGGTTAGGCAGCCAGAATCCAATCTCATTGTCTACCTAAGTTGAGGATGAGCTTGTTTCTTCTTTGAAGATTAGTGCTTTTCTCAGGATGTGCATTTTAGCAATAAAATCATGACCACGAACCTTTTGATGCCTTTTAACTGGGCTGCCTATTCAAAGCCTTCTGTTTGAAAATTGTCTGAGTAACACTGTGGCTGATAAAAGCTTTTGCTGTAGATTAAAATGGCTTCCCCTCCTTCTGAGGAACAAGATGTAGAAAGCAAGCAATCAGTGTTGCCAGAGAACAGAAAAGCTGGCATGCTCACATGCCTACTTTTAGCAGAGTTTAGATATGCAAAAGAGAGCCAGCGTGGTATAGTGCTTTGACTGTTGGACTAGGACTCTGAGAGACCTGGATTCAAATCCCTGCTTGGCTATGGAAAACCACTGGATGTTCTTCAGCAACTCAAGTCATATTCTCTTAGCCTCAGAGGAAGGCAAAGGCAAACCCCCTCTGAACAAATCTTGCCAAGAAAATTTTAGGATAGGTTCACCTTACGTCAGAAATTACTTGAAGGTACATAACAACAAACAACAGCAAATCTGCAAAAGCAATGCTTTTCCTGGGGCCCTTCTGCACCACACTATAGCCCTAGTGTTCCACTTTAACTGCCATACAGAATCATATTTAATTCTGAGGTTTGTACCTTGGTGAATTCTAGATGCCTCTTCCTAAAGTTCAAATCCCAGGATTATTTTTCTGTGTCTTCAAGTCATTTCTTACTTATGGCAACCCATGAACCAATCATGTGGGTTTTCTTGGCAAGATTTGTTCAGAGGGGGGTTGCCATTTTTGTCCTCTGACACTAGGAGAGTGTGACTAGCCAGAGGTCACCCTGCTGGTTTTGAAGACTGAGCAAGGATTTGAATCCTGGCTTCTTGGAGCCCATGTGCAGCACTCAAACCACTACACCACACTGTCTGTCACATTGTCAGTCTTCCCATTAATAAATGGGTACATGTTTCAGAAGAGTATCAGGGCATCATTTTATATGTTGCTCATCTCCATGAAATGCCTAATAGGGACATTGGTGTGTGTGTGTGTTCCATCAATGAGGGCTGCTCATGATACATTTGTCTAGCTGCAGTGTTTGCATGGCATAAACAAGTATTTTAAGCATGTCTGCAGCCTGATGTTCACCCAAAATAACTCCTTACAGTGCATATTTGAAACAGTGCAGAAATTATTCTGTGTACCAATTTACAGAGTGGAGAAGGAATGTACAGCTTCCTCATATTTAGGCCATCAGCAAACGTTAGAAACTCAAAGTGAAGATGCAAGCAATTGAGACTGCTTGGAGATAAAAACAAAACAAACCAACAAACAAAAAAAACCAAAAAAACCCAAAAAACAAATCTGGAATGGCAGGTTGCTCACAAACAAAATTTCTAGCAATGACATTAATATATGTGCATATTTCCCCAGCAAGCTCTTCCAACATATTGGAAGAAACACATTCCTGACACTCTTGATCTTATATAACTGGCTTCTGGAGAGGTTAAAAAGAAATGTAAAAGGCATCTGGAAGTTGACTTTGCTTAGTCTCCCATGTACATAGTCTGGCTAGAATGGCTGGTGAGTAATGGGAATTATTTCCAGAAAGTAACTTTCCTAATTTTTACATTGTTGGGATAAGGTAATTTTAGCCCCCAGACTTAATAGTCTTATGTTAACTGTTAATGTGTCTTATTTCCCTCACTTCAAATGGGAATCTATTCTTTAGGAGGCAGTGTTTCTTATCACTTCACTTACTTCAAAATGGGCTTTTTCAGTCCTGAGGTTCCCCCTCATTCTGCTACTTTGTCCTATGATACCACCACCAAACAAGTACAGAAAGAAAAATGTCGCATTAGCGTCCAGTCCCAAATAATATGATTTCACCTTTTAATCTCATTCTTAGTAAGGGTCTTTCCTCTCCAACCATGAGTGTTTATGGTTGTTGCTTTTTTGGTGGTGGTGATTTCGGTGATTATTATTATTATTACTTTTACAAAGATAATACAAAAACTAACAAAAAACAAAGAACCCCTCTACCTTTCAATTGATAACCCTGCAAATGAATGGATATATCTAAATAATATATGTCTGGATGGATGTGGATAAATTTGCATTGTGTGTGTGTGTGTGTGTGTGTGTGTGTGAGAGAGAGAGAGAGAGAGAGAGAGAGAAGCAGGGGAGTAGGATAAGGATAGGAAAAAGTGTCTCATTTCCATCCATTTTAAAAAACTGTATCCAACATTGGCTTCAGCCCTCAGACTTGACCCCATAGTTGTTTCCTTTCTAGGGTTGCCAGTTCAGGATCATCCCAATTCCTGAGGTTTCTGGACCAAAACCGAAAATGGAGGAATTACAAGAAGCTGCTACTCTGACAGTTGAGCTGGAGATTATGTACACATTGCTTTTCTCTTGCCTGGAGCTGAGACCCCCAAAACTGGAGAACATATGAGAACTGGAAACTTAGGGCAATTCTATTCTTCATTGTTCCCTTCACTACTCTTCACTGTCCCCCTGGCCACTGGCAGGAACTTATTCCTCACTTTTAAAGAATATTCCCTATCCCAGCTTTAAAGACCTGGAGCAATACTTTTTTGAAAATCCTCGCTCTGAAGCTGATCATCAAAACCTTGGCTCCCTTGACTCTCCTTCTATCAGAGAGATCCCACTCTGGAAATCAATCCAGTCCCCTACAACTCACCCCAGTTCCCTTTCTACCTATTGTCACATCCATCACTTGCATGTTGATATTCTTCCCACACAGCGAACACAACTTGAGTGGGGAAAAAGTATAATTTGTTGTTGCTATTGTATACCTTCAAGTTGTTTCCAACTTATGGTTGACCCTAAGCGAACCTATCATAGGGTTTTCTTGGCAAGACTTGTTCAGAGGAGATTTGCCATAGCCTTCCCTGAGGCTGAGAGAGTATGACTTGCCCAAGGTCACCCTGTGGGTTTCATGGCCGAGTGGAGAATTGAACCCTGGTCTCCAGAGTCCAACACTCAAACCACTACATCATGCTGGCTTTCTAAAAAAATACTTTAAACAAAACAAACACTACCCATTTGTATCAGCTGAGGCTGTCAAATAACTCTTAGTATGGAAAAATAGCACAATTATTTTATTCTCACTTTTAAAGAAAGAGGTACATATTGAGGGGGCAGAATCTGTGGCTATTAGTAATTAGCAACACAAAGAGATAAAACAAATTAAAAGCTCTGCAATGGTGAGGCAGCTAGGTGATGTACACATGCAATGGGTTTGTATCATTTGGTTCCCTGTTGTGATAAGAAAAATGGTGGTTACAATTTCCCTGTATGGATATCATTGCCTCCTACCCCATCCCCCACAAACATTGCAGTATGAACAAGGCTGTGGACCCTGTTGTAGTACAAAACACCTTCCATTTGTATTTATTTGTGTATTTCTGGGAAGCATTATGAAAAAGCCAGTAGTGGTGCTGAAGAGGAGATTGCATGCATATTCATGCCAGCTTTGCATCAAAGCGGCAAAGATGCAAATTGGCAGTGGAGTTGTTAGATGGTTTTTAAATTAATCCCAGCTGAAAATCCTGAAGGAAGATGCACACCAAGCCTTTGCTGTTTTCCCTTCTCTGCCCCAAAAATCCCTTTCTATTCAAGATATATTATATACGCCTTCACAGCACAAAGATGCAATGAACATTCTGAAACAGTTATAGACTTAACATGTTACTGGAAATTTCTTTTATTTGAAATATTTTTTTTCAAAAACTAAGGCCTCTTTCAGACTACACCTTTATAGCACTTTGACTTTCATGACTTCATCCATTTGCAGTTTGGGGAGATATTTAGAATTCTTGGCCAGAGAGTTTTAGTGCCACACCAAGCCCCGTG
>CM034702.1:12394722-12406389 GCA_020142125.1 Phrynosoma platyrhinos
TAAATAAATAAATATTATGTACCAAAAATGTTTCTTGTGTAGGCAACATTGTTTCCTGTACAGAAATCCCCATGACTGAGATTCTGCATCAGATACATAGCCACACTGCCATACCCTCAATCTGTCTCCTGATCTGATTCCCCAAACCCACATTAAAACTGGGATGTTCGAATAAAGGTAGAATACTGAGGAGGAATAGTCACTTTCTCCAGCAGTGGGAAGAAAATTGGCATAATTATTCATCATTGCAAAGACGAAATAGTTGATGATATACATTGCTATATCTACCCTGTGAGATGAATGCAGCCCTCTTCCAGTGGATGTTCCAATACGTTGCTAAATTTTCCCATCTGCCTTGCTTTAAAGTCCCTTGTAGACTTGTTTTTTTGGCTACCACTGCTGCTCTACTGCAAT
The DNA here is from genome assembly GCA_020142125.1 of Phrynosoma platyrhinos. Classification (NCBI taxonomy): domain Eukaryota; kingdom Metazoa; phylum Chordata; class Lepidosauria; order Squamata; family Phrynosomatidae; genus Phrynosoma; species Phrynosoma platyrhinos. The sequence goes on from CM034702.1 coordinate 12,395,137, forward strand.
TTGGAAATGTGGAAGCAAATTGCAATAGCAGCTAAGAGGAGTGCCTCCTCTTCCAGCAGACTGAGGGGTAATGTGGTCACTTCCGGAAGTTGTGCACTTTGGTTTAAAGTACCCAGCTCAGTAGATCTGCTTATATTTTACCAATCAAACTGGCTGTTACATTCATGCATCACTTACCATCAGGGTTTGTACCGGGGTTGCCTCCTTGTTGCTGCAGCACTCCAGCAGCAATGGAGTTGGGCCAGAACCTCTGTGTTGGCCGGTGTTGGGATTTGATCTTCTTGGCTTTGGGAGCTGGGTCTGGATTGCTTGCATCAAGCATAGGCTGCAGGATACGTCTCCGGGCATTGATAAACCTTTCCATTGGGAGGAAAGAAAGGGATATGACATTTCTGGTCTGTTCAGCGATGATATCATCATTTTTTCTTTTTTAAATTATTTTTTATTAAACATTTTAAAAGAATATTTAAAACCATTAAACAATATCCTATTCATACAATCACGACTTTACACAATCACATATTTACTAGCAAACATACCTCTATCTATATTGTTTTACAATCGTTACTTATCATTTAATGTATTTGGCAACGATAGCATTCAACTATTCTTGCCCTCCAAAAACATTCAACTTTGAACCATCCTTTCTCCCTCTTCCATCATCTGTAAATTTGCTTCCCTAACTTAAACTTTCCTTAACTTTCCTTCTCCTCTTCTCTTCCCTTCCTGTCCTCCTCCTTCCTATTTCTCTAACCTTCTTATTATTTTCTTGTTTCTCTATCTATCATGCTCTTATCTAACATAAATTTCTCTTTTCTCACCATCAGTTCACATACTCTTACCTTCAAACACTTTCTTTCTCCCTCTACAATCATTCATTACTTCCTTTCCATCATCTGCCAATGATATAATCATTTTTTCATCACTCTAAGAACAAATACTTGCAAAAATCTATTTATATCTCTTTTTAGAATTAGGAATTAACTAGCAATTGCTCATATTAATTAGAACTAGAGATATGGGCTGGAATTCTGTTAATGACATATGTCACTGCAATGTCAAATTACACCTTCATGTACCTTTAATCATCATTGCAGATGGAAATATTCATTACCTTTATCTGCAACTCTGCCCACTCTTTACTTACTGACCAGTTGCTATGGCACTCCAATAGCCATTTAGTGCCACTGAAATATGTGGAGTGGCCAAGCAGTGTCTGGCTGTGCAGGATCTGGCTCCAGGAAGAAAAAGGCATTCTTCTGGACCACCTGGATCTTATAATACAGCCAGCACCAAATATGTCCATTTCTATGTTTTTGGAGATGGGGGGGGGGGGGGCAGCGGTGAGTGACAGGGATTGTAGGACTGACATGCCATCGTAATTCACAATCAAAATGCTAGCTGACATGGGTCAACTAAAGAAAACCCGAGTCTGTTGTAAGATGTATTTCAGAAGAAGGAACTGACAAAACCACCTCTGAGTATTCCTCGCCTAAGAAAACCCATGAAATTCATGGTGTTGCCATAAGTTGATAGACAACTTGAAGGCATATATCCCCCTCCCAAAGGATTCCAAGAAGGTGAACTTCAAAAATGTATTTGTGTGAAATTCATTCATTCACTGTGTGGAATACACAATACTGTCATGCTGTTGTTAACTTCCTTCGACCCATGGCGACCCTATAGATGAGACATCTCCAGCCCCCCTGTCCTCTGCCCAGCTCCTGCAAACTCTTATTCGTGGTCTCTTTAATAAAGTCCATCCATCTAGCATGTGGCCTTCCTCTCTTCCTACTTCCCTTCACTTTTCCTAACATTATTGTCTTTTCCAACGATTCATGCCTTCTCATGATGTGTCCTAAGTACGAAAGTCTAAGGGCCGTTGTAGATGGCCCCTAGGGGCAGCTCTGTGCTGCCCCTGGGAGCGCCGGATCAAAGCTGCACCAACCACATGCCGTGGCCTCAATCTGGCTTTTTGCCACTACTGGGGCCCTCTTGTGCCCCTTTGGTGCAGTGGGGCACCCTGATGCCATGCACCATGCAGTTGGGTGCATGGCATTTAGGCGATGTCAGGGCGGAGTCTGGGCAGCTGGCATGCTGTTACCCTGCCCCAACTCCACCTCCAGCCTGGCCCTTTAGGCCAGTCTGCATCAGCCCTAAGTCTTGTCATCTTGGCTTCTAGAGATAACTCTGGTTTGATCTGTTCTAGGACCCATTTATTTGTCTTTTTGGTTGTCAATGGGATCCTCAGCGCTCTTCTTCAGCACCACATTATCTCAAATGCATTTTCCTCCTATCTTATTTTTTTACTGTCCAGCTCTCACATCCATACAATGTAATAGGGAATATAATGGTTTGCATGATTCTGAAATGTATGTCTTTGCATTTTAGGATCTTTTCTAGTTCTTTCATAGCCACCCTCCCCATTCTTAATCTTCTCCTGATTTCCTGGCTGCTGCTGATAAATAGGCAGTTGTATAAACTGACCCTAAAAGGCAGGGTTTTTATTTCTTTTTCTCCCTTTTGTTCTAGGCTTTTCTCAGTCAAGAAAATCCCAGTCATCATTATTGGCTTATCTCTTTTCACCTTGCTCAATGCAATGGTTGATCATACTTATTTTTCACTTGGTATAAGACACTGGAGGCAAGATCGCCACTTGGTCATTTTTAATTGCCTTCATCAGATTAAAAAAGCACACACATCTCATTTTACAGCAAATATATTTACACCTTGATGAGGTGCCTTTTTCTTCTTATCCTTGTTCAGGTGCATTTCCTTTCCAAATATGCCCCCATGTGGTTAGATCTGGAACTGATCATGTTTTGAAGATCTGCATAAATATGGAATTACCTATTGCTTCAAGAAATCATATAGAGGGGAGCAGCTAAAGCTGGGCTAAAATTCCCTTTGAAAGAAGTTTCCTAAAAATATTTACTCCTTTGAATAAGGGAGCCATATTTAAAAACTGATTTTTATGTGTGTGTAGTGTTTGATTTTAGGGAGTGTGTGCAAACTACCCCATTAAACTTACATTTGTTTCATTTTTTTCCTGGCTTGCAATTTGTTTTGAAAGAACGCCTAAATTTCTCAGAGATGCACAATTCTCTCTGTAAATTGTCAGTGGCTGCATGTTCCAGAATGCTTAGTAGTTTCTTTCTCTAGAATGTCTTGGAAGGGATGAGATGCAACTTTCTGATGGTTGCATCTTCTGGAATCCTTTGGAAGTATGACTGTGACATGATGCTTTTCTCAAGGCACTCCAATAAGCATAGCCAGCAGGAAGCTGTGGAGAAAGCCTCACAGCTCCCAGAATGTTGTGGGAACATTGCAATGGGTTGCAATATGGCTGTGTTTCTTGGCTGTGACACATCGTAGAATGCCCTCCACTTGGAGGTCTGATTGGCACCAATTCTGGTTTCATTCCACCACAAGAAAAAACAACAACATAGGTTGGTGTTCTGTACTGCACTTTCAGATTCATAAACTGGAATTATAGATCCGTAACTGTTCCATATTCAGTAACACTACACTGTGTTAATCATGACACTGTGTTACTAGGGTTGTAAATGCCACTCCCTAAGCCAGGGGTAGGCAACCTTTTTGAGCTGGGGGCCGGGTTGCTGTCCCTCAGACAATTGGGGGCCCATGCAAAAAATTTTAAAAATTAAAAAATATGCATGCACACTCTCTCAGCCCCAGAAAAGCCATGGCAAAACCCCTGTGGAGATTTTGCCAAGAAAACCCCAAGAACAAGTAATAACAACAATAATCAATATCATCATAGCGTGCAGCAGCGGCAGTGGGGGGCGGCGACGGCAGGACCGGCCTGGGGCCAGTTCAAAGGCCTCAGGGGGCTGCATCCGGCCCCTGGGCCTTAGGTTGCCTACCCCTGCCCTAAGCCCACGGAGATTATCAGATGGGGCAAAAGGCGGGGAGTAAAAGGCATACTCCTGGCATAATCGCATGACTATGCTGAAGATTTTCAGATGATGTCGCACTCATCTAGCGACGTCATCTGAAAATCTTCAGTGTGATCGCATGATTCTGCCGGGAGTATGCCTTTTACTCTCAGCTTTTCCCACGTCTGATAATCTCCCACTTTGACAGCAAAAGCATTGAATGAGAGAGATCTGTTCAGCGGGTGACTGGGGTTCAAGAAGAATGTCATTTCCAGCCTTCCCCTGCCAGCAAGCAAGGCTAAGACAATCAGAAGCAGGACCTCTGTTACAATTCCTTATCTCAGCCTCTATTACTGGCAGGGCAAGAAATGTCAATCTCCTTGTACCCCAATTGGTGGCTGAAATGGCCTCCTTCAATGAATGTGGCTGCAGGCTGAGAAGATGGGTTTGGGAGGTGATGTTATATTTGTAACAAAGTAACTGATGTAGGATATTAGCAACAGCTTTTTAATTAATCTTTCTGGGGTTTAATTGAGCATTCCAAAAATAATCATATTTAAAAGGTTTTAAACTGTTTTAACTTTTAAAATCTGTTTTATCCAGTTAAATTGCTTAATATCCTTTTAGTTTCTATACATTATTTTGATTGTCTTACATTTTGGATAGTTTTAAACTATTTAATTGATTTTATTTGTACCACTACCCTGAGGTCCTAGGATAAAGGCTGGAATGACCTTAACAGATTAGAAAGCTGGGCCAAAAATAACTAGGTGAATTTCAACAGGGAGAAATGTAGGCTATTATACTTGGGTAGTAAAAATGAAACACACACATATATAATGAGTGAAACCTGGCTTGAAGGCTGTAAATGCAAAAAGGATCTAGGAGTCATAGGAGGACTGCAGACGGGCAGCTGTTGGCCGCCCCAGAAAGTGGCGGATCGGGGCTATGGCAACCCAACGCCGTGGCCCTGATCCTCCCTTTTGCTGCCCTGAAAAGAGCAGGAAAATGCTGCTCCTTTTAGGGGTGGCAAAAGGCTGCCCTAAGAGCCAGTGTGTGGCTCTTCTATGCCCTTTTTGGCGCAGCATGTTTGAACGCTGCACTGGAAGGCCATCCTGATGCTGCACGCCATGTGTAATGGCACACAGAGTCAGGATGGCATCAGCATGGGGTTGGGGCGGCCGGCGTGCGGCTGCCTTGCCCCAACTCTGCCTCCAGTCTGGCCCTTTGGGCCGGTCTGCAGAGGCCCTTAGTGAACCACAGTCTGAACAAGTGTCAGCAATGTGATGTGGCAGCTAAGAAAGCCAAGGCGATTCTAGGCTGTATCAATAGAAGCATAGTGTCTAGGTCATGGGAAGTAATAATACCACTCTATTCTGCTTTGGTTAGACCTCACCTGGAATATTGTGTCCATTTCTGGTCACTACATTTCAAGATATGGACAAGCTGTAGTGTGTACAGAGAAGGACAATCAAAATGGTGGAAGGTCAGGAAACCATGCTCTATGAGGAGGTCAAGATTTCACTCACCAGTTGTTGACTTGCAAGAGTGTGAGGTTTGTCTGTGCTGCTATCTGCCTCTTCTCATCCTCTGTTGGATAAGGGTGCTGAAGAGAGAAGGAAGGACCATTATGATCATACTGCATGAACCTTGAGGAACTATCTAGAGATCTTCTGTGTAAACAAAGAGCATTATCTGGATTAATTTTCAAAATGTTGGGCACCTCCAGATGGGGTGCCAGGTTGTCTGGACATTGTCAGGTTGTCTGGACATCGCAGCATTTGTTGCTGCAGTTCTTCAGTTTTTCAAAAATATCCAAATAAGATTTCTGCTGTCCTGGATGGTTTTCTGGGAATTCCCAGCTGCAACATATCATCCCTACCTTTGAAGATTTGTTTTAATTCTGAGCTATATCAGGAAAAATGTATCCTTTCCTATTCCTCCTTTCTCTCTTTAAAAACTTTTAAAAAGAGTTATAGTGCTTTAGTGTGCCAGTGAAATGGCACTACTGCACTGTGACATTATGGCTGGTATACTGTCAATGGCATTCTCATGCATATGCTTCCCTTATGCCTGTGTTTCTCTCTTTCCAGTGCCCAAAGCTCTTTGTACAGCCTCTGAGGGCCCCTCTGTACAGCTATTCTGTGCCTCATGGAAAGTGGGCAGGATTGCAGAAGCATCTGGCTATGGCTCTGTAAAAGCCAGATGCAAAATTCTTACAACAGTGCAACAGGACACCTGATGCATTAGTGTTATTGTTTCATCTCTGGCTACAGATACATAGCCCAATGCTGCTCGGATTCTGCTTGCTTGCCAGAAGGCATGGAATAGTAATGTGTGCAGGAGGGCTTCAGAGGTTGTTGATAAATCTGGAGGGTATATGGTTCATCCTAACATAGGTCCACATGTGAAATTACTACACTGGATTGAATCATGCAGAACTGAGGCCTATATGTAGCATCCTGCTAGTGTCTTAAGCAGGCATAAGTTCCCTAATGCAGGTGGGTGTATGCACCATGTCTATATTGACCTATGTGCAGAGTATGTATTCAGTTGAAAATTACAAAAATTGAGTTATTTATGTAGTGTCATTGCACACTGGTGTGCACTGTCCATCACTGCACATTGTGCACTGATGGCACGGTTGCATATAGCTATACATTGCACATCAATGCACGTTTCATTGTGTCACATCAAAATTCTGTAAGGAGGTAGGGTAGAGCAATTGAAATTCTGTGAGTGCAAAGCTCCACTAAGTCTTATTGATGCAGGATCTTGGCCCACACCTCTATTAAAACAACTAAAAACTAGGAGAAAGTTTCAAGATACAGCATGTTAGTCTGTAGAATCAATATGTAGAAAGACCTTGTAGCACCTTTGAGACTAACTAAAGAAAGAAGTTGGCAGCATGAGCTTTCCTAGACTTAAGTCTACTCCTTCAGATACATTTGGACCAAATGCATCTGAGAATGTAGAATTAAGCCTAAAAAAGCTCATGCTGCCAACTTCTTTCTTTAGTTAGTCTCAAAGGTGCTACAAGGTCTCTCTACATGGGAAAAAAATTTGGCCTTCAAACCATAGGACCAATTCCATGCTCTCATTTTTTTATTGGAATATTTGGAACAGTCTCAGTGCAAATCCAAGAAATTGCTTTGAAGACCCCCGAAAAGAACAGAAACGAGTGCCATAAATACAGAGGCAGCAACAGCTGGCACAACCTGCCAAAACCTAATGTTCTGTATTGCAAGAACTGGCACTTCTGGAGACAAGTCAGGAAGAACCCTTTAAAACTGTAGTTCTCAATTTTTTGTTTTATCCTTGAGAGCCCCTTTACATCTACATGTGGATGTTGCACCTCCCTGTTTGACATAGTACACGAAGAATCTTTTTTGCTTAGTGTGCATATTTTCATTTACACATTAATGGATATTCACATTTTAATATTTAATATTAATATTTAATATTAATATTTTACTGTATAAGGAAATATCTCTCCTTCTCCTCCTCCTTCCTTAGGCAGAGCCTTGAGGTGTCCTCCTTGCCCTTCTCTTCCCTTCTAGGACAGAACAAGTTTGGGAAGAGGGGAAGAGGGATCAGGATCTCCAAGTTTTGTGCTCTCCCCACAACCCCCCTGTCCCCCCCCCCCCAGTTTGAGAAGCATTGCAAGATTTCCCTGAAAAAAGTTTATTCTACATTTCAGACAGGAGATGGTAGCAGTGAGCTGGTTTGACCTTGGACAAAGGCTCTGTAGATACCTGCTGATGTTGCTTACTGAAAAACAAGCTTTTCAGCTCACCACTATGCAAACTTCAGCATATCTAGAGATTCCCCAACCAAACTATAAACAAACAAATAAATAAATTCCAGCAATAATATGGGTCCATGTTGAGGCAGATCTAGCAGCCTTTAAAATAACATTCAGGATTTAGTTTCCAAAGCATATTCATGAGTTTATCACACGGCACTTTCAGGAATGGGAACTGAACAGAATGGAGTGGCACAGAATGGGGCAAGAACACAATTTACCACACAGGAAGATGCCGCTGATACCGCCAGGAGTCCCCAAGCCGTTCCTGGCCATTCGTTTTTCAAAATCCACCACCAGGGATGGCTGAAGAACGGCTTGGGGTCTCCTGGTGGCATTGGCAATGTTCTCCTGTGTGGTAACTTGTGTCCTTGCCCCATTCCATGCCACTCCATTCCGTTCCGTTCCCATTCCTGAAAGCGCCGTGTGATAAACTCATTAGTCTCACTATTTGAACACTCCAACTCTTTAACCTCCATCCTTCTTGCATACAAATATGATAACTAAATGCAACTGTGGATGGGACCTACCATTCTGATGGCAATTTAAAGCCCTGAGTCAATGCCTCATTGAGAAGTTATCAAGTCTTAAGGCCCACCGGGGGAAAAAAAAGCAAGGAGTGGGCAAGAAAATGGGAAGAAATGTCAGTTTCTTTCTTGCCATTTTTAGGGAGAGAAGGGAGAATTAACTGGGATCATGTGCAGAAGAAGGTTAAACCCCTGAGTCAAACACACACCTTGGTCAGAGCTATTTTGGAAAGAGAAACAGTCACATTAATGGAATGCACATATCCAACCAAACGGAATAATATGCCCCAGGCTGCACCAGTGCCACAATATACTACAAATCCCAGAATTCCATAACATTTTGCCATGGCATTTAAAGTGGTGTCGAACCACATTATTTGGAGTACAGCTGCATCCCCAGTCTATGCTGAGGCTCAGTGCTTGAAGAATTGCTTTTAAAAAGTAACTGGTTATGGTTATAATTTCAACCACCCAAAGACATTACCACTACAGTTACACATTTTTAAAATAACTCCAATTTAAAATAACCTCCTATCTCCCATTGCTTAGAAGTAACTAAAATAGTTATTCTTTTAGTTGTTTTCTCAAAGAACTTAGAAAGTAACATGTTATTCGCCTGAGGAACAAAGCACACTCTCCTCCCATATCCTTCATCATAACTTTGTTGTGTAGAGCAAAGCACAAAAGCACAGTTGGAGGCAGCTCTTGAAGCGGCTGGTCTTCTTCCTTTACCATTTAATAAGGCCTTCAAAATATGAAAGCAAATAATAGGTGATGATTACAATGCAGAAAAAACTAAAATTTCCCTTGCTAACTTTCAGTCTTGCCCCTGGGCAGGGATGTTGATAAGCAGGGGCTCAGGGAGGTCTCTCATTCATAAGTCAAAAATGACTCACAGCAAACAACAATAAGAGATTTCAGTCTTATTCCTTTATTATTGGGAAAAGGAACTAATGCAACAACTAATTATTTGCAAATAGTTATTTCCAAGCTCAGCTCTGCTTCTTCTTATACAGACCACTATCAAATACTCTCTGCAACCTTCCTTTCTAAACCTCTGCCTTGCTACCATTCCCTCCATCTCAACTCCGCTACCGTCACCACCACCACCATCACATGTGCTCAAACATTTCACAGAGGAAAACTGGGACACCTGAGACCAGAAACATCAGAATGCAGTCAAGATGGCAAAAGCTATTAATGAGGACGAACACATAACCGGAGACCTTGTCTCCACGGGCCAAAAGGCCCATTCCCCAGTTGTCCCAAGCCCTGGTTCTGGTGCAAGAAATCCAGACAACTCCCACCACGTTCCGCACCAGAACCTGGGTATAACAACATTAATGCACATTTGTAAAAGTTACCTGTTACCCTCCATTCCTATGCCTTGGCAGATATCTGCATGGGCATCCCACTGGGCTTCCCAGTGCATCTGATGCCACTATGGATCACTTGTTCTGAAGCCAGAATGAGGTGCCCAGCCATTTACCTGCACCTTGGAAGTGAGCGACCCATGGCAGCAGATATGCCAAGTGGTCCAGTGTGCAGACAGTGGCATGGCATGGGAATGTTGGTTGAGACAGCAGGGGCAGGTTGGGACATTTGTGGGGCAAGGGATACTATGGGCTGCCTCCAGAGTATCCTGGCCAGTGCAGACAAGGCCTAAGAGAGGCTACAGCAGTTTTCCTGAGCCTGAGCCTATTGGGAAGGGCAAGATTCCCTTCCTCTCCTCTCTTTTCCTTCCTGGTACATTAACTGAGTTACACTACTTTTGCATTTTGAATTTGACAGGTACCAACTGAAGTAAACTAAGAATGAAGAGTGGAAGTGCAAGGAGGAGAGAGAAACTGGGACATTTTAAAAGCAGATGAAAACGTGGGATGGCAGAGGTGTCATTCAGACTGTCCCTGCCAAAGCAGGACATTTTGCGGGCTACGTCAGCTTCATCCCCATCATCTGAAAAGTGCTGCATAGGCCGATATGGTATTTTTCAAAGTGCTTTCCTTCTCCACGTGTTTCAGTGTGGCCATCTCTGTATACATAATGTAATCATTTTAAACATACCGTAATAGGAACCTAAAGCATAGTCTCTTCAAAAAGCAGTCAAGTTCAAATGGTGATACCGATGGACACAGCAGTAGCTGCAAAGTCAGAGTCCACTGCATAACCGACAAGTAGGATACCTCCATGCTGGGGTGAAGGGTTCATTTATGAGACCCAGGGAAATGTCCGGAAGAAAAGCCTCCTCTCTGGCCTCTAGTGTTCTATTTCTCTGCAAAGATGCCACCTTCAGTCAGCATCCAGCCTCTGCATTGCACACTTATAAAGGGACTCTCATTTAATAAAAGCTGCTCTTGATTTAAAGCTCCCTCGAGGAGCTACAACAGCTAAGCAAAAATCTATGGCAAGTGATATTGGAGCAATTTTGCTTCCCCATGATGCTTTCCTGATGGGTTATTTCTGTCTAGGCAGAAAACAAAAGTGCTCATTGGGCATTTTAAGCCCTTGCCCACAGTGAACTTGAGTTATTGTTGCAGTAAACTAAATTCCAGGGCTGCAAGCTGAGAATTGAGGGATTTAAGGAACAGCACACAAAGCCTAATCAAAAATCTCTTGTGGCTTAATAGATTTCCTTATTTTTATTTTTATTTTATTTTATTTTTTGTAAGGAAGTTGGCTATGTTTGTACATTCATTGCCTAGAGCAGCACTGTTTTGCAATGATTTTGGCTTTTCTTGGGTATTTTGAGTACTTTTTGTTAGCCACTTCTGAGTCATTTTAAAAAAAGATAATGTGCGATAGATAAACATTTAAACTGCCATTATAAGATAAAACTTGGCTTGACATTGATGTTCGGTGTCTTTCATCAAGTTTGGCTGATTCCATACCCTCCAACTATCCCAATTTGATAGGGACAGACTGGATTAATCCTGTGTCACCCTACTCTTTCAGATGCTTTTCAAATGTACCAGTTTTTTTCTCTTCCCTCCACAACTTTCTCTCTTTGTCCTCAGCTTACCTC
>CM034702.1:12458884-12469076 GCA_020142125.1 Phrynosoma platyrhinos
CACTGTATAGCATATATACTTTGCTATTGAGGGTCTAAATATCAGTCTTTCTTGTTCATTTTCATATAAGATTTGGCGAAACACCTAACTAAAACTCTGGGATGCCACTGCCATTGTGTTCTTGGTTCATGCTGCAACTTTGCATTGCCAATGGGTGCACATCAGAAATCTGCATGTTTACTTTGAATTATGTCTCACTATGGTCAGTGGAGCCTGCCACCATTTAAGTATTGACACTACTCTAGGTCTTCATAATCTACAATTGGGGCAGGACATACATATAGTAAAGTATGTAACTGTTTGCTCTACATGCCAACAACGCTTAATTTGAACTAGTTATGATATCTAATATATAATTTAAAGTATTTGTCTATCTGTCTGTTACGGTATATAAATTCACATTAGATAAAAGAACTGAAGACATTGGCTGAAATCCTATTTTTAATATCAAGTAGATTAGGCCCATTGAATCAGTCATCGAATAATGACTTGACACATAGTTAAATCTAATTGATTCAACAAGTGTACTCTAGTTAGGATCTGATCCATAAACTACTTTGTGTAACCCCTAAGCAACACTTGTATATTTTGGCTGTTATGAACCAATTTTGAGCAAGCCTGAGATATTTAGACCTAGATTGATATCCTGAACATTTCTATATAAGTTTGATCTATGCAGTAAACTCCACTATATTTTCCAAGGCAAGTTGCTGTTTTTGTTGTTTTTGTATTTTGGCCCATTTTAATGGAGTTTTCTGTGAAAGATAATTTAAGGATTATAATCTGAACAACCAAATTTTTGTTTTAATTAAATTGTGAATGATAGCATCAATATGACCCAAGCCAATGTTGATTAAGTATCCTAGTATTTCATAATTCCTTCTTTCATGTGGTCCTTTAAAAAATAATGTAAATTTCCCATTTCTTGTGTGACATGATTCCTTATTCCCATTTTTATTCTTACAACCACCTTGTGAGGTAGGTCAGATTAGAAGTAGTGGCTGACATAAGGTCACCAACAGAACTTAGAAAGTTACTGTTCAAAAGTAATTTGTTATGTTATGCTTACATAAAAAAAAATACCCAAGCTGTTTTAGTGATAAAAAAAAATAATGTTACTTTACTCTTCTATTAATTTCTGTTAATTTTTGAGAGGGGGAACCCCTTAGGATTGATAAGACTGCTGTAGACACTGAAACGTTCTTGCCAAAACGCCTCTTGAAATGCATTAAAAGTATTTTAATTTTTAAAAACTTTGAAAAACAAGGAAAAATACTTACTTGTTACACAGAAAATTAACTTTGCTTTTACTTGTTACATTGCTTTTAAAAATGTAGCTTTCTCAAACCCATTTAACCCAAGAAAGTAATTAGTTAAAGGTAACAAATGTTACTGGGAACTTGTTATTTCCCAGCTTTGCTCACCAACAGTGGTGGCTGGTAGCTTTCATATCAATGGAGTGGTGAATCTGATCCAAGCTTTAGTTGGGATTTGAAAGGAGTTATCCAGGGTGCTGAACCTATTTGGGGGATAGGGTTTAGAACCTGGGATAGCACCTTTCAAATATGGAATAAAATCAGGAATGGCTTCACTGCCCTACTGCCATTGAAGCCAGCAACTGCCAGCATTAACATGCAGCATCATGGCTAAGAGGATGTGTCAACCTGGGTCTCCCTGGTTGGAGTCAGGCACTAGCTACAAATGGCAACAAAACAAAGGCCATCTTGAAATCAGTATGGATTTTCCCCCAAAGTATCATATTCAGCAACGCAATGAATATGTGTACTCTCTGTGTGGAGTGAGCTCAGGCAGGGATCCTTTATATTGGCACTGGAGCATTTAAAACATATACCCAAGTTGTCTTTGCATGTGAAATGCTGTTGTATGTTTAAAGAACCCAGTGAAATGTAGGAGGCATAGCCAGCCTTAGTATTAGACAGGTGGTAAATCCTGGGGGGATTTGTGCATACATAATTTCCCTTACACACGAAGTTCTTCTTTATCTTTTAAGCAATGCTGTAATGTCTGTGCAAGGAGTTCCATAAGTATAACTGTTGGGTGTACAGTTGCATATTCTTAGAGGGTGTCTAACTATTCGTCGATGCCTTCAATGCAACACATGGTTCACTGGGACTGTAGAAACAGCAAGCACATTTGCATGGCTCAATGCTATAGAAATCTGGGAATTGTAGTTTGTTGTGGCCCGAGAGCTCTGCTACAATTCCCATATTTCCATAGCATTGAAGCATGGCAGTTAACGTGGTGTCGAACCAGATTATTTCTGCAGTGCGGATGCAGCCAACGAGAGCATATGCTATATTTCTATTTTAATTATGAAAATAGATGTTATGAATTTATGTTTATGCCTATAAATTACTGCTAACAAATGTTATGCAATTCAACCTCCTCTTTTGTTTTTTTTCTCTCTTTTTGTTGAAATGCCCTTCCGCTTTGGGGGTTATGCACATGGCTAGTCCCCAAAGCTGGGCCGGCCTTAGTCAAACTTGATATAGAAAACAAGGCGCGTGTTTGTTCCTCAGTTATAATGAAATGTGATGCTTTCTCGCAGCCTTCCAGCACATCACCTTTGCCTGAGCCGACAACATGTTTAACTAATTTTAGCCGAAACGTGTGAACTTCTCCCCAGCAGTTGGTGAAATGTGTCATCTGAGCAGCCCCACACGCAGAAGAGGAGTAGAAAAATTCCTTGCAAAAATGTCAGGTTGAGGGAAGGAGGGGTTTAGTGCCTCTCTAAGGGCCTGATTATTTCCAAAGAGTGGTGCTAATTTTCTGATATGATCCTCACATCTTTGTGAGGCGCTAAATCCTCATTACTTTTCCTGACCGATGCATTCTAATTAGATCAACACTTTAAAAAAAAATTCACAATAGCCACAGGACGGCTTTCCATCTCATTAACTCCTCACATATTATTTTCATGAAAATTACTGATAAAAATGTGCATCTCCATTTGCTGGGACTTGGAGCCTCGTCGGCTCATATCTAACATCTCTCTCATCGCCCGGGATGCGAGGCGTTGCTATGGCGACTCGCAATAATAGAAACTAATAAATTACAAACGAGATGCTCGTTGAGCAATTATTGTTCTCCTTTATGCAAGTTTCTTGCTAATTTTGATCATAAGGGAAACTACAATAAAGCAGTAAAGGAATATTAAGTCCATTTCTACAGAATATTTGAAAACATGGAAAGGCAGGCTGGCTGGCTTTTTTTTTTTTTAAGATCAATGATTTAGTGATTTAGATATTTCAGTAAAGCTAAATGGGAAATAAACTTTTGAAATCTCTTCCCTTCTTCTGTTGGAAAAGTCTCTGCATTTAGACACCATAGCCTTTACAGTACCTGGTTCTGCCACCGAGAAAGAAGGATGTTAGCATAACACCTTAAGTGCCTTAAACATGCATCGGGCACTTACAAAAGAAACATGCATCAGTCACCGATAAAAAACAACGACCTGATATACATGACTGTAACAAATGAGTGTTTGTCTCAGTCCATTTTGCATGTCTACTCAGAAGCAAACTCTACTGAGTATAAAACCCACAAAACACCAATACCAACATGTGACCAACCAACAGCAAATACAATATGATAGCATTACTGAAACCTGGTGAGATGAGTCTCATGATTGGAATGTAGGAATAGAGGAGAATAACCTTTTTATGAGAAATAGGCCAAACAGGAAATAGCATTATATGTCAGGGATGTTTACACCTGTGAAGAGATCCAGGACTTAAATCCTGGAAATCAGGTGGAGGGCATCTGGATAAACATTAAAGGGGAGGGAAACAACAGGGATGTTATTGTGGGAATCTACGGGCCTTTACAGACTGCCAGAAATAAAGCAGATTAAGGTCACTTTAACTGTCCTGGCTCGGTGCTAGGGAATCATGGGAATTGTATTTTTTCCTGAGACATTGAGCCTTCTCTGTCAGAGAGCTCTGGTGCCACAATAAACTACAGTTCCCATGATTCCTTAGCACTGAGCCAGGGCAGTTAAAGTGGACTCAATCTGCATTATTTCTGGCAGTCTGTAAAGGCCCTACTACAAACCCCCAAGTCAGACAGAGGAACTGGATGATGCCTTTCTAGAACAGATGACCACATACTCAGAAAGAAGAGATGTAGTAGTGATGGGTGACTTCAACTATCCGGATATTTGATGGAAGTCAAACTCAGCCAATAAATACTTCAAGGTCCAGCAAATTCCTCACTTGCTTCAAAGACAATTTTTTTTGTCCAAAAGGTGGAAGAGGCTACAAGGGGATCCGCTATTTTAGATCTGATCCTAATCGACAGGGATAAATGCGGTGCAAGTAGTGGGATCCTTAGGTGGGAGTGATCATGCTCTCCTGGAGCTTGTTATACAGTAGAAAGGAGAAGCTAGGCATAGTCAAACACTCATTCTAGACTTTAGGAAAGCTGATTTCAATAAACTTAGGGAAATACTGGGGGTGATCATGTGGTCAGAAATACTAAAGGAGAAGGAAGTTCAGGATGGATGGGAGTTTCTCAAAAGGGAGATACTGAAGGCACAATGTCAAACTGTTCCAATGAGAAGGAAAAATGGGAGATTTCTCAAGAAACCGGGTTGGATGACAAAAGAACTTTCAACTGAATTAAGTTTTAAATGGGAAATGTATAAGAAATGGAAAAGGGGTGAAATCACTAAGGATAAATTCAAACAAATAGCTAGCACATGTAGGGGGTAAAGTCAAGAAATCTAAAGCACAGAATGAGCTAGGCTTGCTAGAGGGGTTACAAACAATAAAAAGGGATTTTGGGGGTATGTCCATAGCAAAAGAAAGAAGAAGGAAATGGTACGAACACTGCACAGAGAAGATGGAGACAAGCTAGAGCCCTCCTCAATATGACATTCCTTCAAATATTTAAACAGGGCTATCATATCCCCTTTTAACCGTCTCTTCTCCAGGCTAAACATACCCAGATCCCTAAGTCATTCCTCATAGGGCATGGTTTCCAGACCCTTCACCATTTTAGTCACCCTCCTCTGGACACACACACCCTCCTCTGGACACACATCCTCAGGTGGGGCAGATCCCACTGCATGAGTAAGTGGTTGGCATATCCTGCAACCATGACATTAGCATTAATTTATAGCAAAGCATCACTCTATAGATATATATAGATGATTCTGTTAAAGTTAGATAGTGAAAAAGATAACCAGCCTTCAGAAGTCAGTGTGGAGTAGTGGTTGAAATTCTGGTGTAAACCATTATTGTGGGTTAGGGGCTGATTTGGTCCTCAGGGTCCTTGGACCACCACACCCTCACCATATTTCCACCCTGGGGGGGGGGGGAATCATTTTTGT
The DNA here is from genome assembly GCA_020142125.1 of Phrynosoma platyrhinos. Lineage (NCBI taxonomy): Eukaryota > Metazoa > Chordata > Lepidosauria > Squamata > Phrynosomatidae > Phrynosoma > Phrynosoma platyrhinos. Next base: position 12,464,238 of record CM034702.1, read on the forward strand.
CTCCAAATGTTATCTCCAAAATCTTTTTGGCTCCAAATGATTTGTCTCCTAATGTTTCCAAAGAGGACATTTGGGACTAAATAAAAGGACAGAAATGTTGCTACTTGATTCTATTCATATTTACTCAGATTTAGCTTCCCCTGTGATCCATTGAATTTATTTCCAACATGTCCATCCCATTCTGGTTGGAGTTCTTGAACATTTTAAAAAGCAGACATCAAAATGCACATATAATATGGCAGTGTATATTAGCTTTTGCATTAATGCATGTCATATATTTTGGAGTGCCATTACTCTTGATAAAATCCACTTATTCTAAATTATTATTATTATTATTATTATTATTATTATTATTATTATTATTATTATTATTATTTTAAAATCCATATCGCAGCCAAGTATGAGTAAATGCATTTTCCTGTATTCTTCAACACAGCAATATGGGGTTGAGCAGGAGCATTAATGAACAGCTAATAATAAATAGGGCAGGAAGACCCCTTGATCTAGTGTTATTGATGCACCTTCTTCTCATGGGCATTCAAAATGTCATCATTCAAATGGTGGTATAACTCAAGGGCTGGCTGAGAGACTGGGTTATGATTAAGAGCTATAAAAATCTGAAAAGCAAGGTTCTGACTTCAGATGCTTTCTCTATCATTAAGCCTGAGGTGTCATGTTCTTTTTCAGTCATTTTCTCCTCAAAAGGTATTATGGAGGATCATAATACTGACTTATCTTGCATGACTGTTGTAAGGATTTCAGCTAAATAATGCACATGAAATCCTTTGAACACTTGAAATTTCTATGCAAGTATTTATCATTGCTTATTTCAGAGCAGCTACAATAGAACTAGATGATAATAAATAAATAAATAAATAAATAAATAAATAAATAAAATTTATTTATATCCCACCTCTCTGCTGAAGCAACCAGGGCAGCTTACAACATTAAAATTAGCATTAAAAATGCAGTACATAAAAATATAAAATACAAAAATAAAATAAAATCTCAGATTGAAAATCCCAAGACCCACCCACCTCTTAAAATAATATTAAACAACAAAATAGTTTAAAAATATTTAAAATAAGTCACAATGGCAGAACAGACAATGACAATAGCTGCAGCAGAGAATAGGAAAATGAAAAAAGAGAGCTAACTCTTGAGGCTGAGATATCTAATTGGGAAAGGCCTGCTGGAAGAGATCCATCTTAACAGCTTTTGAAAAGCTGTTTAAGGTAGCGATGTGATGGATCTCATCCAGCAGGCCATTCCATAATCTGAGAGCGGTGGCTGAAAAGGCCCTCTGGGAGGTAGCAGAAAGCCTCGTTTTAGTAGGCTACATCAAGTTCCTCCCAGAGGACCGAAGTGCGTGGGGTGGATTGTATGGAAGGAGGCGGTCCTGAAGATAGGTTAGACCCAAGCCATTTAGGACTTCACCTTGTACAGTGCCCAGAAACTAATGGGCAGCCAGTGAAGTGACTTCAGAACAGGTGTTATATCGTCTCTTCTCGATGTTCCCGAGACCAGCCTGGCTGCCATGTTCTGTACTAATTATAGTTTCCAGATCAAGCACTAGGGTAGCCCCATGTAGAGCGCATTACAGAAATCAAGACAGGAGGTTACCAGCATGTGCACTACAGTTTCAAGGTCCCTAGCTTCCAGGAAAGGGCACAACTGGCGTATCAGCCAAAGCTGATAACAGGGACTCCTAGCTGTGGCATTTACCTGATTTATCATCTGGCGCGACAGATCCAGGAGCACCACCAGACTGTGAACATAGTCCTTAGAGGAGAGTGTGACCCCGTCCAGGACTGGAGGTTGTATCTTAATACCTGTTTTCGGGGCCGCTACTGTGAGTACCTCCATTTTTTCTGGATTTAGTCTCAATCTGTTCTTCCTCATCCTTAAGACAGTCATTGAGAGGAGAGACGCCATCTGAAGTCACAGCTAAGGACTGAGACATAGAGAAATATATCTGGGTGTCATCAGCATACTGATAACACCCCACCCCTGCTAATTTAAACAGCAACGAAGAAGCATCATTGTATTAATGAGAGACAGCATGATGTAGTGGTTCAAATGTTGAACAAGAATTCTGGGAGATCAAAGTACATGAAAAAGCCCAAGTGACCTTTGTTCAGCACCCCTGCATACCCATGCTGTATTTTGGGGTCCTCATGTCTGGATATAGCATGTTTTTGAGAGATTGATGACCTTTCAGGAACACTAGGCGAGGTTCCCAGGAAAAAAGAAACTTTCCCCCCAAGGAATGTGTACATCCAGATAAACAAAATGATCAATTCAAAAGTTCTCCTTCCTTCCCCTAAGTCAGGGGTAGGCAACCTTTCCCCTTTAAGGGCCAAGGGACTTCAGCTCCCAGAAGCCTCAGCCATGTTGGCCAATAGTCCCATGTTGGCTAATAGCTCCTGCGATTCTGGGAGCTGAAGTCCCTCAGCCCTTAAAGGGGAAAGGTTGCCTATCCCTGCCCTAAGTAATCTGCATTTCCTCTCAAAAATCCACTAAAAAAAGAGGACTCTTTGCACACAAAACAACAAGCCAACCTTTCTTTCCCTCACCCCTCTTGTTTCCCCAGCTAAACATCCCTCTCAAGGATATCCTGATCCAATAAGCGTTTTTGTCTCACTAAAATTAAAGTCACCAACCAGCCTGGCATCTGACATTCAGCCTTTTACCTGACCAGATAGCCCATCAATTGGGGCTAGTTTTAAGGTACAAATATTGTTTCAAAACTTAACCTCTACACACACCGGTGTCATATCACACACTCACTCTGTGTATGTTCTGTGTTACCCTCAGACCTCCCAGTCTGAGCCACTCCAGCTTTCATGGTCTTCTCATTGGATAGGTAATTATGACCCACTGCGATCCCCTAAAAACTCAGCTATCCCCTTTCCATATTTCCATTTTGGTTAACTCTGTATGCAGTATCTGTTTGAATTGCTATCTTGTGTGTGTGATTTCACTCTGCATTTTTCTAAATATAACCTCCTTATTTCACCCCAAACTTGGAGTCCTCCCCAGTTAGTACTGGTATGCACACAGTTCAAAAGTTAACCAAGCCTCCTGCAAAAGCTAATTTCTGCAGCATCTGAAATAATGCTGACATTTGGAAAAGACATCCTCCCAGTCCCCTCCAACCTGCTCTTTTTTTTTTTTTTAAATATTTTTATATCAAATAAATTTACAATACCCAACCTGCTCTTTGTGTAACACACTGGACAAGTCACATTCTCTAAGCCAGGGGTAGGCAACCTTTCCCCTTTAAGGGCCGAGGGACTTCAGCTCCCAGAAGCCTCAGCCATGTTGGCCAATAGTCCCATGTTGGCCAATAGCTCCTGGGATTCTGGGAGCTGAAGTCCCTCGGCCCTTAAAGGGGGCAGGTTGCCTACCCCTGCTCTAAGCCTTAGTGGAAGGCAGTGAGCAAATTGTGCAGAGAAAATTCCATAACAGATTTTCCTTAGGGTCACCGTGAGTCCAAAATGAGTTGAAGGCACATGACAACAACAACATCATAGCAAAAACAGTGCTTTCCCAACAGGCCACACTCTTGCTTTGGGAGGTAATGGAATGGAACAGGGGAAACATATGTTACAAAAGAAGGCTGAATCGTTGTTTAATAGCTATCCCACCTTCAGTTCCTTCTGTTTCCCAGGATGGTTTGGAGAGCAGACCAACCATTCCACAGAACCTCACTCTGCTCCTTTGCAATGCCAGGTCGGTGAAGAATAAAACTCATATCATCCAGGATCTTCTCCTGGGTGAGGATGCCGACCTGGCTTGCCTCACAGAGACCTGGCTGGGGGAGGACAGCACCGCTATATGGGCGCAGGCCCTCCCTGCTGGGTACTCTGTTAGTGAGCAGGTGAGGGGTAGTGGGTAGGGGGGTGGAGTGGCTCTGGTTTATAAGAATACCTTGACCTTGACCAGGATACCTATTCGACACATGACCCACATCGAGTACATGTACCTTAGCCTGAAGGCCAGGGATAGTTTAGGGATTCTGCTAGTCTACCGGCCACCCCGTTGTCTAGCAGACTCCCTGACCGAGCTGACGCAACTGGTCTCTGAGCTGTTGTTGGAGACTCCCAGGCTTCTTGTTCTGGGGGACTTCAACATTCCACTCGAGACCAGTTTAACAGGTGCGGCTCGGGAGTTCATGGATACCATGACAAACAGGGACCTATCCCAGTTGGTCAATGGGCCGACGCATTGTGCAGGTCATACACTTGATCCGGTGTTCTGTGCCGAACAGGCATATCTGTGGGCGGAGGTGGTTGGTACCTCCGCATTGTCATGGAAGGATCATTTCCTGGTCAAGATGAAAGTCAGAGCCAATATCTGCCCCCCCAGGGTTGGCGGACCTATTCGAATGGTCCGCCCTAATGGAGCCCATTGGATTCCAGAAAGCCTTGGAGGGTTTAATGCAGGGGTAGGCAACCTTTCTCCTTTAAGGGCCGAGGGACTTCAGATCCCAGAATCCCAGGAGCTATTGGCCAACATGGGACTATTGGCCAACATGGCTGAGGCTTCTGGGAGCTGAAGTCCCTCGGCCCTTAAAGGGGAAAGGTTGCCTACCCTTGGTTTAATGGTTGGGAATGCCGGTGATCCTGTCGAAGCCCTGGTTAATACATGGAATAGCGATCTTACCAGGGCCATAGACACGATCGCTCCCAAGCGTCCTTGCCATTTTGCTTCAAATCATAAGCCTTGGTACACCTCTGAGCTTAGGAAAATGAAGCGATTTGTACAACGACTAGAGCGCACGTGGCTGAAAACTCGACTCTGATCTGACAGAACTCGCCATAGGAACTTCCTTTG
>CM034702.1:12486137-12496436 GCA_020142125.1 Phrynosoma platyrhinos
CACAAAAAACCTAATAATAATAATAATGATGATGATGATGCTCTCTTTCAAGGATTTACAAACCCCAAAACAAACCCCTCACACTGATTGCAATGGTCAAATGATGATTTACCTCTGGAGAAGAACTAATGATGTTCAGTAAGTCATAAATGTTTTTGTAGCAATGATCTGGTAGACAAGAGAGCCAGTGTGATATAGTGGTTTGACTGTTAGATTAGGAGTCCAGAAAACCAGAGTTCAAATCCCCACTCAGACATAGAAACCCACAGTATGAGCTTGGGCAAGTCACACTGTCCCAGTCTCTGAGGATGGCAATGGCCAACCCCCTCTGAACAAATCTTGCCAGGAAAACCTTCTAATAGATTCACCTTAGGATTGCCATATGTCAGAACTGAAGGCACACAACAGGAAGAAGAAGTTGGGAGACAAAGGCCAAGACCCTGGTGGATCACTAGTGGAGCAATAAGTTTCACCAGGGCAGTTACTGTGGTGGTTCAGGGGTTTAAGGATACTCCTTCCCCAGCTATGCAGTGGGAAGTGCTTGAGTTCATGCTTCAAACCATTGACAGACTACATGGATTTGCCAAAAAAATTAACAAATTGCCACTGCACAACCAGTGCAAAAATGTTGTGCAAAAATGTTGCACAAGGAAATACTAGATAAATCCTTGTTTAATTCCCCTAAAAGTATGCCAGCATAAGTTGCCAAAAAGATTCCAGCCAAAAAACTGTGCAGTTGGAAAGTGGATAAATGCACAGCTGAAAAAGGGACACTTGGACACATATTATGCATTGAAGACAGGGCATTTGGGTCGAGATTTATAACAATATGAAAATACAGAAACCTTTGTGGAAGGTTTAAAAGTATTCAAAAATTACTATGAATCTAAAAGAAAAAAATGTTTTCAGGGATGGAAGGAAGGAATATTTGAAGAAGCTGAAAACAAAAACAAAAGGTTTCTCAAATGTAAGGAAGCTGATGAGATTGGTTAGACAGCAAAGATACCAATGCCTTAGAGAAACAAAGTAAAAGGCTTTATTACAGGAACTCCATTCTAAAGATTAAAAAGTTCTAAACTAGCTGTATTCTAGGGAAGAGTTGAGGGGACTCTAGGAAGCAGTGGAAATATACCTGAGTATCAGTTTGCATCACAGAGGAAGCAGGATAGGAAGCAAAGCAGGGAAGACACTATGGTCACTCAAACTTTTTAAACTTATTGCTGCTGCCCACTGACCAAGTCTTCAGTGTAGAGCTTTGCTGAACTCCCAACACTCCTTTCAATGACATTTGCACAAGTCCACAAGATTGATCTTCTTTTTGCTGCTGCCGTGCTTAAGAGTGTTCTCATTGTGGTATGGTTCATAACTGGTGCAAAAATCTGATTATAATCTTCTCCATACTCTTGTGAATATCCTTTGGCTACTAATCTGACTTTGTGTTTGTGAATTGCTCCTTGAGTGTCATGTTTGATCTTAAAACCTATTTACACCCAACAATATTCTTTCCTTGTGGAAGTGTCTATGTCTTGTTCTTATGAGAATAAAAGTTTCTTCTTCTAAAGCTCTTTTTCATTTGTCTCTTTCTTTTGCTGGCATCTTATCTAATTCAGCCCTTGTGGATGGCTCTAGTACTTCATCCAATCTGCAAGGTAGGAAAGATGTAGTTCTCCTTTATTAGGTCTGTCTGAACATCTGGGTTGCACCTCTGCATTCCTTTCTTGTGGGTTGGGTGCCTTGACTGTCTCATTGGTTATACACAGTGTTACCCTGTGTTCTTCTTCTTGTTCTTTATCAGGAGCTAGAGTAGGGATTTGTTTGTCCAGTACTTCTTCTATGCATGACCTTTCAGTAGAGCTTTGCCTGTCCAACATTTCTTCTGCAGCTGGCCTATCACTCTTATCCAAGTACACTGCTCTAGTTACAATAATCTTCTCATTGTTTGGGCATAGATTTCAGGAAAATACATGACATCTGTTGATGTTCCCTGCCTTGCTGTCTTAAAAAGCTTTGTATTTAGATTCCTATAAATTCACTTCCATTATCTGTTTTGAAAATTTGTGGCTTTCTATTAAACTTCTCTCTGATTGCTGCTATGTAATCCTGTAACTTCTCAAAAACCTGACTCTTTTCTTAAAACAAATTGCATATCTGCTGTAATTTTCAATAAAGATTAGCAAATATCTATTTTCATTAAGTGAACTTCTTTTCATAAGTCCACAGACATTGTTGTAAATCAACTCTAAAGGGCACTGTGTCTCTCACACTCTGTTTGGGAATTGGAGTGTGTGTGTCTAGTTCCCTTTGCCTTCACACAGCAAGCAAATCTTTCTCCATCATAGCAACCTTTCACATGCAGACGTCAAGTTAAGCCTAATTTCAAAAGCTCAATAACATGGGAAAAATCTTTCTCAATCCCCAAAAGCAATCAGGCTAAACTTGAAGAATCATGTGGGGTGCTGAAAAGTCCCAAGAAATGGTGGGCAGATCATGCTGGAGGTTCAGCTATAAATGGCCAACCAGGAAGACAACAGGCCTCTTGAAAACCCAGGTTCATAGTTTAGGGGTCCTCCTGGATTTAGCCTGTAGGCCCAGGTCTCAGCAGTGACCAGGATTCTATTTGCACAGTTAAAGGTAGTGCACCAGCTAGGCCCATTCCTGGAAAAGTCAGATATGGCCATGGTGGTATATACTTTGGTTACACCCTGCTGGGATTACTGTAATGTGCTTATGTGGAGTTGCCTTTGAAAAGTGCTCAGAAACCCAAAGACCTGCAGACAGGTTGTTAACTGGACCTGGTTATCAGGAGCACACAATTCTTTTGTTTCAACTGGCTGCTGGTTTGCTTCCAGGCACAATGCAAAGTGCTGGTTTTGATGTATAAAGCCATATACATCTTGAGTCCAGGTTATATGAAGGACTGTATCTCTCTTTATGAGCCTAGTAGAGCTCTAAAATCTTTTGAGAGGCCTTTCTTTCTGTCCCACTATCCTCTCAGGCTTCTTTAATGGGAACAAGGGAGAGGGCCAGTCTGATCCCAGACTTTGGAACTACCTCCATAGAGAGGACAGGTTGGCCCCTTCCTTGCTCTCTGGTAGCAGGTCAAAACATTTTTGTGCCATCAAAATTTTTCAAACTGACAAGGGTTGGATACTGAGAACTCAGATTTTAAGGTTTGTATAGAGTTGTAAACACATTTTAATATTTTAAACATTTAACATTCTTAACTTTATAAAAAATGAAAACTTTATATTTATATTTTAAATGCTTTTGTATTGTATTGCTGGGCTGGAAAGAACTAGGGGTGAAGGGAAAGATGAAATACCATGTTTTCTAGGCAAGGAAATACTTCATCCATATCCTGGTTGCTGGAGTTCTTTATTGGATTTAATTATGCTCAAATGACAGAGGGATGGCAGTATGGTCAAGTCATTTTTAGCCTCATGGGAAGGCAACTGCACCTTGCCATGCATCAGAATTCATTGGCTAAGCTTTAACTTTGACACGGAATCCCTTGGATAAATGACACAGGATTCTGCTATAAGAGCGGTGAACTTTAATATAATCTGTGCAAAAATAACAGGAGGTGGCTGCAACAAGCTGGTTAACACAGCAGAAAAACTTCTGAAACAAAGGGGAAAAACCAGGCATTTAACCCATTGTGATCTTCTTTCAAAACCTTTCTTGTTTAATTCTTCATACCACAACAGTTTCGGAAAAGAGACCAATTGCCCTGTATGAATTGAAACAAACAGGGATAAAACAGAAATCAGAGCAACCTCGGTGCTGCAAAGATATCCAGGTTCTCAGTGAACCACATAATTGTTTATACACTCCCCTCACAAGTCTGAATTTTGAAAGCCTCCTGTCTCATGATTCCAGCTGGCATGAAAGGCTAGGAACTTTCAGACATTTGGTGCTTTAGATATAAAGGCAAACTTTGAATGGATAAGCTAATGTTAAGAGTTAAAATGGTAGCATGTTGATTCACATCAAATACGCAAAAGAAGATGCCTAAGGAGGTGTGGGTTTTCAAAAACCAACTTCATATGAAGTTTGCGGTTCCACCAACCCAGCAGGTTCAGTGTCACATCTGCTCCACTCAGCAGCTACCAGGGTCCTAGAACTTCAGCAAAATCCCACCCTAGGGCTAGCTGTGCCCTAGGATGTGGATGTGGGAACCAATCATTTAATATTTTCTTCAAGGTCCTGAAGAGCTTCATGAAGCATCAGTTTAGAAATCATAGTGGTAAAGGTCAGAAGGGGGGCTGGTCACTAGCAAAGGTCAGGAGCACCCCATTCACTGAGATTTCAGGCCACCAAGGGGATGGATCCTTGGAATGTATAGTATCTAGATCAAGGGAAGTAATAGTGCCACTGTATTCTGCTTTGGTCAGGCCTCACCTGGAATTCTGTGTCCAGTTCTGGGCACCACAATTCAAAAAGGATGTTGAAAAACTGGAGCGCGTCCAGAGAAGGGCAACTAAAATGGTGAAGGATCTGGAAACCATGCCCTATGAGGAACGACTTAGTTTTAGCCTGGAGAAGAGACGGTTAAGAGGGGATATTTAAATATTTGAAGGGATGTCATATTGAGGAGGGTGCAAGCTAGTTTTCTGCTCCTCCAGAGAATAGGACCCAGAACAATGGATTCAAACTACAGGAAAAGAGAAACCAACTCAACATTAGGAGCAACTTCTTGACAGTGAGAACTGTTCGGCAATGGAACACACTCCCTCGGACAATGATGGGAGTATCCTTCTTTGGAGGTCTTTAAATACAGGCTGGATGGGCATCTGTCGGGGATGTTTTGATTTTGAGTTCCTGCATGGCAAGGGGTTGGACTGGATGGCCCTTGGGGTCTCTTCTATGATTCTGTGTCACAGAAGAAAGGCAGGCAAGGATCCAAACTGGGTTGAATAATTACAAAAATGAGCATGACTGGAATCCAGGAAAATGGATCCAGAATCCAGGCAAAATCCAACTCGCCCAGGTTACATAGGCAAAATGTGTCAAGCAGTGACAGTGATTGCTTTGGCATTCACCACACATACGAAGGGGTATCGTAAATTTTTAATTATCACCTTTTAAAATTTTTAACAGAAAGTTTGGTTTGATTTGTAGTTGTTAACTTATCTCTAGGTAGTTACCATCCATATTTACACATTTCCTCCAGTGTTTCTTAACCCTCCGAATACTGTTATTGCAGAAGTCACTTCTGGGACAATCTGTCACAAAAATAAAGTACACAACGAACTGATTTTCTTAACATCATTCACCTAGGGACCAATGATGACACTGACAATATTTCATCAATATACCATAATAACTTCCATGTGATTATTATTACTTTATAATGCCCCCTCATAACCTTATCTCTAGTACTTACATGATATTTGAGTTTTTCTAGGTCTTTGGTTGTTGAATCTTATGGAAGACTCAGCCTCAGCCCAGCTCACAGCGAGGTTTTTGTCCAAGCCTCTACTACTAGAGTTGTGAAGGCCCAGATTTTTGGGGGGAGGAATGTTTTCCCCATCCCCCCCCCCCAAATCATGCTAAAATAAAACATTTCATAATTGATTTTCTCCCCTTTTTCAATTTTTCAATTTGTTTTCTCTTTTTTCTGAGGTTTTTCCATCCCGTCCCCTGTTTCCCCCCAGTTTTTTTTTCCTGGGCCTGCACATCTCTAGCTACTACTGCCAAAGCTTTTGCAATTAGAAGGCTGACAAGTCATGGCATTGCTACACCACTCCCTGTCTTGCATACCCTCCAGCTGTGCCAACTTGGCAGGGAATATCTTCTACTGTCCCACTTTTTCAGTGACTTTTACAATGCCCTAATTTCTCTCTCCTTCCACATTTTGCCTCTGTCTTCAGCTTACTTCATATGCTGCAGAGTTCAAAGTTCAAAAGTAGTTAGCATGCAATTAACTCAGTGGAGGGGGGGAGATGGTAGGAAGGGAAGGACTCTTCCCCGTAGTTCAGGCAAAAGCAAACTGCTGCAGCCTCTTTTAGTTTGTTCTTATTGATTCAGCTTTTGCCATCTTGACCACTCTCTGATATTCTTTGGTTACATACATCGAATCATAGAATCAAAGAGTTGGAAGAGACCCCAAGGGCCATCCAGTCCAACTCCATTCTGCCATGCAGGAACTCACAATCAAAGAATTCTTGACAGATGGCCATCCAGCCTCTATTTAAAGAGCTCCAAAGGAGATGCCACCACTCTCTGAGAGAGTGTGTTCCATTGTCAAACAGTCCTTACTGTCAGGAAGTTCCTCCTAATGTTGAGGTGGAATCTCTTTTCCTGGAGCTTGCATCCATTGTTCCGAGTCCTATTCTCTGCAGCAGCAGAAAACAAGCTAGCACCCTCCTCAATATGACACCCCTTCAAATTTTTAAACAGGGCTATCATATCACCTCCTAACTGTCTCTTCTCCAGGCTAGACATACCCAGTTCCCTGAGTCGTTCCTCATAGGGCATGGTTTCCAGGACATTTTGGTTTTCATTTCTGAAATGTTGGAAGCTATGGCTTTGCTCCAAATAGCTCAATGGGTACAAGTGCAAGCTATTCCCACCCACCCCCAAGTTCCCAGGGCCTCTAAACAGATATAATGGTAAATGGGTGGTGACTGTGAATATCTGAGAAAGACTGATAAAGAACTGTATGTTTGGGCTCATTACGCAGTCAATTCTAATATCTTTCAAGTTTTCCTTTTGGTATTTATTACTTTTCTAGGTCAAATTAACATTTCTGTGAGGGGTTTTCCCTTCCCCAATGGGCACAGAAGCTGAGGCAGCAATTTTGCTGTCAGATCCTAAAGATACCAAAGCAGTCAGGAAGATAGGATTATACTAGCCAGTTAAGAGGAATTATCAGCATAGGCACCGTGTGGTTACTGAGCTTTAACAACATTATAACTATTCAAGGCTATATGCTCCATTTGGGTAATACTGGGGCTGGCCAATCACAATACACGGATTTGCAGAACGAATACCTAAGAGAGATAACTGTACTAATTATGTAAAGCAGACAACCATGAACTATCAAGGTACAGGGAACAACCTAACTAGCAGAAGCGGTTTAAATAAATATATAAATAAGTAAATATGATTCTGAATCTTTCTTTCTTTCTTTCTTTCTGGAACATTTCTATTCTGCCTTTAGTTCATGAAAGAAAACAAAGTGATATAGATGGTGTTCCAAGGCAGTCTTTCATCTAGGCACTGAACAGATTTGGGCCTGTTTGTTTCATGTGTGCTCAAGACCATGCTTTAGGACTGTTAAGATACAGTGCCAGCCCGAGACAAGACAAATTGCCATTTGCTGATGAAGGAGCACACAGGTACATAACTGCTAACTATCATGATTTGGCAGAGACAGTCCTGACCTGTACAAGATCTTGCTTTTCAGCTGCTTTTAAAATGTCCCACAGTTTTGTCCTTTTCCACTTTCCCCCTTTGTCCTCAGAGTACTTCAAGTGCTGCAAACTGAGTTCAAAGTACAAAAGTAGTTTGCACATAGTTAACTCGGCCGGGGGTGAGGTGAGAAGGGGTGGATTCTTGCCCTTCCCAAGAAGTTCAGGCAAAAGCAAACTGCTGCAGTCTCTCCTAGATTGTGTGTTCTTATTCATTTATAACTTTGCCATCTTGATCCTTTTTTGATGTAGCTTGGTTGCACATGTCTGTTTTCAAGGGAATGTATGCAGGTATTTTGCCTTCCTTATGCTTTCAACTGTTACTTAGACACTGCATCAGAGGCTATAAAGGATAACTTTACAGTGATGCAGCTTGGCCATGTCCCTGTAACAATAAGCAATGCTTCTAGTGAATTGTAGTGATGCACATGGGAGGATCTTGCACAGTGTCACATTGTACAATGGGGGCTCCCATTGCACACTGGGCACAGTGCAAGATACCCTGTCATGTGATAGGAGCTTCCTTTGCACAATGGGACTCATAGTGCAACAGAATGTTTGTACAATAGCCATGCTGCTGCTCCATTTGCACAATGGTCCCAATGGTGTCTCTATGCTGTCCTGAGAATTTGAACATTATGCAATGGAACAATTCAGCTTTATGCAATTGTAAGTCAGTTTGTGTCTCTTGTAACCTCTCAACAGGATTATGGCCTGTATTAAATCAGCATATTTAAATCATATACAGATCTGTGCCTTCTTTTATTCTCCCTTTTGGTGACTGTACCCAGTCCTGTCTCTTCTTCTGAAGCTTTAATATGGAAACCAAAGAGACTGTCACACAATTAATATTAGCTTTGCTCCCCAGCCTTTTATAAAACCATGGACTATTAGCACATTAAGATAGAGAACATAAAACCCATTTTCTTGAGGCTAGGTGATTCTCGCTGTATTTTATTACACTACCTGTCACACACACACACACATCTATATACAGCCAGCCAAAAGCATGAATCTAGGATATCTATCACTGATATGGTTTCACACTCTCTTTAAACGGAAAGCCTTCCTTAATACCAGAAGCTTTCTCCCCTTAGGCAACAGTATCCTCTCTCCAGATTGGTTATTTCTTTCTCAAAAAAGTCATTTCCCAAATGTAACCATTCTCCTCAAATTGTTCTAATGTAACAGATCGGGACATCTTCCTGAGTTGACAGTTGTAAAAATTTCCACTGTGAATAGCTGCTGGAAATACTTGGAAGAGGCTCCTCTATGCAAAACAAGGTGAAGCTTTCCCTTAATTGTCCTAACATCTCATGCAGCACAACTTGGGTTTCTTTGGTGTGAATCCTGACTGATGTGTCTCTGACTGCAAAGCCAGGAAAAGTTTCTGTAATACCACTTCCAGAATCCCACCAAATTACTTCTGTAAGCAATGTTCAGGCTCATGACCCAATCTGGAGTAGAGTTTAGAGACAATGGGGGTGGGGAGAGTTTGTTGACAGATATGTAGAACATAGGATCAATTAATACAAATAACTGATCCAAGCCAAAACATTACCAGGTTGTCCAGTTCAGGGTCATCGCTGAAGAATGGTTTGTGCTCCTGTTCTTGCTGATGGACGAAATTCTCAATGTCGACATCAAAGCTGGCAGAAGTGATACACTCCGAGCCCTGTGTCGCCTGCTCACACTTCTCAAACAGCAGTGTAAGGAGGGGGAAAAGAGGATGCCTAAGAACAAAGGAAAATGCAATAGCGGTTCAGAGAAAAATTCATGTCACCTCAAAGTCAGTTCTGTTTTTCAGACAGTTTCGCACTGCAACAGATTTTCAGTTTCTTTACCTGTTACCCGTTTCAGGACTGAAGAATCTGCAATACTTCTAAAATGATTTGAAAGGACAACCCCTGTAAAAAAGAAATTAGCTTCACCCAGATATTTGAAAAGGGCAGTGACTGTCTGCTTTGTAGAAATGAAGCTTGAGCAGAGCTTTGGGGGAAAAAAATCTAAAGGTTTTGGATGACAGGGACAGAATCCCCCAGCCACTGGCTATTATGACAAATTTCATCTAAAAAAGAAACTTTTCCAAGCTTTGAGCTTGATTTCCTACCACCTTCCCTTCAGAGACTTTATGTGAGTTCCAAAAACCACTTGTCATTCTGGGATGTACAGTTTCATAAATGGTCCCAAGTTAATTGAATAGTTTCATAACATCTGTATTCTTCTAGGAGGCTATCATAACATTAAAATGTATGGACATTTGTTGTGAAATGGTAGCCAGCGTGGCAATGCTCCATGTGCAATGAGCAACAATGTGCATCAGGGCTCTCCTTAGTGTGCATTGTGACACCAGCTGGGAAGTGCTAGAACATCAGTGCCTGATGCACATCAGAAATGCCCGGTATGCATCACAGCACCCTTGCTGGTGTCCAGATGGAAATCTGTATGATTTACTAATAGGTTTCCATTGCATTTCTGTAGCTACAGATTTGTAAAGTTACAAAATGTAGATGTGTGATATAGGATCTCAGCTGGCATTAACAAAAAGTCGCTCTTTTTTTCTTTTAAAGTTCCTGCTGTGCTTTTTTCTTTTTCAACTCACACATCCGTTATGGAATCAATTCACCAAGCCATAGTTTAGTAGTAGCACATCTAGATGCTTTGCATGTAGATGGTCCCTGATTCAGTCTTGACCTCTCCTGTAGTAAGGGTAGACAGTTGGCCCTCGGTATCCATGGGGGATCCATTCCAGACCCCCTTGTTGATACAAAAATCCACAAATGCTCAAGCATCCATGGATGCTTAAGCCACATTGCCATTGGGAACAATGGGACTGAAGCCTGCCTGCCTGCCTGCCTGCCTGCCTGCCTGCCTGCCTGCCTGC
>CM034702.1:12500592-12519608 GCA_020142125.1 Phrynosoma platyrhinos
CCCCCCCCCCCATTATCTCATC
The DNA here is from genome assembly GCA_020142125.1 of Phrynosoma platyrhinos. Classification (NCBI taxonomy): domain Eukaryota; kingdom Metazoa; phylum Chordata; class Lepidosauria; order Squamata; family Phrynosomatidae; genus Phrynosoma; species Phrynosoma platyrhinos. The sequence continues at coordinate 12,500,615 of CM034702.1, forward strand.
CATACAACCTTTAGTATGAGCACAAACAGTTAACATCTACTGGAATATTGTATGTTGGTTTATTTGCATCATTTTTTATATCATTTGTTACTTGCCCTTAAATTTTTATCCTTGGCTTATCCATGGACCATATCAAAATCCCTAATTTTGGCCCCAAAACCTGCCATCGACTTATACATGAGTTTGACTTATAGTCGAGTATATTCGGTGTGTGTGTGTATTATTTTAAAATTTTCTTTAAAAACACCACACCTTACCAAATTTTCACTTCAAACACATGAAAGTTTGTACATGTCAATACATTTAGGCTGTGCGTATGATACTGTGATACTGTAATATAAAGATATAATTTTAATTTTGCTAGTTGTGTCTGTCACAACTATGACCACTATATTCAGTGATATATGAGAATTGGAATTTATGAGTAATATTACTACAAAAAAACATTACTAAGGATCCTGTATTGTCTGGTATGGGAGGGCCATACACCATGAGGGCTGACCGCTAGACCTGCATACACACTCCAGGAGTCACAAGTGTGCAATCCTGACCAGGAGCTAGAGCAGCCAGTGGCCAGGTCTTGTATCTCGGAACATTACAGCCTCTCTGATTCTTCCCAGTTTGGTATTGCGATGGCATCTCCTTCAGGAATTTTGGAGAATTTCTGGATGCATAGAATTAAGGCCCTACATACCACATGGCCTCAGCCTGGAGGATAATACCACTCTCCCTGAAGAAGGCTGAAAACAGTGTGTTCTAGACAGCCACACTAGATGCAGCTCAGTTTCCTCTTTAGAGACCGCAGAAGGAAGAAATCAAAATTTTGCTCACTTTATTTTTTTAAGTTCTGTTTGTTTAATCTCATTATATCTATCTATCTATCTATCTATCTATCTATCTATCTATCTATCTATCTATCTATCTATCATCTATCTATCTATCTATCTATCTATCGATATCATGTATCAATTCATTCTCCTTCCCTCAGCATTTTGCAGTTGCAAATGCAAACAGGGTGTTTTTTCCCCACTGTTCTATATTTTATTTATTTATTGAATGTATAACCAGCCTTTACTCCATGATGGGATTCATTTCCCTCAGTATTTTTCTCTCTCCTCCTCTTTACAAACTGATGGTCTTTTTCAATGAGCAAATCATTCAGCTACTTGGCACTAAGGTGTATATGGTATGTACAAGAGGCACTGGAGTTATTGTGAGTCCCTGACTATCCCCAGCTTACCAATAAAGAAGTTCTTTTTAATGTGGTGGAGTGGTTTGATCATCAGACTATAGCTCTGGAGATCAGGGTCTGAATCCCCTCTGAGTCCCCCTGTGCAATTGGAATTGTTCTCTTTCCTATAGCACCTTAGGAACCATTCCAGGAATGCAACTTTCATTTGCGCTAAAAGCTTAACACACAGAGCACTGCCCTTGCAGTACCACCCAGTACCTCCTGCAAGACATTATTTCTGCTCCTTTTCATAGTTTGACACACACACACACACACACACACACTATAAATAAAAATATCTTACATTTAAAATCTTACATTTTTTTCTGAGGTGGGAGGCTCCTGATTGAGATAGATTAGATTTCGTGCTTCAGACTTAATTAATCACTGGCAGATGAAAGCCAGCAACTACTGTTCTATTGGTCTGATCTATTCTGATACTGGCTTTCATCTACCAGTGATTAGTTAAATCTGAAGCTAGAACTAATATCAGAGGGCCTTTACAGACTGCCAGAAATAATACAACTTGAGTCCACTTTAACTGTCCTGACTTAGTGCTAAGGAATCATGGGAACTGTAGCTTTTTCTGAGACATTGATCCTTCTCTGTCAGAGAGCTCTGGTGCCACAATAAACTACAGTTACCATGATTCCCTAGCACTGAGCCAGGGTGGACTCAAGTTGCATTATTTCTGGCAGTCTGTAAAGGCCCTAAGAAACTTTAAAAGTATATATATATATATCTTTGACAAATCACACACACACACACACATTACAACTGGGGCTGTGAATAAAGTGGCAAAAACGTGCTGCTTTTTATTCATGGGAAAATCCCAAAAATAAAAAGCGGTGTGATTTTACCACTTTATTCATGGGTTAACTGCAGGATAATGGCGATGTGGGGAATGTTGTCTGAAAATCATCCCACTGTCATGGGATTCAATTCGCTTTATTCATGGGATTGCCTCCCATGTGATAAAGTCCCAAGACACATTAACTAGCAAACAATTCAAACTGCAGATCCTTTAAAAGAAAAATAATCTACTGTCTGGCAACTAAGGGGTACAACAACTTAAAAAAAACCCACACCCTAAATATTGATACTGTTTTCTTAGCATTAAAAAAGACAAGGACACTGTCTCAACTGGTGTCTTTTTCACCAATTATGAGTGGGTGTGACCACGCATCATGAGAAAACAGTCATTTGTAAGGAAAGTGAAGAAAATAGTACAATAGAGTAGTAGTTTTATTGATCTCTGCCACGTAGGAGGCCATTTCACTCATCCAGGCAGCCTTAAACAGAATGTGTCTGTGAAGACTTCAAGTTGCTTATTGCTAAAAAAAATTAGGCAGAAAGAAAGAAAGAGCCTAGCTGAGATACAAATGTCTGAGCAATGACCAGATTCTCACACATGGATCCTTTTCCTCTTCCATGTAATTGCCATTTTGCACTGCATGGAAGCATTTGTGAATAGAAGCATTTATGAATGACAGCCTATAGCCCCAGCCCTACCTTTAAAGAGATACTTGTGGGATTCTTCCTTGTATGTCAAAAAAAAAAAAAAAAAATTGGCTGTCTTTGAGTTCTATGTACCTTGACCTAGATGGAGTCACCATTTTCCACACCAAAGGCAGCCAACTGTCTAGCCCTGATATCCTGGGATGGATCCTGTTTACACAATTCTACATTCTATTACTTCAAATTTTCTGACTTAAGACAGGCAGGAAAGATGCAATCAATCAATCAATCAATTAATCAATCAGTGCTATCCCATGGATTGTTAAGTCCATCCTCTGTCAGCAACAGACATCTGATCCAAGGCATTCTCTTTGATGTCTGGGGTAAGAACAAGGCTAGAAATTATCTTAAGAAAACAATTCATTATGGAATGAAACACTAATATTGAAACAACCAATGTTTGTTCATACATCTTCCAGGAATTGACTTTCCACAGAAGCCATGAAACAATCCTTTCAGCTCAGATCCAGGTTATTTGAAGGTAGTGGCATCACTAGGGATGTGCAGAAGGTACAAACCACACTAGGTGACACTTCAGAATTGGGGTGACACGCAGTTCTCCCCAACTTGGTGCCACTACCTCGTTCTCCTCATGGGAACAGATTTGTATGAGGTCTAAAATCTGAAATCAGTTTCGAATATGGCTCTGGGTTCCTTCATTTTTCACAGCCTTTTAAACAAAGCCTTAAGGTGAGTGCTTGTTAGCCAAAAAAACCCTAAAGGGAGCCACAGCTGGTGATCTCCTATTTTACTGTAACGTGTAGAGTCATTGTCTGAATATTTTGAGATGAATGTTAGGTTTTTTGTTGTTTTTTTTTGTCAAGGCAATGGGACCTTCATGTTCTGTTCTGTTCTGGAACTGAAGCTCAACCATTTGATATGTTCACTAAATAAATAGATGATGATGATGACTAATAACAACTGATGACTGATGATGATGATGATGATGATGATGTCTAGAGTCTCACCATCCGATCTGGAGGCCTCAGCCTTCTAGCTCCATATATGCTGGTGGCTGGTTGAAATTTGGAGGGGGAGGAGGATGAGGATGATTTTGCACCCTCTCAAGAGCATTCATCTTATTTAGATACTTTACACAAGGTTTATGGCAGGTGAAGAGAGTGTGGGGTAGTGGTTTGAATGTTGGACTATGACTCTAGAGCAGGGGTAGGCAACTTTTACCTACCTGGGGCTGGTCAGCTGGTCTGGAGCTCTTCTGTGGGCTGAGGGGGGTGGGTGGTGCCACACGTGCATGCTCGCTCATGCATGTGCAGTACACTGGCGTACTTCATATGCACGAGTGAGTTGCAGCTGCCCTTTTGTTTTCCAAAAAGGTGGCCGTGACTCATTTGCACATGTGCAGTACTCCATGGGGGTCCCCCAGGAGGGCTCCCTCAACCGTCCCGGGCCTCAGAGAGGCCCAGCACAGCCGCAGGATTCCCCCAGGAGGGCTCACTCGACAGCACCAGACCTCGGAGAGGCCCAGCGCGGCCGCGAGGGTCCCCCAGGAGGGCTCCCTGGATAGCGCCAGTCGCGCGAGACTCCGGGCGCCATTTTGGAACACAAAATAGCCCCCCGGGGGACCCCTACACCCTCAAAAGAAGGCGGCGGCAGCAGGACTGGGCAGGGGCTGGTTGGAAGGCCTCAGCAGCCCGCGTGTGGCCCGTGGGCCATAGGTTGACGACCCCTGCTCTAGAGACCAAGGTTCATATCCCTGCTCAGGCATGGAAACCTGCTGGGTGATCTTGGGCATGTCATGCTCTCTTAGCCTCACTATGCAAATAACTCTTTGCTTAACTGAAATTAACTGAAATAACTAACTGAAATAACTACTGTATATACCAGGGGTAGGCAACCTTTCCCTTTAAGGGCCGAGGGACTTCAGCTCCCAGAATCCCAGGAGCTCGTTTGGTAGATGAAGGGAATGCTGTGGATATAGTATATCTTGATTTCAGTAAGGCCTTTGACAAGGTTCCCCATGACATTCTTGCAAGCAAGTTGACTATTGGCCAACATGGCTGAGGCTTCTGGGAGCTGAAGTCCCTCGGCCCTTAAAGGGGAAAGGTTGCCTACCCCTGGTATATACTCATGTGTAAGTCTAGTAATTTTAGTTCAAAAACTGACCCAAAAAAACCCTGAGTTGACTTATCCATGGGACAATCTAAATGCTGTACTTTAACTCTTACCAAAAAAAGAAACCATTCCCTGGTGAAAGGTAAGAGCATAATTTGTCCTGGAATCACTGACTCCATCATGATTGTCTCATCCATCCTGCCTTTAGTATAAGCACAAACACTTATGCCTGTTGAAATTTTTTAAGTTTGTTGGCATTGTTTTCCTTTGCTTTTCTGTTGGAAACTTTTCTTTGTTACATGCCCCAAAATTTTACCCTTGACTTATCCACGGTCCATACCAAAATCCATAATTTTGGCCTCAAAACCTTCCCTTGACTTATACATGAAGTTCACTTATAGTCAAGTATATACAGTAACTTGGAGACTAACTGAAACAAAGAAGCTGGAAGTTTTCAGTTAGTCTCAAAGGTGCTAGAAAATCCCTTTTTATACTGATTTTCCAGAGTAACATGACAATGTCTTTGAATTCTCCTAGCCTCAGAAGAAGACAAAGGGGAACTGGCTTTGAACAAATCTTGCCAAGAAAACTCCATGATAGGGTTGCCATAAGTCAGAAACAACTTGAAGACACACAACAACTATGGCTGGCAAATCCCTTTCACAAATCAATCCTGTACAATCCTTTATTTCTAATTTTAAAATAGGCAGGATGCAGTCATAATCATAAACTTTGAAATCTTATTGGTTTTGAAATGCAAACACAGCTCTTCTACTGTTGTTGCTGCTGCTACTACTATTATTGCTAATGTGATCTTTAATTTTTTTTTAGCAGAAGTCTTGGATCCTTTCGAGTACCTGATCAAAGCTATGATTCCTCCACCATGAAAATGCAATTAAACACAATTTTCAAACCAATAAAAAGGAAATAATAAAAAAAAACTTCACACAGCACTTCTCAAATATTGTCATGTTTTAATCATCCAGTGAGCAAAGTAGGTCCATATGAATATGAGAAAGAGAACATGGGAGATAATGACTTCCCTAACTATGGCTGGCCCTGCCATTAGTCAAAGAGAGGAATATTTGCCTTCAGGTGGCAGATACTGAAAGGGGCAAAGGGTGTTGGGAGATAATAACAATAAGATAGAACTGTGTGTACTATGTATCCTCCTATGCACTGCCATACAGGCTGTCAAACTAAGTCCTTAGGTCTCATAGAGATTGCTATCCCATCATGACTGCTGAAATAATATTCAATTATTATGCTAGTTGGTCTCTGTATGTGAAAGGGGGGGGGGAGTGATAGTTTGTCTTTTGCCTCAGATGGCAAAATTTCTTAGGCAACCCTTGTAATAGAGGCTCCGTGAAAAATTCCAGACAGAAACAAGACCTCAAAGTTCAGATTCATAGCTCAGCCACTACTGTATTGACTTAGCTCCTGTTGGAAGTCATAAAACTTCCAAATCCCATGTTGTGTCACATTTGTGGCTGTTCAAAGACAATGCACTCCCTTCCCTTCCAAAGCTGGAGTTCACATGACCCCTAATTTTGTTTTTTTTAAACTACCCCTTCTCTCAAAGCCACCTTCTCTTCATGATCTGGGGACTCTATTTACTTATTGACTCTTCAGCTCACTACTGGCATGAATAAATGCTTTAAAAAGAGAAATCGCTTGAAAAGATCTTAAGTGGATCAAACCTACTGCGAAGTTGAGCAGAGCTTATGGCTGACTACCGAAGACTGCAAACCCTCATTCCCCTGCCTACCCCTTCCCTGTCTTTCTTCCCCTTAAGCCATTCAAAATTTGGAGGAAATAAATCTCTCTGCACTAATTCAGGGAAAGTTTGATCCTCGTCAGTGCAGAACAAATAAAAGGGCTGAACTGGCCTGACATTTTACTGCAGAAGAGAGGTCGTTTTCAGCCACTAATAAAAAGGATTTGACACAGGCTAATAAAGAGAAATGAATTCCTCTAATGGCCTAATTTAGCACATTCAGCACTGTTCTGCCTGCAAGTCAGCCAGGAGGGGAACTGCCAAGAGAGAGAGAAAGAGAGATCTGGCAAGGGAGGGAGACAAGGAAAGAATGATATGAAATGGAGGGGAAAATTCAGGAGTTGAAAATAGCAGCAGGTACCTATCTCCCTCTCATCCCCATTTTCTATAAGGAGCAACAGATGGGAGATGACATTCTCTAGATTACAAAAATAAAGGCAACAAAGAGCTCTTCACCTATTCTGACAGGTGATAATATAAAAAGGGGAGTTGGGTGAGGAAATTCTTAAAGGCATCACTATTTGTCTTTTCTTTTCCAAGCAATATCACCATAGAGTAAGCCCACTCAGATCCAAACAGTGATGAAGGACTAAGAATATTCATATAAATCTAGATCTGTCCACACAACAAGATCTAACACCCCCCCCCACCAGTCTCTGCATAGCATATTTGAACGCTATGGCCTGAACGCAGGGCAAGTATAATTCATTCCATCATTACGCATTGGCTTTACACCTTTGGATCCTGATATAAATAACCCTTATGTTTGAAATAATTAAACAGTTCCAGTGGAGTGGAATACTATCTGGCTAAATGTAATAAAATAAAATAAAATAAAATGGTGCATTCCTTTAACTAACCTTCTCTCTCCATAAGAAAACAATACTAAAGAACTTGCTTACACTAGAGCTTTGGAGGATATTTTATGGCAAGTACAACAATGTGTCTCTTGCGTCAATGTCTTACCCAACATTATCTTGTGTCTTTTGTGCCAATGGCTTGTGCTGTTTGTGTTACGGGCATATCAGTACCACAGCTTCTGGACTAGCAGTATTTCATATTTTATTTTATTTTATTTTATTTTATTTTATTTTATTTTATTTTGATTCAGGAGTGTTTTTTATATGGCTGGGAGGAAGTGATTTATGATACTTTTCCTAGAAGGACAGTGATCCAGTCTGCTTTACAAAGTTTTTTTTTTAAATCTCCCTTACAGCAATTTTGTGCCCACATTGCTCAAGCTGACAAGAAAAATCACAGCTTCTAAAAGGTGAAAGAGAGTGTGAGGCAGAACAGGGCTATTGCTATTATGCACGAGAAAACCGAAAGTCAGCTCACTTGAAAGCAGGGCTCAGGAAACATGTTTTGTGGTGGTAGAGCAAGGGGGAAGAAATAATTTTGTAAAGTTCTTTTTATGGGTGATAAAACCCCTGACACACTATAAACCCAAGCCGTAACTTCACGGCCACTCAACCATTTTCTTCAGAGTGACCTTGCCCAGGAAAGCAGACCTCGATTATAGACCCAACCAAGTGTGCCTCAATCTGACTGCTGGGTACCACTCGCCTTCCCCCATGAGTGACCTTGGAAGCCTCTGCCGACTGCAAGGGACTTTGGCAGCTCAGTTTTTACAGCCAACACTAACACAGAGGGGAAAAAATAATTTAGCAGGGCATTAATTCTGAAATTTAGTTCCAAAGCAAGAAGTTGCCTTTTACCTCCCAGGCACTTTGGAAGTATAACTCTCTCTACCTGTCCCCTCTCCCTGATCTACAGGCAGTCTGCTCCCCATTGCTTCTTTATTACAGCTCAGCACAAAGGTAAGGATCCTCTGAACACATTCTTTATGCACTGCAAAGCAATGCAATGTGTATTATTTGCAAAGATGTCTGTTTGCTAGTGACAAAATCAGAAAGCTTCAAGTAGTTGTCAGGTAGCAAGTAAGGCCATTTGTCTATCTTTTTGCCTAATATTTATTTATTTAATTAATTTCATTTATTGAGTGATTACATTTATAGTCTATCTTTATTCAAGACCACATACATGACTCTTCTCTACACTTTATCTTCACAACAACCCTGTCGGGTAGGTCTGGCTGAGAGAGTGACTGATCCAGTGTCACCCAGTGGGCTTCACAGATCAGTGAGGAAGTAAACTTGCTGCTCCTATCTTTTACACTAGATCCCATGGGAAAGTGTGGTCTACAGGCTGAATGAAGCCCCTCACATTCCATTTTACAACCACCCAAAGCCACCCATTAATCACACAAAGCTGCCTATGTGTATATGTACAAGTTGTCTGCTGATGTATGGTAACCCCCATGAATTCCATAAACTTTTCTTAGGCAGATGTGTCTTTGCCAGTTTCTTCCTCTGAAATAGAGCCTACAGCACCTGGTATTTGTTTGTGGTCTTCCATCCAAGTACTAACCATGGCTTACCATGTTTCGCTTCCAAGATCAGATCAGATCTGGTGCCTTTACTATCTAGGCTAGGAAAGTTGTCGAATCCTCTAATACCCCCCCCCCCCCCCCCCCCCCGTGTATTTTCCCGGAAATTTTATGCACAAAGCCACTACAAAATATGGACATATATGGCGGTTTGTCTCCTCCCCACCTTCTCAAAGACATTTGCCTGGTTTTCAGCCCAAACTGGCAACTGGTAGTGATGGGCTGTCACTTCTGCTGCGCTGGGATATAGTCCAGGCATGTAAATGCATACAAGTTGGCCTCCATCCCCTCTGTAGTTTCCAATTCCTGCTGCAACCTCTGCATCACACTGGCATCTAGTCTGACAGGCAACAGCTTTCCAGCATCTTAGGCAGAAATTCATGATCTTCCAGAGTTTCGGGTCTGATGCCATCAATGTGCAGATGACACTCAGCTTTACTATTTTTTTCCACCTCAATCCAAGGAGGCTGTCTTGGACCTAAACCAGTGCATGTCATCAGAAATGGACTGGATAAGGGCAAACAAACTGATACTGAACCTAGAGAAGATAGAGGTGGTCCTGGTCAGAGAAAAGGCAGAAAAGGGAATAGGAATTCAGCCTGTATTATGTGAAGTGAAGATGTTGGTTTGCAGTTTGGGGGTATTTTTGGACTCAGCTTTGAACCTGCAGGCCCAGCTTTCTATGATGGCCAGGAGTGCTTTTGAACATTTAAAGTTTTTGTGCCAACTGCACCCATTCCTTGAGTCACTGCATCTGGCTACAGTTGTGCATGCCTATGAAGATCATTGCATTAAGTTATAAACTGGTTTATCTGAGCCAGCTTAAAATTAGAAGCGGGCAGCATAGTATCAGATGCATTTAGCTGCCGAAATTGCTGCCCAGGTGCAGCCCAGCTCCATCGCCCCTCCAAGGGGTGCTCTGGTGGCCATTTTTTCAAGCCGGAAAACTTCTGGCTTTGAAAACAGGCATGAGGATCACCCCTTGGAGCAGCATTGGAGCTGGGCTGCACCCAGGCAGCGATTTTGGTGGCGAAATGCATCTGATACCATCAGGTTGCTGCCTGCTTCTAATTTTAAGCTGGCTCAGGTAAGCTGGTTTATAACCTAATGCAACAGTCTCCTTAGTTACATCCCATTGGACTACTGTAACGCATTTCTACATGGAACTGCCTTTGAAAAGCGTTTGGAAACTTAGCTAGTTCAAGGAGTTGCAACCAGAGTGTTAACCTACAAGCACTGTATTGCTTCCTTGCTGCAACAGCCCCACTGGCTGCCAGTTTGTTTCCAGGAATAATTCAGAGTGCTGGTTATAATCTATAACACCCTATATAGATTAGGTCCGGGCAATCTGGCAAACTATCTCCCAGTATGAGCCTGCCCAGGTTCTGGGATAATTGGGAGAGGTCCTTCTCCCAGTCTCATCAAAAGTATGGTTGGTGGGGCCATGAGAGAGGTCCTTCTTGGTAGCTGGCCCTAGACTCTGGAACTCCCTTCCACGGCAAGCCAGCATGGCTCTTCAAGCAAAATCTTTTTTAATTCTGACAGGCTTTTTAGACAAAAAAGTTTTTAAAGCAGTGGGCTTAGGGATGCTGTACTGTTTTAAAATGAACTATTTTTAATAGCTTTATATCCTTTGAATTGCATTTAATTCTTTTAACTGTAGGTTTGAACTGTTTTAATATTGTGAATAAATTCATTCTATTTTAACATCCATTTTTTGAGTATGTTTTAGCTGTATTGTTCTTTTTACAAACTGAGGCCCCAGGTGGGACAAACTGAGTCCCAGGTGGGACACAAATAAATATAACAACTATAACAACAACAACAACAGCTAATTTTCTATAGCTGTCAATCTGGTCCTTTTAAACTGAAGATGCCAGAGATCAACTTTCTGTGTCTTTCCATGGAATTAGAGTTGCCAATGTCAAGAGCAGAATCCTTCTCTCACAGACTTTATTCACCTTAAAGAGGCATTTATGTCAATATTTGTATGTTAGTTTTCAGTCCTCATTGGGACCCCAGAAATCTTCAGGGATGGGAGTGGGTGGGGGCAAAATCAACAACATTAAACTCTAAAAATAAAAACCTTTGTCAAAACAGCACCAAAGGATATCAGCTTCTGGGGATCAGTCAGCATAAAAAGCATGTCTGAACAAAACAGTTTGAATGATCTTTCTGAAAGCTGGGAAGGTAGGGCTTCCCATGAGAAAGTATACAGTTTAGGACATTATCACACCACTCAAATAACCTGGCTTTCCTCTTCCGAACTGAAGTCTAATTTGGGAGGCAGCCGGGTCCTATCACAAGAATTTTGCCACCAAAGCCATCGGGCAAGTCCAGTCTGGCTGCAGCCTGGTTTCCTGGCGTGCTTCTGCAGCCATTTTTTGAAGTCGTAAAGTTCCCAGTTATGAAATAAAGCTGCCGAAGTGCACTGGGGACCTGGGCTGCAGCTGGGCTGGCCTCCACCGGCAGCTTCGGCAGTAAAATCCTTGTAATAGGTTCGGCTGCATCCCGAATTAGAGTTCAATTCGGAAGAGGTAAGCCGGGCTATTTGAGCTGAGTGATAAGGTCCTTAGCTACAATGACTCAGAATATATTTTTCTCCTTTTTTTTGAGATCTCATTTTCAGGCTTCACTACTAGAAAAGGGAAGCCATCTGAAAAGTGATATCCACTGTCTACAATATTTTGGCAGTTGCCACTGTGGTAATCGGAACAATGTTAACTCAGTGTACAAGCCCCAAATGAGTCTGCCCAACTTTTTAGAACTTGCAAGGCTTTCTCTCATTCCTGCCAGTCTCACAGTGAAGATGTAAGCAGCCTTTTCAGTGGATCCTCCCAGGTTGTGGAACTCTTTCCATGGGAGGCCAGGGTGGATTCTCCTCTAACCTCCTTCCATGGGTAGCAAAGACTTTCTTCCCCAGAAAGCTTTGGCCGCTAATTATTTTCTTGAATTTCTCTGTCGGAGAACTCTGGTGCCACCACAAACTACAGTTCCCAGAATTGTCTTTTAATGGGGCATGTTGTACTTTGCATAGAATCATAGAACCATAGAGTTGGAAGAGACCACAAAGGCCATTCAGTCCACCCCCCGCCATGCAGGAACTCACAATCACAGCAACCCCAATAGATGGCCATTCAGCCCCTGTTTAAAGACCTCCAAAGGAGACTCCACCACTCTCTGAGGGAATGTCTTCCACTGTTGAACAGTTCTTATCAAGTCCTTCCTAATGTTGAGGTGGAATCTCTTTTCCTTTTCCTTTCCTTTTCTTCTTATTTTTTTTTAATTAAAAAGTGTTAATTCATTGCTTAGTTTTAATATTATAGCTTATTTAATTCTTTACATTTTAATGTAAATTGGTTGTTAGCTGTATCGTTTTGATGTATGTTGTAAGCCCATAGCCAGCTATGGTGCTATGATTTGAGTGCTGGAGTACGATTCTGATTTAAATCTCTGCTTGGCTATGGAAATCTATTGAAGGGCCTTGGGTGAGTTCCACTTTCTCAACCTCACAGGAAGTCAATGGCAAACCCATTGAACAAATCTTGCCAGGAAACCCCCATGATACGATTGCCTTAGTGTTGGCATAAGTCAGAAATAATGTGAAGCCACACAACAACAAGTGTTGTAACCCATCATGGTTCCTGCTCTGGGAGAAAGACAGCATGTACATTAAAAAATATGAGTCAGTGAATCTTAGGCTACATCCGCACTGCAGAATTAAATCCAGTTTGACACCACTTTAACTGTCATGGCTCAATTCTGTGGAATTCTGGGAACTGTAGTTTGTGGTGGCACCAGAGTTCTCCGACAGAGAAAGCTAAATGTCTAACAAAACCACAGTTCCCAGAATTCCATAATACTGAGCCATGACAGTTATTGGCAGTTAAAGTCACGTCAAACAGGATTATTTCTGTAGTGCAGATGCAGCCTCAGGCATTGTAAAGGATACAAAATGGTGGCTTCTCTGTGAACACATTTGAAGGTGCCACCAATTTAAACAGGATCAAAACCAAAATGAAACAAATACCTTTGTCAATAAGAAAGGTGTTCAATAATAATATCAAGTCATGGAATCACAGAGTTGAAGAGACCATAAGGGCCATCTAAGGAGATGGATGGGCCTCACTTCTATAAATCTGTTGGAGAATGTATCTGCCTTCTCAAGAAGTTTGGGGCTGGGCTACCCAATTTCTTTTCCCAGAAGTACAAACAGAGAATTTTGAGAGGCCATTTCAACAATGGTCTGAGAAAGAGTTCTAGAGGTTGAATGGAAGGACTTTAAAAAAAGTTTAAAAAGGACAGTCAGATACATTCTAGGCACATAAAAAGCATTTAAATGTTACATACTTTTAAAAATGTAACACACTTGGGACAATTAATCCAGGATTTAAAAGAAAAACTTTTAAATGTTACATGTTGTTTTATCACAAATGAGAAATAGTGGAAATGACAATGACACAAAGGCAGCAGCATTTTTATTCCAAAACCCTGTTTTAATTAGTGCTATAACACCCTTACATCTAATCCCTATTGTGTGAATATTTTAATGTTTTTTTTTTAAAATGTAACTGAAAAGGCATTTTTGCACAAAGTGAAAAACAGACTAAAAATGGAGACATTGATGAAACAGCACTGGCTGGAAATGTGAAAAAAACAAAAGACCTGCGTCCATAGTTCATCCTGCCATGATGGTACTTGCAAATCAAAGTTTCATGCCTTTAAAGATGGAATAGTGTTTTTTGTTGTTAACTGCCATCAAGTTGATTTTGACGTTATGATGACCCTAGGAATGAGAGACCTCCAAGTCATCCTGTTATCAACAGCCCTGTTCAGATCTTCTAGACTCAGGGCCATGGCTTCCTTGACTGAATCTATCCATTTGGCATGTGGTCTCCCTCTTTTCTTTTCTTTTCTTTTCTTTTCCTGCCTTCTACCTTACCAAGCTTTATTGTATTTTCTAGTGAGTCATGTCTTCTTATAATAGTTGGCCCTCTGTATCCATTGATTGTTTATTCATGAATTCAACTATCCATGGCTTGAAAATATTTAAAAAGATATAAATTCTACAAAGGCAAATCTTGATTTTGCCATTTTTTATATAAGACATCATTTTACTATGTCTTTGCATTTAATGGAGCTTAAGTATCGACGGATATTGGTATCCACAGCGAGACCTGGAACCAATCACCAGTGGATATCAAAGGCCCACTGTATGGCCAAAGTATGACAATTTATTCATTGTCATACTTATTTATTTAGTCTCAATTTATTCAGTCTCAATTTATTCATCTTGGCCTTAAGGAGAATTCAGGCTTGATTTGCTCCAGGGCCCATTTATTTGTCCTTTTGGCAGCCCACAGACCTCTTTTCCAGCACCACATCTCAAATGAATTTATTTTCTTATCAGCTTTCTCCACTGTCCAGCTTTCACAACAATACATAGATGTTGGAAACACTATAGCATAAGCCATCCTAACTTTAGTATTCAATGATCTATCTTTAAACTTCAGGATCCTGTCTAGTTCCTCCATAGCTCTCCTTCCTAGTCTTCTCCTGATCTCTTGGTTGCAGTCTTCACTTTGATTAACGACTGAGACAAAGTATGGAAAATACTCAACTATTTCAGTGTCTCCATTGTGTTCTTTAAAATTATGTAAATCACTTTTTGTTTGCTTCATGTTCAGCTATAAGCCTGCCTTTGAATTTTCGTCTTTGTCTTCTACAGTAATTGTTCTAAGTCTTTGCTATTTTCTTCTAGTAGTATGGTGTCATCTGCATATCTTAAATTGTTGATTTTCCTTCATCCAATTTACATGCCTGCTTCTTCCAAGTCTAATCCATCTTTGTGTATGATACTTTCAGCATACAAATTAAACAGATAGGGTGATAAAATGAATCCTTGCCTGACCCCGTTGCCAATTGGAAACCATTCTGTTTCTCTGTATTTTGTCCTAACGGTAGCTTCCTGTCCTGAATACAGGTTATGCATCAGGACAATCAAATATTGTGTCACAGATGTTTCTTAAAGAGCAATCCATAGTTTTATATAATCTATATAATCAAAGGCTTTGTCATAATCTACATATCACAGGCTGATTTTCTATTGAAATCCTTTGGTGTGCTCCATTATCCAACGTATTTTTGGAATATGATCCTTAGTGTCTCTTTCTTTCCTGAACAGAATTTAGATAGCTGGCATTTCCCACTCCATATATGGTAAAAGTCTTGGTTATAGAATTTTGAGCAATAGTTGCCCTGCAAAATTAATGTAATGGTCTTGTGGTTACTGCAATCCTTGGTGTCCTCTTTTTGGTGGATTGGAATGTATCTCAAGTTTTCCAATCTGTGGGGCATTCTTTTGCCTTCCATATTTTTTGACAGATTTTATTAGAATTTTATTAGAGTAGATTCTGTTTCTGTAGCTTGAGGCAGTTCTGTTTGTATGTTTCTGGTGATTTATTTCTTCCAAGTGCTTTGGGTACAGTTTCCTCATCACATTCTAAAATTGTAGGTTCATCTTCAAGTGGCTCTTACTTGAATGAAATTCTCATCTTTTCATTTCTTTTATATAATTCTTCAGTGTATTGTTTTCATCATCTTTTTATTTCTACTTGGTCTTGTAATATGTTCTCCTGATGGTCATACAGCATCACAATTCTTGCTTTAAATTTCCCTTTGATTTCTCATATTTTGCAAAAGAGGTCACTTGTTCCTTTTTTTGTTGTGGTTGGTTTATCTTCACTAGTCATTATAATAGTTCTTGTCCCTGTGATTAGGTTGCTGCACAGCTCCATTCAGAGTTCTGAACCTATTTCTGCTACCTTTTACTTTTACTTCTCATCTATCCTTAACTGCTTGAAGAGTTTCATCCTGAAGCCTCACTTTCTTTTTGGCTGCAGACAGTATCTTTTTGCATTACTCCCTGATAATGTCCCTGGCTTCAGTCCAGAGTTATTTTGACTTCTGGTCAATCAGGCTTAACAGTGCAAATCTATTTTTTTCATTCTCTTTAAATTCAATGGGAATGTTCTTCAGGTTGTATTTTAGCACAATGATTGGATTACTGTTTTTCTTTAGGTTTACCCTCATTTTTGATATTAGCAGTTCATGGTCTGTTCTACAATCTGCTCCTAGTCTTCTTTTATAGAGAAAATGGAGGTTCTTCATCTTCTGCTTCCAATTATGTAGACTATTTGATTTCTATATTGGCCACCCGATGATGTCCATGTATACAGTTGCCTCTCTGGTTGCTTAAGAATGTGTTAGCGATGAACAAAAATTAGTCAATTGCTCTCCTGCTTCATTTCTTGATCCTAAGCCAAATCTTCCTACAATCTTTGATTCTGCTCTGTTTCCTACTTTTGCATTCCAATTGCCTTTGAGCAGCAACAAATCCTGTTTTTTCAAAGAGATATTTTTTGACACCTAACTGAGAAAAAGAAGTTGGTAGCATAAGCTTCCATAGACCTAGGTCTACTTCATCAGATGCATGGAGTGAAGTGCCTATGAACAGACCATTATAGCTATGAATGAATGGTTATGAGTCGGAATACCAATAGAAATGCAATGTTCAGTTTTAAGGGTCACTGGGGGACAAAGGCAGAAGAAAGGTGTTTCCTAAAGCCAAGGTGAGTAGATAACCATATGAATGGTGGAGGGAGTTACTGGAATGTAGTGTGATGATTATCCAGATTAATACTGCTATATGTTTAATTCCTTTTTTAGTGTGTTGGCAATTTTCTCCTGGACTCCAACATGGAAATCTTTCAATTTCTTCTGCCTCTGTTGATGGAACATAAACTTGGATTTTGTTTTCCTTGAAGTCTTATTAATATTATATCAGTGATCCACAAACTTGTCTTCCAGGTGTTTGGGACTTCAACTCCCAGAAGTCCTAGAAGGCTTGGTGAACAGTCAGGAATTCTGGTAGCTGAGGTACAAAACATTTGGAGGACCAACATTTGGGAGCCACTGTATTATATGGTCAAACTTTGCATTATATCTTTTGACTGCTTTTGTGTCATCTCTCCTTACTATTAAAATCATTCCACTTCTTCTTAGCTTTTCATTTCCTAAGTAAATCTCTGTAATCTGACTGAAAATGCCCATTCCTGTCCACTTTAGCTTGCTCAACCCCCAAATATTGCAATGTTTATAACCTCTATTTATTGTTTTACTATGTCTAGCTTCCTTGATTCATACTTCTCACATTCCATGTTCCTGTAATATGTGCTGTGCAGCTTTGTACTTTACTTTAACCTCTGAACAAATCAATACATGAACATCCTTTTGGCTTGAGTTCAGTTGTGGCATTAGCCACAGTGCTACTCTCACTTGTCCTCTGTTGTACCCCAGTAGCTTGTTGAGTGCCATTCAACCTGAGAGTTTTGTTTTCTAGTACTATCTCTTGCTTCATTGCTGTGGTAAAAGACATTCAAAAGGGGCTTACATCCCTCCTTCTGCACAGTACTAAAAGTGTTAGCTATGGTACCACTGCCATTGTCTCTGAGAGAGTCTCTGCTAGTGCCACACCCACTTTTTTGGCACATTTAGGGGCTCTGCAGATGGCGCAAAGCGCCGTCTTGGAGCCAGGGAAGGGGAGGGGCAGCCACATGTCAGGCGCCCCTTCCCCTCCCCGAGGATGTTGGGAAACACTGGAATATTTAAGGTTGACAATGATGTACCCAACTTGGATGCTGAAGATATCCTAGTTTTTCTCTCCTCCTCTCCCTCATTGTCATAGGTTTATTTTCATTGCTGAAAATGAAATTCAAAGTGCAAAAGTGGTTTGCATTCAATTAACTCAGCAGGGATTGAGAGTAGAGGAGGGGAGGGTGGAATCATGCTTTTTCCAGTAGGGTCAAAGAAAAACAAACTGCTGCAGCATCTAGGCTGGCTGTTCTTTATTAATAACTTTTGCCATCTTGACCACACTCTGACGTTGCTTGGTCACACATGTCCTGGTTTTCATCTGTGAAATGTTGGAAAGTATTTGAACTTTTAGAGTTGATAATGATAGATTGACATGAAGCACTCCAAACAGCATGGGCAACATTAAGCCTGTAAAGTCCTGTGGCCTTGATTTGGTCCACCCCACCTGGATATGGCAGAATTTCCCTTTCAGCTCTAGATTTGATGGCTCTTATTCAGGGCACATAATTATCCCAGTTGTAACATTTTCCACAGCTTTTAAATTTATCTCAGTTGATGGGGGTGGGAAAGAGCATAATCCGCCAAAGCGGTCATCAAGAATAATCAAGAATTCCTTTAATCAGCATTATGCAAAGGGATCTTGTAGCACCTTTGAGACGAACTATGGGGCTGTGCTGATGGGTAAAAAGGGTGCTTTGAGGGTGACTTGTAGGTGTGGCCTAAAAGTCTCCAGGAAAGCACCCTCTAGCCGTTGTATGTCGAGAAAAGCCACTCCAAAAAGGAATCACTTTTTTGGCTCTTTTGGTGAAGATGTGCACCTTCACCTGTGTGTATGTATGTAGCAACACCGATGCACCAGAAAACAGCCATATAAATGCACTGGAGCACGTGTGGCAGAAATTGACTTGGCGATCCTGAGCATGTGCCCTATGATGCATGCTTTAATTTAAAGGGCCCTATGCTTCCAGGTGTGGATGCACTGGTGCAGGTGCATTTGAATATTAGAACCCTAACCCTAACCCTAACCCTAATTGTAACCCTACACATGTGGCCTAGCTACTGTCCTCTGTTATGACAATAAATGCATTCTGTTGGATGTATGCTTGTTGTCAGCATGCACAGCAGTTTGCATGAAGGAGGCTTTTGTGACTTCTTCTGTGCAGGTGTGCAAGTGTGCAAAAGACCTGCACACCACTTCCTGGTATGATGGGGAGGGGGGCTCCTGGAATAATGTTTGTCCATTTGTCCTGTTGACCATGTCCCTTGCATGACCACTAGCTGCATGTATCAA
>CM034702.1:12531294-12544002 GCA_020142125.1 Phrynosoma platyrhinos
GGGGTTGAACTGGATGGCCCTTGGGGTCTCTGCCAACTCTATGATTCTATGATTCATTCAATGCTATTCACTCATGATTCACCCATTGAGTCATGGCATTTAAAGTGGTCTTTTAGCTGGAAATGCCTCAGATATTAACTCTATGTCCTACATTCACACAGTGTAACATTTTAATTCACACTCTTTGTAGTGACCTAATGAGTATTGGAACACTGTTATCTCCTTTTGATAGTGCTTAAATTGTGTCTACCTAACTACCTAAGTGTATCATGAGTGTTTTCACTGAATCTTCATTTGGGTTCTCATTTAGTAAGTAGGGATATAGCTGTTAATGAACATTATTATTATTATTATTATTATTATTATTATTATTATTAATTATTTTAAAGCAACATTATTTTCTATTTCACCTCTGCTCCAAACACTATTTTCAAATAAACTTTACATAAAATAAAATAATAAAAAAATAAAGTTGGTCCAACCAATTGGGCCTAGAATAAGAATAAGAGCCCTCCCTCCATTACCATCTGATGTCATCTGGGGGAGAGACACTAGGCCCAGCACCATCTGGCCTAGAATAAGAAGAATCTTTACTTCTTAAAGGACGGGTGGGATTCAGGATTTTATGTTCTGTTTAATATATCTGTATGGAAATTTTAATGTTGTAAGCCACCCCGATTGCTCTGCAGAGGGGCGGGATATAAATTATTATTATTATTATTATTATTATTATTATTATTATTATTATTATTATTTCTGCAGTGTGGATGCAGCCTTAGACATACAGTATGGGATTTAAAGGCACAGTCTTTGTACAAGTTTGTCACTGCTGTTGCTTTAGAAGATGAGAAGAGGCAGCAGAAGATGAGAGAATAGGTTGTACCTGCTGGACGTAATCCCCTTCCCTACTACCATTCAAACAAGCAAACAAACAAGCTAACTAAAAAAACATGGAAATCATAAAGGAAGGTGAAAAAGAGGAGTAGCTGAATTGAATTCATATTCACAAATTCCAACCAATTCACAAGGGTATGAGCAAAGACAATGGCTTTGTGACGCACTACATATATTAATACTACTACTGCACATATAACAAAAGGAATCTTCTCCGAGAAGGTTTTGAACCCAAAGAAACTGACTTTTGGTAAGTAGATTTATTACAGTATGACCCACACATTCATGAATTCAGTTTCACTTACCCACACCTGAAAAAAAATATGTTCTCTCTAGGCATTTCTAGGTCTTCCAGTGTGAACATATGATGGATAATGGAGTGCACTAAGGAATTTCTGAAGAAAATCAGCATGTGTTTCACAGACTACAGCAAAGTCTTTGACTGTATAGATCACAAACCGACAACAACAATTATGGAGTGATCTTAAAGAAATGGGTGTACCATTACACTTGATTGTCTTGGTGTGTAATCTGTACTTAAGATGGGATGCTACCATAAGAAGAGAATTGGAAAGTGGGTGATCAGACAGGGTTGTATTCTAACACCCTATCTATTTAAACTTATATGCAGAAAGTATCACTTGCAGAGCAAATTTAGGGCCTCGGCAGACGACTAATATGTCCGAGGTTGCTCTCGGAGCTGCCGTCCGTCCGCGGGCAACCTCCCGCCGCAGCGACCGCACGCGCTGCAGCGGAAAAGTCAGGGAAAGTGCGCCCTACGCGTTTAGGGCACACTTTCCCTGTCTTCTGAAAGGAGCGCTATTTTTGCGCTCCTTTCAGCGACGCTGTCGGTGCGCCGTGGTGCGGCTGCCATGGCCCCGCGGCGCACCAGCCCAGGGCATCTCGGACGCCCTGGTGTGCTTCCCCCCTTAGATATGAAAGAAGGAGGAGTGAAGATTGGAGGAAGGAACATCAACAATTTAAGATATGCGGATGATACCATACTACTAGCAGAAAACATCAAAGACTTGAAATAATAACTGAAGAAAGTCAAAGAATAATGCCAAAGCAGGCTTACTGCTGAACATTACAAAAACAAAAATAATGACCACAGAGGACTTACAGAAATTTGATCTAGAGAATGAGAAAACTGAAATAGTTAAGGATTTTCCATACATTGGCTCAAGCATTGATCAGAACGGGGATTGCAGTCAAGACATCAGAAGAAGGCTATAACTGGGAAGGGCAGCTATGAAAGAACTAGTTAAGATCCTAGAGTGCGAAGATATAAAACACTCTAAAGTTAGGATCATCCAAGCCATTGTAGGGATATGAAAACTAGACAGAGAAGAAAGAAAAGAAATAGAAAAAAACCCCCAATTTTTTTGAGATATGGTGCTGGAGGAAAGTGCTAAGGGTACTGCGGACAGCCAAAAGACAAACAAATTGGTCTTAGAAGAGGTCAAACCCGAACCCTCCCTGGAAGCCAAGATGACAAGAGCAGGGAATTTACACTGGTAGTATCACAGCCAGAAGTCATAGAATCATAGAGTTGGAAGAGACCACAAGAGCCATCCTGTACAATCCCCTGTCATGCAGGAATACATAGTCAAAGCACCCCGATAGTTGGCCATCCAGCCTCTGTTTAAAGGCCTCCAACAAAGGAGACTACACTACACTCCAAGGAAGCATGTTCCACTATTTAACAGCTCTTACTATCAAGAAGTTCTTCCTAATGTTGTAGTGGAATCTCTTTTCTTGTAGCTTGAATCAATTGTTCTGGGTCTATTCTCTAGAGCAGCAGAAAACAAGCTAGCTCCCTTCTCAATATGACATTCCTTCAAATACTTAAACAGGGCTATCATATCACCTCTTAACCATCTGTTCTCCAGGCTAAACATACTCAGCTCCCTAAGCCTCTCCTCATAGCATTTTCAAACCCTTCACCATTTTGGTTACCCTCCTCTGGACATGCTCTCTCCTCTGGACACACTTCAACATCCTTTTTGAATTATGGTGCCCAGACCTGGACACAGTATCCCAGGTGAACTGACCAAAGCAGAGCAAGACACTATATTTCTATTGATGCAGCCTAGAATCACATTGGGGTTTTTTGCTGCTGCATCATTGCTGTTGACTCATGTTCAACTTGTAGTCTAATAGATTTGGCCAAGCTATGAACACAGTTTTGTTCTCCAAGTCGTTTTATGATTAAATCTTTTGCACTTAGCCCCTTCTTAAAACTGTATTTAAGCTAGTATACTTAAAAGGTTCCTTTTAAATTTTGGGAGAAGTGTGTAAACATACTGGTTTCTTATTGTCTAAACAGAAGACCGCATATACAGTGATGTTGGGGGCAAAGCTTCACCTGTATTCATCCGTTACTTATTAGCATTCATGTGACCAGGCAAATGCCTCCATACAGTTTTAATGTATTCTTATAATTAATGTTTGAAAGCAAATTGTTACAAATAATGATTTGCTTGTAACTGATTCACTTTCTGGAACAACTAAATAATAACTTCCATTATGATTGTAACATAACAAGAGCTAACTTTACTCCTTTTGTGGTATTAGTTACTTTTATATTTACAATGTATGTATGGCTTATTTTGGTGTGGTTTGTACTGTAGTAGCTTTTAGCTATAGCAGGCCTTCCCGGAATAACTCTCCCGCCATAACAGAGTTGGGTGGACACTTTCCCAGCCACCACTGTTTGTTTAGGTTTAAGTTATTGAATTGTTTTAGTTGATATTTTAATTATTCTACTGGTTTAATTCAATTTTATGGGGTGGGTGGGTTAGGGATGGGGGGGACAGAATTGTTTTAACTGTTGTATGTTTTAATTTGTACGCTGCCTCGATTGCTTTGCAGAGGGGCGGGTTAAAAATAAAATTTATTATTATTATTATTATTATTATTATTATTTTAACACTATGGTGTTTTTTTTAAAAAAACACACCTCATTATATTTATTTGCATTTAATCAATTGTAATTAATTAAGGAGGGTGGCTATGAAAGAACTAGAAAAGATCCTAAAATGCAAAGACATACAACTCAGCACAAAAGTCAGAATCATACAAACCATTGTATTCCCTATTACCATAGATGGATGTGAGAGCTGGACAGTTAAGAAAGAAGAAAATATCCCTAGAAGCCAAGATGTGTACAAGACTTAGACTGTCATACCTTGGACACATCATGAGAAGGCATGAATCGTTGGCAAAGACAATAATGTTAGGGAAGATGGAGGGATGTAGAAAGAGAGGAAAGCCACATGCTAGATGGATGGACTTTATTAAAGAGACCACGAATAAGAGTTTGCAGGAGCTGGGCAGATCAGTAGAGGACAGGGGGACCTGGAGATGTCTCATCCACAGGGTCGCCATGGGTCGCGATCGACACAAAGGCAGTTAACAACAAACAAAAATTAATTAATGTCCTCCCTTTCTATAGCACTCAATATGAAACTATAAATGTAATCAACTACTTAGTAGTATCCCAAACTCTAGGTTTTATGTGAGTATAAAAATTGTGTCAGATGTGTGATCACCCAGCTTCACTGATAACCTGTTTGAAAAGAAACGGCATATTTAATGTATTCACTTTTCAGAACTGTATTCTCTTTTCAGAACTTTCCTCCCTAAACTTCAAGGACAAAATAGCAGGGAAAAACTTCGCCTGGGAATGCTTTAATTTCTTATAACGTAACATATGAAGTTCAGGATTTTTATGCAGATTCACAATTTTCAAAAGACCGACCCTCCTGTGCATTTGAAGAGATTATGCTCAATATTACTGGCCCCTAGCAGAACTAGAAGATTATTAAAGCAGTTACTCTGCTCTCAAAGGATGTTTTTCCCATTGCTTCCTCTTTATTTTCATAAAATCTAGTCCCCCCCTTCTTCTTTTTTGCTAGCCAGTTCTGTTGTTCTTTGAAAAGCCCTGTCAAACAGTCTTTCAGTTGTCAAAGAGGCATATTTATGCTAAGCTATTAAGGTAGGTGTGCAAATGGCATCCTTTGGAGCAGAGTCTGCACCAAACAGATATGCTTCTAAAGATTAGGGGAGCAGGTAGCTCAAGGTCATGTAGTCCAACCCATATGCTGAAATACATTTAGCCATTCACTTACATTTGTCTAGATGAATCTAGGAGAGGTAGAAAAGCTGATGCCCTGCAGATGTTTTCAACTACCAGCCCCAGTTAGCATGGCCAATGCTAGGGAAATAAAAAGAGTTCCAGTCTAAAATACCTGGAGGATGTCATCTTTCTTACCCCGATCATAGATTAAGTAGGAGCAGATGTAATACTGCCAATGCTTCTTTAATTCAAATGTTTTGGAAATATCTGTAGCTGCCTCATTCTGGTGGAAGCAATTATGTGAAGTTGGTACTAGAAAGTTCTCTGATATTTATATCCTGGTGCTTCTCTTCCCAATCCCCTTTCTACCAGTTTTCCAAACCCATCTTTTCTCCACTTTCAGCCAGGAATTGCCCAAGTTAGATCACATACACCTGCTTTAAGCACCTATCTGACACGGTCTGAGGTGCTGCAAACATCGGAACAAGTGTGATTGCATGTCTTTCTCCTGTTCCTCTGCAGGACAAAAAAGGATACAGAGGCCTTTGGGATATGTAGTTTCCCTAAGGGCCACTACATGGGGAAAGGAGGTCAGGGGATTTAGAGAGCTGGCAGAGAGGGAAAATATTCTGGATATCAGGGAGGCAGAAGGCAGAGCGTAACTGACTTGAATAGCATACCC
Source organism: Phrynosoma platyrhinos (assembly GCA_020142125.1). Lineage (NCBI taxonomy): Eukaryota > Metazoa > Chordata > Lepidosauria > Squamata > Phrynosomatidae > Phrynosoma > Phrynosoma platyrhinos. The sequence goes on from CM034702.1 coordinate 12,536,952, forward strand.
TTCCACTCTCTTGATTTGGCAGGGACAGTCCCGATGAATTTACTGTTGTCCCACATTTTCAGCTGCTTTAAAAATGTCCCTGTTTCTCTCTCCCCTGCCACTTCCCCCTTTTGTCCTCAGCTGACTTCCATTGCTGCAAACTATTCAAAGTGCAAATCTGTACTCAGTGAACTCAGAACCGGAAAGGAGGGGTGGGATCTTGCCCTTCCCAGTCGGCTCAGGCACAATCACACTGCTGCAGCCTCTCTTAGCTTGTGTGTTCTTCCACTTTAACAACTTTTGCCATCTTGACCACATACAGATATTGTTTGACCACGTGTGTTCATGTTTTCATTTGTGAAATGACGGAGAGTATGAAATAGCCAAATGGACTCAGAAAATATGCTAAACTATTTTCTGTCTTTTGAGTATTATTTCTGAGCCAATCTGAGTGATCTAAGCTGGGGAGCAGGTGCACATCTTGTCTGTCATTACCTTCTATTTCAATTTCTTTTTAGTCTTCTTCCGGCACCCTTTTTTGTACTGGTAGAGAAATGTGCACACACCTTGGTGGGGAAGAATGGCAGTGATGAAGCCCTTCTAGTGTCACACACAAAAGATCCTTAAAATTCCCCTTAGGAATGAACAGTTAACTACATTTCCCTGCTGCCTCTTTCTGTCTCCAGTTTCAGCTGCCTAAGCAGGAAAGAAGTCACACTCAAGGAACAGCTAATGGGAAATGGAGCTGCATTTTATAAAACACCACGTCTATTCAACTTAATGGATTGGATCTGGGGTGGGGTGGAAGGGCAGTGGTGAAGGAAGGAACCCAGCGGAGCAGCAGAGCGAACAAACGATGACATAGAAGTTCCAGAAGCCATAAACCCCCCCACCAAGGTATCATTTGTGCAAAGTGACCTTTCTCACCAGAGGGACACATTTAAGAGATGAGGATAAAGAGGCCCATGTGACTTTGAAAGTGGCTAATAACAGGAAGATTTTTCACTCTATCCTAGAAGAGAGGGCAAAGTAGCCTTTGCACTGTGGAGAACAGCACCTTACCGTATAACTCAAAAAACTCAATAGAATTCAAATGGGTTCTCATCCTCTCTCATGTGCCAACATAAAATATGCATGCATTTCTCCCCTCTCCCAATTTTCTCTCATACTATTCCAGGACAGAATTGTTTTAACTGTTGTATGTTTTAATTTGTACGCCGCCTCGATTGCTTTGCAGAGGGGCGGGTTAAAAATAAAATTTATTATTATTTTATTTATGTCCTCAGTGGAGGAATTCTCTTTGGAAGATCATCTCAGAGGAAAGGGGGACCTACACGTTGCCCAGAAGATCTCAGGCCCTTGATCAAAAGGATTGCTAATTCTATTACAAAGAAGTAAGGAGCTCTCCCTCCCCTCCAACATTTCGCAGATAAAAACCAGCATGCATGTGGCCAAGTAGCATCACAGTATATGGTAAGGATAGCAAAATTTTATTAATGAGAAAGAACCCACAAGTTGAGAGAGACTGACACAATCTACTTTTGTCTTGAGTCCAAGTGGTTAAGACACTGACTCTGTTGATTGCAAGACTGGCAGGTTGGCAGGTTGAGGCCCGGGTGCTGCATAATGGGGTGAGCTCCCATCACTAGTCCCAGTTTCTGCCAACCTAGCAGTTCAAAAGCATGCAAATGCAAGTAGATGGATAGGTATCACTTTTCAGTGGGAAAGTAAACAGCATGCTGTGCAGTCATGATGGCCACAGGATCACAGAGTAGTATCGGACAATACTGGTTCTCCGGCTTAGTAACGGAGATCAGCACCACCCCCGATGATCAGATATGACTTGACAACCTTGTCAACAGGGAATACCTTTACCTTTTTATAGGGAAACCCAAGATTCCACTCCCTTCTCTCCTCATCCACCACTGAATTCACTGAGTGGAAACTACTTCTATACTTGAAACTTAGTTTACAGAAATTGCAGCTGGCAAAAAAAAAAAAAAAAAGCCAAACTGGGAGGCAGAAAGAGAAACCAGCTGAAAAATGGGATGACAGAGGACTGCCTCTACTAAACTTGAGACAGTTGAAAGAATGGTTCTCTTCTACAGTTAGAAGAGAGTCTCGAGCACTTCCAAGCCCTAGAGAGCAATGGTGTTGAAAGATACAAGCTAGCTCACTTGACATATAAAAGACTGCCCACATGCAGAGGATGATTCCTCTTGAGTAAAGGATGGTTCCTGAGTAAGCCCTTCCTTAAGATAAGAACAGAACATTAGACCTAACAGTAACATGCATCTGACCTCTGTGAGTTCAGGTTTATAAGCCTCAATTTACATAGGGAGCACTGTTAGAACATAGGGAGTAATGCATGAATATCTGCTCTAGAGCTGACCGATATGCACCCTATCTGCCCTTTGCTTTGCTAGATCCTCTTGTCTTATGCTCTAATCTGGATTCTTTTGTTTGAATTGACCTTTCCTTGATATTTGCTTTGATACTCTTTTCGCCCAGCCCAACTCAACTCATGAACTGTCTTGCTCTTGCTTTCAGAATCCACCTACCCTTGGTCTTGTGTTAAAAAAACAACATCTCTTGCATAGGTAAAGCAGATCAGGTTGCTGTGGGCCCGAAATTCCTAGAACCCCTGGCAAAAGAAATCAGGAAGAGGTTCACAGAAGACTGTTCAACAGCTTTTCCATTATTTCCTTACCTAGCATACTTGTATTTAACTTCTTTCTCCAAGAAGCTCAGGGTACCATATATGTTTCTCATGCCTCACCACTCACTATTTTACCCTCCACAACAAAACTATGGAGCAGTTTTCCGAAACAGTGACATTGACCAACCCAGAGTCGCTCAGTAAGTTTCATGGCAGAAAACTGTATCAACATGTTCCTGCTCCAATACTCTGGTTTACATGGATGAAACTCCCCCTGAGGCTGATGCTGTCAGTCCCCCAACCCATGACAATTTCTGGAGAAATACTGTGTTTTTACCATTTACTCAACTTTGCTTTAGAGCAAGCAAAGTCAAGGGAAACCCTGGAGTTTTCCAAAAATCCCAAGGTGAACACGGGGTTTTGGTGAGTGGACAGCTAGATCAGACCCAATCTGGGCCAAGCCAGTTGTCCACACACCAAGAGCTGTACCACCACCATCACCCCTGCACTGTAAACCAGAGTATTGGAGCAGGAACATGTTGATACAGTTTTCTGCCATGACATTTACTGAGTGACTCTGGGATACACTGAGCAGTGTGGGCAAAGGAGATGGTCTCTCCATGGAGCCACTGCTACTACTCCACAATTATTCATTCTTTACTACCTCCTCTTCCCTATATTAATTTACACAGCAATAGCCCTGCATCTTCCACTGATTTAACAGAGAGAATGATTGATCTTTGGGTTAATACATGAAATTATTATTATTATTATTATTATTATTATTATTATTATTATTAAGCATCATTTCATTCCAGAGGTCTATAGTTTCCTTCTGTAAGGTTATTCTGAGATAGTCTTCTCTGAGCTGTTGTGATGGGGACTTTCCACAATGGCAGCCACATCCACTGGGCCAAACCCAGTGTGACAGCACAGTGGTGCCCACATGGACCAGCCAGGGCAACATTGCATCAGCTCCACTAGCCTGTACCCCGTGGAGCTGCCGCTGCTGATTCCTCACCAACAGGAGCTCCGTGGAAAGGCCATCTGCCTGTGCACTGCCACTTCTACTGAGGGTTAAACAGGGCACCTGTACGATCAATGACTAGGGTTTAAAGGAATCTCCTCTTAGAACATGTGGCTGAATGTCTCCTGAAGATGTCATAGCCAGTGATCTACAATCCCCCCCCCCCAATTGCTGGCCATAACATATCCAGGAGGCATCTAGCCATGTGATGAGGGGTGGATCCCTCTAGCCATTATTCAATCACTGGGGATTATGGAAGCTATAATCCCAAAAAGTAACATTTCCAAGCTGTTGTGGTATGGGGCTTGTAACTTCCTCATGAGAATGTGTCAGAATTGTGTGCAAACAGCCTCTTACAGAGAATGTAGCTCATTTCTTATTAAAAACACCTCTCATCTCCCCCCCACCACTTGGGCTCAGCATTTCCTGATCAAACCCACACTATCCAATTACTTGTCACACAGCCTGATCTGATGAATGTTTACCCAGAAGCTAATGTCATTGATTCCAATTAGTTTTTCAGTTAACCATACCTAGGACTGCAGCCCAAACACTTCCTATTATCACTTCCCAATAGTTATTATTAACATGTCTACAGACTAATTGTATGTAAGTAAATGGACATGTAAGTATGAGCAAAAACCTGCCTCCTTTAAAAACCATAAAAATGCTTAACCTGAAATTTCTTTTTCAAGATTTTAGTTCACAAACCCCATTAACTTTCATTTGGAGCTATTCAAAAAGGACAGAACTGTCTTTCACGCCCACCTCTATAAATGTAAAGTGGTTGATAACATGCTGAATGGCTAACATCTAAAATTTTGTTGGAGTGTTATTACCAAGAAAAGAGGTTGTCTTCTGATTTAAAAATTCTTAGTTGATGACCTTCCCTTTCATTGATTAATCAATTATACTTAAATAATAGTTCAGGTAACCATTTCCTCAGTACAGTGGGCCCTTGGTATTTGATAGGGTTTGATTTCAGGACCCCCCCCCTCCTCCAAATGGATATCGAAATCCATAGATGTTCAAGTCTCATTATATACAATGGCATAATAAAATAGGTCCCTTATATAAAATGGCAAAATCAAGGTTTGCTTTTTAGAATTATTTTTGTATGTGAATACTATTCAAGCCATAGATGGTTGAATCCATGGATGCAGAATCCATGGATGCTGAATGTTGATGGTATAATATGCCTTTTAAAAATCCTGACATTGCTTAAATAAATACTTTAACTATGCTTACTTTAAAAAGTAACCAGATTTAATAGATTTTTCAAAGGACAGCACATCTCTATGTTTTCTTTTAATTTTTCTACTACATTAATAGACCAAACAATCAGTTCCAAATGAAAATTGGTTCATAATTTTTGAATTCTCCATCCTATTTGTATGCAGAGAAATTGGAGTTGGTGGAGAGTTTATTGGAAGACACATTTCATTGGATTTCTCAGTTAACAGTTTCTTAGAGGTAGGGCTCGTCATTTGCAATGTTGTTGCTGTTTTTCTTCAAAACATTTTTGACTTATGGTGACTCTAAGATGAACCTGTCAGAGGTTTCCTTGGCAAGATCTGTTCAGCAGGGATTTGCCATTGCCTTCCACTGAGGCTGAGAGACTGTGACTTGTCCAAGGTGACAGTGAGGCTTCATGGCCAAACCCCCCATGGTCTCTCAGAGTCCTTGTCCAACATTCAATCAACTAAATCATACTGGCTTAGCAAAAATTCTCCTCCTGTTCCCTCACTAGCTGCAGCTGCTGTTGTGAGAGACAGAAGCAACAACTCCTTTGGCAGCTTTTGCACCATTTTGAATTCTCTGCAATTTCTGGGGCCTAGCATTATTTTGATATAGAAACAGAGCAGCTGTTTTACAAAATTAAAAATGGCAGAGAATGTTGCACAAAATGATTTTGTTGGGGTATATATTTGTGTTGACTAAAACCCCATATTTACACATATGTGTTTTTGGATAATTTCAAACAAATAGATTAAGGGATTGTCTACACTAGCAAAAATAACTGAGCTGCAATGGAGGATATTCTGCCCTAGAGCTGCCCCAGATTCACCCTGTCAGCAACATGCCTACTCATAGAATCATAGAATCATAGGATCATAGAGTTGGAAGAGGACCCAAGGGCCATCCAGTCCTCCATTGGACAAGCTCCAGTTTCTCAACGTCCTTTTTGAATTGTGGTGCCCAGAACTGGACACCGGGAGGAGCAGTGGGCATTTAAACCCGCCCGGCACCATCTCTCCCCCGGCAACACGCGGTGACTGCAGCGATCTCAGCCGCTTGAGGAGGACTTGGCCAGCCCTGATCAGTCTGAGGGAACAGCTGAGCGACCAGGTCTGCAGTGGCAGCAGTGACACCGGGAGGAGTGGCGGGCATTTAAACCTGCCCGGCACCGTCTCTCCCCTGGCAACACGTGGCGACTGCAGCGATCTCGGCCGCTTGAGGAGGACTCAGCCAGCCCTGATCAGTCTGAGGGAACAGCTGAGTGACCAGGTCTGCAGCGGCAGCGGTGACACCGGGACGAGTGGCGGGCATTTAAACCTGCCCGGCACCATCTCTCCCCCAGCAACACGCGGCGACTGCAGCGATCTCGGCTGCTTGAGGAGGACTTGGCTAGCCCTGATCAGTCTGAGGGAACAGCTGAGCAACCAGGTCTGCGGTGGCAGCAGTGACACCGGGAGGAGTGGCGGGCATTTAAACCCGCCTGGCACCATCTCTCCCCCGGCAACACGCAGCAACTGCAGTGATCTCGGCCGCTTGAAGAGGACTTGGCCAGCCCTGATCAGTCTGAGGGAACAGCTGAGCAACCAGGTCTGCAGCGGCAGTGGTGACACCGGGAGGAGTGGCGGGCATTTAAACCCGCCCAGCACCATCTCTCCCCCAGCAACACGCGGTGACTGCAGTGATCTCGGCCGCTTGAGAAGGACTCAACCAGTTCTTTCTGATTACCATCACCTAAGGGGGGGCCATGGGCACTCCCCGTCAGTTCTGTGCAATAATAATGGGGATTTATTGTTAAAACTGGCTAAAACTTATAACCCTCTGGTTCTGTACCATCTTTACATCTAGTGATGTCAGTGCCTCAGGTTACAAAAGATCTTGGGCTGCCTAGAGGACCTTGCAGCCTGATCACTGACACCTGGACAGCCTTGAGAGGGGCTAGATTAGTTAGTACGACCTTGGAGGATTATCCTCCCTGCAGCCTCTCTCTTGAGAAATTGCTGTCTTAATTGTGTGAAATCAGCTGGCCACTCATCTCCTCCTCTGTGTAGTGGAGTGGTTTTTAGTCTGGGAGCAGACATTCAGGTGGTGTGGGGGTGGGAAAGGTATGGTGGCAACAGAGTCAACAAATGTTACAAAAGAAGAAGGGA
>CM034702.1:12557524-12573272 GCA_020142125.1 Phrynosoma platyrhinos
CTTTATAGATATGTTTGAACAGTATATGTTAATAAAATATAAAAAAAGAAAGAAAAAGAAAGCAAGTTATTAATATTAGACCACAAGCTAAATATGAGTCAGCAGTGTGACATGGCTGCCAAAAAGCCAATGCAATTCTGATACAGATGTTATTCTCCACAAAGTTTCTTCTTGAAGGTAGCAACAAGTAATTTCAGCAATTTTCTTCCCATGGCAAGAAAGTCTTTGAAAACCACACTGTTTTTGGAGACTATTCACAATTTGGGACTTATTGTGTGCAAAATTAGCACATGGTGGTTTGCTCATAAAACATTTCTGTGTGGAGAATAATATTGCAATACATCGATATTAGTTCCTGTCCAGAACATGTTTTTTTTCTGCACAAAAATCCTGTTTTCCTTGAAAATCAAACATGTTCATTTTTTTGTAGAAAAAAATCCCATTTGCAGCCTTTTTTGTGCAGAAAAAGCATTTTTTTTGTGAAAAATAATATTTCAATGCAGAAATATTAATTCCTGCAAAGAAAATGTTGTTTTCTGTAAAACTCTACTGTATGCCCACTGTATGCCGTGTATCTTCCAGATTGTCATGTATCCCCCAGATTCAGGCCACAGCCAAGGCATGTAGATTCTTGCTGTATAATATTGCTAAAATCTGACCATTTATAATAATAATAATAATAATAATAATAATAATAATAATAATTTGTATCCCACCCTTTGGGAAACCCAATCAGGGTGGCTTACAACAATAAAATCATACATAATAAATCACAACAATTCCAACCCCCCCCCCTTAAAACAGTATTAAATCAATAACAAATTAAAACACATTTAAACAATTTAAAAACACATTACATATACCATATTGTAACAGGAACATTGGGCCAAGGCAATGTGTGCTCATTCCCTCTGTAGAAGAGCTATGGAAAGATAATTCAAAGGGAGGGAGTAGCCAAGGCTGGGATATTTAGTCTGGAAAGGCCTGCTGGAAGAGATCCGTCTTGACAGCTCTTTTAAAGCTATCTAGCGATGCTAATTGATGGATCTCGTCCGGCAGGCCATTCCAGAGTCTGGGGGCAACAACTGAAAAAGTTCTCTCAGCCTCTACCGCCAAGATTTTGATCCATGCCCTAGTGGTCTCACGACTATGTTATTGTAACCTTCTCCTGGCAGGGCTCCCTCTTTCTCACCTCCGCCCTTTAATTTTGATTCAGCATTCTGCTGCTCGCATTATCACATCTGTTCACCGTTTCGACCATATTTCTCCTTTATTATCATCCCTTCACTGGCTTCCCCTCCCTTTCCATATTTAGTATAAGCTTCTGTTGAGTCAGTTCCAACTCACGGCAATTTTGTGGATGGGTCATCTGCAAGAATGCCTATCTTCCACTGTCTTGCCCAGATCCTGCAAGCCCTTCTCCATAACCCCCCTGATTGAATCTATCCATCTGGGTTGTGGTCTTCCTTTCTTTCTTCTACCTTCGACCTTTCCTAGCATTATTGTTGTTTCTAGTGATCTCTGCCTTCTCATTATGTGGCCAAAGTACGATAGTCTCAACTTGATCATCTTTGTTTCCAAGGAGAGCCCTGGTCTCATCTGTTCAAGATCCTATTTGCTTGTCTTCTTGGCTGTCCATGGGATCCTAAGTACTCTTCTCCAGCACCACATTTCAAATGAGTTGATTTTCTTTATGTCTGCTTCCTTCACTGTCCAGCTCTCACATCTGTACATGGTAATTGGGAATACAATGGCCTGAATGATTCTGACTTTAGTGCTCAGTTGTATGTCTTTGCTCTTCAGTATCTTTTCCATTTCTTTCATAGCTGCCCTTCTCCTTCATAGTCTTCCTCTTATTTCTTGACTGCAGCCTCCATTCTGGTTAATGTTTGATCCTAGATATGGGAATTCTTTAACTGTTTCAATTTCCTCGTTATCTAGATTGAATCTGTGTATTTCTTCTGTGGTCATTATTTTTGTTTTCTTTATGTTTAGCATCAGACCTGCCTTTGCACTTTCATCTTTGATCTTCCTTACTAACTGTTCCAATTCCTGAGTGTCTTCTGCTAATAATATGATGTTGTCTGTATATTTTAGGTTGTTAATGTTGTTTCCTCCTATCTTAACTCCTCCTTTTTCTGATTCTAATTCTGCTTTTCTTATGATGTTTTCAGCATATAAGTTAAACAAGTAGGGTGACAGTATGCAGCCTTGCCTGACCCCTTTGCCTATTGGGAACCACTCTGTATCACCAAATTCTGTTCTGACAGTGGCCTCTTGTCCTTGGTACAGATTCCTCATCAGGACTATCAGATGTAGTGGTACCCCCATGTTTTTGAGTGCATTCCATAATTTTTCATGATCTATACAATCAAATGCTTTGCTGTAGTCTATGAAACAGATGCTGATTCTTTTTTGAAATTCTTTGTTGCGTTCCATTAGCCATCATATGTTTGCAATGTGTACTCTTATCTGATTTCTATGTTGGCTATCAGGTGATGCCCATGTATATGCTTTGGTTGCCTGAAAAGGCATTTATGATGAAACAGGTTGGCTTCACAAAATTCTATCAGTCACTCTCCTACTGGAACAGACCAAAAGGTCCAACCAGTCCAACCCCTTGCGATGCAAGAATATACAGTCAAAGCACTCTTTACAGATGGCCATCCAGCCTTTGTTTTAAAACCTCCAAAGAAGGAGACTTTGCCACTCTCTGAGGCAGGATATCCCACTGTCAAACAGCTCTTATCACCAGGAGTTCTTCCTAATGTTTAGGTGGAATCTCTCTTCCTGTACCTGGAATCCATTACTCCATATCCTATTCTCTGGACCTGCAGAAAACAAGCTTCCTCCATTCTCAATATAACATCTCCTCCATACCTTGAAATTCATTTTGTTAGTTTTGGCCTAGCTTTCTAATCTGTTAAAGTCATTTTGAATTCTGATCCTGTCCTCTGGGCATTATCAACACCTTTTAATTTAGTGCCATCTGCAAATTTGATAAGCATGTCCTGTATTTAATCAACTAAGTCATTAATAAAGATGTTGATAAAAATGGTTCCAACCCTTGTTGTAGATCTCTCCACAAAGTGAATGGGGAGAAAAACAAACAAACTGGGAGGAGAAGTTTATGTATATCAATCCAACTTTAATAATTTGCTCCAAAAATTGTTGTAAATCTGTTATTTCATGTTGATATTTTCCCAGTGACTAACATATAGTAATTGCTTCTGAACCCCTAGACTAATTTTGCTATATTCATGAGACTGTGAACTTGAAAGACAATGCAAACTATCACAAGAATTTGCTCTTGGCTTCTGTATTAAAAAGTACCGAGGCTTTAAAAAGTCAGTGGCTCAAATGTTAGTGGCCCAAGGGCTTTGCCAGGATCTACTTGGTTTGGTACAGGTATGTGACACTGTCGCTAAAAGACTACAGCTGTCTTTTATAGGCCTGTATCTTTTACAGTTCTCCAAAGAGAGCATTAATTTGGGAATGCAGCAGTGTCTCCTTTCAACTGGCCAGCCTCCAGCTCCCACCCCCCACCCCCTTGAGCTGTTTCTTCTCAAGTAATGTAAATGCCAACTTAAGAATGCCTTTTCTGCTCACGCCAATGTCTAGAAAGAAACTACTTCTGGAGTTCCAGGTCTGCATTTTAAGATGGGAGAAAAACTGGGTGAGTGCCTGTTGCACATAACAGTGGAGGGATGTGGTGATGGGGGGAAAGGAGAGAGGAATAACCTTTGAGCCTCTTTCTTATTCTCCACATGTGTTGGGTGAATACTATAAATCTGGCAATAGATGTAGGATACTTCAGGCTCAATGTATATTCTAACCTGGCAGATTTTGTGCAATGATCAAAACAAGTGGGGCCAGAAAAATATGGTAGCAGCATGAGGAAGGGATTGTACCGTTTATGCTTGCTATAAATTTTAGTCAAAAAATTGACCCCAAAAATCTAGCTTGATGTATCCATGGGTCAAAGTAAGTACTTGTCCCCTTCTCTGAGAAGAGTCACAAATGGTGACAGCTTAGTTCACCCTGAGAGCACCTAAAAGAAGCACTGACCTCTCTACTCTCTCTACCACAGTGCCACTTCTGACCCCTTTGAATGCTTGGCCAGGAAAATGGTGGCGGCGGCAGCTCTTTGCTGCTTCCCCTCAAAGGAGTACTGAGAGGAATCAGACTTTGAAAGATTTAAAAAAGATATTTGTATATCTTTTTCAAATTTTCTAGATTAAAGTTAAGCAAGGTGAACACATTAAAGTTAAAGGCTGTAATCTCTGCTAAGGTAATCACTTTTGCTTTGCTTTGCTTTTGCATTTTGACATATGTGCATTTTCCTAACTCTCCTTGTGCCTGGTCATCTCCTGCCCACCAAATTACACACCCACTATTTACCATAGCTCCTTTCTCATCCATCCAGCCTTTAGGATAAGCAAAAACACTTATGCCTGGCAGAATTTTGTAAGTTCTTCAGCATTGTTTTCCTTTGCTTCATCCTTTACATCCTTTGTTACATGTCCCTAAGAATTACCTTTGACCTATCCATGAGTCATATCAAAATTCATAATTTTGGGCCCAAAACCTGCCCTTGACTTATACATGAGGTTGACTTATAGTAGAGTATATACGGTAATTTCCCCAAATGCGGGAAATTCAACTGTATAATTTGTGCAGTCAAAGGAAGCAATGCTTGATATTAGCAATTTTTTGCTTGCTGAAAGGAAGTGTTTCAAAATTATGCAATTTGAGGATTGAAGCAGACTGGCAACAAGGATTGGGCTGGGACTGCAGTGACTAGATGGCAACTCCTGGAGCAAGCTGCTGTGGCAGTCCTAAATGGACTGCTAGCTAGGGGAGATTTTCACTGCTCCTTTTGGGGCTGGCTCTTGCAGCCTCCATGTGACTTCTGCGTGGCTTCCGGCCACTTTGGGGGCATGTGTCATGTAAATGCCATGTCCCCGAAGCAACCGGAAGCCACTTTATGTGGCTTATCTGTTTTGGGCCTTTGAAGACTATTTGCAGCTTTGGTTGCATGCAGTATTTTGTGCAGAATTAACATTGTACAAATTTCCATGTGGTATTTTTTGTGCAGACATAACATTTCTGTATAAGAGATAGCATTTTCTGTTCAGAGAAGAATATTGCACAGAATATGTGCACAGAAATATTATTTTTTGGACAGAAAATGTTCTTTCATGTGCAAAAAATCCTTCCTTCTTTGCAAAATCACATGTGAATTTTGCACAGAATAAGTCCTGAACTACGAATATTCATTTCAGTCCAGATCCTTCTCATCAGTTTCTTGACATGTTTTCCAACCATATTTTTAGAGTTTTTTTTAAAATGTTCTCCCCATCACTGTGCTCCTTTTCAGAGTTCCAGTCTACCATGTCACTCTATTCCATTTCCCATCCCTTTACTTTCCTCAACCTGGTCAGTAACAGTTATCAGCATTCTATGCCAGTAAGCCTGCCCAGTGTCCAATGGGCTGAGTTTGGATCTGTTCCACCCCATAGAATTTTTTTATAAGGATTTTTTTCTGTATCTGTAAAGCTTCTGTTGATTAATGAGATGAGTTTTAATCAATCGATAAGTGAATTTCAATCAGTTAATAAAAATGAACAGCTTGCATATAGTGAAACCAATAACAATGAAAAATAAAGGCATGCATCATCACCCTGAATAATATTAGTTCATTCCAACTACAGAATGACTCACTTCATCAACTGTTGAATGGCGATGATTCAGTAGATTTAGCCTAGCTGGGACTGACAATATGATGGAAACAAATTTCCAGAGAAGTAAATGAGTATGGAAGTAAAACAAACATATACACACACAGGGAGCAACTTTTCCATTCTTTGCTTCCTTGGTTTTTCTTTTGTAATATTCAAAGGTGCTCATCTCCCATATAAACAATATGTGCCACCAAACGTTGAGGCATGGGAAAAAATTCTCCAACACACTCACCTGTTGGGTTTCTTGGTAAGGGGGAGGGGGCACAGTCTGTGTGGCCATCATTGTCAGAGCTGGTGCTGGGGAGACATGTTGCATCATGGGATTGATTCACATCTAGGACCTGTTGGTGGCAGAAAGTGCAGCTTAAATTAAGGAACTCCCTTGAAGTGACATTCTCGCCATCACAATTCATTTATCGCCAATATAATGGTAAATACATACATGTCTATCTGTCACCTAATGGGTGGCATCCTGTTAAATAACATATGCCGGTATTTGTCACACTATGCACTCAAAGTTATTGTTATTGGACAAGGCACAATAATCATATCCAGCTCATAGTGGCATAAGCTGGAGTTGCTCATGTATACAGTAGTACATTAAAGTATACAGAGTAGTGTGAATGCACATTACCTCCATGCATTCTTTTTCTGTATTGCAATTGCACTGACCATTGATCCACATACATTGTGCAGTCAATATAGGGACTGTAACTCCATTGGCAAATATTTACACTTTGTTGAAACGTTGTAGGATCTTGGCCAATGAGTGTAGTACATCATTTACCTGGGCGTTATAAGTTGACCAAAAAATGAGCCTTTACATCATATTACATCACCTCCAACATGATATGCTTTTGCAATGGAAGTTCTGACTTACAGAGTAGTGTACAAACTAGTCCAAAATTTTCTGAGACCCACAAGTTATCCGTTCTAATAATTTTTGCCAGAATGACGACAGAATAAAATATTGGGACTTCATTGTCTTTCGCTGAGAAAGGAGAAATCTCCCTGGCTTCCAAGGTCTGTTTTAATTAATATCTAGGGTACCAAAGCTCTTCAGGAAAATTCCCTTAAGAGTCAAGTTTAAATTATCTGCTCCTGCTGCTTCAAAGTTTAATTTTAAGTAAGAGAGGCTCTGTGTCCTTCTTTGTTAAAAGTGGTTAAAGGTTCATTATTCTTAAATAGCTTATTCCATGGACACAGAACCTGTACATAACAGAATAAAACTAAGTTCTGCTAAAAGTTGACAACCCAGAAGCTAAGGAAAGGAATACAGAAGGGGAAGTGAACAATACTTTTGATTCCAACAATGTTTTGTGGTAAACTACACACATTATAAAAGCTTATTTTCATTCTTCCTCCAAGGAAATTGGGGTAGGGTGCTTTGTTTCCACTTCATTATCACAGCAATCCTTTGAGATCGGTAAAACTGGGAAAGAAGTACTGGCCCAGTATGACCCACCTTGCATTATGACTGAGTGGAGATGTCAGCTGGGCTAAATTCAGATTTCTTCAGTCTAAGCCCTACATTTTAGCCCACAGACAGACTACATAGTACACTTGCATGTATTGGACTGTGAGTCTCACAATCCCCCATTGTTGGACATGCTCACTTAGGCTTATTGGAAGTGTGGTTCAAACATCTTGAGTAGGGTTCCAGTTGCTGGTCCCCTGCTCTAGCAAAGCAAAAAGCTGACTCTGAAAAATACTAAAATGGCAGGCTTATGGGGAAATTATGATTTGTTACATTATGAAGCGGACCTTTCCTCAAGAAATTCAGAGATACATTTTTAGCCTTTCTAAAGAAAGTCAGGAACAGGATGGTGCCAACATACAGAAACTAACAGGACCAGGAACTGAATTTTACTTCAACATTGTCAGTGACACAGCATCAACCCCTTGAAGGCAATGGGCTAGATTAGGGGGTACAGAGCAGACCATGTGGTCACGTGGCACTCACAGGTCTGCCACAATGTCTTTCAGCAGTCATTGCCTAAGCCTCATTTTGCCTAATGCTAGGGACAGACCTGTATTTGCAGTTAGAGTCAAAGAGTTGGAAGAGACCACAAGGGCCATCCAGTTGAATCCCCTGCCATGCAGGAACTCAAAATCAAAGCATCCCTGATAGATGGCCATCTAGCCTCTGTTTAAAGACCTCCAAAGAAGTAGACTCCACCATTCTCCAAGGGGGTATGTTCCACTGTCGAACAGTTCTCACTGTCAGGATGTTCCTCCTGATGTTGAGATGGAATCTTTTTTCCTATAGCTTGTATCTATTGTTTCAGGTCCTGTTCTCTGGAGCAGCAGAAAACAAGCTAGCTCCCTCCTCAATTGCTATTTACTTAACAGTGAAATGAACCCTCCTGGTTATAGATAGTGCATCTTTGAGTACTATTTGATGGTAATATTAATAGCTTGCTTCATGATCTTTCTGGAGGCAGGTTGTTGTCCCTTATGATTAAAAGCAGGGGTAGGCAACTGAAGGCCCGGGGGCCGAATACGGCCCCCTGAGGCCTTTGGACCGGCCCCAGGCCGGTCTTGCTGTCGCCGCCGCCCGCCATGATGATATTGATTATTGTTGTTATTACTTGTTCTTGGGGTTTTCTTGGCAAAATCTCTACAGGGGTTTTGCCATGCCTTTTCTGGGGCTGAAAGAGTGTGAATGCATATATATTTTTTAAATTTTTTAATTTTAAAAAATATATTTTTATTTATTTATTTATTTATTTTTGGTGCTTTGTCTGAGGGACAGCACCCGGCCCCTGGTTCAAAAAGGTTGCCTACCCCTGATTAAGAGGATGCTAGCCTAGATAGGTCTTTGGATACACCTCTTTTCAGTACAGGGCATTTCATCCCCTGGGTATTAAATCTTCTTAAAAACAACAGATTTCACTCCTTTATTTCATGACTGTGTGCAAATGCTCTGTATTCTCTTTTTCACTCCTCTCTCCTCCCATCCCCCTGTATACTGAAGTTTTCATAGCTTTGGTGTTGTTTATGCCTTAGATCAGAGAACAATTTTGATGATTATTAATAAAGTACATTTTGAAAACAGGCTTGGAAAAAAAAGAATGAGCTCATTAGAGAAGCGATCATTAGATCCTGTTGACATTAAACCCATTAGACCAATTAACATTCCATTAAAATGGCACGGAGCCTTCCTCAGAGCATCAATGAGTTAATTCTGTATGATAGTAATTGCTCTATGAGTGCCCAAGAGGTGTATCCTCAAATGCTGGAATTAACGACACACACTCCCTCCAGAGAAAAATAAACCAGGACTAATTGTGAAGCTTCAGGATGCTTGGGCTCAGCAAAACAAGAGACTCGAACAGCAGCATTTGGGCTAAATCAGTGATCATACCAGATGCTGCTTAAAGGACACAAGATTGATAGGAACATTTTTAACAGGAAAAGGAAGAAAGACTGTAAAACAGCATAATGGACATGTGAGTGGGAATCATGTGGTCCTCCAAATGTCATTGGACTGCTACTCCCAGCAGCTCCAGTGTATGTAAGTGTGGGAGGGAGAGAGAGATCTGCTTTCAAGTCACTTTCAATTTATGGCAAACCTATCATGAGGTCTTCTTGGCATGATTTGTTCAGAGGGCTTTTGCCATTCTTTTCCTTTGAGGCTGAGAGTGACTCCACTCTGGTGCCACAACAAACTACAGTTCCCAGAATTCCACAGCACTGAGCCCTGGCAGTTAAAGTGGCGTCAAACTGGATTATTTCTACAGTGTGGATGCAGCTTTAGTGAGAGTTGGAGGAACCTGATGCCTCCCTTCAGATATGTTTGGATTTCAAAATTCATGATCTTTTGTCAGCACAGCCAAAATGATGGGGGTTGTTGTCCAGCAATATCTGAAGGGAGGGCCACAAGTCACTAAGGGGTGTCCACACAGGCCAAAGGTCCTGTGCCCCACCACCCCCGGCATCACGTCATCCTATTCGTATGACAGGCCAATACCTTTGGGCTGGGATTGGACTGGGTTCAGGCAGAACAGATGTGGATTCAGTGGATCCAGCATGATCCTGGGTCAAAGGGGCCTTATAGAGTGGATCAAAATGTCCCCGTCTGCCACAGAGATTCTCTGGCACTCTGCTGCAAACCCCAGCAGATTGGATGGCCCCATGGACCCTTTATCCTCCTCCACCATCACCACAAGTGAGAAGCCCCCTGTCACTGTTTCTGATATGTAAACAGGGGACCTGGCCATGTGGGTGCATCCAGGAGCCCCGTTTTCACATCAGACATGGTAAGGAAGGTCTTCGCATTAGTGGAGAGATGGAGGAAGTTAAGGGGTACATGCTAGTAGTGGGTTCATGGCACAGCAGGCGGGGGGCATGTAAAACACCCACCCATCCCCACACCAGCCCAGCTTGGATCATTTGCTAAGCTCCCAAGTCTTGTAGTAGATAGTAGAAGGAAAAAAACCCACTATTATTCTAAGATACATGCTAAATACTGATGTAAGAATAAAAATAAAAATGTGTCTGGACTGTTCTTATCAAAAACAGAAAGGGGTTCAACTCCAAGAGTTTCACTTCATGCAAACTGATCATTTCAAAAGAAAAAAGTCATAAATTCTTTAAAGTTTAATACATCTCCAGTTAATATAGTGCTAATGAATTCCTGGCTATAAGCCTGCACATAGCTCTGAGTGAAGATAACAGTTATTATTCATGGGTTGCAACTCTAAGCAAACCTACATGAAAGAAATTTTCCTCAAACATTAAGAGAATTACTTCTGGGAAAGAAGCAAATTTTGGATTGGGCTATCAAGCTTAAGTCCAAGAATTCTGGTCTGAGACTCTACATCACATTATACACTTTGTAACTTTACAATGGGGATACGGTGGCTTAGTGGGTAAGACATCAGTTCTGATGATCGGAAGATCAGAAAGTTGGCTGTTCGAGGCCTGAGCGCTGCATGATGGGGTGACCTCCTGTCGCTAGTCCCAGCTTCTGCCAATTTAGCAATTCAAAAGCATGCAAATGCAAATAGATAAATAGGTAACATTTTGGTGGGAAGTTAATAGTGTTCAGTGCAGTCATGCTGGCCACATGACCACCAGAGCAGTCCTTGGAAAATGCTGGCTCTTCAGCTTAGTAACAGAGATTAGCACTGCCCCCTACAGTTGGTTATGACTAAACATTCATGTCAAGGGACTATCTTTACCTCTACATTTTAACTTTACAAATCCATAGCTTCTTTGCAGAAATGCAATTAAAGAAATGTTAAGATGTGCATTTGGGTACCAGCAAAAGTGTTCCAATGTTCAGTAGGCATTTCTCATGCTCACTGTGAACTTGTGATGTGCATAGTATTAACACATCCTGAGGTTTTTCAGGAAATTATTCTAATCATAAATACACATGGGTTATTTGTGAAATAATCATGTTTTGTGTGTGAAAAAGATTGAAATAATTTTTGTGCAAGATCGATGTGTTATTTGAATGATTTTTTTATTGCATAGTAATTTTTTGTGCAATACTGCTGCTTTTCATACAGAGAACACCAATCTTTCAGGGGAGGGGGATTTGTATCTGGAAACAGTGCCCCCCCACTCTCCCTCCAATTCTCATGCAAAAAACTCCCCCATGGCTGGCATCCTGTTAGTGAGTGCCAACTAGAGCAGACCTATTCAGTCAATTGTTGAATAGTGAATCAACATCTAGATAAATCTAATGGATCCTATGAGTCTATCCTAGTGAGGACAAAAAGAGGACTAAGTCCCATGTGTATGCATAAATAACTGTCAAGGGATATACAAATAACTGCCAAGAACTGTGCAGAAGTATTTTATTTCTCTATAACAAGGAGAAAGCTGTGGAAACATTCATCCTCACTTGCGAACACAAAATACTGAATATTCACATCCCTACTCCAAGGTAATAAACAGGATTCATTTTGATTCCTATCTGGGAATCCCAGGTATTCTCTGGTGGCTTCCGCCTTAATACTAATTATGCTTTAACTTGCCTAGCTTCTAAATTGAGGTGTATTGTGCATGATATGATGTGGTATATAATATAGACACTAGAATATTAAAGGAGGCTTACAGCTTTCCCACATTCCTGTTTGTTTCCTGGATCCGTCCAAAGTGGTGTTCTTGGTACTGAAACTTTTAACTGTCCAAGCCTGAGATACCTAAAATACCACACTCTTACACATAACTGGATGCCCTAATCTGGCCTCTCATCATGTTTGCCTTCTGAACTGAGATGCATGGCTTCCATTTCTTTTCTGTGGTGGTACTGAGCTATGGGACTCTCTTTCTTAGCCACATTTCCCTGATGTGATCTTTCAGGCAACAAAAGAGGTCTAGCCACTGCTTTTAATAGCATTTCAGATAATGTCAATAGACATCTGGGTATTCTACCTTTTCTCATTTTAGATGTTGACTTTATTACTTTCATATTTGTTCTTCGTGTATATACGTGTATTATACAGCTTGGAAAAGTTATCTTTTTGGAGCCAGAACTCCCAGAATGTACAGGTGCCAGCCAGCCAGCCATACCCTTTTGCAGAATATGCCATTTGAACCACCTCACCTAATCAATTTTCTATTATTCTACTCTCACTTCACCCACAAGTATACTGTCTTCACCAGACTATTTTTGGCCCTTTCATAGGTAATTCTCCTTTTTAAAGGAATCCTTTGTCTCATATTTCATGCCTGCAAATTTCCAAAACCAGCGGTTATTTTCCTTTCTGTGGGGGATGGTGCTGTTCTGGCTACATATGGATCTACACTTGGTGACTGAAGTCCCTATCCAGAGGCTGGAATGTTAGTTTTAAAGAGAAGTTAGTTGCAGTCACAATTCCATGTTAATAAAATATAAAATTATAAAAGAAAAAAGAAGAAGTTAGCTACTTTCATATATCTAGTTGTCTAAAATTAGCATTGTACAATTAGCATTGTGGTGCTCAAAAGAAACTTTAAGTAACTTGGGGGTTACTTTTTTCTTAAACTAACTTCTACATGTTGCTGGGCTGTGGTCCACAACACATTCTCCTCCTACTTATTTTCTAGTCATGGAATGCCAACAATAGAGCATAAGGTGGCAGCAGTACAAGCCCATGTTTGATCCACGTGATCTCCTCCACCACCATTTACAAAGACCACATTGCTGTAACTATAAAAGCAACAAACATTAACAGTTATATTGTTATATTACAACTGTAATGTAATATAGTTCTATCATCCAAGCAATTAATTACAAGCAATGCACTATCAGACTTTGGAAAGTTACTTTTAAAAAGTAAATTGTTCATCTAATTCAATGCAGTGTATGGAAAGCAACCTGAGAAAAATCTCCTTAGGGTTTATAAGAGAATTATTTAAAGCATGAAAAAACTCATGTCCAAATGCATCTTCAAAATGCCCTAGACTAGAAACTAGACTAAAAAGTTATTTGATAGATCAATAGCATTACTTCACTCTTCCTCGTCACAGTGCTCTTGAAACGTAACTTTATCATACCCTTGTTACCCCAAAGTAACTAGTTAGTGAGGAGCTATGTTGTTTGTAATTCCATGCTCTGCTCATGATCTGTTATTAATTCCTTCCAAGCTCTAATTTTACTGTTCTCACTTTGATAAGCTGTCTTGAAGGTGTTCAGGATATACATTAAAAAACAACAACAACCAAAGGATAAACTAAATATAAGCACATGTTGCCAAAGCCTCCTCCCTGCTAAATGTCTCCAGTGAACATTTTCTTGGTACAGTAGGTCATAGGGAGGAGAAGTTAATGAGAAAAGGAGAGCAGAAGGGTAGAATTTTTGTCAAAGATATATCTCATTGTTGATAAAATTCCCAGCAAAACGGGGCCTCAACCAGTTCCACAATCCAGGCTAAATGGAATTTGTTCTTAGCCACCAGGTGCTAATGCAAAGATCTCCCCTATGACATGCTACAAGACAATATATTTGTTGAATGGTGTACACAAAATCTTCATAAGGCATCACAGGCTGACAGGCTCTGGGAGAAGAGAAAGATTTGGATTTGCTAGATTTACTCCCATGGGGCCCTTTCCAACTCTATGACTCTATGCTGAAGTCCCTGCATTGAACAGGAGTTGGACTAGGCAACCAATGGGGCCACTCCAATGCTATTATTCTATTTTTAATGGTGGAGCTGGCAATTTAAACAGATAGTGGCCAATTCCCATGACACACATGTTCATATGGGATCTCTGTGATCTGTAGAGACAAACAAGAGCTCTCTTTCTGGAGTTCTTCTTGAATCAATGCATAAATTATCATTTTTTCTTGGATTAACTCAGAAATGATCCACTGTCATCAAAACAATAACAACAGGGAAGCCCTGATAATGTTTCCAATCCCTTCCAAGAGTTTTGGGTAAAATAAATACAAGATAGCCCTCACCAATCTTTCCCTTGCAAATGACAAAGGTGACAGAAGCAAAACTCAAAGGAAGAGTCTTGGGACATTGACAAAAATAAAGATCTATTATTACAATCATAGATCAATGTAAGAAGGGCAGGCTACAATCAGTTAAAAAACTCTTAAAAACATAAACAAAAGTATTGCCTCCATAGAAGGATATAAATAAATATTATTGTGCTATGACATAATGTAAACACTTGAAATAGCACATAGTTACTATTCCTATTTGTTCAGAGTCACAGGATATTGTTTCTCCAAGTATGGAATATTCCTTCAAGAACAGTTGAAAGAAAGAAGGCCACAACACTGTGCCAAAGTAAAGGCCCTGCTGTTTGGATTGCTTATATATAACATAGGGGAGTCAAGGTACCTGCTGTACTCACTGGCAATAAAGGATGGGGCCTTGGCTAAATCCATTTGGTGCTCTATACCAATTGCACATTATTTAATAACTATTTTAGCCTGATCATAACTCAACCCTAGCAAAAGTTCTGGAGAGAAGTTTCAAGATAGAATTTTAGTTGTCACTTTGTGGTGGTGGTGGTGCCTTCAAGTCATTTCTGACTTATGGTGACTCTAAAGCAACTCTATCATGGGGTTGTTCAGAGGAGGTTTGCATACCCTTCCCCTGAGGCTCAGAGCATGTGAATTATCCAAGGTCACCCAGTGGGTTTCATGGCCAAGCTGGGATTCGGACTCTGGTCTCCAGAATCCTAGTCCAATGCTCATACCACAATGCCATGCTGGCTCTTAGTTATCACTACCTGGTTCCATTTGGATTGAAATTGATCCTTCAGAACTAACAGGGCAAGATCAACGTGTGAAAAGGATAATCTGAGCCAGTAGTTGGGCATGGGCACCCATACTCCAGCCTCTGTCTTCATAAAGCCCCCCCCCCCATTGCAGGTTAGAATACGATACTGTAATATCAACAAACCTCAAAGAGAACTCTTTCCCATGGTTCCCAGGGCTTTGAGGTTTAAGATGTTGCTACAAAATACGTTTAATGTGATAGAAAGGAGGTGAACAGCAGGTACAGTGATGAGAAGTAGCAACAGTTGGATAATACAAAAGGGGGTCAGAAATCTTTGCCAATCTGGCTCAAATCTCCCAGAGATCTACATATTGATTGAAATTCACCTTCTGCCCATCCCTGACCTTTGTGTCCTCTCACATATTCACATAAATTCATATGTTAGAAGCAAAAGTCATTCCGTTGCCTCCTCAGAAATGTAAATTCTAAAGACTTCATGGAAAGGATTCTGAAGTATGAAGAATATTTTAGTGTTATGATGGGGTTGCTGAATTTATGATATCAGCTATAGGAATGAGTGCAGTTTACATGCTATCACTGTCTGCTGCTTTCAGCTTATTGAGACTGCGGGGTTAGCTTTAACTTTATTTACATTGTTATAAATTGCTTAATGCACATGTATATTTTGTTAGCTGCCTTTACATGGATAGCTTGTTTGCAAGTATATCATGGGGGACCTTGTCAAGAGCCTTACTGAAATCAAGATATGCTGTGTCTACAGCATTCCCTCCATCTACCAAGCTGGTAATTTTATCCAAAAAAAAAAAA
>CM034702.1:12623995-12662226 GCA_020142125.1 Phrynosoma platyrhinos
AATGAGCAGCAGGAAGAGGGCAATATAATTATCTCCTAAAGCCAGGAATAAAGACGCAGAAGGCTCACAAGCTTGCTCCATCCTCAATGTGACACCCCTTCAAATACTTAAACAGGGCTATCATATCACCTCTTAACCATCTCTTCAGGCTCAACATACCCAGCTCCCTAAGTCTTTCCTCATGAGACATGGTTTCCAGACCCTTCATATTTTGGCCCCCCTCCTCAGGACACGCCCCAAGTTGTCAACATCCTTTTTGAACTGTGGTGCCCAGAACTGGACACAGTATTCCAGGTGAGGCATGACCAAGTAAAAACTTTCCAGGTATTCTACATGGCTGCTTTAAGACATGCTGAGGCCCAGGATCACTATGAAGGAACTATGGCAGATAAGATCCTGAAGTGTAAAGATACATTATTGAATACCAAAGTCAGGATCATCCATGCCATTATCTTTCTGATTTCTCTATTTGGGCATAAAAGCTGTACAGAGAAGAAAGTTGACAAAAAGAGACGAGATCCGAAATATGATGGGGGAAGAGAGTTCCAGCAATATCCTGGATTATCAAAAAGACAAATAAATGTGTGCTAGAGTACATCAAGCCTGACCTTTCCTAGAAGCCAATATGACTAAACTGAGATTGATGACTAAACAAAAATTGTTGTATTTTGGACATATCATGAGAAGACATGACTCATTAAAAATACAATAATTATCGGTAAAACAGTAGGAAAAGAGGAAAACCACATTATAGGCTGATAGACTTAATCAATGAAGCTGCAGCCTTGAGTTTGCAAGTCCTGACCAAAGCTGTTGATGACAAGGGGTGCATCTACACCAACAAGAAAAACCATTTTACCTGCAGCGACCACTGGCTTGCCTACACAGATTGAGTTGAGTACAGGAGAACTGTCCACACATACCTCTCCCTTTCAAACTCACACTGGTTCAATAAATCATGGCCACTCCAGATTTTCCCCTTCTCCCATGCATCAAATGTAGGTATTTCAGAACTACTCCCCCCTAAGCTTCACACCAAAATCACTTTGGAGTGCAGTTCCCACAAATGCACAAATATCTAGACTTTCTGCTCAAAACTGTGTTAAATCCCCACTTTCCCCCCTTTGGATTAAAGCTCTGAAAAGGTCCAGATTCAAACCCAATTCTCCCATACATTTTTTGGACAGCTCGCTGTGAACACAAGGTGAGCCTATTTAATTTGGCTCATGTAGACATGCCCAGGGTGTTTTGGAGGTCTTGCACCTCAAGGGTCACCACAGGTCAAAGCTAACTTGGTGGCAATGAAGAACAGAAACGACAACATATTATTTGTATGAATTTATTATTTGTATGCATTTCATTATTTAGATTGGGAGGGCCCTCATACAGTCCTAACCATACATGTGGCACTGGTGTTTTACTGATCAACTGCAGCCCTTCTTCCCGATTGACCCAGGATGAATTAATAGGCATTATGGATGAATGTGGATGTGAACCTGGGTCTTCCCACTTCTTGAAGATCTAAATCACAAAATAGTATGGCCATGGATTAGCATAGACCCCCCCCCCCAGAGGAATAAGCAATATTTCCCTAAGCACCTGGCCTCACCTTTCTGTAAGAATGGAATCTCAACACAGTAACCCAGTAGCAGTACAAAGTGCTACCAAAGATGGCCATGTAATTCTCAAAGTCATTATTCAAAGCCGTTTTGTCACAAATAAATAAATCACACACTGCTGCTGGCAAGATATACAACCACAGCGAGCTAACACATTGTGGTTGTGACTAAATCCATCAGACTGCCGAGTGTTGGCGAAGAAGGACAATGATGTGAGGAGGGGAAGAAAGATTTCCTACTCAGTCACATTTCACGTAGGTGAAATGGATGATGGAGAATTCTTGGGGACATCTGGAAAGCATTAATTTTATGGTATGTTTCATATCACAGGCAGGTACTTTGAACTGAAAGCTGGTAGCAATCCTCCAATTCCCTCTGGGTGGGCTGCAGTTCAGTTCTTTCAACCTACACTGCATCAACATGATAAAGGGGCTAGGGACACAGGGATGACATATTCCAAGCTTTAGCTTTCTGCCTCTGGGGAAGGGAAGTAAAACAAAAAACAACAAAAACAACAAAACAAATTCCAAACAATAACAACATAGAATATTTAAGTGTTACTAATTCTCTCCCCCCCCCCAACTCTGCATATCATGGCATGAGCTGTTCCATCACAAACTGTAAATGATTTGGATAAATTAAAGGGCTTAGCAGTTGCTAAGAACAGAAACCTCTGAAGATTCATTTGTTTTATGAATAAGAAATCAGTCAGGGATGTGAAGTATATGTGTAAGAATGTAAGAAGACCTTTTCTGGATCAGATCAAGAGCAGGGGTGGATGGGATAGTAGGGGAACTGGTCCTAGTCTACAGAGTTATTTTAAAATGTGGGCCCAGTCTACCTACATATTACTATCTTGGATTTAATCTTGTGTTAGCTTAACAGAAAACATTAGAAATATTTAGAACATTAACTTTCAGGCAATTCATTTTATTTCAATCAAAAGATTATCATATTTTTAGTATCTCATTGACATCACTGACATATGGAGTGGGCATACTGTATTTCAATGTCTAGACTGAATGTGTGTAGGTCCACAGTGGTCATTATTTTTGTTTTCTTTATGTTCAGTATTAAGCCTGCTTCTCCACATTCTTCTTTGACCTTTTAAAACAATTTTTCCAAGTCTGTGATGTTTTCTGCTAGCAGTATGGTGTCATTGATTATCTTAGATTGTTGATAATCCTTCTCCTATCTTTACTCCTCTTCTTTCTGAGTCTAAGCCTGCTCTTTATATATATACACAGATTTATAAATACAGATTTCAGGACTATCAGATGTAGTAGCACTCCCATGCCTTTAAGAGTCATCCCTAGTTTTTAATGATCTATGCCATCCAATGCTTTGGTCTAGTCTATAAAGCACATGCTGATTTCTTCCCTTGGATTTTTTTTGTATGCTCTGTTATAATAATAATAATAATAATAATAATAATAATAATAATAATAATAATAATATACTTTTTATTTAATATCCCGCCCTTCTGTTAGCCACCATATGTTTACAATGTGATCCCTAGTGCCTTTTCCTTTCCTGACCTTTGCTTGTGCCTCTTGGATTTCTGTCTCCATATGTGACTGGAGTTATGTTCCAGAATTTTGAGCATAATTCTGCTTGCATGAGAAATTATGCCATGGTCCTATAGTTACTGCAGCCTTTCTTCTTCTTCTTCTTCTTTTTGTGGTAGGGGGATATATATTGATCATTTCCAGTCTGATGGCCACCATTTTTGTTTCCATATTTGTTGATCTATATTAGTTAGCATTAGAGTTGATTTTGTCTATGTGTATTGTAGCAGATCGATTGGATGCAAGGAAAGGGATCATGGCACAGATACAAGGCGAGGGCAGTTGGAGTGAAATGGGAAAGAGGGGGAAGAGATACAATGATGGGTGCAAAGGAAGGAAAATGCAGTAGCATGAGTTGAGGTAAGGGAGGGAGGAGGAAAGGGCAGGTGAGAGATGCAAGTGGTAGAGTGCAAAAAGCAAGGCAAGAAGGGAACAGATGCAGTAAGGAACGGGAAAGAGAGAAAGGAAGGAGAGAAGTGGAGTGGAAGGGTATGAAGTGAGGCAAGGAAGGGAGTTTGGGCAGCAGCACAAGGTGAGCAGGGAAGGAAGGAAAGATGGGAGGAATAAGAGAGGCACAAGGTGAGGGAAGGGAAGAAGAAAGGGATGGGACAAGGCAGCAGCATAGGGAGGCAAGGATCTCCAGAGGTGGGGAGCAGCATATAGTTTATTACTCTTACCACTCCAGTTCCTAAGATGACCACTCAGTGGATGTGGAGAAAAGGGATGAAGAGAGAACAGACAGAAGGTTATTGAGGCAGATTCTTTATGTTTTTCTGAGATTTTGAGGAGATCATAGAATCATAGAATCATAGAGTTGGAAGAGACCACAAGGGCCATCCAGTCCAACCCCATTCTGCCATGCAGGAAATCAAAATCAAAGCATCCCCGACAGATGGCCATCCAGCCTCTGTTTAAAGACCTCCAAAGAAGGAGACTCCACCACTTTCCAAGGGAGTGTGCTCCACTGTAAAAATGGTTTAAAACAGTGACAAAGTATTTTTGGATTTCACCCCTAAGAAATAGGGTATGGGCATTTGAACCATTTGTTCACACATGTGCCTAAGTTATATGGCTTTTATACCTAAATTAATCTGCATATGAAATTTATGTATTTCTATTTCTTAGGAATACTATATCAGCAGGAAAATAAACAGCAGCTATGAATACTGTCTCAGTTGTCACATTATTATAAAAATGGTTGGGTGGGGGATGCAATTACTGAGATGAGAAGGAATGTAAGTGTAAAAAGTATAAACATTTATCATTACTTTAACTGGTCATTTATAAAATAAAGTTGACTGGTAGTATAGACATCCTAGCACAGATTAGCTGATTAGCATGTATATTATGATAAATAATCAAATAAATAATCAAATGTTGTGTGCCTTCAAGTTGTTTCTGACTTATGATGACTGTAAGGCAAACCAATCATGAGGTTTTATTTGGCAAGATTTGTTCAGAGCAGGTTTGTCATTGCCTTCTTCTAAGGCTCAGAGTATATGACTTGCCCACGACCACACAATAGGTTTCTATGGCTGACTGAGGATATGAACCCTTATATGCTCTTCTATAGAAGACACTTTGTACATTTCAATATATGTTCATGTAGAGAGGCTGATGAGAATTCTTATTCTCAGACTGGTATAGTGTCCTCTTGAGAGCAGGAGATTAGTCTATGTATGCAAGGACTGATCCAATTGTCCATATAGCCCTGCTCTCCAAAACCTGTTGCTACTCCCTGATCATCCCCTGTACAGCTTCCTGAGAAAGCTGCATCATTTTACCTGATCATACTGGAAGCTTCCAATATTGACCAATGGGAAACTTCTTGAAAGCCTACAAGAAGCCTTCTCCTGCTGTTCAGCATGCATTATGTAGAGGTACACTGATCCAGGCTCTAAATGTTCTTCGGTGGCATTTATCTATTGAAGATCATACCACAAAACAGCTTAAAAGGAATTTTGTTGTGCCTTCAAAATTCATTTTTATGTATACACAAACTTAAAAGGTGAAGCAGTTAGCTGACTGAAATTGACATGATGGATAGACTAAGGTAGACTTAATTGTGGCAGGAGATGCTTAAATTATAATTTAAAATTCTGGCAACAGAACTAAAGAAAGCCATTGCAAGTGTTTTGGAATGTTTATGGCTGTATGATTTTTTTTAAAAAGTCCTGAAGGATGAAGAGACATGTGATCAGAATGGCCAGGATAGAAATGTTAGACTGTTCACATCTATTGAGAAGTAAATGATACTGAGGTCAGTGAGTCTATCTAATCACAAGTGAAGCATGTACAGAACTACAGCCCAGCTTCTAGAAATGCCAAGAGCTTTTTTTTTTTTAAAGAAAAAGTAAAATGAGCAACAAGAGCACAGTGTTTGGGGTGGAGGATTGCCTGCACTAAAGACAGGATTGCCTGCTTTCATGTTAGCGATATCACTAAACAGAAGATTCTTGAATATTAGTGGAACAACATTCTATCAGAAATGTGCTTAGAGAAAATCCTTGGATTTTCTTAATACGTAGACTTGGTGATTGTTTGACTATTATATATATATGCACCTGGGCTCCATTATTAATCAGAATGGAGACTACTGTGAAGAAATCAGAAGAATAGGACTTGGAAGGGCAGCTATGAAGGAATTGGATGAGATCTTGAAATTTCAAGATAACTGAATATTGTAGTCCATGCCATCATATTTCCTGTTTCTATGTATGACTGTGAAAACTGCACAGCAAAGAAAGCTGACAGGAAGAAGATTAATTCATTTAAAATGTGGTGCTGTAGAAGAGTTCTATGGATACCATAGACAGCTGAGTTCCTGCATGGCAGTGAGTTGGACTGTATGGCCCTTGTGATCTCTTCCAACTCTATGATTCTATGATTCTAAGCTAAGAAGACAAATAAATGGATCCTAGTGCAAATCAAGACTGAACCATCCCTAGAAGCCAAGATGCCATGCCCTGCTTCCAGAACATGGCCATGGACTCTGACCTAGAGACTGAAGCAGTGGACTTGCTGGGACCTGCTGCTGAACCAGAGTAAGAGGTGGTTCCAGAGCCACATGTCTCAAAAATTGACCAGCTCTGGTAGAGAATTCTGCCCATTCAGCTATAGAAGACCACTTACCCCTACCTATCTTCACCAAGCACAGACAAGAGACGGAGGGCTTGAGGAGGTCTCAAAGGATTTACAGGAATCAGCAATTAATTAAGCAGCAGTTGTGTTGACTGGCTGATCTATAAATTCCCAGCCTTGCCCTCCAGTTGTTGTCAGAGACAACTGGACAAATTGTTGTCCAGTTGTTATCTGACCTATCTGGCTCCCTGTTTGTTCCCGAACTCTGTGCTTGACCTGAATTGTATTTGTTGACTCTGGGTGCTATGTACCTGAACTGGACTGTGTGTATTGATTCTGGATGCTGTTTACCTGACTTGGACCTTGCTGAACTTTGTTTGGGACTTAAGGCTTGTATTTACTTAAGTAAAGTAAGTGCTGGACTGTGACTGGTCTCTCTCATTAGCTTCTGGCTATCAGCTGTGTAGCAATCAGCCTTTGGCTGGTTGCCCAGACTGTCTTTGAGACACAAGATGAGTAAACTGAGATTGTCCTACTTTGGCAATATCATAAGACATGACTCACTAGAAAAACAGAGTAATGCTTGCTAAAGTAAAAGACAGTAGGAAAAGAGGAAGAGTGCACTTCAGATGGCTAGACTCAAGGAAGCCACAGCCCTGAGTTTGCAAGACCCCAAGGATTTTCCCTAGGGCTGTTGATGATAGGCTGACTTGGAAGTTTCTCATTCATGGAGCCACCATATTTGGATTTGAAATTGATGGCAGCTAACAACAAGAAATGTATGTATGTTTTAAATGTGTGGGTCTAAATATCTTTACACACACACACACACACAATCTCAGAAGATTTGGCAGAAATCTCCAATATCATGAGAATGTACACTGACAATCCAAACTTAATTTTCCAAGTTGCATGGCAAACCTGAGGCAAGGCCAGCATAGGAGGTGCAATCCACAATCTCTGTCTAACTCAACGAACATACTTCATGGAGGAAACCAAAAAAAGTATATTGAAAAAGTCAGCACAGTACCACATCCTTTGCCAGATCGGAGTTAACAGGCTGTTTCATTTCTATAACCTCTCCAAATTCACCTCCTTCCTTCCTTCACATTCCATTCCCATAAATTCCTGGTTACTATATTGCCTTGGTTCACACATAGCAATTCCCTACAGCTGCTTATCTTCCCCTTACACCCAACATGGCTACAGCATGGCTAAGCAGCCCTGACTTTAACATGGCAGACAGAGCCATGAGGGGTGACTCTGACAGAGAAGTTGAACAAATTCTATGCAACATGTTACATTCCAACATGTACTGCAGAATTTTTCCATGACTTTAAATTAGAGGGAAAGAAGGAGGAACAGAAAGATAATTAATTAATTTGACATCTATGCACCTTGATAGATTTATCTTTTACATAAAATACTGGTGTAGGAAACTGTTGTAAGAAAATACATACCTTACAGGACACTTCTGAGATTAAGCATGCATAAAACAAGGCACATGTTTTAAAATATTAATAGCCAAAATGTTCATGATGTGGTGGACACAGAAATGCTTTATTTAGTGGAGAAATTGTGTAAATGAAAGAAATAGGACAAATAACTGTGAAAATTAGGAAAACACATAAATTACACAAATTTCAGTGGGGGAAAACCACAGCCCAGTATGAACCATCAGTGGGATGAAAATGAGATACAGAGAAACTTCACAAAATTGAGAATGAGAGATTTTCACATCCCTAGAGGCATGTTGAATTTTCAGTGGGACTGAGAACTGAGGGGTGAGACCATTCACTCTTTGCAAAGATAGAATTATACTGTAAAGCTTCATAGTAAAAAAACAAAAACAAAAACCCTGCCCTTCGAAACATGTACCATAACCATGATGTTTCATCCAATCTAATGTAGGTTTTAGTTATACGGCTACATTTACATTTCTGTGATTTTGCACAACTGTGTTACCATATTGTTTAGGTTGCCATTTCTTGAATTTTGATCATCTTTATGCTAGGCTGGATAATGTTATAAAAGGCTGATTACCATACAGCTTTTGTGGGTTTTCCTTTTGCAGATTTGCTCATTTGTGAGTTTGTAGCAGCATATGCTGCCAGTCTACAAGCCTTCCCCTCTTTGCCTAGGTTGATGAAATTGCTTCAAAAATCTCCTGCGGTGTCTTCCTCCTTCTCCTTGACCTTCTCCATCTCCTCTACCAGCCCGTACCTCAGCCTATACCTCCTTCCCTCTGCCTCATCACTATGATTCCTACGCAATACTCCCAGGCCACCTCCACTGTTCCCCACTGCCTCCATACTCCACCATTCTCTCCACTTCTCAACTGCCCCCCTATTTTCTCCTCTTTGCTGATTTGGAGCTGGCTGTCTCATGCAGCTTTCCATGGGTAGTATTGCTTGCAGTGGGGACAGGGCTGCTGCTGGGTCACAACTACCTCCCCTCCCCTGTGAAACACACCCTTCTCCTCCCCTGGCTGGCCTTCTGTGCCGAAATCAGGTGGATGCAGGCCTTCCTGTCCTTCTGCTGTAATCTAGCCATGCTGTCTGTACACCTGCCCAAGTTCAGTCGGAAGGAAGGAAGGAAGGGAACCAGCAGTAGGCTTCTCTTTTACCCCCAAGGGGCCTTCCTTCTTGCGCCTCCTCTGCACCTGCCCCTCAACTAAGGTCTCCCTCTCAGTGCCTTTCATTTCTCTCCTGGACAAGTGGGGATGAGCAGTAAAACAGTCCATCAAAACCAAAATCAGATGGGTGCAGACCTCTTGAGCCTTCCTCTGTAACCCCAAACAAGGCTCCCACTTAGAGTTGAATAAAATATCAGCACAGATCCCTATATAAGATAAAGGGAAATTGGTGCCTGAGCCTATGCGGGGTCGGGAGAGCAGTAAAAACATGATGTCTCCTGGCTACTTTGGTGGCCTAGATCACCTGTTCCCCAGGGACAGTTGGCTCTGACAAGAGGCAGTGAAGTATAGTGACTGGAATGCTCGATTATTAAGTCAGTCCAGGTTCTACATCCCACTGAGAAACGCAATCCACTAAGTGAGTTTGCATACCCTCCAACTGTCCTGATTTGGCACAGATAGTCCCTATCAATCCTCTGTCATCCCATCTCCAGGACAGGCTCTCTCTCTCTCTCTGTGTAGACAGTGCCCAACAAAATAAAACTCTAATTTATATAATATAATGCATATATTTGCAGGCATGTGCCATTTTCTCTTGTCCTGAATAGGACATTGGGGAAAGTGATCTGTGTCACTTATTAGACCAGGTTTGCATTATACTAAGCTATCTATTGCTAGCATGCAGAACAAATCACAGTGGTCTTAGGTGTACTTAGGAACTCTTGTTGTCCTTCGCAACCATCTGGCCTATAATGACCTGTTTGATCATTAACAATGTGTTAAAGATGTTTATATTAGCTGAAACTTTAAAGCTTTTCTCCCAACTCCACAAAAATTAAACACATTGTCTCCACAGCTCAGAGCACATGTGAAAAACATTATAGGGAAACCTGCTGGGAATGATCCCCCTCCCCATCCCACATGGTGATTTACCCCTGCTACAGTCCTAATGTGTGGAGTTACCAGTTATCAAAACAGTTTGATACCTGCTGTGCTGAGTTCTCCATGACACATCAGCCATCTCTTGGAGATGGTAGTGTCAGCATGGAAACTTTGACATGATGGCAGATGCTACAAGTTATAGTCACAGTGATGATGAATCACCATATTACCAGCTAATTCCATGTGATTTTTTTTGAAGCTGTGCTCCAGTTCTAATTCTTGATTCTCTCCAGTTTCTTTCCAAGTTATCCAGCACCCCTCCCTACACACTTCTAGAAGGTGGAATCAAAATTGTGTCCATAAAATCCTGTCATTTTAAGGCCACAGATCCTTTCCTTCTCTGTTTTACTAGATGCTCCTATGAAGAAATTTTGTTACACAGGATTTCAGATGTATAAAAGATGTAAAAAATGTTTAAATTATTCACATGGCATTTAAATATGAGTCTGCTACCACTGCAAATTATGAGAAATAGAAGAGTTTGTATTAAAGAACTATCACCTCCATTTTGCCTTCTTTTATTTTATTTGAAAAGAAAAATCATTTTGCATTTGATTGCATAAAGTAAAAGGGCACACACAGAATACTACATGTTCTACTACCGGTACATCTTCACAAAGCCAGCTCTGAGTACTCACCTACCTGCATTCCATTAAATAGCTCATCAACCTCACCACTAGATAGCAGTACAGCTACACATCCCTTGGACTATTCCTAGTGACATTTCTGGCAGGTTAACAGTACTATCCCAATTTCCTGAATACCCAAGGAGCACCTGGATAAAACTTCAAGATTTCCTACTAAGACCAAGGCAGAGTAAACCAAATACTATGTGAGCTGGGGACACAGGTCTGGAGCTTGACTCACACAGCCAGTGGTTCTCCATATATCAGACTTTCTCCTGTATATACAAGATGACGTGCTACAATCTTTTTCTACTCCTTAGCAGAAACAGCCTTCAAAGAAGCTTGCAATTGCCAAACACTGACCCAAAGAAAGGAGTGATATAAAAATTTATGAAGAGACTTGTACGATCAGGCCAAAGGCTCATCTGTCTAGAGGCTCCTAGGAAGTCTCTGAACAGATCTTGAAGTTTCAAGCCATTAAAATGCCCATTGGTGTTTTTTTCCCATTAAGTGTTTCATCTTCCAATGAAACCATTTAAGATACTGGGCATGATCACTGCCTGTGACAGTGATTTTAGCAAGTCAGCCCCAACTTATGTGAAGAAGTACTGTATACACTCATGTAGAAGACTAGAAATTTTAGTCCAAAACTTGACCCCCAAAAACCTGGGTCAATGTATCCCCAATATAAGTACTATATTTTAATTCTTATTTTTAAAAGGCCCTGACTTCCTCTACTCTCTTTGCTGTGGCAGTGTCTCTGGCCTTTTTGAATGCCTAGGTGTAAAATGGTGGTGGTGGTGGCAGCAGGTCTTCGGAGCTTTCCCTTAGAGGAGTGCTGAAAGGAATTGGGTTCTGAAGGATTCAAATAAGATATTTGTGTATACTGGCCAGGCTAGGTTATCATACTGAAGGCTGTAATCACTGTTCATGTAGTCACCATTTTCTTTGTTTTGCCTTTACATCATTTTTGATGTGCACATTTTTTTAGTCCTGCCTGCACCTGGCCACCCCACAAATCACACAATCACAATTTACCATAGTTCATCTAGCCAGCCTTTAGGTTGAGCACAAACTTATGCCTGCCAGAAGTTTGTAAGTTCTTTGGCACTGTTTTTTGCATGGGTTGTGTTCTTCATCTTTATGCATTTTCTTTACCCTCAACCTATCCATGGGTTATATCAAAATCCATAATTTTGCCCCCAATACCTGTCCTTGACTAATACATGAGTTTGACTTATAATCAAGTATATATGGTAGTACTAAGCAACTCTAGGGTAAAGTCAGCAAGATCCTGTTTTGAATGCTGGCAGAGCATAAATCCCTACCAGCACACTTTTAGTGCTGATCTAGAGACTAACATCAGTGCTTCCTCCTCCAGGTGTACAAAGACAACTGGGCAGCTCCCAGCTGCATCTCCACCCACTTATTGGCACTGGGTGCTATTTGGGTGCCATTGAGCATGTGGGGGAGGTAGTATTGTTATCTTCCAACAGAAATCTGTTCCTTCTTACCTGGCATGTAATGACACATCAATATCATCCAGGCTCACTCCCATAGCCAATCAATGGCCAGAGGGAGCCATGTCTAGGAGCTATTGGGTGAACATATTGCACATGGAGGAATACCATATCTTCTCCAGCAACATTTTAAAAATCCTAATGCTGGTACAACCATATGAACGCCACCATGTCAATAGGATTCTGCCCAAAACTCTTTTCAAGTTAAAGCATGAAGGCTTTAAAATAGGAAACCTTAACAACTTGGTTAAGATGATTGTTCCATGTGCTCAGTCACATCCTATTTTAACCAACAATAAGCTAGAATTCCTCAGTTCTGACATAGTACAAGCCAGGAATTTTAAGGCAATGTTGACATGCAACAGAAGGTGTAAAAAGAAATGAGAAGGGAAAGCATTTGGCTTCAACCATCATTCTCATTTTCATAGAAGCCTTGAATGATCATCCAAATTGGGCCAATTTACTTTTTCAAATTAAAGCAATAAGACCAATTTCCAGTTTTCTCTCAGTTATATTTTTCTATTAATCCTGAAATGGAAAACCTGTCAGCTTAGGTTTTTCTCCTCCAGACAAGAATGAGATCCATCACAATTGAAGTTACACAAGTGTTTTGAGGCCAAGCATCCCAGCCTGGTCTTGTTCAGTCAGCATGCCTTGGATTTTGCCTTCCTATCATGGTCAGGTTAACAGGGCACAAGAAAACTTTAGCTGTTGGAAAGGTTGACTGTAGGGGAGCCTTATGAGGATTTGTTAGCAAAAGGCTGCACTTCCATCAATATTAATAGGCTCTCTACCTGCAAAAATGGCTATAAGTACCAGAATGGTTAGTTTAATGTGGTATTAAATCCCATTCTTTGTTCTCTTTGGTGGGATAAGTCTGTAAAATTCATGGCAGAGAGAAGTCTGTAAAAATACACAGGTAAGAAACACCAAAGCATTCAGATTAGTTCCAGGATAGTTTACAAAATTGAATAAAAAATAACAATCAAGCAATTGAATAAGAAACACAGGCAATGCTGTAAAAAGCAGCGGGAAGACCAGTTTCCAAAATTTTGGGCCTTTGCAGACTGCTAGAAATAGTACAAACTGAATCCACTTTAACTGTCCTGGCTCGGTACTAGGGAATCATAGGAACTGTATTTTTTTCTGAGACATTGAGCCTTCTCTGTCAGAGAGCTCTGGTGCCACAATAAACTACAGTCCCCATGATTCCCTAGCACTGAGTCAGGGCAGTTAAAGTGGACTCAATTTGTACTATTTCTGGCAGTTTGCAAAGGCCCTTTGTTTTGTTTCTTTAATTTTATATCTCACTTTGCTGCCAAAAATGGTCCTCACATCCTATGAATAGTTATAATAGTCCTGGGAGAATGAAACGTTCTTTGCCTGGTACCTAACCAACAACAACACAGGCATGAGGTCAATCTCTGCGGGAAAAGCATTGTTTAGATATAGAACCACAAGTGAAAATGGCCTCTACATAGTGGCCACTCTCCTTATTTCTGACAGTGGGATGGTGGCCACTTATGAATCACATCCCCCAAAGGGGAAATGCCTCACTGAAAGAAAATGGCAAATTATGCAAATCTTCATAATCTTTCCACATGCTCATTTATGTTTGTATACAATTAAGTTTAGAAATTGTGATTATGATTGCAATAAAAATAGCAATACATCTCAGTTATGTGGCCTATGACCAGGTGGCTTGTGTGTCTGCTCAATCCACAGTACTAAAATAGTAGATAGATAGATAGATAGATAGATAGATAGATAGATATCGATTGATTGCCTTTCAAATACAAGACAGTCTTCTGTAGAGACATGGCCATGACATGCAAAACAGTGGAGCTGGAGATAATTAGTAGATGTCATCACTTCTCAGGTAGACTGATGGGACAGCAGGCATTCCTTCATATAGCTGGAGCTTCAAACTATGTAAGGCATTACAGATAAGCACCAAGCATCTTGAATCAGGCTTATGAGGACACATATTATTGCACTGCATTTACTGTTGTACCGGTACCGGCGATAAAGTAGTTCCTCAGCCATCCCTCATTGGCGCATGCTCACTGTTGCGAAAACCCTTATGTCTGCATTGGAAAGAATGCTACCAAGAGGTTTAGGTAGCAACCATTCATTGTTTTTTTCTTGTAAACATGACGCAATCCAATCTACATACATACATATATATATGTAGATTGGATTGCGTCGTGTTTACAAGATACAATCTTGTAAATATTACAAGGAAGGTGCCACAGGCAATATTTTAAATTGCCTGTGGCACCTTCCTTGTATCAACACTGGAAGAGTTGAGTTGAGTTTGTGGACGTTCTAGGATGGGAAGGGAGGAGATTTTCTTAGCTAATCTGAACGCAAAGTCAGATTGAGACTGGGTAGGATTATCGCACACATATCATATGGAATGGTCTGAAAGCATTCTTGCTGGCCGAAGATGCATTTTTACAGTTCTCCTCCTGGAACGGGCTAGGGACTGTCAGAGCACAGAATGGGAACTCGATGAGGATCATACCATGTGATAAAATCTGTTCCATTCCATTCTCATCACGTACTCATTACGTTCCGAGAACACAGTGCGATAAGCTTACTTGTTTCCTGCTAAAGGGTCCTAGTACAGGTATGAGAGCCAGCATGGTGAACTGATTTGGGTATTGGACTAGCACTCTGAAGAACAGGGTTTGAATCTCTATGTGGTCATGGAAGCCCACTGGGTGGCCTTAGGCAAGTTATACTTTCTCAGCATCAGAAGACGGCAGAGGCAAACCCTCTCTGAACAAATACTGGCAAGAAAACCCTATGATATGGCGCCATATGGGTCACTATAAGCCACAAATGGCTTGATGGCATATAACAACAAACAGGTACAGCCAGCCCTCCATATCCACAGATTTTTTTATCCACTGATTCACACACCCATGACGTGAAAATATTGTTTTAATTAATTTTAAAAAGCAAACTTTGATTTTACCATTTTATATAAGGGACACAATTTCACTATACCATTTATTTAATGGGACATGAGCATCTACAGATTTTGGTATCCCTAGAGTAGGGGTGGGGTGTTGTTCCTGGAACCTAACCTAAGCAAATATCAAGGGTATGAAGCCATGATGTTAGTGGACTCCAACTGCCATCTGGGCCCTAACTAGTATGCCTAGTGGTGAGGAATAATGGAAGCTGCCACCTCAGTTATATACAGTAGAATTCTGTATATAAGCATCAGAGGTTGAAAGTAACATATTAAAAATTATGACTTGTGGTTGATTCCTTTCCACAATAACTAAGACATAACCAACTGAAAATACTATTTTAGCTTAAAAGATGACTTCACTCCTTCTATAGCATAAATGTAACTTTTAATGTGAAATATAAATGAGTAGTTAGTTTTATCTTCATGTAGGTATGACAGAGAAGGAATATCAAATAGTTCAAGTGCGGGTTCATGCACTGCCCTATGATGTTGCCTTATGCTCTGGGGCAACAGTGAGGTATGTGGGAGAAGAGGATGTTTTGTACCAGAGGCCAGTTTCTGTTAGCATTCTATTTCTTTTAAAGCATTTAGAAGGAGCTGGCTTGGTGTAGTGGTTTGAGCACTGGACTATGACTCTAGAGACCATGGTTTGAATCCCAGCTTGGCCATGTAAACCTACTGGATGAAGTTGAGCAAGTCATACTCTCTAAACCTCAGAGGAGGCCATGGCAAACCTTATCTGAAGAAATCTGTCAAGATCAGGTCACCCAGGTCCTCTGGGAGGAATCTGCTACAGCCCATTAAAACAAGGCTGTCTGCAACCTCCCAGAGGGCCTTCTCTGCTATCGCTCCAGTACTATGGAATGGCCTTCTGGATGAGATCCATCTTATTACCACCTTGAACAGCTTTAAAAAGGCTGTTAAGATGGATCTTTTCCGGCAGGCCTTTCCTGAATAGTTTTCCTGGCCCCTCGACCTAGATTAATCCTTCTTCCTGGCCCCTCGACCTAGATTAATCCTTTTTCCAGCTAGCTCGCTGGTTGGATAGTTTTAATGTTTGTATTTTATCTCGGCTTTATTTTTAATTTTTTAAAGATTTAATTCTGTTTTAAGGGGTGGGTGGGTGGGAGGTGGGTGGCAGGAATTGTTTTATCTATTGTATTTTTAATTTGTTGTATGCCGCCCCGATTGCCGAGCAGAGGGGCGGGTTATAAATAAAACTTATTATTATTATTATTATTCCCCCTTTTTGTGCTGCTGTTATTATGATTGTTATGTTATTAAGTTTATTTTATATCGTTCTTTGTTTATTTAAGGGGGGAGGGTTTTGTAATTTTGTATGTATTTTATCTTGGTTTTAATACTGTAAGTCGCCCGATTGCATTATTATTAAAATGCCATGATGGGCAACCCAGCCTTAGGGTTGCCATATGTCGAAAGTGACTTGGAAGGCACACAACAACACCACTTAAAAGTATTTATTTCATATATTTTGAGCAATTTTAAAGTAAACTGTTAACTTTTTAAAAGTGCAAGCATAATGACAACGAATAACTTTTTAAAAAAATCTTGGAACTATAACTATAGTTTCTTCTTAAAATCTCTCTCAAAGTCTCTGATAAGCTCTGTTGAGATGAATGGCAGCTCTGCAACGATGCATGTCTGTTCTTGAATTGGCCCCATTCATTCCAATTCAGCCACACAGGAGACTTGCCTAGTGTTTCTTTAGGGAGAATCTGGACTGGAAACCAAGAGGAGGGGAATGGACTGAAACATAAAATTCTGATAAATCAGAGCACAGCTTGATGCTCACTAATTACCCAGTAATACTATTTATATGCTGCTGGCACTCTCTGAAATGAAGCTTCTATGAAGGGAGGTCCACATCAATATTAATGCCGCTGCTCTCATGTTAATACCCTGAGTCGCAGAGAGACAAAGGCGCACGTTCAGACAAAATGGGGAAGGGGGAGGTGAAAATAATATTTCTAAGTTCAGAGGAACATGCACAAAGGCAGAAAAAGAGAAAGAGGGGCACGTAAAAATAAGAAAGGGCAAAGCAAGTTGTATAACGAACAACTGTAATTAAGTCTCTCAATCCAACCAGGTTTTTCGTTTTAATCAATTCAAGTAGAAAGTAAGATCAGAACAAAACCAAGTTGAGCATTGTAGTTTCTTAGCTGGCCAAGAAATCAATGCATATTGCTGGGGAGGATCCATGCAGGGTTCATTTTATCCATGTGGATTCTTGGCAGATTCTAGAGGGTTTCAAATTGAGGAATGCTAATGTCATGGTTAATGTACAAAATTTACTGCCATGGACTGGCAGTAAAATTTGATTTAAAATACAGAAGGCTTTAAATCAGGAACGGGGGGGGGGGATGTGTGATTTCCCCCAGAATGTTGGACAGCAATTTCAAGCATCCCTCAACAAGCTGGCTAGGTCTAACGGAAGATGTAGTCCAACAATATCTGGAGACTTATAGGTTCCTGCACAGATTAGACAAATTTAATGCAGCACGTGATGGCAACATCAGAGATTTGTGTTCCTGAATTTTGCCTATACATGTCAGATGATATACTTGCATACCAACCAGTCCTGTCATTAGGCAGAGTGAGTTAATGTGTTCATGTGGCAAATGTTGGGGGACTGTACTTCTTGAGCTTCGATTCTCTCTGTTGGAAGACAGTACTATGGAAGCCAATTAACCTAATTAGGATCCCCTAAAATAATTGCTTCAGGTGTGACAGAGGATTGTATGAGCAACTTTAGTAAATTCAGCTACTAATACAGTTTTCTTCTGTAGGTGGAATAAGGAGGAACTCCATTTTGGCCCTCTCTTCAAGCAGCAAAATGTATTTGACCTGTCCTGATGTATATGTTTCATTGTGAGATCTTTTGGCTGAATGGATAAGCTGAAACTGAATATTTTTTTCAAACTTCTGGCACTGGGCTACATGATATTTGCTTGATTGGAGCTAGCATACTGATTAATAACAGTGAATGGGAAGAGTTCTTGTAGCACCTTTGAGATTAACAGAAAGAAATTGGCAGCATGAGCTTTCATAAACTTCAGTCTACTTCCTCAGATGCTTTTGGTGGAGTGGAGGCCAGGCACAGACATATATATGTGAGGATGTCAATGGGAAGTTGCAACTGGTTGTGGAGAGGTTTTGCGTTCCAATTCTACTGATGAGTTCAGGAAAGCATAGTTTAAAAAACATAAATTTCATTCACCTATTTGAAGGGTGGGTTGGGACAACCTTGGAAAATTAGAATAGATTTTGATATTCAAAAGAAGCAGGTATTGTCAGAATCCAAATTATTCTTAGTTTCTCAGAAATATGATGATGGTCCAGTCTATAGCAGTGTAAACCTCCAAAAGGTCTAGGGTCCAAAACACACTACAGAAATAATCCAGTTTGAGACCACTTTAACTGTCCTGGCTCAATGCTAGGGAATTCTGAGAACTGTAGTTTTGTGAGACATTTAGCCTTCTCTATCAGAGAGCTCTGGTGCTGCAATAAATTACAGTTCCCAGGTGTCCCAAGCACTGAGCCAGGGTAGTTAAAGCTGTCTCAAACTGGATTATTCCTGCAGTGTGTTTTGGACCAACATAAAACTTTCAAGTGATGTTCCCTCCACCCTGCAATTATTGTGAAGTTTAGCAAAAGGTGGACTGTAAAGTAGCTGGTAACATAAAAGAAGGCTGTAGAAATAATTGTATCAGCAAAAAATTGATGTTCGGTGTGTACTCAAACTAGATATGGTTGTTCCAACAGACCTGGGTCAGACAGTACTGCTATTTCCTACCTTGTATTCATTACTTTCCTCCAATTTCATTCATGGCTGGCAATCCTTCATTCCCTATTTCATATGAACTGGCCAATAATTTACATCTACCTTTCAAAGCCCTTTCACATGTCTCCACCACTCAGAGACATTGGAAGGTATATGATACTGTGATTTTTTTAAATTGTAGTTGATCACACTGATAGACACTGAGCACAATGTATACATTTAGAAAACAACAAACATAATCATTTTAAAGCCCAATAGACCCTGATTCATCCCTTAGCAGATTTACATATTCTACAGCCATATAGTCAGAAGTGTTTATTTTTTCAAAAAAAAAAAAAAAATAAGCCTGCATGGCAAGCATCATTTTAGAAGAGGCATGACTGTGTGCTTGCAAAAACAAAAGAGCTTAGCCTCTTCTCAGGTGCTACCTACTATAGAACCTTTGCTCTATAGCAGG
Organism: Phrynosoma platyrhinos; assembly: GCA_020142125.1. Taxonomy (NCBI): domain Eukaryota; kingdom Metazoa; phylum Chordata; class Lepidosauria; order Squamata; family Phrynosomatidae; genus Phrynosoma; species Phrynosoma platyrhinos. Next base: position 12,643,232 of record CM034702.1, read on the forward strand.
TGCTACCTTATATTTATGCAAATTTAATCAATTAATATCTTAATTGACTAAATCTCAAACAATTAGTGTAGTAAGATTAAAAATGCAGACAGGTGATACAGACGAGGCCAGCTCCGAGTCATTTTGTTTTGCCTGAAGCAAAGGAGAGAGTGTGTGATACACACAGTACAATTCTCTGAGCCAGAAAAAAGAAAAAGCCAGGAAACCCAGAAGGAACAGCTGGAGGGCTGCTACTGGTGTTTTGCTCCAGCATATGTCACCTGAAGCAATTGCCTCACTCTGCCTAATGTTAAAGCCACTCCTGACTTCAGAGATCAAAGTGTTTTTCATCTATGTCATTTTTATAGCTGTTTGTTTCTATGGCTGTTCCATCTCTTCAATTTTTTTAAAAAAATCTTCCTCTTCCCCCCTGCTACTTCTTCAATGTATTCACCCAATACACATTTTTGTACTAATTTTAGCCTAAACAGTGTTATTTACATATATATATTTTTAGCTGAGAACAGCATCTCAGAATTCAGAGAAGTGGAAAACTGAAACACAACAGCATTTTGGTCCATGTCCAGGAAATGCGTATCCTATCTGTTTGCTTTAAAAATGCAGACCAAATGAAACGCTAAGCATCCCCAGCAGACAATCCCCATTTCATTCCTTATCCACTTATTTCTTTGTGTGTTTTCCACCTCTTTGTGTTTGTCTCTCCCCATTTTATTTTGAATACCAATCTTCTGAACTTTGAACAATCCCCTCCCCACACACACACCAGCTGTTTCCTCACTTTATGTGAAACACAGTAGAACTCCTGCTAGCAAAAGTGCTCTCTGCATCAGGTCTCCTGTTGTCATTGGAATGATGAGCAGATTTTCTTCTCTGATTTTTCCCTACATCATCATAAACTATTTGTTCCAAATATGTTAAATACTTTGAGCAGGTCTCTGTTTTCAAAGTTAATGTCAACAGAACAATTTTGTAACTTGTGATTTTGGGGATCACTATTTTTACAGCCACAGAATTTGCAATTTTACTTATTTGTCAATTGTAATTTAACTGAGGTTTGGTTTTTTTTGTAATTTGTTAGCCATCTTGAGCTCTTATTAGGTAAGAAAGGGTAGGGTATAAATCAAATTGATGATGATGATGATGACGAAGATGATACCACAAACATTAATATATAACTAACTGGAAATAAAATGGTGCAATTTAACTAGGGAAATTGGGAGAGGAAGATAGCACCACTTCCAAATCTCTCTAAATGAGACATTCAGTAAGCAGTGTGCCAATATAGGATCACAGAGTACAAAATAGCAGGATTTTCTAGACAGACAGATTGCATAGCTGTAACTATAGTTCTTTTAGTGGTCATCTGTGAATTCACACAAATGGGGTTATTTGTGCCCACATGGTGTATCATTCGGAACCTTTTAGAGCTCTTACATAAGCATTTAGTAGTAGCACCACCCGCTTCCTGTGTAACTTACCACCATACTTCCCACCTAAAACCTTAGTTGTTGTTGTTATATAGCACTGTAGATTTACACAGCACTGTACGTACAGTCAATAAAATAGATAAAAATAGATTTTAAAAGCCTGCCGATAGCGTACATTCTACAAAATAATAAAATAGATAATACAAAGAAAGCAACAAATTAAAAACATCAAATAATTATCATACAATGTCTGTGAATGCTTCCCTGAACAGTATAGTCTTTCAGCTTTGAAGCTGGTCAAAGAAGTGATGCCCCGTGTTCGTGGGGGAAGGAGGTTCCAGGAATGAGGGGCAGGAAAAATCCTAGGCTGAGACAGCAGACCTTGACTATGAGTGGAGGGCACGGATGGGACAGTAAGGGGAAAGAAGCTCTGATAAATAAGAAAGGGCCAACCCATGCGGGGCTTTAAAAGTCAACAACAGAAGCTTATACTGAATATGGAAATGGAGGGGGAGCCAGTGAAGGGATGACAATAAAGGAGAAATATGGTCGAAACAGTGAGTAGATGTGATAATGAGTGCAGCAGAATGCTAGACCAAAATTAAAGGATGAAGGTGATAAAGAGGGAGCCTTGCCAGAACAAGGTTACAATAATCTAGTTGTGAGACCACTAAGGCATTGACCAAAATTTTGGCAGTAGAAGCTGATAGAAATGGTCGGATTTTATCAATATTATACAAAAAGAATCTACATGCCTTCGTTGTGGCCTGAATCTGGGGGATCCATGACAGAGAGGAATCAAAAATTAAACCAAGACTGTGGGCTTTCTGGGCAGGTCGAATAGAAATATCATCAACAGAAACAGAAAAAGAGTATTGAACAGTAGGCTTTGCTGGAAAAACAAGAAGCTTCATTTTGGACATGTTGAGCTTCAAGTGCTGATGATGCATCCACTGAGAGACAGCTGTAAGAAAGAATGAAACTTGCTGTTCAAGATCCTAAGAAAGGCCAGGGTGGAAAGATACAGCTGAGTGTCCTCCATGTACAGATGATAGGAGAAGCCAAAAGAACTGATGGGTTTTCCTGGAGACAATGTGTAAAGGGAAAACAGAAGGGGACCCAAAACAGAACCCTGGGGAACTCCAACAGATAACAGAACAGAAGATGAAACCTGACCGCCCGTGACCACTACAAAAGATCTGTCTGACAGACAAGATTGAAACCACTCAATGACAGAGTCTGAGAACCCAAGGTCAGAAAGTATATCAACTAAAAGACAGTGATCAATGTTGTCAAAGGCTGCAGACAAATCGAGAAGAACGAGAACAGAGTATAGGCCATTAGCCTTGGCCTGCAAAACATCATCTGAGATCTTTGTGAGAGCCGTCTCTGTAGAGTGCGATGGAAACTGGACTGAAAGGGATCAAGAATAGAGTTGGCTTCAAGAAAATCAAGACAGGGAAAATAAACAACTCGTTCCAAAACCTTGGGGGGAAAAAGGAAAAAGAGAAATTGGGTGACAGCTAGACAGAGAAGAGGGGTCAAGAGAAGGTTTTTTTCAGAATTGGGGAAACTAGAGCATGTTTAAAGATGAGGGGAAAGAGCAAGTAGAGAGAGAGAGATTAAAGATATGGAGAAGTGAGGACAGAAAAGAAAGGGCTATAGAGATCAGAAAACGAGAAGGGATTGGATCAAGAGAACAAGTTGCAGGTTTGGAAGACTTCAGCAGCATGGAGAGTTCATCCAGAGAAACGGAGGAAACACAGAATTTTTTTTTAGCTAAGAGTGACAGAAAATCAGTAGTAGATGAATGATTGGGAAGGGCTATCTCAGAGCGAATGGTGGTAATCTTTGAGATAAAATAGTTAGTGAAATCTTAGGAGAGAATAATGAAGAGGCAGGAGGAGAAGGAGGTTTTAACAAAGTATTGAAGGTGGAGAACAAATGCTGCAGGTGTCTCTCATTGGCGCAAATCAAAGATTTATAATAATTTTGTCTTGCCATGGACAAAAGGCACATGAAAAGGAAGAAAGTACAAATTTATAATGAATAAAATCAGCCCATTCCCTGGACTTTTTCCAAAGACATTCGGCTACTCAAGAACAGGACCAGAGAAACCTGACAGAAGTGACTGCTACTAGAAAGGCTATCTTCCTGCAAGTCACAAGATGCCATTGGTTTAGATTGCTTCTTGAGCAGCTGAGAGAGGACAGGTTCCAGGCTCCATTGGGGAATCATAGAATCATAGAGCTGGAAGAGACCACAAAGGCCATCCAGTCCAACCCCCTGCCATGCAGGAACTCAAAAATCAAAGCATCTCTGACAGATGGCCATCCAGCCTCTGTTTAAAGACCTCCAAAGAAGGAGACTCCACCACACTCTGAGGGAGTGTGTTCCACTGTTGAACAGCTCTCGCTGTCAGGAAGTTCCTCCTAATGTTGAGCTGGAATCTTTTTTTCTGTAGCTTGGATGCATTGTTCTGAGTCCTGTTTTCTGGAGCAGCAGAAAACAAGCTAGCACCCTCCTCAATATGTCTTCAAATATTTAAACAGGGCTATCATATCATCTCTTAACCATCTCTCCTTCTGACTAAATATACCCAGTTCCCTAAGTCATTCCTCATAGGGCATGATTTCCAGAACATTCACCATTTTAATTGCCCTCCTCTGGACAAGCTCCAGTATGTGACCCAAGTGGATGCAAATTCTTATAATCCTTCAAAACTGTCTTAACCATTGGATTTGTGAAGAAACCTTGCCCAGGCACTGTAGGTGCCAGGATACAGCCACCAAACCTAATCAATGACAAAGAGAAGCCTCTGGAGAAAAAGTGGAGCAGAAAGTCTAGGATGTGGATGATAGACACACTGTAAGTGGCTATTTCTTTTAGATGAAGGAAGTGAGAAAATCTTGACCACTTATAGTCACAGCAGCACTGAGTGGAAGGTCTTTGGGCTGCCACAATAATCCATCTAACTGAGTCAAATAATTTAATCAGAGAAATATCCACCAAGGTATGGGTTTTATTGTTTGAAGGTGTGGATGACTCATGCTGCCACTGTGGAGAGTGAGCAGATCTGGATGAAATGGAAGCTTCCAGAGAGATGTAGAAGAGGGGCAAACCATGGTTGCCTCAGCCACCATTGAGTGCTTGATATAGATTTATTCCTATCCTGTCAAATCTTCATTACCACCTTAGTGATGAAAGATAATGGTGGGAAAGTGTACACAATGGGCCCCATCCATTTGAAAAGGAAGGCATCTACAAGGGAGTCCTTATATGGCCTCTCAAGCAGGAGATGTTGCACTGACAGATGGAAGGCCCCACTTCCAGAAGACTACTTGGAAGAGCATCCATGTGTAGTTTTCACTTGTAACAGGAAACTGGTGTGTAGCTTAGTGCATCTGCAAGAGAGTTTGCTTTCCCTGGGTGGTAAATGGCAGAGGTCAAAATATTCCTTTGCATGCACCTCTCCCATAATTTCACGGAGAGATGGAGAAAATGTCTGATCATTGTTCAGATAGAAAACCATGGTGGTATTGTTGGAAATCACCTGTACGAAGTTCACATGAAGCATTTCAGTCATTCAAGATAGCCACAGATTCGAGGGAAATGATATGAAGATCTTTCTTTTCTGTCCAACAACTCTTGATATTGAGACCAGTGGAATGGGTTCCCCAACCTTCTAGGGATGCATCAATGCAGATGCTGATGGTGGGATGTGGAATTGAGCATGGCATCCCAGCTTGAGCCTGGCTCACTACCATCCACCAATGCAGTGACCAAGCCACTGCATGAGGTATTGTAGCCTCTTCTGTGGAGAGCCCATTTTAAGAGACCTCATCTGAAGCCTGGTAAGGGGAGTGACAGATGTTGTCAAGATCATGAATCCCAGAACTGACTGAACAATTATGACAGAGACCCTTCTGCTGAGAAGAAAGTGAAGAGTTGCCTGTTGAAGTGCCAGATATCTGTCATCCTGTAAGAAAGCCACCTGCATACAAGAGTCCAATAGTCACCTACAAACTGTATGCTTGGAGACAGTTGTAGGTGGGACCTCTCATGGTTGCTTATAAGCCTGGTCTTATGGGCCTTGAAAAGGACCTTAGGCTCAGGAAAGGCCTTTAAAAAAACTAAGTGACTTCTTACTTTTTTCTTTTAAAAAAAAACCACGTCCTAGTGGTAAAAAGGCTTTCCTGGGACTAAAATGATCCCTGGAAGCATGGTGAATATGCTCCTCACATTGTCTAGAGGGAGTTTTGGGGACAAACATTTTTCCAGGGTGTGTAATGGAGATGTGCATGGCCCTTCAAGGTCTCCTGGGGGGCTAATGTGGCCCCATAGCCTCCCACAGTTGTCCAATCTACTTTAAGTCCAACCACAGGTTTACCTAGCTAAGTCCTACATTTGTAACTGAGGGACAGCACCTTTCCAAGGTTTGTGGCAGCAGTGTTCCCTTAGCATGCTGTCCGACCAGAGATACTATGGGGATTGAACTCAGAACCTTCTGTAAGCAAATGTGATGCTTTGCCACTGAACAAAGGATATGAAATAAACTAAATGCACTGTTATCTGACTGATTCTATGGGTGTATTTATATAGAGAAATGTAACTTGTGAATCAAGCTTCCCACAGAAACAACCACAATGTCCTGCTGGCAATTCTTACAGCTGCAGTTCATGTTTTCTTAGTCGCTGGCAAGCTTGAGAATGAGCTTCTAGCAACAGTGGCTATTTCTTTCGAGACAGAAATACTCATAGGTTATGCTTCTGCATATAAATGCATCCCAGGGGAATGTGGGTTGAAAGAAAGTGTGCAGGACTGGATTAAGACATTTTTAAAGACCTCAACTATGTCAAGTTCAAGGTGTTTCCTTAACATTACCAAAAAGGGGTATTATTCTAACAAATGTATAATACTCAAAAGGTGTTATAATAAATATTGATATGTATTCATTTGGTGGCTCCCCATAATCTGAGACCCTAACCCCTTCCATCACCCCAGCAACCCAGTGGTGACAAATCTTTGATGCTGGAGTCCAACAGTATCTAGAGATCAGTACTGGTCTCATCCTGTCCTCCCCTGCCCCACACTATAGCTTTTTTAGCTTGTGTGCAAATTCTGGAGTAGATCAGGGTGCAACTATGAAGGGAACAAGACAGCATTGCCCCTGAATAAGAATGCTGTACCACAATGTAATTTTCCTTCAGTGTCCTAATTTCTAGAATTGCAGTTATTAGGATGAGCATTTAGAAATACAATTTAGGCATTAAAAAAAAGTCAGAGAAAGTTCCAGAGGGAATGTGAACACACATTGAGTCCCTATACTGGGAGAGAGGTGGGATATATAACACAACAAATATATATATATATATTTTAAAAAAAAACACATATCCAGAGATAGCTGTGTTGGTCATATAGCAAAGTATAATAACATCCAAAATCCAAAGACAACGATACCAAAATGCAGAAAATCCATGATGTAAGCTTTTGAAGATGTTATTGTACAGCAACTACAAGTGTTCTAGGTGCAAACAATTTGGAATCTCTCAGAAGTTTGTTGGGTCAAGAAAAATTTCATGAGTGGGGCAGAATTCCTATATTATTTATTTGGAGATATGGGGATAAATGACCTCATTTTTTCACCCTCATAGCTACATCCCTGGTGTGGGTCTGTCCCACAAGTAGCCCATGAATAGGGATTGGGGGGGAATACCAGAAGTCTAAATTCTTCTAAACATAGGAATTCCTCTGTTCATGTGGACAGCATATAATCATTGCTGTCCTTGCCTTCACATTCTGAAGCAGGATATGGTAAATGAGAAGTCTTTAGCCCTAGATACCTATCTTACATATGCAACAAGCCATTTTTATCATGTCACCAATCTGTGCCTGAAGTACATGGGAAGAAAGCCAAAGAAAGGCCCACAAGGGAACTCTGTCTCTTTTCCAAAATATGAATGGAGAATGTATAGCCTTCCAGGATCTTCTTGGTGGCCAGCAAAGCCAATGATCAAAGATGACATAATTGCAGTCCAACAATATCTGGAGGGCCACAAGTTGCCCAGCCCTGTTCCAGACAAATGTGAGCAACATATTGGACATAATACATCTCCAGATTTTGTGATGCAATTCTTAGTGCAAAATGTATTTTTAAAATGTGTGTTTTTAGAGAAAAGATATATGTGTATGTGTGTGTGTATATAAGATAAATTTAGAAATGTGTACAGTATTTTGGAGGGAAAAACAGGTTTTAGAATAAGTACAATATATCAATGTGTAGCTAAATACATATTTTCATTTGGAGTTTTTAAAAAGTTCACTGGTACATATGAACATGGATAGAATAAAAAGTGAGGAGAGAAAACATGTTAAAAAATGTCAAATAGTAGTGTGTGTGCATGTCAGTTCACCATGATGCAATACTGCATCCCTTGAGAAGTCTCATGTGATGTTCTGAACTATATAGCTGGATGAGCCTCTAAAGAAAGTCACAGGGCCTTAGTTTAGTGTGTGTCTCTGTGTATCTCTGTATTGAGGGTCACTTACAGTTTTGAAGCGATGCAAAATAAAACCAAATCCAACAGCCAAACAACATAACTGTCATCTCACACATCACTCTGGAGGAGTTGTAACTAGTCACGAAGGCCCAGAATTGACCCTCAGACCCACTGTAGTTTGCCATTCTGAGCTAGATATAATTTTTAAAAAACCCTACAACACACACACACACCTGGCCCTGCCATCAGGAAAGGTGAGGAGACAGCCTTAAGACAGCAGATTTTTGGTGTCACAAAAAGGTAGGAAAATGGTTATCTATTAATATATGATTGTATTTTTAGCAACAGGGACAGAGAAAGATGACTGTGGGATTTTTTTTTGTCTCAAGTTTCAAAGTAAATCTGTCTGACTTAAGTACTATGCATCTTTGCTTTGGGTAGGGGTAACTGTTTCCAGCTCCACCTCAGACAGAAAAATATCTTGCATAAATGCCCCTCACACACTGCAAACATTAGTTATTGAGGGAAGATATAACAGGAAAGGGCTGTTGAACTCATGCCAGATGTCAATTGCTGGGGATGGAGGATTCTTAGAGTTGTAATTTAAAAAAAAAACTCTTCTAAGTGCGATATGAAGCGGTATATATATATATATATATATATATATATATATATATAAATGAAGTTGTTTTTTGCTTTGATTCATGCCAAATTTATGAGTGTCCTAGTGGCATTTAGGTGTTTATGTGATGTGAATCAGTTCTTAGTTCTTATGTGACAGGTGGCATAACAGGTTCCCTCATGTGGGAAGTCTTGACTAAAAATGGAAGCTACCTCAGGGTCAAATGATTTTATGAAGAAGGCCTTAGAACTGTTTCCCAAAACACTCATCTCAAAGAAGGAAGGAACATCAAACACTGTCTCATCTAAGCATAGTATGTCTCCCCTGAATGAATGCCTGGAGGAGGTAATGGGCTGGATGAGGAAAACAAACTGAAGCTGAATCCTTACTTTCAAAGGTCCTAACCTGGGTATGGAGTTGTGTCCATCAGTCCTGGTTACACTCCCACTGAAAGACTATGTTCACAGCTTAGGGGTGCTGCTGGATCCGTTGCTCCAAATGACGGCTCAGATAGATGTGATGGCCAGAGTGCTTACTCTCAGCTTTGGCTGTTACAACAACTGAGTCCCTACCTAGAGCTGGAGGTCCTGAAGATGCTAGTGCGTGTTCTAGTAACCTCAAGGCTGGACTTTTGCAATACACTGTACATTGGGCTACCTCTGTACCAAGTCTGGAAGCTTCGATTAGTTCAAACCATGGCATCCAGATTGATTATTGGGACATCCAGGAATGAGCATATTACACTGATCTTAAAATCACTCCACTTAGTTTCTGGGCAAGGTACAAAATGTTGGCTATTTCCTTTAAAGCCCTATGTGGTTTGGGTCCAAGTTACCTACAGGATCATGTCATCCCATATAATCTGCCCCATATGCTCAGGTCGTGTAGTGAACATTTACTCCAGTCATCCAGGATTAGGTTGGCAATTGTCAGCTAGAGGACTTTTTCTTCAGCCACCCCAGACTGTGGAATGACCTACCAGGAGAGATTCAGCAGCTGAATACCCTGTCCAAATTTAAAGCAAAAAGCATTGGAAACTAGTCTCTTCAAGCAGGCTTACCCAGGTAATTTTAAATTGTGAATTAAGGTGTTGAATTTGAAATATAGATTGTTTTAAAATGTGTATGTCTTATTTTTAAACTGCTGCATGTTTTAATTGATGTATTTTAATTTATCTTGTTAATTGTTGCTTTATTGTTGTTCTCAATCCATGGGGAGAGGTGCGTAAGAAATGATGACAATGACAATGATGATTACTACTAATAAAAAATATCACATGGATTCCTTCATCTATATTAATGTTGTACTAATTAGATTTTTCATAATTTTTATGTGTGTGCATATATGCACTACTGCTTCCTAGCAAAAGAAGTCTTGAAAATAACTTAGCTATCTGATTTTTATAAATCAACCATCCTGCTGTGCAGTGGGGACTTTTAAAAAAATATCCTGCCACCAGTTCTGGCTTCCAATAGTTCAAGTGTGAGGAGCATTTCTGGAAAAAAATCTCCCCGTTGTTTTATTTATTCTTGTCTATAAGACTCTTGCCAATTTATAGGCTTTGAGAATGTTGTCAGCCATTGTGATGTAGAGATAGAGTATTGGACTGGGACTTGGGAGATCCAAATTCTAGCCTCTACTCAAAGGCCCTTTCACACTACACAATTACAGTGGTTTGATTCTACTTTAACTGCCATGGCAACTTCCTATGGAATCCTATGGGAGTTCTTGTTTAGGGAGGTGTATTTAGAATTATCAGCCAAAGAGCTCTAAATGTTGTTCCCGTGGCAATTAAATTGTAATCAGAGTACTATAATTATTTATGGCAAAAGATTCAAAAATCATGAAACTCATTGTGTGATCTTGGGATAGTCTCCTTCTTTCAGTCTGATCAGCCTCACAGGATCCTTTGAGAGTTTTTGGGTGTGGAGAGTATAGAGGAACACAGCAATGTCTATTTTCTTGATTATATTGGATCAAGGGTGGATAATAAATGTAACAACTAAATAATAAAATGCCACTATGATATATACAAGGCAGCTAATGATGTAAGAAAAAAAGGAATGCTTTCACTTGCTACCAATATTTATATTGACTTTTTCATAAAACATTTTAGCATTATTTATAGCATATTTTTGCATGTAAAAAGGCTCCTGTAAGAACAATGAAACACATACACACACACACAAAATACACACATACACACTTAAGTAGAGATTGTTAAGATCATAAAACTGAATAAGTATTCATCCAGGTTGAAAAATAGAGACAAGACTTCACATCCATCTCTTTATGTATAGATGTCCAGATTCTTAATTGGGAGCATTCTTAATTGGGGTGATAAAAATGGTTAAGCTGTTAGCTCAGGTGCAATGGAAAGAGCAGGGTCTTTTTGAATTATTAGTTCAATAAAATTGGCTGATGACACTATTACTTTTAACTCCTGAGCACATTAACACACACACACAAAACACTCAAGTATTTAAAGTAGTACAAAAGTTTGGAATATTTAACAATGACAGAGGCTTGTTTGGACAAGTATATGATGTGGTGGGAAAAAGCAGGAGCCTATAATACGTGTGGATAATGTGGGTGGACTGAGGAACCCAACCTAAAAAGAATGGTTCAACATGGATACAGTCATTGAATCTGGACCTGTTGCAGACCAGTGTTCCACCTCAGCCTCTATCCAGTAGTCTCTCATTTTCCCCACAAAGGGAAAGAGCTTCACTGAGATTGAGCAGCAGGCAAAGTTGGTGTGTGTGTGTGTTTGCCTTGTACCTGGTCAGATTGTTCGTATGTCTGTCCCTGTATGATCTGGTCAGATTGGCAATACTTTTCCAAGATTTCCTGCAAACAGCTATTTGCATTGCATTACTGCCACATTCTTTTTACAGGAGATACTAGGGATTGGGAGGACCAGTGTGGTGTTGTGGTTTGGGTGTTGAACTCAGACTCTGGAGACCAGAGTTTGAATCTCCATTCAGCCACAGAAACCACTGACCTTCTCTCAGCCTTAGAGGAAGGCAATGGCAAACCCCTCTGAACAAATATTGCCAGGAAAACCCCATGATAAGTTCACTTTAGGGTCACCATAAGGCAGAAATGACTTGAAGTCATACAACCACCACCACCACCAGGGAACAGAACTGGAGATTTCTACATGCAAAGCTAGTGGAGTACCAAAGAGTTGCTCCTTCCATCATCAGTCATTATTCTCCTCCTCACGCTCATCATAAATACAGAAATAGTCCTGACTATTTCACACACAATCTGTGACCATTAACCATATTGCCTTGGAATTGTGGGGGTTGTATAGTACGAAACCTTTGGAGGCACCAACTTTCCCACCCCAGTATATACAATGAGCAATCTGTCATCGATTTCTCAAGAATTCCTTCTGGGGAATTGAGTGGAAAAGATATAGCAGGGTGGTTTTTTTAAAAGAAAGGAATTATATTGATATGTAGTGAAACCCAGTATAAAACGCAGAATCCACAGGTGAACAATACCTTCACCAATGTCACAAAATCTATAAGCTTTTGAGTTCTCCAGATGAAAAAAAGATGAATAGAGGAGGTGGTGGTGGTGGCGACAGCATATATTTTAGGTCACTGTGATTTGCAATTAAAACCATTTCTAAGATGGAGACCAGGGGGCTTGATGACTTAGAGTTATGAGGTATCATATTACCTCTGGCAAAGTCCACTGGGAAGACAATTTGTTGGTTCCTCGCTTCTGGAAATACGAAGGATGCAAGTGCAGTTTGGATATTTGCATCTAGATTTATGCAACTCATGTGATCCCTATGTAATGTTCCCACTCATTAAGCCCTCAGGATCCATTTTGAACTGATTTAAATGCAGATTCAACTGCATCTAGCTAAAAATCTTAAGGATTCTATGCTTTTCCCTTCTGCTTTTTTTTTAAAAAAATGTCATATGCTACGATAGTAAAAACCCATATTATTATAGATGGGTTCAGACTCAACAAAATGTTCTTACCTGCAGAGTACTTTTAAATGGATTATTCTCCAGATGGCAAGAGGTAGTAAGGGCAATGCCTCAGAACTCAGTGATGGTCCAGATACTGTCCAGTGTGTTCAACAATGGCTTAGATGCAAATGTGGTGAGTAGCTCATCAAGTATACAAGTTGGACAGCCTTGGAGTGTGGACTGAAGAGTGTGGTGGACAGGATTAGAATGCAAGCCAATCTTCACCATGGGAGAATGGATCTGAAAATCATCAAGCCAAAATGTCAAGGTTTATGCAATATAACAGGGGTGTTTGAGTCAAATTTACTCATATAGCAAAGGTTAACCAAGATTTGGTGATCTGAAACCTTTACATTTAATATTTCTAAAAATACTGGATCATGGCACTTTGTCAATCAATATATAATGTATGTACATAGTGTATTAAAATTGGAACCTGTGCTGTCCTGCTCAGTACTTTACAGGAGAGAAGAATCATACTTATAGGAGTGGAAGAGAACATTTTTATTTCCATGCTTATACTACAGAGACGATCATGGTCATGAAGGGAACTTTGTGAGGGCATCTTACCCAAGCCCCCCCCCCCGCACCCCAAAATCTATAGTTTGTATTGACTTCCTCAGTACTCACTATAATTTCATACATGACCATGTCAAATTCAAGCCGCCTTGAATCCCATTTTGGAGGAAGGTGTGATATAAAACCAATAAATAAACCCCTCTCCAAATAATACTCTTAACTTTCCATTTCTCAGCTTTCTTCAACCACAGGGAAGTCTGCCCAGCTGCTGTTTCTTTCCCACACTTGTATTGCAAGAACCTCAGAATTGTTTGTTGAACTTCATACAAGGAAGTTGTACTTGAATTTGTTTTACAAATCCATATTTCTTCTGCACACTTAAGAACCCACACTGAACCACCTGAGCTCACTGAGAGCAAAAACAATGGCCAAGCTAAGTACTGTACTTCTGCTACTACTTTGCACAATGCATTTGCCCTGAGGTACACAAGAGCAGCTGAACACTGCCTGCAGCAGCTTTTGCCCACTACTATAAAAGCTGCACAGATGTGTCCAGAAGCCATCATGCTGACTTTGTGCATTTTGGAAAAAGCAGCACCTCCTGCCCTTATCCAGGTAGCTTCCCTTCCTCCATGAGGGGACACTAGTGGTGTTAGCTGCACCACTATAGCTAGTCAATAGTTGGGTAGGGGAGCTTTAAGCAGAACAACCTGGTTGCCCTTGTGTACCCAAAGGAGCAAAAGCAGTGCCTCCTTCCCACTCCATCAGAAGCATAGGTCTGCTGGCAGAGATATATGTTGCATCTCAGCCAATGCATAAAATTCTACCTCCATTCTCACTCCCCTCCTTTCCCTTTGTCACTTCCTCCAATACAAATTTTAAGACTTTAGACTCTCCAGGAGAAGCATCTGTCCTCTTGCATTCTCTAAAGCATCATACCTATTCATTCCTCTGCAATATCATCATCATCTGCAACATCTGCAACATCATCATCATCTGCAACATCTGTAAAAATGGACTTAGCATTTCTCATTAATCTGTATGCATATATGCTCATGAGGCAGAACTCTAGGAAGTCAGAAGTTGATGTTACCAAAAGTGAAGCATTTTAATACTCTTTATATATTATAGATATATTATCTATGTGTGCATTGTTCTGTCATGGACCTAAAACGGAAATAGCTATACTGCCATTTACCCAAGAGTGAAATAGTCACATACACCACTGAAACCAGGTGGGCACGTAGACCTAATTTACAGATCAAACACTTTGTTCTAGGAGTTGCAAAACAGGAAGATTCACACTCAAGAGACAAGGAAACCAGGAAATTTACAACCAGGATGGGTCCTGACAGCCAGAGAGATAAGCTTTCAAAGAAACCTTTGGATGTTTGTTTGGCCCTTTGATATACAGGTAGCAATCTTTTCCTGGGGGTATTTTCACCCTATAAATAGCCTACCAGAATTTTGGTTAAGTGTGTCTGGTTAGGATTCCTGGTGACACTACGTCACCTTGATTCTGATTCAGCTCCAGCTCAGTCTATGTCCCCCTCCTTTCTCTCGGTCAAGTCCATCTTCCAATCTGGAGCACTCCGGACAGATAATTGTCTCCATTAATTGCCTTCCTTCTATCCAAACTAACTTGCTTTACTCTTGAGACTTTGAGTGTGTTTGTGTGTGAGTGAACATATGTCTTTGTATGTTTGAACCCTTAATAAAAATACAAATTAATTCATAAAAAAAAACTTGTCTCTATACATCTAGTCCCTCAGCCATTTCTTTAAATGCTGGGGTTGTTTCCTGCTAACTATGAGCTAATATTACAATGAGTATGCGCACAATAGGAATGTATTTCCTAAGTGTTCTATCTACCAGGGTTGGAAGACATGCCTTATGCATAACATAGAACATGTAGTGAGCAACTGGGTTCATAGAATCATAAAACTGGAAGTGACCACAAAGTCCATCCAGTCCAACCCCCTGCCATTCAGGGATAAACAATGAAGGCACCCCTGACAGATGGCCATCCAATCTCTATTTAAAAACCTCCAAAGAAGGAGCCTCCAACACTTTTCGAGGGAGTGTGTTCCACTGTCCAACAGCTCTTACTGTCTGGAAGTTCTTCCTAATGTTGAGGTGGAAGCTCTTTTCCGGGTTCAATATCATCTGCATACTTTGTAATCTTCACAAATAAATGGATTACATAGTGGGGGCAAATAAAAAAATAAATAAAGACATGGTATCTGAATAGAGGTCAGCAACGGACCAGTCCTATGTATTAAACAGAAAGAGACAGCAGATGTAAAATCCACAAAAGACTGCTACATTTATAGGCCAACCAAAATGCACAAAATGCGAACCAGTGGTGCTTCAAAAGCTTACATGATTTATCTTGTGTATTTTGGTTGGTCAATAAAGGCATAACCTCTTTCTGGATTTTGTATATTGTTGTGTTATCTAAGAATGTATCCTTTACATTTACAGCTGCAGAAAATGGCCTGAGCACAAACTTTTTTACCGCTACAAATGTCTTCGTCAAAACCACTCCTCTATTGGAACAATTAAACTTTACAATCCCTCCCCCTTGATTATATCTCCACAAATATTCTCTGCTACAGTCTCCCATACTTCCCTTGATCTCCTCTTCCCAACACCCTGTTGAATACACAAAGAACAACACAAATTCATCCAAGAGTCATCATAGGGGGTTCAATCCAGTCAGGAGATATGTATAAAGCTAGGGTTTAAAAACTGCATTGGGAATATGGCAATTATCTCCTCTCACCACATTTCTCAGCCCTTACTGAGGTTTAATTAAAACCAAGTTAAAACACACATACACACACACACAAAATCACTATTTCAGATATCACTCTACTGCATACCATTTTTTTCCACCAAAAAGAAAAAATAAAGCTTTTATCACAGAGTTTTTAATTTACTGAGAGAACCTTCCCGCTCAGTTGGATATTATTCACTCATAATATTTCCTTTAAAGAAATATATATATAAATTAGCTAATCCCCCATAATCTCCTTGAGTTGCACCTAAAACACAGTTTCTTGCAAGTGACCTTTTCCGGAAAGGCTGTTTCTATGGCAACAGCATTGTTCGATTCAGTCAGGAGAAAAATACTGCACAGGGGAGAAAAATACTTAATTTTGCGGCATTTTATGACACATTTAATACTGACAACATGTCAATGAGGGCAAAACCTATACTCCCCAGTGTCTCTTTGAGCCATTTCAGATGGAAAACCAATGTTGATCACCATCCAAATTTATGGTGTGTGTGTGTGTGTGTGTGTGTGTGTGTGTGTGCATGTGCACACAAACACACACACACACTTGTTTAACAGATAGGCTCATTATTGCTACTCTATGGACTAACCTCTTGCATTAGATCATAAAAAACTCAGGCTCTAACTGCCGAGCTAAGGTGATGACTTTTGGCTCATCTACTGCAGATCTCTGGGCACAGTATCAGAGGATGTATAAATCCACAGCTGACTGCTTGCTCATGCTTGCCCTCTGTATTTCTCCTTTCTGTGCCCCTTCATTGTCACTTGTTCTTCTCACCTCTCTCCCATACTCATCTTCTTTTAATCCATTACTTCTTCCATCTCACTTTGCCTTTCCCCTTTTCTAGCTTTCAGATCAGCTGTGATCAACATTAAGCTATGTCAGGCAAAATAAGCCATGCTCATTTATGTCCAAAAATAGTCAAACGTTGGGGAGCACTGAAGGCAAACAGCTGAAAAAAGAAAGGGCATTTCTAAAAGCCTTGCTCTGTTTGAACTTTGGTCTGAGCCAAAAGCAATGATCTCATGGTGATACTAGTTAAGGAGATACTGGTGAGAGTAAGAAAGAAGGATAAGGAACTCAGGTTAGCTATAGCAACCACATCTTGGTGATACACACAGCTGTGTGGTATGCCTTCAAGTCTGACTTATGGTGACCCTAAGGCAAACCTATCATGGAGTTTTCTTGGCAAGATTTGTTCAGAAGTTTTGTACTGCCTTCCCCTGAGGCTGAGAGAATATGACTTGCTCAAGATCCCTCAGTGGGTTTCATGGCCAAGCGGGGAATCAAAACCCTGGTCTCCAGAGTTGGAGTCTAACACTATGCTACACGGGCTCCTACACAAAGTAGATTGCTATGCTATGATCAGTGTGCCTTCACAATGGATATTATCACATAAGGGAGAAAGCGGCAAGGAAAAGTATGTGTGAGGGATAATTGCACGATTGAGGAAAAGTTTTTCGCACAATGTCGCACTTATCTGGGGCTTCTGGAATCCTCCCTGGAATCCTCCCACAACAAGTTATTCATGGGGTAGTCCCATGAATTAGTTCTCAATTGTGAGAATGAAGCACGATTGTCCAGGTGTGAAAGTCAATTGCGGTTCATTCTTGGAACTGGAGAAGCATTTACCCACAATGCATTTTGCCAGCGGCACTTCCTTCTCATGACTACAATAGATGTTGCAGTGGATTTAGGCCTTATTTTTAAGGCATGGGGCACAAATTTGTTTCCAGTGGCTGAAAGTGGTGTGCAAATTTTAATTGGACTTACTTTATCGTGTGGAAGGAACACAATTATTGTAGACATGTGCCATTGCAGTGAAATAGCGCATATGCAAAATGACCATAACAATGCTTTATTGATATGTGCGGAATGCAACAGCGAGATTATTTGGCTTTTGTGTCATCATTATCTTGCTATTGTTGCTCATGTGCAAAAACATCGGCTGCTATAGTGTCACTGTCACATTCTCTTCTAATGCCGTGATTGTTGCTGAGTTGGCTCTCGTGTGATAATCTCCAATATCTCCATGTCATCATTAAGACAGGTAGACAACTCAGTGCAAAGTGCCAGCTGCCTTTTTCTCTGGGGGAAGTAGCAATTTTCACACAACATGGGCTACCCTGAATCTCATCAAATGAAGCTTTATGGGAGTTGTACAAGCACACTGTGGCCTCTCTCTCTCTCCTATCCTACTTCTCCTCCAATGAGTTTAAGGTCCTTGCCACTTTTTCCTCAGACCTTCCTGGTAAGTTGGGTCAGATGGAGAGGGACAGACAGAAGAACAGAGGAAGCCTGGCTTAAGATAATTCACTCAGTGAATTTCATGGCTCACCGGAAGACTAAATGTTGGATCTACCAAGTCTCAGACTAACAGCCTATCCACTATGTTGGCTCTGAATAAGCTCAGGAGCAAGCTGTCATCCCTGATATTTGAGCAGTAAATTCAGTTCTCTAGCCCCATTTAATCACTGTTTGCAAGGAGCTCAGCTGTTGAATTGTGCCATGTAAATCTGCACTTTGGTAAATTGCATCCACACTGCAGAAATAATCCAATTTGACATCAGTTTAACTTCCATGGCTGAATGCTATGGAATTCTCAGAGGGGCTGCTTTCTCGGCACCAGTGGAGATGGACCACACCACTGGTCCTGTTGCAAGCACTTTCCACCTCCTCTCATTTTCCTGCAAGGAAGAAGGAAAAAGCTGATTCTGCCCATGTGGCAGAATGAGGTGGTGTCATTTCATTGTGGCTGGGGTGGTTAAAGATACCACTTTGAATGCTCCCTCCCAATCCCATATAAAAGAAATAGAAGAAACAACTATTCATTTTGTCGAAGGAAGCCAGCTAGACCATCTGGGAAAAGTAAAAACATGCAGCTTCCAAAGAAATCAAGGTAAACCACATCACAGCCACACTGGCTTAACATGTTGTGTCTAACAGGATGCAAATCTTGCCTCTAGGTAAGCCACAAGGGTAAGCCAAACATTTCCCTACTGCCACAACCACTCAACTACTGAAGGAAGCAGAAGAGGTTTGGTTTACCAAACAGCAATACTTGGCTGAGGACTGTGTGTCCAGGATGCTGCAGAAAACCATCTCCCTTCCACCGTGTTCTCCCCCCCCCC
>CM034702.1:12662326-12673516 GCA_020142125.1 Phrynosoma platyrhinos
CAGTGTGTTTTTGGATCCGCACTGGAGCGAGGATGTACTCAGAAGCCGAATTGAGCTGGAAAAGCCATGCAATAAGACTTAGCTTCAGCCTGAATTGGGCTCCAGTTTGGAAGAGGTAAGCTGGGTCTTTTTGTATGTGCAATAATCTTCAAAAACAGGAGATTCCAGAGTGGGGATGATGTCTCTGCCAAATCAGGAGCTCCAGTGAGTGCTTAAGCATGTTTGCTGCTGATCTGCATCAGGGTGGGGAGTGGAGACTTCCTAGGAGCAAGAGAGCAGGAAACTGAATTCCACATTTTCACTGACATACTCTCCAAATGTCCCAGTTTGGCAGGGTCAATCCCAATTTATCCTCTGTTATCCCATTTTTCAGCTGCTTTGGTGGTGCAGTGGTTAAATGCCTGTACTGCAGCCACTCACTCATAAACCACAAGGTTGTGAGTTCAATACCAGCCAGGGCTGAGGCTCGACTCAGGCCAGCATCCTTCCGAGGTCACTAAAATGAGTACCCAGCTTGTTGGGGGGCAATTAGCTCACAGTTGTAAACTGCTTAGACATCCCATAGTGTGATATGAAGCTGCTTTGCTTTGCTTTTGCTCTCTCCTCTTCCTTCTGTTTCCAGATTACATCAATTGCTGCAAACTGGAAATGTTGTTTGTATTCAGTTAACAAAGGAGGGAGGAGAGAGGAGGGGAGGGGTGGAAGCTTGCACTTGCCAGTAGGCTCAAGCAAAAAGCAAACTGCTGCAGCTTCTCCTAGTTGGTGTGTTCTTCCTCATTAATAACTTTTGCAGTCTCAGGTACACTCTCGTGTTGCTTGGCCGCACATGTCCCAGTGTTCATCTGTGAAAAGTTGGAGGGTATGTACTGGTGATGCTGACTGTGGGATTATAGGACTTGCAGTCCCCAAAGTAACATTTCCAAGGACTGGACAAGAGTCATTGCGCACAGTACATTTTTAATGTAGTGCTATATTTGGAGACTGTCTGTTTTCAGCATTAGTCATTGTTTAACCTACTTCTGTGAGAAGGGAAAAAAACCACATTAATACCCTGACTTCCTTATGCAGCAAAGTGGGAGCAATAATCCAGATGTATACAACTTTCCTTCTGATGCTTGATATTAACCTCTTTACATGGTGTCTGATTCAATTGGCAGCATTTGTGACAGCATCTTCACAACAGGAGCCTCATCTAACAGAGCCCACTTCATTCTTTTGTTGAAGATAATCACCACAAGTAAATATATGACCTATATTTTCTTTCCATTCCAAATATTCATAAGTGTCTGCTACACCAACATTCATGTCACTCCACTGGACTTCATTTAGCTAATATATTCCAAATACCTTTCCTTAGGAGACTGGATCTTTTCTCATCAGTAGCTCCAGATGATGATAATGAGGAGGAAGAGGAAGAGAAGTTTGGAGAAGTTACATTTTGGAATGCATATCTCAGAATCTTCAAGTCAGTGACATGTTGGTTGGGGTATAATTCCCAGAAAAGTAACTTTTCTAAGCTCTGAATTTTTTTGTTCTGGATAATTTCATAAAACCTACCAGCTCTTGTCCTGGACTCTACCTCTATGACAGCTTTGTTGATGACAAATTGTTATTTTTATGTTATTTTCTAGGCTAGAGTGAAGAACTTGTTAAAGCCCTGAGAGATTCATCAGAAAGCTACATCATGAGCCGCAGGAAATGTGGCTCATTTGCATATGCTAGCTGCATGTAATCAACATAATTTGGATATCATTTTTATGAAGAGAAAAGATGACAGGCTTGAGCTAGTGGACACTTTGCAATTATTCTAGAAACTTGCTACTGTGAGATTGCAGAAAAACTCTCTCGAGCCCCTGAAGAATCTTGACAGTATAAACTGCAAAGGCAAGACTCCTTCCCATTCATCAGAATTTAAGACACTGAATCTTTCACATGTTTTTGAATTCTTCAGCATTATTTTCCACTGACATTTCAGCAGCAGATCCACAGAGATATAGCACAGCAATGTGCCATATGACAACTGGCATGTATACCACTGAGAGGGTAGGTGTGCATGGAGTTAGGATTGTATTTATTTTATTTTATTTTATTTTATTTCTATCCCGCCTTTCTCCATGAAGGGACACAAGGCAGCTCACAAATACAATACCCAAAAGCCTTTCCTATTTAGACAGGGGCCTGAATATGAAGGTCCCTGTGTGAATTGGAGACAAGCCATGGGGAGTTCAAGTTGAGGTAGTGTTACCAGGTTTTCAAAACATCAGTACAGGGCAGCTAAAACTCATAAGATGCAAGGTTGACAATCAGGAAGTAGCCATTAACAAGTTCTCTGTAAAATTAATATATCATCTACATTGATACTTTACATAATGCACAAAGTTCTGTCTTTAAGAACAGCCCACACCCCAAAATGCAGCATTTGGGGACATTTTATTTAGTCTATACAAAAGAAAAAAGTTTTCCAGGTCTCAAATAGAGAGCATCCTTTATAATATGGAACATAACCATGTTAGTCTGGAAACAAAACATCAGAAAGCATGATCTTACAACACTAAATGGTAATGCTTTCTAATCTTCAAATATGGGATATTCCTAATAAAAAGAGATGCTTTATGTTTAAGAGATTGATTCTGTAGACCTCTACACAGTTTCAAGTGTGCATGTTGTCAAATTGTCTGGACTGGGCCATGCAACTTCTCCCACTGGACTGGTCTGGATTTTAATGGGCCTAAAGGCTGCCTAAAACCTATGCTATAACTATCCCAGTTTTCTGATCATCAGTAGAGAGGCATCACTGCTTATAAAAAGTGATTAGTGAGAGAGAGGAGTCCAGATGTGTTTTCTTTATTTCACCTCTGTATTGTTCTTTGTTTTCTTTTTTCCCCTTACAAGAGCATCCTGAATAATTACTTCTATTTCTACTACAAGTTCATCTTGCACTAGTCCTGCTGCATGCTACTTAATATAGATACCAAATATTCCTACATAACACTCAAAACTGGGGAAGGGATGTATAGTTCCATAGTAGAGAGCATACATTGCATATACAGGTTTCAGGCTCAATTCCTGGCCCCTCCTTTAAAGATGCTGCCAGTCCATGTAGACAATATTAAACTAGATGGTCGGACCTGAAACAAACAGGTCCACATTAAACCAGAATCTTATATTTTGAATCAAGCCATAGTCCAGCAGTTGGGGAGGGTTTTGTGGGTTTTTCGGGCTGTGAGGCCATGTTCTAGAACAGGGTTAGGCAACCTTTCCTCTTTAAGGGCCGAGGGACTTCAGCTCCCAGAAGCCTCAGCCATGTTGGCCAATAGTCCCATGTTGGCCAATAGCTCCTGGGATTCTGGGAGCTGAAGTCCCATGGCCCTTAAAGGTTGCCTACCCCTGTTCTAGAAGAATGTGTTCCTGATGTTTCACCTGCATCTGTGGCTGGCATCTGAAACGTCAGGAATACATTCTTCTAGAACACAGCCTCACAGCCTGAAAAACCCACAAAAACCTATGGATGCCGGCCGTGAAAGCCTTCGACTTCACAGTTGGGGAGGGGGTTGAGAAAAACTTAAAGGCTGCCTCTTCCCACATCAGGTATAGGAAAGCTTATCTTACAACTTCTTTTGCACAGTTAGTATCAAAAGTGATACAAGTTCCCTTTGCATACTGATATTCCAGACTGACATGGTTATGTCTCTGAATTCTTTCCATATGAGCTTATCTGGAATTTGAGACTTTCAGCAAAGGTCCTGCTGCCTATCCCAGCAGCCCAAGAGGCTAGTTGGATGAATATATGGATCTGGGCATTTCTCTGGCAGCATTTTGCTCATGAAATTTGCCCAAGGAAATCAAGCTGGTTCCATCAAAATGGTATTTTTCTGTGTGGCTTTTCCCCTCCCTAAATTGGCATTTAAGGTTGTTTTTAATCTGTTTCCAAAGAATGTTTACAATGGATTTTATTTTACATTGCTTTAGGGGGATGAGTAAAGAGAAAACAAAATGAATAAATATTTTAAACAAATAAATAAATAAAGCCAGCTTGTGTTTTACTCCTGGACTTCGCTTGTTCCCATCTCCCTTTTGTTTCTTGTCTCTTCTTTTTTCATTGCTTGTAGTATTTTTTCTGTCATCCATGTTTTTTTCTTCTTTCTTTTTGTTTATTGAAAGGGAGCATGCTGTATAGATGGTACAAGACCATAACTTCTGAGGTTTTACGTCTTTCATTCATAGAAAAAACTCCATCAAACTGCATCAATCTTCTAATGGCAGCAGTTCTAATTGATCTTTATTTAATCCATAACTCCATTGTTTGTCTTATAACAGGCAAGCCTTAAAGAGAGTTTTCATTACTAAATGGGTAAAGGCATTTATAATCTGATGTTTAAGTTATTAACAACTCTGTAGTGTTCTAACATATATTGATTATACCATTCAAACAAATATGTGGCATTTTATTTATGAGAAATGAGGCTCAGTGATAACAGTGCTGTTTTTCAAAATTGAAAATTGAAGGGACTGTTTTCCCCTCAACTTGTAGGTAAAGAATTTCATGCAATAGCGCTGAGAAAGACCAGGCAATGTGATGCCCTCTAGATGTCTGGACAACAGCATGAACTGCTGTCATGGAGGAAATGTAGCCCAAAATATTTGAAGGACAGCTTTCATTGGTATAAATTATTTACCTTACGTATTTTATGAACATTTACAGGTTGATGATTCTGTGAAAGCTGCTAATAAAAAAATAGATTGTGCAAATATTTAATTGGAGTGGGCAAATTTACTGGGGCACAAGTCTATTTTTGCCCCCACAGCTGCACACAGGTGTGTTATCATCAAACAAGAAGTGATGTGATGGCACTTTTGGTTTCAAATGTTTGGAGGTAATCATGGAGGTTGAAGTATACCATAACAAAATGTTTTCAGGTAGTTTTGTGTCATTTGAAGGTGTTTTGGGGTGCAAAATAACTTGATTTTTTAAAAAATCTCTTTTCCAAGAGCTTTGGGGGTATCATTTGTGAGGGGAGGGAATCAGGAGCTACAGGAAGAGGTTGGGGATGCAAACAGCTAATGGGTTTTCAGTTTCCTCATCCCTGCTTTAATAATAATAATAATGTATTTGTATCCCGCCCCTCTGCAGATACAATCGGGGTGGCTTACAGTAATAAAACACCACAGATGCACAGTCCCAAAGCCCCCCCACCCCTTAAAACAGTGTTAAACATCATAAAATTAAAACAGCAAGAAACAACAAACAATTAAACAATTAACAAAAATAATAAAGGCAGAGCAGACAGCCAATAGCAGATATGGCAGGGAATAGGGAAAGGGCAAAACTCACTCCTTAGACTGGGAAGACTAATCAGGAAAGGCCTGCTGGAAGAGATCTGTCTTCACAGCTTTTTAAAAGCTGTTTAGATTGGTAGTATGACGGAGCTTGTCTGGCGGGCTGTTCCATAGACTGGGAGCGGTTGCTGAAAAGATACTCTGGGAGGTTGTAGACAGCCTAGTTTTAATAGGCTGGAGCAAATTCCTCCCAGAGGGCCTGAGTGCATGGGGCGGATTATATGGAAGGAGGTGGTCCCGAAGATAGGTTGGACCCAAGCTATGTAGGGCTTTAAAGGTCATAACCAACACTTTGTACTGATCCCGGAAACTAATCGGCAGCCAGTGTAGTGATTTTAGGACCGGTGTTATGTGGTCTCTCCTAGATGTCCCGGAGACCAGCCTGGATGCCATGTTCTGTACTAATTGGAGTTTCTGGACTAAGCACAAGGGTAGCCCCATGTAGAGTGCATTACAGAAATCAAGATGAGAGGTTGCCAGCGCATGTATCACAGTTTCAAGGTCTCTTACTTCCAGGAAAGGGCACAGCTGGAGTATCAACCGAAGCTGATAACAGGCGCTCCTGACCATCGCATTTACCTGATTAGTCATTTTTTCACAGATAAAAACCTGGAGCACCCCCAAACTGCGAACACAGTCCCTAGCGGAGAGTGTGACCCTGTCCAAGACTGGAGGTTGTATCCCAATACCTAGTTTCGGGGGTGCTACTGTTAGTACCTCCATTTTGTCTTGATTCAATCTCAATCTGTTTCTCCTCATCCAGTCCATTACTGCCTTAATTCATTAAGAGGAGAGACGCCATCTGAAGTCATAGCCGACGACCAAGACATGGAGCAGTATATTTGGGTCTCATCAGCGTACTGATAACACCCCGCCCCATGAATCTGAATAATCCCTCCCATTGGGGACAAGATGGTGCCTTGAGGGATGCCACAATTAAGCTCCTTCCTAGTGGAGCGACTGTCCCCAAGCAACACCCTCTGGAATCTGCCTGAGAGGAAGGAACGGAACCACTGCAATGTGGTGCCTCCTATTCCTAACCTGCTCAGGCAATCTATTGTGTCAAAGGCCACTGAGAGCTCTAAGAGCATCAGCAGGGTCACACTCCCCCTGTTGATGCTCAGACAAAGGTCATCAGCCAAGGCATCCATGGCAGTCTCAACTCCAAATCCCATCCTAAAGCCAGTTTGAAATGTGTCTAGATAATCAGTTTCTTCCAAGACAGCTTGGAGTTGAAGAGCAACTGCCCTCTTGATCACTTTGTTTAAAAAAGGTAATAATGAGACTGGCATAGTTGTTCATATCCAGGAGGTCCAGGGAAGGCTTTTTCAGAAACAGCCTAACTGCCGCTTCCTTCAAACATGGTAGAACATGGCCTTCCCTGAGGGATACATTGATGATGTCCCTGAGGAACAGCCTCAATGTATCCCCCACTGGATGGGCAGCCATGATGGGCAAGGATAGAGGGGACAGGTTGTCTTCCTCATACAACCAAGGAGCTTGTCCACATCATCGGTACTCACAGATTGGAATTGATCCAGTATAATTTCATTAACGGAGTTGCTGGACACCTCATCAATTGATTCTGTTACAATGCTGGCATCTAAGTCAGCTCTTATCTGAGAGATTTTATCTGCAAAAAAGTTATTAAAGACGTCACAGCAGGCCATTGTTGGGTTAAGTAGTGGGTTCTGCACAGGTGGCACCCACGTCAGCTCCCCTTCATTTACAACAATGAAGCTTCTTACATTCTTTTCCTTTGTGTCTAATGAAGAGTTTAATATCATGAAAATTTGCATACCTTGCCAGTTTCATTAGAAATACTGCTTCAACTCTCTGATAACTATTTTCTCTTTATTCATGTTTTGTGCCCAGAACATCCTTGGGAAAAATCTCTATAGAAGTGGGGATTTAAACCATAGAAATGACACTTCCTCATGGTATATCAGGATAAATGGAACTAGACTACACATGCAACACTCTTTCTCCAGTGGAAACCTCTTGGATTAACATAACTCTGGAGTTTATCACACGGAGGCAAATTGCTTAAATCCCATGCAGAAACAGGATTTAAAAATCTGGGGGGGGGGGGACTGCAAAAGTGGGTTGTTTTTCAGATGTGTTTGGGTAAAGGAAGAATAAGATGACATTAACCCGAATGGAAAATCTCCAAAGCCACTCCTTTTTACTTTTGGAAGTTCCCGAAAGCAAAAAGGAGAGGGTTTTGGCGACTTTCTGTTTGGATTAATGATGTATTATTTCTCCTTGAAGCCAACAATGTGTGAAAAACAACCCACTTTTGCGGGTTATTTCTACTTTCTGTTCGGGTTAACCCCGAATGTCATGTGAAAAAATCCCATTTTTGCAGGTTGTTTTCACTTTAAATCCAGTTTCTGGACAGGATCTGTTCCATGTGATAAACTCTTCTGTATTCTCCTGTACTGTGGTCAGAATTTTTCCTGTTTGCCTTTTGTTCTTATATGTAGAACCTTTCACTTTCTGCAACAATTATCCAACAAATGATGGATTATTGGACTAGACAAACTATTTGTTTATACAGCAGACAGGCCAAGGATATCCCAGACACTGAGATTTCAGAGACAAAAATCTCACTCCTGCAAGTCACACATTCTCTGCTTTAGAGGATTGCAATGGCAAACGCCCTCTGAAGAAATTTGCCAAGAAAACCTCATGTTCATTTTGCTCTAGGATTGCCATAAGCTAGAAATGGCCTGACTGCACACAACAACAATAACAACATAACGAATAATAAAAATATATCTCTGCTTGGGAATTAAGTTTTCTGAGCTTTGCACTGCATTGAAATTTCCTAGCTGTTTTTAACGCTTTTATACACATTGGTTTTAAAAACATGGGAGTTGTAGTCCAACCAATTAAAGTTTTTCAAGCTCTGCTTTGAACAGGAGAAAAAAAATCTGTTTCCAAGTTTTGCTTTTAATACATTTACAAGTCCTTCTTTTAACAACATATTTTATAGTTAAAAGGGAAAGAAACTTTCCCAAGTGAAAAGAAACTCCAAACTCTACTTTTAACTCTTCTCCTCTGATCAGTTTCTTTTCTTCTTTTTTCCCAGTTGGGTTGTGGAATCCTCTTATCCATCAAATCAGTAAGATCCTCCCACATTTCACAGATAAAAACCTGGACACATGTAGCCAAGCAACACCTGAGTATGATCAAGGTGGCAAAAGTTATTAATGAAGAACACACAATGAGAGGCTGTACCAGATTTCCTTTGTCTGAGCCTGCCAGAAAGAACAAGGTCCCATCTCTTCATCTCCTCTCCCCTCACTGAGTTAACTGAGTGCAAACCACTTTTGCATTTGAACTCAGTTTGCAACAACTGAAGTATACCGAGGACAAAGGGAGGAAGTGCGAGGAGGAAAGAGAAATGAAGACTACCGTTGAATCTTGGTGTCAGCCACAGTTTGATCACATTTAAGAGTAGGAGGAGGTTTGTGAGCAATTGACAGGATAGACCTTCTGGAGAAGCAACAGCAGCTATGCTAAAGCACTCTTCAGCAGCAGGAAACAGGAACACAAAGTGATTTTCTCTCTTTTCCAAGCAATACTCTTGCCCTGGGATTCCTCCCCTTGTTCTGAGTCAGGAAGAGAGGACCAGGCCCTGTGATCTAAGGGCCCTATTTTTTGTTTGCTCACTAATTCATTCATGCATCTTAATTTATTACTACTTGGGTTTTTTTTAAAACCAAAGTTCTTTTATGAAACAGGGTTTAATCATTCCTACATAAAAGGATGACTGCCAGCTTGGTGTAGTGGTTTGTGCATTGGACTATGACCCTGGAAACCAATTCTCTGCTCAGCCATGAAAACCTGATGGGTGACTTTGGGTGAGTCACACACTCTCAGCCCTCCAAAAACTCATGGGTTGCCATTATGTAGAAATGATTTGAAGGCACACAACAGAACATAAAAGAATGTCAAACCATGGTTTGATTTGGTTGATATCCTAGTTTGTAGATATCATACCAAGTACGATTTCCTGTGTGATCCAAGGTACGGGAACTTTTTAACTATTTCGATTTCATCATTGTCTAGTTTGAATTTATGTAGATCCTTAGTGGTATTTATTGTTGTTTTCTTTATGTTCGGTGTTAAACCTGCCTTTGCATTTTGACCTTACTGAGTATTTTTTATTTAACAAATGGGGTGATAGAGTGCAGCCTTGCCTGACCCCTTTGCCAATTCAGAGGAAGAAAAGGGGGGGGGGGGAAAGAGCTCAGCTTGGTACTGGTACTGTGGCTGAAACATAATGGTAGAAAATATTAATAGCAAGTACATTTCTATTTCGCTTATCAGTGAACAAGCACTCCCTAAGCAGTTTACAATGTGTAAGCCAGTTGCCCCCAACAAGCTGGGTACTCGTTTTACTGACCTACGAAAGGATGGAAGGCTGAATGGACCTTGGAGCCCTGTCTGGGATTGAATTCACAACCTTGTGGCTCCAGTGCCAGCATTTAACCACTGTGCCTGCAAGGCTCCTTTGAAGTGCAATGATTAAAAAATGATTAATGTGTTGAATGTGCATAATCAGAATGCAAATTAGTAATATGGATATTTATTACAATTTCCATAAAAAGAAAAATAGATGTCTGAATATGAGGGACTGGAATATGGCAACCTTAGATATGCTAAACTCACCCCATCTCACCTATCTATGATGAATTAAGGAAGAGTTTGGCAAACTCAATCTCTCCTACTGCTGTGAGTGTGATCTACCCACCCCTGCAAACTCCTCTTACACGTGTGGGGGGGGGTGAGAGAAAGTGGGAAATGCAACAGGCTTCTGGAATTCCTACAGTGGGGGAGGAATGTGCTATATATCTAATCCTAATTCATCAAAAATCCATTCCTTCACTCAGCTGTAGGTCTTTTGAAAGGAGTAAAAGAAAAAGAAAAACCCTGTGGCACGTTGTGGCTTCAAATTGGACTTGAACTCCAGGAAACCAGGGTTTGAATCAGCCATGATGTAAATCCACTGTGTGACCTTGGGCAAGTCATGTTCTCTCAGCCTTAGAGAAAGGCAATGGCAAATTTCCTCTGAATAAATCTTGCCAAGAAAATTCCATTACAGATTCACTTTAGAGCTGCCATAAGTAAAAACCAACATGAAGGTATACAACAGGGTTCCCTGGACTTTTTCATCCAGGGGCTGGTTTGCTGGCCCCCAGATCTTCTGGGGGGCTGGTCATGCATGCGTGCACAATGCCACATGCATTGCCACGTACACCTCCCAACACCATTTTGGCACATAAAATGGTGTCTGGTGGTACGCATGGGCGGCGGCGGCAGCGGCAGCAGCAGGAGGACTCGCGGGCCAGTAAGAAGGGCTCAACGGGCCGGGGCCGGGCTGCGGGCCATAGTTTGGGGACCCCTGGTATACAACAACAAAGCCTCTTATTCAAAGAAACTCCCCTTATTCAAAAGATCATAGCTTCCTCCCTGAATGTGCACAGGGAAGTCACTGGGAAGCCTTCACAACTTTCCCTTCAAATTTCCCAAGATATGCAGCATCACAATATTTTCCCTTAAGTTGTCAGAGGAAGAAACCTCACTTCTGCTTCGTCCTTCCCATCATTAAGGGAACCAGAAGAATAAAGCTTGGTCTTTCTGCATCTCCAGAGATGAGAACGTGAATCAATAAATTCAAATTACAAGAAAAGATATTTTACCTAAACATTAAGGCAGGAATGGAGGCTGAGGTGGGAGACCCTCCTTTCCTCCCTCAGGGGCTCAGCAGGTGCCTGGTGGACAGCCTCAGTTACCTCTCAGCCAATCTTGGCCTAGGCTGAACACCGCTTCCCTCTCTCCCTC
>CM034702.1:12673616-12699110 GCA_020142125.1 Phrynosoma platyrhinos
CGCAAATGTGGAGAGGAGTATACTTCACTTCTTGCTGTCTCTTTTAGGGATCATAGAATCATAGACTCATAGAGTTAGAAGAAACCACAAGGGCCATCCAGTCCAACCCCCTGCCATGCAGGAACTCAAAATCAAACCATCCCTGACAGATGGCCATCCAGCCTCTGTTTAAAGACCTCCAAAGAAGGAGACACCATCATTCTCCGACAGAGTGTGTTCCACTTTCAAACAGCTTTCACTGTCAGGAAGTTTATCTTAATGTTGAGGTGGAATCTCTTTTCCTGTAACTTGCATCCATTGTTCCAAGTCCTATTCTCTGCAGCAGCAGAAAACAAGCTAGCGCCTTCCTCAAGATGACATCCCGTCAAATATTTAAAGAGTGCCATCATATCCCATCTTAACCGTCTCTTCTCCAGGCTAAACATACCCAGTTTCCTAAGTTGTTCCTCATAGGTCATGGTTTCCAAACCCTTCACCATTTTAGTTGCCCTCCTCTGGACACGCTCCAATTTCTCAACATCCTTTTTGAATTGTGGTGCCCAGAACTGGACACAGTATTCCAGGTGGGCCTGACCAATGCAGAATAGAGTGGCACTATTACTTCCCTTGATCTAGATGTAGAAGATTTGACGGCTGGCCACCAGCTCTACTGCTGTGGTTGCTCTAAAATGGTATCCAGGGGTCTGTCAAAGCTCTTACACAGTTGTCATTTCTTTTAGCCTTCTGAACATGTGCGCCCCCTCCACACACACACACAGCATGTGCATGCCTCCTTCTGTCTACATCTCTTCATCCAATGTGGCAAATGAGTTAAAAAAGAGGCAACAGACCCCTTTCAGTATTTCCCCTCCCCATTTCTACCTTAAGGGTAAGACAAAATGCGTAAGATACACCCGCTAGACCTTGCTAACCCAGCACTCCCCAAGACACATACCCAAAGGCTGAGCTAACTCTCCATCACTCGGCCTGAGGAGGGGGATTGTTCTGAGAAAGTAGCCCATTGGCTGGTTGCTATGGAGACCGACATACCACAGTCCTGACCCCTGAGAGGTTTAGCACTCGCCTCAGCAGGGTTGCCAGCAGCTGGACTGCAGCTGTTACAGGGGGAGATCAGCCAAGATGGGGAAGGGAGGAAGCTCCATCTCCCTACTCTGCTGCCCGTCTCCAGAACAGCCAACACAGTGGGATCATCCACAGAGGCCCTCCTTGGATGAGGATGAACAAATATTTGTTTATGGCCAGTGTGGTTGTCCAAGTGCAAAACGGCATGCATGAGGCGGAAAGCATTGAGCTCATGCCCATGCAAGCTTTGCAAACACTACGCAGATCACTGACTGTGCACAATGGGCTAGGGCTAGAGCTGGTGATAACACAGGAGGCTGAAGATGAGGTGCACCTTCTAAACACAGGCATTCGTTTCTTTTTGGCCTTGATGGGTAGAGAACATCAAAGATAGGAGATTGTGTGTAACTGTGTGTGTGTGTATATATATATATATATATATATATATATACACACACACACATGCATGCACATGCATGCACAGGCACACATCATCTCAACAAAAGATTCCTTATGTCCCTGTGCAGAGACATGTATCTCTTTTTGATGTATTCCTCCACACAACAGAGATGCTCATACATATCCACAACATATCTAGATGTTCCTTTCTGAAACGGATGTATACCTCTATAAATCCTACAATTAAAAGACTTCCTTTCCTACCTCTAAGACTGGTTCTGGTATTTTGTTTGCTTTTTAACTAGACAAAATCTTTCCTTGTTTTTGCATATATTTTCAAGTAAGCCTATGTTTGTGCCCTTATTTCAAATTGTACAAATCATCATCATCATCATCACCACCACTACCACCACCATTGTTTGTTTGTTTGTTTGTTTGTTTCTTACCCACCTCTCCCCATGGATCGAGGCAGGGAACAACAATTAACAGACACAACACATCAGTTAAAATACATCCGCTAAAATATACATCAGTTTAAAAGGGCACAGAAGATATTCACATATTAAAACAATCCACATTTAAAATTCACAATTTAATATGTTTTTGTGGCTTGACTGCATTCCCACTCACTAACGTCTATTCAACCAGGGTGCTGTCCCATTCATACTTTCTCCAAGTGCACATTTCCCCCCTCCCACCACACAAAATGTATGTGCAAAATTTGAAACGCAAATTGTGTGTGGCCCACAGATAGTCTGGGAAGTGTTCACAAAAATGTATTATAAAGTGAGATACACTCACACACACAGTATCCATATTCTGGATAACATCAGCTCACCGAGACATCAGCTAATGCTGCTAAGCATAGCAAGGAGGGCATCAGTGAGAAAAAAATGCTGCTTCTAGGCTTTATTTTAGGCAGATGTTTTATTAAATTTAATGTTCCTGATTTCAAAAGCCTCTATAGAAAAAAACATCTGCTTAAGCAGAAAATTGTTCCATGTTGGACACCGTGAAGCCATTGAAGGAGGGTAGAATGATTAGAATTTGTTTCACATAGCCATTTTCTGCCATCCCATAATCTTTTGCTCTCCCCAAGTGGTCTTAGATATACAATGCCAAAGGGTCAGCCTATCTGTGCAGGAGTTTTAAACAAATACGCTGAATACAAGGAGAGGGGAGATAGTTTTTGCACAAGAATATAGCATCAGTATCATCAATCAGGCAATTGTACAGGGTGCAAAACACCACTCAGTCCACCACTTTTGTCCCCTTTTCCATTCAATTATTGAGTAATTTTTACTCCCATATATAAAAGTTTTACCGCCTTGCTACATGGAGTGTTGGGCACTCTTCCACAAGTCCTTCCCCACCTCCTTCTCATAAAATGGGTCATGCCAAGATGCAAGATTACTCCCTCAGCTTTATTTGTACGTGCCTTTTGTGTAACATCTCTTCAATATAAAATTCACCAGGGTCATCTTTTTATTGTCCATTGCATCATAATGACAAAAGACTTCTGTGGCACCTTTAGGACTGAGGGATTTATTGGAACAGGTATCTTTGTGGAAACACAGCCTACTTCCTGACTCCATGCACCTGAAGGGCTATGAACCCACAAAAACTTGTGCTGTGAAAAATCTGTCAATCTTAAATGTGCCGTGTGACCCTTTATTTTCTCAGTTCATTTTTTTTTTTGTATCAACAAGAAAGGATGTCTTTATGCACTGAGACACCCATTAGAGAAAATGGCCAGCCATCACAAGTTTTTTCATAATTTGGAAATTTGTGTGTGTGAAAAATATCCATGCACAAACAGAATCCAGTGCATTTGGAAAAAAGATTTTTAGCAGAAAAATACCCTCCCCCACCAATCCCAAAGAATGACAATTCATTTAAAAAATTACAATACTTTCATTATCATGCTCAGGAAGAGAAAACTTTTGAAATGTTCAAATTGTGTTTAAAAATGAAATAAGCAAAGATTTGCATCTCTTTTCTTGTGATATATAAAAGATATGCTCTGTTAATAAACTCTATACAGCACCTGTTAGAATGGTCCTGCCATCCTCTCACTGTTAGGCCAGGAGAAACCCTCCATAGATTTGGGTAAAGAGCCCTGCCAAGGAGCTGGACATAATGTTTGATCTGGGTTTGCATGTGAATTTACCTAATTTTCACTTCCAAAACCAACTTTTAAATAAAAAAGCAATTCTTGGATATTTCCAAATTTTTGGTGCAGTTTTCCAATCAAAGAATATATAAAATGTAGACATTATGAGAACACATACAGAAAAATGCATGCCATTAACATAAAAATGGCATATTAGGGAATGTTATTTGCAAAAATGTTTCTATTAGGAAGTTTGCATATAATAATATGCAAATTAAAGATAAATATTCATGAAAATATTTTAAAATGTCATGGACACTTCTTTTTTTAAAAAGGCAAATGTTGATAATAACATTCTGCGGTCATTCACACATTATTTTAGCATGACTATGTGAATAGTGTCACACATTTTGGGTTTTTTATTCATACTATGGAACTGCATGTAGGCACATCTCTGTGGATTCAGTTGCTTACACTTCTCAGCACTTGAATAAAGATAGAAGCAATGATGCAAATGTATTTGAAGCATGTTTAAGGCATGCAGAGTTTTATCCTGGTTTATCCTGGGTCTATTTGCATCAATTATTCACACAGTTGAGAGTCTGAATCTTTTTTAAAAATGTGGAAAAAATCTGACAGTGGTTATCCTGGGTTAAGAACTCAACAGTAAGAGGGGAAAAAACTTAAATAAACAGCTAAGAGGAATGACTCATGGTCTTAGATGTCTCTACACTAATGCACAGAGCATGGAAAATAAATAAGATGAACCTGAACTCTTAACACAGCAAAAGAAATGTGATATAATAGGGATCACAAACCTGGTGAAATGAGTCGCATGATTGGGGTACAACCTATCTCAGAGAAACAGACCAAGCAGGAAAAGCAAAGGAATAGCATTATATGTCAAGGATGTTTAGACCTGTGAATAGATCCATGACTTAAATCTTGGAAGTCAGGTTGAGAGCACCTGGATAAAAATTAAAGGGGAGAGAAACAACAGGGATTTCATTATAAGGTTCTACTACAGACACCCCTTCCCAAGCCAGACTAAAGACTTGAATGATGTCTTCTTGGAACAGATGACCAAACATTCAGAAAGGAAAGATGTAGCAATAGGGGATTTAAACTATCCTAATAGTTATTGGAAATCAAACTCTGCTAAAAATGTAAGGTCCAATAAATTTGTCACTTGCCAATTGAGAGTGACCATGTTCAATAAAAAGGGCTATATTAAAGGGACAAACAAGGAAATTGTAGGGCCTCTGATAGAAAACTGCTGTACGAAGAACAGTGACAGAGAAAATGCATCACATCTTTTGCTTCTGTCTACTCCCCAAAGGCAAACAGTGCAGAACCTGGGGAAAAATGGAGCAGATGAGACATCAGGGGAAATGTAGGGGTAGCACAGTACCCCTGTAGCACAGTAAAGAGGTAGTACAAGAATACTGGGCTACTCTAAATTAATTCACGTCTCCAGAGCAGCTGAACTACATCTAAGGTTATTACATTCTAGTGGTTCACAGAAGTAATCTCTGAACCACTGGAAATAATATTTGAAAACTCCTGGATGACAGGATAAGTTCCAGAAGACTGGAGGAAGGCAAATGTTGTCCCATCTTCAAAGGTGAAAAAAGAGAGCTCAAACCATTACTGCCCAGTCAGCCAGACATCAATACCAAGGAACACTGTAGAGCAAGTCTTTAAACAGACTGTCTGTAAGCACTTAGAAAGGAATGATGTGATCACTGAAAGTCACCATATCATAAAGAATATGCATGTATTCACAACATTATCTTCATGATACAATTATGTCTCACTGGAAGTAGAAACTACCCCCACTACATTCTGTTTCATAAAGATGGATGTGAATGGAATATAATTCTCAAATATTATGTGCATTACACACAAACACACACAAAATGTGAATTTGATATATATAGATATAAATATATTCTCAAATACTCAACACCATGCAACCGCACCCACCTCATTTCACTCACCCATTCACTATTCTATTTTCATTGGTGATCTTAGCACACCTGCACTCATTAGGATCTTATACAATGATCAGTTGTGATCTCCACATTAAGTAGCTGAAGGCTGGAAAATAATGACTATTCCACCAGTTAAATGGTGCACTGTTAATGAAAGAAATATTTGGTCACACATACACACACAATAAGCCAATCCGCAGACCAAGAACCAGTGTGGTATAGTCAGAGTATCAGACAATGATGAAATAGAATTAAGTGATAAGCTACGTCTACTTCATGACTGTACTTTAAACTAACCTACTTCATAATGTGAAAATAAAACTGTGTGTATGGAGAAAAAACAAAACACAACCCTGTGTATGCAGAGGACCAAGCATGCCATTTTCATCTTCTCAAGGGAGAGATTGCTTTTGTAATTAAAAAAAATACTGAAATAAATTCCCACTGCCATATTTCTGCTAAAAAATTATTAAATTCTTAATTTCTGCATACAAACCATTATTTCCCAGGCATCCAGATCACAGACAGAATGTTTAAAGTCAAATAAAACAAGGGCAAGACATTAGCCTTTTTGAATTATCAGTTCAATACACAGCCAAAACCAAATTTCAACCCTCTCCCCATTTCTCTGCAGGCTACATTCTTTTGCAATACGGGGAAAAAAAAGTTCTTTGGGGACATGAATTGGAGATGCTCTTTTTGTGTTATGTGGAAACTGTGTAACATCTGGCTTCATTTTTTCATGCTCAAACCTTTAGGAATCTAGCTCCAAGCACTCTTGGAAATCTTGTTTTTATGGAATGAGAGAGAGAGAGAGAGAGAGAGAGAAAGGTGATGGAGGTCATTTCCAATCATGCAGATTTATTTTGGGAGGAGCTGTTAGGAAATTAGTAAAAATATTTTCTCTTACTTCCAGACATTTGGGATTGTTGAACAACCTGCCATTTTAAATATTGGATAGCTCTTTATTTCACATTTGTAATTGGTTTTTATTTTTCAGGCTCATTCCATTTTTTAAATCTCATTGTTTGATTTTAACATGTTTATCTTTCTTTACCATTTTTTTTAAATCATGCTCTTTGTAAGTTACCTTGAGAATATTGAGGTAGACATTTTAATTTAAATAGACAAATGGGAGCTGTAATTACATGTTGCAATGTTCCAAGTGCTCCCACATAGGGTTCCAACCCACCAGCCATACATACCCTTTCCCACCATCCAACCCCCAACCCCATTTTCCATCTTTCTGCCAAAGTCATCCTGGCTGAGCATCCTCTGACTATTTGCTTGCCTGTTTTTTTGTGTGTGCATACAAAATCCCAAGGTTGGTGCACTTCTTCAAACTTTGGGTTATCCATTCATCTCCAGACCATTGATATCTTTCTCTTGTGTGTGGGTATTGCTGTTTGGGCTACAGAAATATCCATACTGGAAGAATTTGCTTTTCCAAATTCTGCTGACTTGGTTTTGATATAGTTATGTTTTGGCTGTTTTTTGCTTCTAGTTTTATTTGTTAATCGTTGCGATCCTATATCAGAGATGAATAGCATAACACTCTGCATGCAGTGCTATACATTAATTGTGTTACAAAACCCTTGTATTCAACAACAGCATTACACAACTGAACCAAGACACTAAAATGTACAACTGAATGAAAAACAGGCACATTGCTTAGAAACATACATAACAACCAATAGCTTAAGTGCAAAGCAGGTAACTCAAGAAAGTGTGCTAAGATACAGACTATAGGTTACACCACATGCAATCAGTGTATAATCAAATTTTAGAGATGAGAAGAAGGCCTGAAACAGAGAGGCAGGAAAGTGTGGCTTCTGGCCACTTTGGGGGCCGTGCTAGCAGACAATGCACCTCCCCCCCCCCCCCCCCCCAGCAGCCGGAAGTAAGCACAGAGAGCATGCTAACCAGGAATAGCTGGCCAAAAAAAGAGTGGCAAAAAGCCATTCCTTGCCAGTGGCCCATTGAGGGCCACAACAGCAGCTGGCTTCAAGATTGCAGCACCCGGTCACTGCAGTCCCTCGCTTATCGGGGGCTGACCAAGGCTGGTGTGGCTAGAGGCACTCCAAGCTGCTGGTCTGTTTGACCCCAAAAATAGTTTCAGGAAAAGCTAAGATAGTCTAGACCTATGGCTATTTCAAAGACAGCAGATCCATACAGAAACTCCAACAAAACCTCAAAACACCTGTCTAACCAGTATCTCAAGATCTCAATAAAATGAAGGTTCAGCTTGCTAAATTAATTAACATTTATAAAATGTGCATTTCATAGAATCATAGAATCATAGAGTTTGAAGAAACCACAAGGGCCATCCAGTCCAATGCCCTGCCATGCAGGAACTCAATATCAAACCATTCCTGACAGATGGCCATCCAGCCTCTGTTTAAAGACCTCCAAAGAAGAAGACTCCACCACACTCTGAGGGAAAGTGTTCCTCTGTCTAACAGCCCTTATTGTCAGGAAGTTCCTCCTAATGTTGAGGTGGAATCTCTTTTCCTGGAGCTTGCATCCATTGTTCCGGGTCCTGTTCTCTGGAGCAGCAGAAAACAAGCTAGCACCTCCCCAATATGACATCCCTTCAAATATTTAAAGAGGGCTATCATATCCCCTCTTAGGCATCTCTTCTCCAGGCTAAATATACCCAGTTTCCTAAGCCGTTCCTAGTAGGGCATGGTTTCCAGACCCTTCACCATTTTAGTTGCCCTCCTCTGGACATGCTCCAGTTTTTCAACATCCTTTTTGAATTGTGGTGCCCAAAACTGGACACAGTATTCCAGGTGGGCCTGACCAAAGCAGGATACAATGGCACTATTACTTCCCTTGATCTAGATACTATAGTTCTATTAATACAGCCTTTGCATTGGCCTTTTTAGCTGTGGCATTACGCTGTTGACTCATGTTCAACTTGTGGTCCACTTGGACTCCTAGATCCCTTTCACACATAGTCTTGTAACACCAGGTGCCCCCCATCTTATATCTATGCATTTAATTGTTTTGCCCTAAGTGCAGGACCTTACATTTCTCTGTGTTGAAATTCATTTTGTTAGCTTTGGCCCAGCTTTCTAATCTATTAAGGTTGTTTTGAATTTTCATCCTGTCTATCTTTCTGCTGCCTTGCATTCAATTTGTTGTGTACCTTTTCATTGATGGGAAAGCCCACCAAGCTCCAAATCTTGCTGCTATTCCATGACTACCTTGGTGGGGAAGATCCATTCCACAGCAGTCCTGCTTCCGAGACAGTCACTTGGTATGAGTGGACATGATTCTGCTTCTCTTCCCCTTACTGTGACCACAGATGCCAATACCTTTCTGAAGCTGGCTGCTGTATGAATGGGGTGGGGTGGGGTGGGGAGGATAGGTTGCAGGAGGTGATTTGCACCCAAAGCCAGCTGCAGGAGGTGATCAGCTGTTGTGGCTACTTGTCCCTGCACTTCCTTCTAAAGTGCAGGACTGCTGAGTGGAGGATCCATGGTGACAGCAGTGGTGGAGCCCAAAGCACAAGCCCTAGGCAACAAGTGAGGGACCCCAGAGTCACCCTTCCTGGCTGCTCATGCAGCCACTGTCAACACCACTCCTCCATCCACCTTGAAAGAATGTTCAAGAAAAAGTGCTGACAACAACTGTCTATAATAGTTTGTTCCCTCCATATGGAAAACTGGCTCAAAGAAATAAAACCAGAGGAAGGGACTAATTTATACCATTGTTTGGAAGCAAAGCCCATTACAATCAGTAGACTATTTATTTATTTATTTATTTTTATATGCCACCTTGCCAAAAGCGACCAAATCAATTAAAAGCTTTACAATAATAGAACAATGTAAGTAAATTCTATTATACAAACAAAAATGTAAAAGCACAAATAGAAGGCCCACACCATATAAAAGCCTCCTTGACAAAGACTATATATTAAAGTTAATCTTATTAAAGTTAATCTTTCTTCCTGGGCACATGTGTGTTTTTCCTCTGTCTGCCTCTCAGTAAAGTAGAGGAAGAAAGAGGCAACAGCAGCACCTGTTAGTCACAAAGGATGTATCTACCCTATCTATGCCTATGTTCGTTTAGCATCTTTGTTCCCAGTTGGACACCTTTTAAATGATCAGGGGAGTACACGATCACAGTTATGCCCAGGTCCTTCTTGGACATGCTCTGGAACCACCCTTGGCTTAACAGAGCATGAGCTTTGGAATTAAGAGCTGGAGCCTAGCCTCCACCATTTGTGCTCACTTGCACTTGCACCGCTGCCTCCATTCCTGGCCCTGCTCCTCCCACCACTGTGCCCACCGTGCCCCCCAGTCTGGCCAGACACTGACTACAGGGCACTCCAAAAGTGCCCCCCCAGTTTGGTAGTGTGGAAAACAGATCATACACCATGGATCACCGAAGTGGGGGAAAGTGTGATAATAAATGATGCTAAACCAGTATGCCTCCATTCTTAAACTAGCGGAATTGCAGTAGGACAGCAGGTTGGTGTGATAACTTGTTAGTTGCTTTTTACTTTTTAAAATTACTTTGGAAAAAATGGTATGAGATTGGTATATAACTACTCAAAGTAATTTAAAAAGAAGAAAGAAAATGTTGCTCATTATATTAAAAGATATAATGATCCCATTGAATTTGGTAACATCTGAAACAACATTTTTCCAACCTTGTTACCAAAAAGCCTCCTACCCAACACAAAAATCCTCCCTCTCAAACAAAAAACAAAAAACTTCTCACCCCCACAAAACTCCATTACAGGTAACCAAATTACTTTTAGCTTATTACTTCCAGTTTAGAATTGCTGGATAAGGCTGGTGCATGGGTCAGACTTAGAATCATAGAATCAGAGAGCTGGAAGAGACCACAAGGGCCAGTCCAACCCCCTACCATGCAGGAATTCAAACTTGTACTAATAGATTATATTATTTACAAACTAAGAGTGCAACTATTTAATAAGACAAGAAAGCCCCAGATTTTCCTCCTGTGCTTTCTGATTTATTTTGGAGATCCATAAACACTTTGTCTAAAAATATTTTCTATCGGCTCCTGGTATGATCAGAGACTTTTTATATCAGCACCCTAGTTTAGTTTATTTAAACCATGCATAAAGTCAGAAAGAATAAGAACAAAATCAGGGACTTTTCAATTTGGATGCACTCTGAGTCAGTTTAGCAGATGTTGCCCAAAAATCCTTCTCCAAAATCCATTATTACTAGAATATACTGCATGTGTCTATTCGTCCAGTGGAGGTGATGATGGGCAATCTTAATTTGCACATTATTTAGTCACTGATAGAAGTTGGAGTTCCACTCATGTCCATATAGCAAATAGAACTTTAAGCAACGGTTGTGATTTGTGAAATGCTTATACTTATGCACTGGATGCAATGGCTTAGTGGTTAAGATGCCAATTCTGACAACTGGAAGATTGGAAGGTTGGCAGTTTGAGACCCTAGTGCTGCATGATGGGGTGAGCTGCTGTCACTCATCCCAGCTTCTGCCAACCTAGCAGTTTTAAAGCATGCAAATGTAAGCAGATAAATAGGTTCCACTTTGGTGGAAAGGTAACAACAGCATTTGGTGCAGTCATGCTGGCCACATGACCACCAGAGCAGTCCTTGGACAGCACTGGCTCTTCGGCTTAGTAATGGAGATGAGCACCACCCCCTACAGTTGGTTACAACCAGACATTCATACCAAGGGACTATTTTTGTCTTTTTAATATTAACTGCTTTTCTGTTCACTGTGAAGGCATGGATGTATGCACATTGTTTTTTCAAGAAAGGAAAACTGACCAGGTTTAAAATTAGTAAAGATTTTACAGCTATGTTAACCAAGAACATGACAAAGATGGATTAAATAAAATCATCAGAGAAACCTGGGTATCAGATTGACAAAGAAGTTAAATATTTGGAAGTAAATATTTTGAATAAAGAATGCTAATTTAATTCAAAATAATTATGTTAAAAAAATTGGGGGGGGGGATTAAGCATGACCTACAAAACTAAAATCATTGTTGGGTAGAATTTCTGTGATTAAATGAATGTTTCTGTTTCAAACTTTGCTGAGTTCGACAAATTATGTACCATTTAAACCACAGCAGAAAGATATTTCAATTTTTATTTGGCAGGGCAAAAAACCAAGAGTTAGATTTATGATACCACAAGATGGTAAATGAAGCCAGTGTAGCTGTTTTGATTGTTGGACTACAACTTGGGAGAACAGGGTTCAATTCCCAGCTTGCCCATGAAACCCACTGGGAGATAAATCACACTCACTCAGCTTCAGGGGAAGGCAGTAGCCAACCTCCTCCAAACAAATCTTGCTAAGAAAGCTCCATGATAGGTTTGCCTTAGGGTCACCATAAGTCAGAAATGACTTGAAGGCACACAGCAACAACAAAAACAAACACAGAGGAGGTTTAGTCTTGCCTGATTTAAGGTCATATTACCAAGTTAGTTGCTGTGTATGACTGAAAGATTGGATTACATTGAAAAATGGAAGACTGTTGCAAATGAAGGGCTTTGATTTGAGATTTGGATGGGCTACCTTTCTCTGGTATGATGAAGCATAAGTAGATACTGAATTCAATAATCATTATGTGAGGAGATCACTGTTGAGAACTTAGAATAGATTTAAAACTTGATTTTATTCTAAATTGCCTCTTTGGAATTCACCACACCAAGTTTGGAGTTCAGGAGAGAGATTCTTTGAATTAAAAATGGGTGGCTTCTAATTAGTTAATAACAGTGGACAATGGACAATATAGAATGAAAACTATGTAATGAGGAATTGGAAATATGATTTACATTTTATTGGGTTTTTCTACAGACACCTTCTTGAGAGATTTAAAATGGATTAAACATTATAATTTTAAATTGATGGAATCAGAATTTGAAAGTCAATTACAAGTCATGTTGCACCATTATTATTTTTCTGTTCTGTCACAAACTAGATGGATGGAATCTATTAGGGTATGGGTTTGTAGAACTAAGCAGAGCAGTGGAGAACAGGGGGTCTTGGAGATATCTCATCCACAGGGTCGCCATGGGTCAAAATTGACTCAATTAACAACAATATAAATGCATGCACACAAATGCAAAGAATCTTTGCCAGCAGCTGCTAATCACTCCCATCCTGCCCATCCACTGGTCCATTGGACACCCTGCTCAACTGTCCACTTGACTGCATAATTGATCAACTGCCCGTACAACACATTGGTGCACCCAGTGACACAATGGTACAATATGATCATGGTGTCCCTGCTGTATATACCCCCTTTCTGCTCTATACCCCTAAGGCTCCCTGTTGGACTGGTCAGTTTGTTAATGTTTTTATTAAACACATTGTATTGGTGGTTTGTTGCTGTTTTCTTCCATGGGGTGTGCAATGCCTTGATGGTGCAGCTGACCATCTGTTTTGCGGAAGAGTGACAAAAACAATTATGGCCATCAATGGTACCAGTGGCCTGTTATCACTGCTTTCACCCATCTCCTTGTGTTCGCACTGGTGTGCAGGCTGCAGCCAGTGAAATAGTTCACTCTTTCTGGCTTGAACCAAAGCAAAATAAATCCTGGTTTGCTTTGGTGAAAAGAGTAAGAACATGATTTGGGTCTGTTTTCCTCCTGTTTCAGCCATGTGCATCATCCAAAGAGGTGAATTCTGAAATAAGGCAGGGCTATTTTTTTCAGTCCATGCAGACAACTCATAAGTCTACATCCTCAGATGCTGTAGGGAACACTTGTAAGCACAAGTGAGAGAATGATGGCTGCAGCAGTGTCACCACTGTTGTGGAGTAGCCAAACAGCACCAGGTATTGTGATGGTGGGGTGGTGGTCTCTCCACTGTTACTGCCCTCTCTCCCCAAAAGCTGGAACCTGACTTGTTAACAGAGGCCAGTTCCAGATGAATCACAAAAGGATTTCATCATCA
Organism: Phrynosoma platyrhinos; assembly: GCA_020142125.1. Classification (NCBI taxonomy): domain Eukaryota; kingdom Metazoa; phylum Chordata; class Lepidosauria; order Squamata; family Phrynosomatidae; genus Phrynosoma; species Phrynosoma platyrhinos. The sequence goes on from CM034702.1 coordinate 12,687,110, forward strand.
TCATCATCATGAAAAATTAATTAAAACAAAATATGTAGAAATATCAAAATGGTAGCAATACAAAACTAACAATATCTAACCTTCAAATTCCATGTTTTATCATCTTCAGTAATTCAGCATTTGAATTACTGAATAATAATTCAATAATCAATAATTGTTTGACTTCCCTCCCCTCCAGGGCTGACTTTGCTACTAAGATTTTTTAACTTCCCTTTCTTTATCTTATTAATTTACATAGGTTTTCCTACAACTCTGTCTCAGTATCTTCTATCTTCTATATACTTGAGTTTGTGAGTTATTATTCCAGTTAACTGTTTAAAATTCTACTTCCAATAGTCTTCTCCAAACACTTCTGAAATTTCACATATAAATCTAATCATGAACCTTATCCAGAATTCCAAAATATGAAATAATCCAAAAACCAAGCCTTCTTTCATGAGTAGCTGAGATAATAACACCTTTGTTTTCTTATGGTTCATTGTACCCAAACTTTGTTTCATGTGAAAAAATGATTAAAAATATTATCTATAGAATTGCCTTCAGGCTATGTGTATAAGGTGTATGCAAAACATAAATGAATTCCATGCTTATACTTGGGTCTCATCTCCCAGATATCTCATTATGTATATACAAATATTTCAAAATCTGGGGAGAAAAAACCCTGAAATCCAAAACACTTTTGGTCCCAAGCTTATCAGATAAGGGAGACTCAATTTGTAAAATAAAATTATATTATTATTATTTTTTACGTTAGACATTATACAGAGGTAGTAAAAAAGAAGTGTGAATAATTCAATTCAAGACACTAAGGCAGTTATTATACAAATCAGAGTCCTGTATTAAATATATGACTCAAAAAGTGTTCTACATATACACAATGTATGTGAATAATGTATATGTAATGTGTGTGAGTGTGTGTGTATAATATAGCTAAATGAATATGTTTCATGCTGATGCAGGTAAATCTTCAAAACAAAGTACTGATAACTGTCCCCAGCTTTCTTCCCAAATCTTTATCTAGTCTTTTCAATCTTCTTAGTATCTAATATTTTATCTTTAATCAGTATCATTAGTTTATCTAGATCGATCATATCATAAAGTTTGATTAGTCAGTTGTCTGATGCAGGTGTTTTTTTTTTCTTTACATTTTTGCACATAGACGATTCTTGTTGCAGTTACCATATGCATTAGAATATTTCAATATTTACTGATTTGTCTTCTACAAAAATACTGTAGGATTTTGATGTATATGGTAACTGATGTGCAAAATGTAAAGGAAAAATAATCTGATATTTCTTTACTGTTTTGTCTTCTAAGGGATGTGGTGGCTTAGCAGTTAAAATGCTGACTTGTTATCCACAACGCTCTGGTGTCCAGAGATGATGTCAAGCCAATGCTCACTCAGGGGAATTTGAACTTAGCTCAAACAGAGAAAATTAGAAGAACTGGGGTAACTTGGTCTTAAGGGATCTTTCCCAGCTTTTATGGGGTCCAAATTCACACAGAACTCCAGAGACAGACTTACAAATAAGAATAAATGTTATTTAAAAGGGGAATAAACACATTCACTCACTACACATGCATACAAGGACTAACAAAATCAAAGGTGGGAGATTGGATAGGTATGAAGCGTCACTGATGGTGATAATTACCTATGATGATCTTGACTCCAGTTGCTGAGGTCTGGGATGAAGAGAGGACTCAATAGTTCCGATGGCGAGCATATTGAGGTGCTTTGCCAAGCAAACCAACAGAGATTTTGCCTAAGACTAAATCAAAGTCTGGCTCTAATAGTGTCAATACTTATACCGAAAACATCCCTTGGGGGCAGATACCAAGAGGTTGAAAGGATTAAGTGTTTTGGAATCAGTTTTCCAGGATAGGAACAATGGAGTGAAACTAAATTGAAAGAGGAGCGATAGCCATGCATTTCACAGACAAGAGAGGATTAACACACAAGATCACAGATGCATTCCCTATTCTTTGTCTTGGTTCTTCTCTTACCTCCTCTTCATATGTCATGATTCAATCTAGCTGTGACCTGGGGCAACTCCTAGTGTTAGCCTAAATGCAAAGATTTATTTCACTATCATGGCATCTGCAATGGAGTCATAGAAGGGTCACTCATCCTATATGTTTTATTGCATTTTTGATATATAAAATTATGAGGGGTAAATCAGGGACCCATGGTGTAGTAACAGACTGATGATTGCAAGGTTGGCAGTTTGAGATCCAAGTGCTGCGTGACAGAGTGAGCTCCAGTCACTAGTCCCAGCTTCTGCCAACCTATCTATAAGGTTTTACATGCAAAAGTGTAAGTAGATAAATAAGTAACACTATAGTGGGAAGGTGACAGAGTTTCATGCAGTCATGCTGGCCACATGACCACCTGAGTTGTCTTTGGACAATGCTGGCTCCCTAGGCTTAGTAACAGAAATGAATGTTGCCCATCTGTTTTGGGCCATAGTTCTTATACATTTTGGATAGCTTCTCAGATGTCAGAAACCATCTGTACATTTTATAGTAATTTTCTTTTAGGTTATAACAACACATACATTTCAAATTTTTCTTCCAGGTGGATTCCCAGTGTTCTAAATGCAAAGTGTGTCTCATATTCTGTGCCCATTTAATCACTGAATCCTTCATTCCCTCCTGCTCCATATTCCATTTAACTAATAGTTTACTAACTTTGGCTTTCTTGTTGCTTCTCTAAAATATTATAACTTCAAATTTAGCTATATTCTTCTGCTACTTTACAAAAGTTACCTCATTAATACAGGTAACTTTGAAACAAATACAACATCTGAAAGTAAAACATTATATTGTTAAAATTTGTCCCATCAGTGATAATTTCAAATGATACCATCTCAGTAAATTTATGTGGCAGGGCAAGAAACCAAGGATCACATTGAAATTGTTACATGCTAAAGAGAGATGGTTTTGGACTACTGGACTGGAAATTATAGTATGCTGCTTCTTCTTTAGTTTGGTTGATAGACTGGCTAACTTTAAAAGATGCCAGTGCTGACTGAATATTTGGTTGGCATGCTTTTTTATAATATGATAAAGTAATAACGAATAAAGATTTTGATAATTATTTGATAAGATGTGCCATTTTAAGAATCTGGAATAAATATAGATTAAGACTTTCCTCAGAAATCCCACTCTGCATTTCTACACAAGAAGCACTTTTTAGAAGGGTCAAGAGGAATAGTGAAAAATGGATTACATATGAAGATTAACATAGGACAAGAATGAGGCTAAATTTAAGTCTCAGGAGGAGTTGCTCAGAAAGGGATGGGATTTTCATTGGTTGATTTGTGCAATTATCAGAAAGATCTAAAGGTGAATAAGAAATATTTGGGGTTCCAGAAAGAAAAATCAGAGTTTGAATGACATTTGTGAAGATCAGATTGGGAAAATTCATACTGTGTTATTGAAAATAAAACTAGAAAATGAATAGGTAAAAGTTTGTGTGGTTTGGCTCTAAAACTGGGATATAACATTAAGATGGAATGTTGGGAGAAAATGTAGTTTAAAAGAGTTATCATATTTTTAAACATCAGGTTTGAAAGAGTTACCGTTTAACATGAGAGAAAAATTATATAAGGTGATGTATCACTGGTACCTGGGACAAGGAAAATTAGCTAAGATATACAAAATTATTAACAAGAAATTTGGGAAATCTAAATCTTAATACCTTTTACCATATGAGTGGTCCTATGATAAAGCAAAAAGTTATTCAAAATAAATTCAAATTGAAAAGTTGATGCAAACTATATTTAAATGTAGAATTGACTTAAGGCCAGAACAGTTTTTGTAGGGTATATCATAGGTGAAAATTAAATATATAAATTATAAAGTGATGTATTGTATAACGATAGTAGCAAGATTATTGTATAGTTGGAAAACCAACTATCTCCCTAGAGAAGAGGACTGGACTGTTAAAAGTTTGTGAGCTAGCTAAGATGGACAAATTAGCAACACTGAACAAAGAAAAATTGTTGGATAATTTTTTTAAAAGTTCAAAAAAATCTTTGTTCCACTGTGTGAGCAGTATGTCATTTGTCAGAATTTGCACATTTTGAAAGAGAACATTTTAGGAACATTCATTTTGATTATTGAAATTCTACCTAGCAAAGAAAGTTTTAATTTGGACCAGTTCTTAAATTCTACTCTTCCCCCTCCCAATTAATATAAAATAATTCTGCATTATTTTTGGTTATTATCACAATGATATATTTCACCTTATTTCAATCTTAAATTGTGACTTCTTGATTAATTCTAATTTCTATACCTTTTTCATGTTTTTTTATCCCTATTTTAAAGCCAGCCAATTTTCCTAATCCTCTCAAGACTTCCAAAAGCTTTCAATTCTTAACACTGGGTCCTCTAAAAAGATCACTAAATCCTCCATGAAGGCTTTCATTTTGTATAAATGTTCTTTGGAGTTAACACCTTGAATACTTGGGTCATTCTCCTAGCTAACATTTTGAACACTGTAGTAAATCTGGAATATGGCTGGCCTATAAAGTAAGAAAGAATGATGAAAATAAATTAATCTTAGAAATAAATGATGGGAAACAAACATACATGGAACAATTCAAGATAAAGAAAATCTTTTCCAACTATTACTTGAAACTTTACAATGATCATACAATGATGACAGAAAAATGTATAAAATTAAATAAATATCTAGATGAGCAGAATATTCCAAGGCTACCTTGTGAATAATAGAAAGGACTAGATAAACCCATTGGTATTGTAGAAGTCAGTGAGGACATTAAAAGATCCAAACCCGGGAAAGCACTGGGTCAAGATGAATTCATAACTTTTTATCACAAGAGCTTGGAAAATGAACTGGTGCTGCCTCTTCAAAAGATTCTTAACATCTTAGAAGGAAAGAACTGGCAATGCTAACATTTCACTTATATTAAAGAAGGAAGAGAAGTCATGGAACCTAAAAATTATAGGCCAACCGTAAATTACAAAATCACAGAATCACAGAATCACAGAATCACAGACTCATAGAGTTGGGACAAACCTCAAGGGCCATCCAATCCAACACGCCGCTATACAGGAAGACACCATCAAAGTACTCTCAACAGAGGATCATCCAGTCTCTCTTTAAAAACCTCCATAAAAGGAAACTTCACCATTCTCTGAGACGGCACCTTCCACTATCAAACATCTCTTACCATCAGAAGATTCTTCCTAATGTTTAGATAGAATCTCTCCTTCTGTAGTTTGAATCCATTGTTCTAGCTCCTAGACTCTAGAGCAGCAGAAAACAAGTTTGCTCCATATGACATTCCTTCACATATTTAAACATGGCTACCAGGTAACCTCTTAACCTTCTCTTCTCCAAACTAAATATACCCAGCTCCCTAAGCCACTCCTCATAGGGAATGGTTTCCAGATCTTTCACCATTTTGGGTGCTCTCCTCTAGACATGGTCCAGCTTGTCAATATCCCTCTTGAATTGTGGTGCCCAGATCTCTACATCTATAATGTCAGAAATATTGAAAAGAATATTGGAAGATTTCATCCACCAAGAAAAACTTTCAAGAAACAGAGACAGAGTAGAGTTATCTATCTCCTGCGGTGGCTCACAAGCATAACAGTGAAACGTTCTCTGTTCCACAAGCAATCCTATGGAACACCAAGAATCTGGGTCATTAACCCTTGAAGTGGACAACAGAGAAAAACCTGTTTTTCCAAGAATAATTTTATTTTTTTATTTTTTTGCCTTGAAAGTCTTGATGTCCCCATTACAGGGAGAATTCTCTCTGTTCTTCTTCCTGAGCATCAGCAAAATCCTTATTCTGTGCAGAGCTGACAAAGGCCATTCCCTTATTGCATAAATCAGAAGGTTTTCTCTCTTCACAGTGATCCTCATTAAGGAAGAAGAAGAAGGGAAAAATATGGTGGCTTTTATCAGTCTAAACTGTACAATCGTATCACCCACAGAGTTTTAACTGGACTTGTTTTTTTCGATCTTCAGCAATAAAAACAACCCAATAAAATGAACATGAAAATATATTCATTAGAATTTATAATGCTCATTAACACTGCCTGTGTAGAAAACCATGACAGAGATCCAGAGAAGTAGGAGAAAATGCAAATTATACTGCATGATGGGGAGGAGGGGAGGAGGAAGAGATATTTCTCTAATCATCCAATCAAATGCCAGTCCAATTATCTGTGGCCAGCCCAATGGGTTAAAATTATACTGTTCATCCTTGGACACAGTGTGGAGTCTAAAAAGTGTTTCATTTTAATAAAAATGAGATCTGGACGCTGCAGAAACCAGCTTCACTAATGACGTGTTTACACAGAAGACGACAATTTCTATTTAATGGTGATTACTACCAAGAACAAATTAAACTTCCTGAAGTATATGGGTTAGAGATAATGGGAAGGGGGGGGGAGCAAGAGAGAATGAAGATTGTAGAATGTGTGTAAATGTATGTATGTGTACCCAAAAAACTCAGCATTTGTGTACAGCCTAAGTATGCATTATTATAAATGCATTATAACAGATGTAGAAAAATGTAGGTGTCATCAGTCAGACTGACTAGGGCTCAACCAAAACAGGAGAGATAAACCTTATCAAAAAACGACCCTGCGGCACCTATTTTTCTTTTGAGTCTGCAATACTAGGTAAAAGCTCCCACTCATTTCCACTGAAGTCAAGAAATACTACCCTTATTCTGAATTGGCTTTCTGACATGTCCATGTAGCCAAATCATATTGGGTACTTAGTATCTGTCTTAAGAAGCCTATTTAGAATGCGGGGCAATAACTCTGGTTTGACTTTTTCAGATCATCATGTACAAATATTCAAATCAACCCTCAAAGGAGCTACCTTTACTTCATAATTTTTATGTATGGTTTACATTTCTGGAATATTGTTCAAAAATAAGGGGAACGGGGCTGGATCTTATACTCTCAACCTTCGGACTATCAACTGTAAATTCCAGCTTTTGTCCAGAGTTTGGAAATACTGTATTACAAGTAATTATGGCTGCATCTGCACTGTAGAAATTAGCTGTCATGGCTCAGTGCTATGGAATTCTGGCAAGTGTAGTTTGTTGTGGCACCAGAAGAGAACTATGGAATTCCATGCATGTGGATGCAGCCCATGTTGCCTATAATGTGTTACTTTTGTGGGCAATGAGAGCATAAAACATTATTTCTCCAAATAATGTGACTAGCAGTATGATTATTGGTTTTTGCTTGAGCTGTAATGAGGAATGCTTTCCCATTAGTTTCCTTGTTTCTGTTTGGGGGCTAATGGTGCTTGGGGACATTTTGATTGGGGATTTGTGGGAATCCAAATCTTTACAAAATACTAAATAGCCCAGTTGTATGCCTTCCCCCACTGAATGTATGGATTCCCACTTATGTTTCTCATCAGATTTTGAACTTCCTAAATGTTCTCGAACTTTCGGTTCAAAAAAAAAAAGATAATACAGTGGGCCCTTGAATTTGAAAGATAATACAGTGTGCCCTTTGTATATGTGGGGGATCTGTTCCAGACCCTCCACCACCACGTGTGCAAAAAAAAGTAGGATCCCAAGTCCCGTTGTTGTTAATGGCCACATTGTGGCTGCACCGCAGGCACTTGTGCCATTAAAACATGCAGGGCTTACTGTCCGCATAAGCTTAAAGCCACGGATGGCAACCCCATGTAAGGCATGGGTGCGCTGTATTATGCCATGAGTGTTTATATAAACAAAAATTCAGAGAACAGGAAAATTAATGTGAGAACAAGATAAAATGGACTGACAGACAACTATGCACAACAGTGTGGTGTAGAGAGTAGGCTGCAGGAGTGGGATTTGGGAGATCAAATTTATAGTCTCAACACGACTATGAAATACATTGAGTGACTGTGGGCCAGTCATTCTCTCAGCCTGGCCTATCTCACAGAATAATTGTGAGAATACAATAGTCATGTACATGAAGTTGAGCTCAGTGGAGGTAAAGTGGAGTATAAATGTAATTATGAAACAAATAAAGACATACGGATTCGTGAAAGCTGACTTTTTCTGTGGAAACAAAGAATATGTGAAGATGTTCCCTACAAAGAGAACCTGTTTATGGATAGAGATTGACCATATTTTCCGTGAAAGCGAAAATATCCTGTCTGAACACATGCCAATCAGTCTTGTCATCAGTTCCAAAAATATATGTTTGAGGTGGAGATCAGGAAAGCTTCTGAAAGAAAAAAAAGTGCTCACTATATGCTCACTCTGACAAGTAGATTTATTGAAACTGTGATATTGTAGAAACTATACATGGTGTTGTACAGTAACATCCAAAATTCACCAAACAGCAATGCCTTCATTGGGCTGCCCAAAACAAACAAAATACATGAGATAAGCTTTCAAAGCTTCACTGGCTTCTTCATCAGACAAAAGTGTTAGAAATTATACAGGGGAAAAAACACAATATGACAATGTTAAGAGTCACATTTTGTCAAGATGTTGTTGTTCTCAGTTAAGATGGTATGAAGGGATATCCATTTAGGCAGAGACCATTCCTTTTGATTGTGTGGGCCCTGGGAGATAAAGGCTGCATCCACACTGCAGGAATAATCTTGTTTGATATGGAATTCTGGGAAGTGTTGTTTGTTGTGATCTGCTCTGGTGCCATAACAAACTACACTTCCCAGAATTACATAGCATTGAGCCATGGCAGCTAAAGTGGTGTCAAACCAGATTATTTCTGCAGAGTAGATGCAACCAAAGAGTCCTAAAGTTCACAAAATAAAATGTAAATTCATTAGTAAGACAAAAAGATGCTTCCTTTACGATCCAGTCTGCTCCTGTCCTTTGTGAGGCTATATGGCATTGTTAGCATGTCATTAGCACTCTAAAACAAAAATTGTTTGGTAGGTGAAAAGGACATCTAGAATGACCATTAGGCATTCAAGACCTGTCTGCCAACACTGTATTTAATAATTACAATGATGCAATCAGATGCTTCTGATTATATAGCGCCTGCTCTGTAATGTGAAGGCCCCAGGGGGTCTCACTCGATTTGCAGTTTGCTTCACTAAAAGGATGAAGAACTGGACAGCTTGCCAGGTTGGAAGAGAAACACTAAAGAAGGGAAACAGAGGTAGATAGGGGCAGCAAGAAAACAGACACTCCAACGCTCTCCCATCTCTCTTCTCTCGTTATATTCAACAGGAGCATATTCCACAGAGAGAAAGAAAGAGGGTCAAAACTGGAGCTATGAAGCTAATCCACAATCTCTGCTACAAAAGGCATGGGTGTCAGAAATTGGATCTAATCCACAATCTCTGCTCTAAAAGGTATGGGTGTCAGAAATTGGATCAAGACACTTGTGTTAGGGTGTAAAGGATTTCACTCTCCCCCTTTTCTATACCACTTCCCTGATTAATATACCCCCCACTCCCTGCAAGCTGCTCTTGGCCTCAATGAGGGGAAATAACAGATATATATTTGGGTCTGAGCCCTGCTTCAGCTCTCATAAGGCTAATAGCAGCTTTGGCAAAGGGAGGAGAGGGTTTTTGTAGAAAAAAATGGCACTATGGGCAAGAGTTAATGGAAATATAGGGGCTCTACAGACCACCCAAAAACGGGTGGCTCTGCGCCACCCCTGGGAGTGCCAGATCGGGGCCACAACAACTGCACACCATAGCCCAGATCCGGTATTTTGCTGGCCCCCAAAGGGCCGGCAAAATGCCACTCCTTTTAAAAGCAGCAAAAATGCTCTTTTGTTGCTGCAGCAGCATTTTTTAAAACATTTTTGTGGTGCAGTGCATCTAAACATTGTGCTACAGAAACGTAGAAATGCCACCCACCATGCAGTTGGTTGAGTGGCGTGACACTGGTGGTGGGGAGTGCGGCCAACATCCCCCCATTTCACCCTGAAGCCAGTGTTTAGTGCCAGTCTGCATAGCTTCATAGTGTCTAGATCGAGGGGAGTAATAGTGCCATTCTATTCTGCTTTAGTCAGGCCTCACTTAGAATACTGTGTCCAGTTCTGGGCACCACTGTTTAAAAAGGATGTTAAGAAGCTGGAGCGTGTGCAAAGGAGGGCAAACAAAATGGTGAAAGGTCTGGAAATCATGACCTATGAGGATAGATTTGGGGAGCTGGGTATATTCAGTCTGGAGAAGAGAAGGTTAAGAAGTGATATGATAGCCCTGCTTAAATATTTGAAAGGATGTCAGGAATTGAGGATTGAGCAAGCTTGTTTTCTGCAGCCCCAAAGAATAGGACATGGAACAATGGATGCAAGTTACAGGAAAAGAGATTCCACTCTTTACCATTAGGCACTTCCTAATGGTAAGAGCTGTTCAAAAGTGGAGCACACTCCTTCGAAGTGTGGTGGAATCTCCTTCTTTGGAGGTTTTTAAACAGAGTTATGGAAAAGAACATGAATATGCAGTTTTAATATCTGTTCTTATCTAAGGAAGAACAATAAGTTCTTTGTACAAGTAAGCCCATCTACTAACAGTTCTCACTACAGGAATTTAAACTCAAAGGCAGAGAACCACACAATATCTATGAAGATTTAATAATAATTATAACTGAAGCATAATGAAAAATTTATTATATACAGGCATGCAAACCCCAAGATTAGACTCTATGGAACAGTGGTTGGTTCAAACAGAGCAAGAGTAAACAATGCACAGAAATACAACTTAATTATCTTTTGACTTGAAATACACAAGCAGATGCACAAACAATCCTTTGAAGGAGGTAGAAGAAAGGGGGGCACATCAAAAAGGCTATTCCACGTTACTATTTCATAATTCTCAGCCAAGTTCTCTCCTATGGGTGATATAATCTTAGGACTTCCCTTTACCTGGGCTAAAGATCAGTGGGAAGTTTGTTTGGATGTAATTTTGAACCAAAGTAAGAGTTATCGTTTCACATTCACACTTCTCCAAAGTGTGGAATGCAATTCTCCAGTCAAAAAAGTGCACACAAAATAGCAATTTTTGTTATGTTCCTTCAGTCATAGAATCATAGAATCATAGAGTTGGAAGAGACCACAAGGACCATCCAGTCTAACCCCCTATCATTCAGGAACTCAAAGTCAAAGCTGATCCTAATATGGGATTTTCTGAGAGTGTGCGACTCACCCAAGGTCACCCAGTGGGTTTCCATGGCTGAGCAGAGATTCAAACCCTGATCTCCAGAGTCCTAGTCCAACACTCAAACCATTACACCATGCTGGCTATCACACTGCATACTCAAAGAGAAGTGCATACAGAAGAACATACAGAAATAACTTTTTAAAATGTTTTTAGGGAAAATTGCTTCTAAAATGCTCATATTAGAAAAATGTACATAAAAATGAATACATTTGAAAATGCAATTGCATTTTGTGCAAATATACTTATCTATTTGATTTATATTCCATTGTATGGTATATGAGACACAACATGGCTTGTAATGGTCTGAAACAGACAGGCAAAAAAATGCTGCTTCTGGCTGCTTCAGAGACTTGGTATGCAGACGATGCATGCCCCTGGATCAGCTGGAAGCTGTTCTGGGGTCGCCTAAGGTGGCCTTGAGCCACTGGAAAAAGGAGTGTGAAAAAAGCACTTCTTGCTGGTGGTCCATTTGGGATCATAGCAGCAGCCCACTTTAAGAGTGGGCTGTGTGGTTTCTGTGGTCCCTGGTCAGTCGTTGGCTGGTTGCTGGCAGAGCGGCCTCTGGCATATCATGCCCATCTCCTTGACCCCAATATGAGTTAAAATAAAACAGCTAAAAAAGTTTGTTGGATAAAAGTTTTTAAAGCATTAAACAATCAATCAAATTTTTAAAAAGCATTCTCAAACTGAAGCAGAAACAGGAGGAACCAAATGTAATATGTGAGAAATGAAAAACATGAGGGAAACTGATGGTTTCTTGTTGCAGTAGTACTAAGCACTAACCAGAGGTTGGGCTACAGCTCAGCAGCAGAACATAGGACGTTATCACACGCGGGTCTCAAAGCGGCAAGAAAGCGG